>OZ010790.1:514055589-515255589 GCA_963932465.1 Maratus speciosus | reverse complement strand
CCACCTGCTAGCTACGCTCCCCCCCCCCCCCCCCGCGTAATCGCTTCGAGATTCCATTCGGTATTGCGAAGCAATCCCTCTTTTCTAGCCAACCCTAGACGTAATTGTTTCGCGTTTTCATTCTGGATCGCTTCGCGATCCCATTTTTCTATGCATTCAATTTTTAGATCCCACTTGGTAAAAACGCGCTTCTCCCCAAATCCTGACAATTCTGTTTCCTTATCTCCAAGCACATAATCATTAGAGCTTACAAAATTACATTAGAGCTTACAAATTAGAGTTTCAAAATTATAAGAATTATTAAATATAAAATTATATATATAGTGTTACGAATATTGTAAATAGTTAGTGTTTTTGCTTAAAAATAATGTAAATAGTTCAATTAAGCTCTATTCCTAAGCCAATATAAGTTTCTGTTGCATTGAAATATCTAAATTTGTTGATTTTCTGCAAGCAAGTAAACCCTAATGGATTTCAATGGGAGTCTATGGAAATTTGTTTAAATACTGGAAATAGCGCCAAGTTGGCATCACTTTTGGCGACTAATTTTGGTCGCCAAATATGGTGATATATCGCCAAGCAAACTTGGTGACGTTTAGCGACAGAGCCGGGTCCCCCTCCCTTAGGTAACCCCCCTTATAGCGTCAGAAATAGGGATTACAATCCCGGGATCCCGTATCCCGAGATCCCGGGATACCGCATCATTTCTAATCCCGAAAGTCCCGGGATCTTGTCTGCCAGATCCCGGGATTTTCGGGATTGTCTTTTTTTTTTAAATGGAATAATAGTCAGCTGAAATAAAAAAAATATATTTATGGACTTTCTCTTTTGGAAAGAAAAATAATTAATTTTTATGAAATTTATATATCCTTGAAAAAATATACATATTTCAAGTATTTTTTACATATTTCAAAGCGATTAAATCGTTTAACATGAAAACCTTTTGACTTGCAAACAGATGTAACCCACTCGGCTATTATTCGGGAACAATGAAATCATTTGTTTATTTCGATTTCGCCGCGATTAGAAAGCCGGTCGTTTCAGCAACTGGGAATCACAAAATTTCGAATTAGAGTTTACTGATAAGCGTCGCATTTGAGTTTCATAGTCATTATTATGTGCTAACTTCTTTGCTTTTCGGGCGTTTATACCTATTTTGCTTTAAAGATGTTTTCATTAGAAAAGGATTTTGTAGCTCATAGGAAAGATAATGATACATCTTCAGTATGGCACTGCTATTTAAGGTCAAAAGCTGAAAAAATCGCTAAACGTAAAAGATGTAGCCAAGTGCTTAAAATGTTAGGAGCATCGACTAAGGGTTGCATGCACATTTATCGACGAAACATGGTACTAAAGTTTAGAAAGAATTTAATACATCATCTCTTCCTTCCGCACGTCAAGATTGCATAGAACATGCATTGCTTTCTAACAAGCGGAAAATAGATTATTTTAGTAGTGATAAGGAATCACTGGATTTAATTTTATTGCGAATGACAGCTAAAGACTGTTTTTCATTTAACTTCAACTGATTTAAGAAACTTACTGATGCTAAAGGCTATAATGATTTGCCAAAATCTGCAGTATCTATTCGAAATCGTGTAGTAAACTATAATAAAACAGTTAATTACAAGTGAAATACAAACTTTTAAAAAGTCAGGGAAAAAATTTAGTTTGACTTTTGACGAATGGACATTTACTGCAAGCAAGCGATTTGTGAATATTAATGCCCATTCAAGAAATTTAAATTTGAGCAAATTCAGGAATTTAGGCCTTATGCGTATATATGGATCTTTTACAGCAAAAAAGTGCATTGAAATACTAACAGAGTGCTTAAACGAATATGACATTTTCCTAAAAACAGACAATGTTACAACTGGGACTTGGAGATGAAACTTTAGATGCCGTCATATTTCTTAGAACATATTTTCAAAGAAATACCGATTAGTTAGGAAATAGTGAACTATTCAAAATAATCTTTTTTTTTCCACGAGGTACGTAATAATTTTTTATATTATGCAACGATTTCGAATTTTAACAGCTATTGCTATTTAGAAATTTAAACTATACATCTATGTGTTATTTTATTCTATGTATGTGTCTGCTAAGTTCTTTTATTTCAAGAAAAAAATCTTCATGTTAGGGAAAACCTTGCATTTGCAATATCCTAGAATTATAAACTTTAATTACGTGGGTATGAGAATAATTCATAATTTAATTCGTGATATTAATTAGTTTTTAATATTGTAAATACTAAACTATTCAAAAACTTGTTTAACAGGAAATAAAAGAAATTATCTAGAAGATGAAGCATAGACATTTCATGTTTTTTGTTGCATTTTCAAACATCAACAGTGCATTTCTTTTAATTTTCAATTGATCTAATTTATCCTATAAGTTTTGATAATTAATTGAAGTTAATTTTTTTAATTTGGTATATTTTCATATGTAAATTAGGCTGTATTTTTGCTTTGTCTTTTCTATAGTATTATGATATTTAGCTATTGTAAGAATTGATTCGGGATTGTAATCCCTAGTCAGAAAGCTCTGACCAATCAGATGCGTTTCACGGCATCTAAGCAGATTTTCATTGGTCCATTTCCAAAGCTTTACTTTTTTTTACTAGGGGATTTTGCCCCCTACGAGCTACGCTCGCCAACCCCCATTCAGGCACACCAAAATCCAAAAAGCACGCTAATTTGATCGGCTATGAAAAGATTTCGGAAAATTGAATTATAATTTAAAAAACAGTGGCGATTTCCCTACAAACGGGTTCTTATTCATTTCTTTTTGATTCGGGAAATTTAAGGCCAAATCAACTGCTGTTAAAAGATACAATGTCTGTTTTCACCCTTGATTAAATAAAATCACTTACTTAAACATTTGAAAATAAGCTAATGTAAAATGAATTATGTAAACAGTGTCATTGTCTCCCGGTATTTTTTAACAGCGCTATAAGTTAGTTCTTTTAAATAATTCATTTTAATTGTATCGTTTCAAATCTGACGTAATTTACACCAAAGTTTTATTTCTCTTATTAATATTCACGTGAAAATACTTTTGTTGTTACAAAGAAATATTATTTGCGCTGTCTTCGAATTCACGATAATAGTTGAAAAGATTATCTCAAAATGTCTCGCGCAAATAGATTTTTCAATTTAAATTGTTTTGCCATATTTTTTAGCCATTTTAAATATGACGTAATTTCCTCCATTTACAAGTTTTAACGCATAATAATGATTTTTTTATTTTAAGATTTTGTTTCTCTTTTAAAATTAAGACCAATGTCAGACGGGCGTCTTTTTTGCTGCTTTTTTGCTTATGTATTATCCATTCACAATGATAGCATTGTGAATGGATAATACATAAGCAAAAAAGACGCCCGGTTGACATTGGTCTAAAGTGTAAATATGGTTCTTATGACGTAATTTTCCTGATTTTAACATGTAATCATTTAATTCTAATTTTAAAGTTTTTTTTCTGTTTGTAATAGTCACGCGTAAATAAATTTTTAATTTGAAGTAAACATTATTGTTTGCGCTGTTTATAAAATTGGCAACAGTTTAAATTAATAACATTTTCTAAAATTTATAAAAAATATCTCTCGAAATGCCGAAAATTTGAATTTAAAATAGAAATAAAACCTCAAAAAATGAGTCAAATAACAAAAATAAATGCAATCTGCACACCAGGAACTTATAACGTATAAAATGATCTAAAAATGATTAAATTCTCATATATAGTTTTTGCTCCAATAAACCTTTTTTAATGGAACGATTTTGTCCAACTTTAGCATTAAATATCTCTTAAAATAATTCTTCGATTTGAAAACTGTCTGCATCAGCGTGTTTATCAAACATTTCTCTATAATGCCACCGATTTTCACATTTTTGTATGCAACAGTTTTCTTAATATTAACGATGAAAGGCCATGCTTAAGCATCCAAATTGGATGCCGATCTACCCGGAATATCTACGCAGATTCTCATTGGTCCATTTCCAAATCAAAACTTTTTTTTTATATATAGAAGGATATATAGAAGGGTTAGTATAGATTTATTAAAATTAGTTTACAATAATTTTGAATAATGCAATAAATAAGTATGTTAACAAAAATATAAGAAATGATTGAAAAATACACTGTTAACAAATTATAAGACCACTTGTCTAAAAACAAAAATTATATGTAAATTAATACGATATTGGTCTTCCATTTTTCATTCTAACCTCAAACACTCTGTGTTTCATAAAAGTGACCAGGTCATTAAATACAGATTCAGAAATATTGTGCCATTCTTTTACAATGGCTACTGATAGTTCATTGGCAGATAAAAATTGTTTATTATTAGCATAAACTTTGCGACTTAATACGCTGCAAATAGTTTCCATAGGGTTCAAGTCTGGACTTCGACTTGGCCATGACAAAACATGATTTTTTTTCTTTTTTAAAGCATTGCTGAGTGGATTTAGACGCATGGCAAGAAGCAACGTCCTGCTGAAACATTGAGTTAGTACCACCTAAAAAAGATCCAAACGGTATCAAATGATCATATAACATAGCCTGATATCGCGCAAAGTTCATACGTCCCAAAATTCGAGTTAAATCACATAATCAATCATTACTAAAAGCTCACCAAACCATTACTGATCCTCCTCCCATTTGTCGATTGAAGCATTGTTTCGGTTCCTTCCTCAAATCATGCCATTAGTGTTTATAAATATCCGGACCATCAAGATTAAATTTTTATTCATCTGAAAATATCACTTGTTTCCATTTCTTGTCCCATGACATGGTATTTTTAGCCCATTTCTGTCTTTCTTCTTTATGATGTTTCATTAACCTCGATGTTTTCATCAGTTTCATACATTTTGCATTACTATTTGATTTAAGACTCTTCCAAACTTTTACGTGTGAGATTCTTTTGCTGAAATGGTTCCAAATTTCCCGAGTTGAAAGACCTTTTTGATTTGATAATTGAAATATTTGTCGATCATCCCGTACTGCCAAAATCCCTTTTCTTCCAGATTGTTTAATTTTATTTGAATCCTTTTTTCTAATTATTTCATAGTGCATGGCAGTTTTAGAACGCTTCATTAACCGAGCTATTTCTCGTTCAGATTTACCAGCAGCTCTATAAAACCAAATTTTTCTTACCCCGGTCGCAGACAACTCCTTACCCCGCGACATCTTCAAATATGTCGTAAATAACACTATCTAAACCTGCACCTCTGCTTCTCGGGAATACTTTCACGCTATACAAACGCCTACGTTTTATAATGATTCTGATGTGAATTATAATATGCTAATTTCCTCAGGTGGTCTTATAATTTCTCAACAGTCACCTTATTCACGTTTTAAAAAAATTAGAAGATTTTGATAAAATGTAACAAATTTTAATGTAGCAGTTATAACACAAAATGTTCTGCTATCAATTTTAAATACACACGCTAAAAATTTGCATTTGTGCCTTCTTCTTCAGAAGTGCATCAATTCGTTAGTGATCTTATAATTTCTTAACGCACTGTAGTGCAATTTAAAAAAACAGCAGTGACGTATCTATGATATCCAAAATTTTCAAATATACAAAGAAAAAAAAAAGAAAAAAATCAGAAAGATAGATGTAGTTAACAGATTCCGTGCCAGCTGTCATGTGCAGTTACGCATTGCACATATCATCCGGTACAATAGTACAATTTTGCCGTTCTACCATGTGCCTGTCTCTGCTTTAACTCGCGTAAATGTACTCAAATTCTCATGCAGTTGATGCATATTATTGAGGTTTACTATGGCATATTCGTTATAAGTGTGTAGCATTTATAGTTCGTTTACAAAAGACTCAAAAGAAGTCCTTTACATTACGGTCTATGGAGAAAAATCGTTTGTGGTATATTTTAATGATGTTACATTATTTCAGATATATTTAAACTGATATAAATCACTGATCTGCAGTGTATCTCAATGTCACTGATGTATATCGATTGATGCGTCCTGTAGAATATGGTATGCATAGCATTCATCGTTTATTTACAGGGACACACAAAAGAATTTGGTTACAATACTTTCAATGAACAATAAATGCCAGATGAAAATTTTCAGTTATAGTACGTATTTTAAAATCTAACTATATTTTTACATATTACTATGTGTCTCTTAATTCTATAGATCCAATACAGGGCAGCGCAAAAAAATCTAAAGTACAAAATTGCTGAAGAGGAATTTTCAACTGTGCCATGCGTTTCCTAACGGAACTAAATTGTAACATATTATGTAGTATCTATACAGATCTATAGATCATATACAGAGCTGCAGAAAACAATTCGTAGTATTGATAGTGATTGCTGAAATTGAGTTTTCAAACGTGTTATGTGTTTTCAAAATTGTTTACTTAGACGTCATCTTTCACCTTATTAAACCGTGAAGTTTTGTTACAGTTCTCAATGTATTGGAAAGTGTTTCATAATCTATGATTGATGCATGATTTTTCGTTTTTTTTTTTTTTTTTTTTTTTTTTTTTTATTGCATGAAACATCTTTCGCGATTGCTATTTATATTCACACCTTTCTTTCATTTTTTCAGTCTAGTACTAGTTTCTTGTACTTACTACAAATTCAGAAAAGTTAAAAAATCTAATAAAATCCAATAAGGCTTGTAAACAAGAATAACATTTTCCGCTCAGCTGTATACTCAAAGTTATAAGCGATTTTAAAATATTCCCACTTGACATAAAATGAATCTGAATAAATAAGCAAAATTACATTTCGTAAAAAAATATGTAAAAAAGCCCTAACCAACAAAGAATAATCTTTTCCAACTAACAATTGTAATAAAAAACAGACTAACTAATCGAAGTGTTTTTATATTCATTTCCGTGATTGTATCTTTTTGTTTTGAGCCTGGATATTTTTTTCATCATTGATCCTGAGTCCAGACAATTAAAGGAAATGTTAATAGCGTTGTATAGGAAATAAAATACACGGTTATGTAGTATATATTCTTAAAATTCGATGGGAACGACCTTTCTATTAATTCGTACAAGGATATTTATAGACTACAAGATTGAGTCAAACTTTTTCTCTTTCAGATGTTTAAGTGAAAAGTTTTGGAAATAATACATATTGTTCTTGTCATTTTTTGAAATGGAAACTTTTCGAAAAAACGTATTTCTGGGAATTAATTATGAAAAAGTACTAGGATTTACATAACATGAAAAAAAAAGTATAAAATAAGAATATTTGATTGGCATGAAATGTGATTCCAAGAGACTAAGTAAGAATTTACTTCCTAATGATATTTAATAGGTTTAGAAAATAATACTGGTCAGCCTAATTAAAAAAATAAAATTATAAGGTGTGACATCTATCATAGTAAAATGCTAATTGGCTTGTAAAATGTTGATGCCCCCACTTACAACACATCAGTGGTGTAACAATTAACAAAATATGGGAAAACATCTAATGCGTATAGAAAACAATATGTATTTATTTTAAAGATATGAAAACAATTTATTTTAATAAAGTTTATTTAATGCTTGTTTTCATTACGCTTTTCGCCGATATTTACTTTTCATGTCGGAATGATTTTTCATCGGTGTTTCTTTTAGGACATAATGAAGTTCTCCCATTAATAATAAAAAAAGTTACACTTATTAAACTTTTATGTGATCCCCATTGACATAAATGGTCAATTAGATTTTTTTTCTTTTGATCCAACAATGTTATTATAAAAAATTGCATACCTGTATCTTTAATATTATTTGAATTATGATAAAGGAAAAAACAAACAAACTTCACTTGCACCACTTTTTTGAACCATTTAAAACGCTGTTTCACCAGCAAAGAAAAAAAAATAGATAATTCATAAATTTATGATGACATTCTTTAGATCCGTAATAGGATATCAAGTCTGAAAACAATTGCATCGAAATACTAAATAAAGCATTACACAAGTAGGGATCATGTGAAAACACAAATGTAGTTTTAAATTCTAGAAACATAATTAAAAGAAAAAAAAAATCACAAAGCATTTTCATGGTGTTTTCTCTCATTTCAAGCATATACCGGGTGTCCTAAAATAGAAAAACTGATTTTAAAATTCAATAACTTGCAAACGGTGACAGCTATTTAAAAAATTCTTGCAGGAGGGTTATGTAAGATGTCAGGAGTTTTTTTACTGCGATTCCCCGATTTTAGTTTAAAATAGCAGCGATAGATGGCGTTGCAAGCAATAGGCGCTAAATCGGATCTCGATTTTTGGCCTTTCTCTTCTCTCAGTATTGATGCGAAAGTGGGAGGTCAAATATATGAAGTGGGCTCCTAAGAACAAATATACACTGGCGACTAAAACTCATTCCATATATTTAACCTTCTTCTGTTGCATCAATACTGTGAAAAGAGAGCGACCAAAAATCGGGCCTGGATTTAGCGCCTATTGCTTGCAGCGCCATCTATCAATGCTATTTTAAAGTGAAGTCGAAAATCGCAGTAAAAAAACTCCTGACATCTTGCCTAACCCTCCTGCAAGACTTTTTTAAATAGCTGCCACCATTTGAAAGTTATTGAATTTTAAAATCAGTCAGTCCATTTTAGGACACCCGGTAACTGAGTTCTATTATTACTGTTTCTGTAACTATTTCGAAGTTCACCACTAATATTGTTGCAAGCGTCGTTTTTCTTTTCTTTTCTTTTTTTCTTTTTCTTTTCTTTTCTTTTTTTTTTTTTTTTTTTTTTTCTTTTTTTTTTTTGGTTTAAGATCAAATGTGTATACAAAATCATTGGTATTTCCTTTTTGCTGCAATGTCTCACATATTTCCGTTTCTAATTTGATATATCATACCTTTTAACAAGGCTCAATTTTCAATTAACCTTTAACTGATGCGACAAAATTTGTCACATAACTACTGTGAAGCGGTCTCTGAGACCGCTTCATCGAAAGATGAATAAAAGGTGCAATTAACTGATAGGGTGGTGTTTTTGTACTAAACTTTTTGTACAGGACTGTTCTTATCAAAATTCACCTATTCAAAAGTCTCTGGTAATAGTACTAAAGTTCTAAAAGAAACAAAATTTCGGTAGTGTTTATAGTTAAACTGAAAGTTACAAGTTAAACTATAAAAATTGAAAAAAGCAGCGGTCTGTGAGACCGGTAACAACAGTTAAAGGTTAAGTATAATCCATTTACATTTTAAGATCCAGTTTTGTAATTGCAATGATCTTGTTGCAGCAGAAGAAAAATTGACCAATTTCGTCTAGGGAGATTTTACAATTTTTTTTAAAAAATATAACTTTTTGAAAATGAACTGCAGGACTATTTTATTACTGTAATTTTATTCCCTACTTTATTTTGAATACTTTTGCTATTTACATTGCCTACTAATATCCAACAGGTAAAAATTTAAAACGCGTTTCGATCTTTTTTCAATCGAATTCGAAGGTTATATTGCCTTTCGAATAGTATGCTGTATCATTTTTCAGCATTATTGTCGCATCATCACTATGGTTTTTAATAAACAAATTGTTAATTGAGAAATGCGTATAAATAGAAGAGAATCTCGATAATAGTTCAGTTTAACAGTTTAGTATCATCTTGTTATTTTACATTAATAGGCACTGTAACTGGATCATAAGAATATGAAAGTTATGAAGCGATCAGTTAAAAGTAGATTGAATATTTTTGTGCGTGTCCATTTTGGAAAGAAATTGTAGACGTTTCATATCCCTGTAAAAGTCTGTCTAAACTTGAATGCCAAACTTTTTAATACTTTCCAATGTAATGAAAAAATATATCTTTTATTTAATATTACTGTTCAAATGTGCCTTTTGTTGTTTTTTGTAAAATATAGTAAAACTTATGAAAAAAGGAATATGCTTATAATAGAATCCTGTTTTAAACGGAAATATTTTATGTTCTCTAAAACAAAGAATGCCACAAAATTATACCTGCTAAGACGTAAACCTGTCTAAGCTGGAATTTATTTCAGATATTTTCGATTTCGTGTGAGCAGATAGTTTTATTGTATTTGGATTATGGGGATTACATCCCAGATAGCATGAAAATTAGCAGCAAGTTTGATTTTTTCTGATATTATCTTGCCGTGACAAATTTGAATTGAGAAATTCGCTGCAAATTTCCCTCAAGGTATACCATTCTCTACTTGCAATGTAGTTTGTTGTGAACTGATGGCAAGACTGTCGAAAGTGACGAAAGTATAAAATCCCTCTGTTGAGAGAATAAACAACCAATACATACGCAGAAGTTACAGAAATTTTATTCGGTTGGCATCGCTTTTTCTAAACGCTATACTTATAATACTAAATACTAAAAAAAGGTTCGTATTGAAAAGTACAAATATTACCTTAACTTGTTTATGGTGATGAAAATGATGCATGCGCCCTCTGACGCTGTGTTCGAATCAATAGACCTACCTGATCAGGTCTCTTGACCCCTCCGAAGGGATTAAACTTATAGTGTAACAATTGTAAACAGATAGTGGGACGTGGCAATATTACTATTTTGCAGTAAGTTTGCAGTATTTTTGATTACTTGTTTGCCGTTAATTTGCAATAAATTTGTTACAGCATGAATTTAACTTGCAAGACAAGTTAGCTGCAAGTTCAAAGCTTGGTGACTTCGGCGTTTGCGTTATCTTGCTGTAGTCCTGTTATGAACTTTCAGTCTTCTCATCCTGAGCTTACTGTAACTTTGCAGGTTTTCAAAGCAAGACTGCTGCAAATTTTCTGAAAATTAAAAATGCTATCTGAGGTACTTTCCAACTTCCGACTTAACTTCTGTAAAATATGAGTTAATTTAAACAAGGTTAAATATGTTTCGAACCAGAATTTTTTTTAAATAAATGATGTTAAATAAGTTCCACGTAGAAACTGAAATTTAAATAGCTACTGATACATCTGAAATATTTTCCGGTTAGAGACCCGTTTAACCTGGTTTGAATTAACTCATATTTTACGGAAGTTAAGTCGGAAGTTGGCAAATATGGGATTAAGTAAAATTAATTATTGTAATTGCAATTGAAGTGTCCTTAGACAACGCGAAATGTTTAAAACTTCTAATTGCTTATGAAAGATATTTTTGAAGTGTGTTTTTATGATGATGATACATTTTGTCAAAATTAATGAAATTCTACACTGCTGACCATTAAAATTGCAACACTAGGAAGGAATGATGATCTGACGAACGTCAAAATCACATGAAAGGAAGAAGAGGTTAGAATATGCAAATGATTAGTATTTTAGCGCATTTAGACGACCAGGCGGGAGAAACGACATCTGAAGCACTGCATAAAAGAAAAGTTGCGTAGTGGATTTCTCATTCGGAAAGCGCTTTGTAAGGTTGGCGTTTGCTCAGAATATCATGTTATGCCTCGAATAATAAGAATAAATGCTTACCAGCAAGTGTCGGAATTCGATAGAGGCAGGATCGTTACTTATCGAGAGTGTGGATTATCGCTCCGTGATATCGACCGTCGCACTGGTCGAAATCCAACCAGTGTCATGCGATTATGGAATCAAAGGGTTCCTGAGGGTTCATAATGAACGGCATGCAGGATCTCAACGCCCTTCCATGACTAACGCCCGAGAGGACAGACATACTGTGAGGTCGGCCCTGCAAAACCGTACAACCACATCACGGGCCATTAGTGAGAAAATGGGCATGTTTGCAGCACGCCCAGTATCAGCTCGTACGGCGCGACGACGTTTGCAGCAACATGGACTGTCAGCACGGCCACCATTACTGCGGCATCCCTTGACAATGCAGCATACAGGGAGACGGCGACTATGGTGCGTTGAACGACAAAGCTGGATACAGGAGAAGCACAATGTCTATTCAGACGAGTCCCTGATCTGCGTGGAGTATTCTGATAGCCATATACGTGTCTGGAGGATCCGAGAAGAACTCTTCTCGCCTGCTTGCATTCGATATCGGCATAGGGGCCCTGCAACTGGTGTGATGGTTTGGGCAGCCGTTGGTTACAGGACACGCGCATCTGTACTTCGGATCGACAGTTAATTTAACGCAGATCGGTACATTTATGATATCTTACGTCCAGTGGTTGTGCCTTGTCTTCGAGGCCTGCCAAACGCCCTGTTCCGACAAGATAACGCAATACCACATGTTGCACGTCGTGTTCTGACCTTCCTCGATACACAGGGTATTCGATTGCTGCCCTGGCCTGCACGGTCTCCAGATCTGTCACCCATTCAAAACCTCTGGTAATGGAATGCTGAGAGACTATCCCGCCACCCCTCTCCAGCTAATACGGTTGATGAAGTGTGGCATAGACTTGAAGCAGCATGGAATGAGTTGCCCGTTTCTGTCATAAAAGCCCAGTTCGACTCCATGCCTAACCAGCTAAGAGCCATTTTAGCTGTCAGAAGGGGCAGCTGTTCCTACTAATTTCTCATCCCAGTAAATCCCAAAACTGCTTACAAATGTAATCATTTCGTTTTCATGCCATACTCTTTAGGTACAATAAATATATTTTTTATATTTTCTTTCTTTCATGGTGTTGCAATTTTAATGGCCAGCAGTGTATTATTATTTCAATTGAGCAATGCTAATTTTTTTTATTATATTGCTTACTATTTGTGGAAACTGTTGAAAAATTAATGGTGCTTTAAAATTTCCGTAATAATTAAGTCATGTATAAGAAAACAATCAGCAAATTTTCTTCTTAAATGCATGCTACTAGTGAAAAAAAAAATCTTTAAAAATAACATTTTATCATATCTTGTTCAACAAAAATTTCAGTAACAATATAAAAATAGTAGATAGTACTGAAAGAGGATAACTCCATTGCAAGGACAATTTTTTTTTTCTGAAAGTATTTAAACACGTACTCTACAGATTTATTTATCTATTATATTTTATTAGACATGTATTCTTACACGTTATCCACATGACACTCATATATATAACCAGTGTTCTCGCTGCCGCACGCCATTGCGCCAAATCGCGACAAAATGCTCCATTTGGCGAGTAAAAGAGCAATCAGACTCACCAAATTACGAGTGCTCAATTTCTGCTCTTTTTGTGTGTGTGATGTGCCAATACATCCGAGGTTCTTATCCACGTTACTGAACGATTGGTGTCACTTTACATGTTCAGTCGCATCGTGTCATTTACATGTCTCTATTTATAGAGATGCTGACTCAATACCAATTATCAAGCGCTATACAGAGAAAAGTTTTGCTATAATGCGACGTTGAAATTAGCGATTTACCAATTAATCAGTTGATTACAAAGTATCTCTGGCCGATCAAATTTTTTCTATCGGTTAAGAGTCGAAATCACATAGCAATTTTTAGTGTACATTTTTCAACGATAAATCAAAGATAGCTGTTTTGAATTTTATTTTCAGACTGCTAAAAGAAGGTCTAAGACATTTACACATTAAGGAGACATTTAGAATGTATACTTATTTTTATTTATAGTTTCTATAGCGGATAGTAAAATTTCTATTTTATAAGCAATTACAAAAAATTAGGTTATTTTAGAACATTTTGAAAAAAAAAGGGATACAATAAGGGGTTAAAGATAAAGATAGATTTTTCAGTGTTTCACGCAGGATCTATTTTGCTAGCATTTCTTTACATTTGGCTAATATTATTTATTTCTTATTCGCCAAATCGCTAATGTTGGTCAAAAGCGAGCGAGAACACTGTATCTACACGAAAAAATAAGTTTTCATATCATTTAATATATATTTGAATTAGGTTTTGTTGTTGATGAAATCTTTTAAAATTCGTCGATTACTACACTTTTCTTGTAACGTAACTTAGGATTACTTGCATCCAAGAAAGGGTTATATAAAAAATGGATCCAAATAAAAAATGTTTCATCCACTTATGGATTTACTACGTTACTAATTAGTACTGTTACATATGGAGTGTTGGTGAATCACGCCACTGACTTAAAACATTTTTTTACTTTCTTCTATCTTTACAAGAAGAAAGTACTACTTTTGTGAGTAATTTCAACTTCCAATTTTCGTCGAATTTATAAGTTTTAGAAGGTACTGAATAAGATTTCATTGTTTTTAGAAAATGTGTGACACAAATTTCGTGTGTGTGTCTGTGGGGGGGGGGGGGGGGGGGCTCTATCTCAAGAACTAATGCGCGGAATTTAATGAAACTCCAGATTCAGTTAGACTATGACATAAATTGGTGCTGATTGGGTTTTGTTGTAAATGCTCCAACAGGTGGCGATGATATGTTGTATTTTGCACAATTTTTGTGATAATCTCAAGAACTAATGCACATAATTCCACCAAACTTCATAGTATGTTACACCTTGACATAAGTAGGCGCTGATTAGGTTTTGGTGTAAATCGTCCAACAGGAGGCGCTGCTATGTTGAATTTTTTGCAATTTCTACGATAGCTATATCTCAAGAACTAATGTACGGAATTTTACGAATCTTCATATTCTGTTAGAGCATGACATAAATAGATCCTTGTTAGGTTTGGGTGCATACTACCCAACAGGTGTTGCTACTATGCTCTATTTTTCAACATTTCCGCGGTAGTTGTATCTCAAAAAACGAATCGATTGCCATTTAATTTTGTTTGCAGACGATTTGAGATATAGAAGAAAGTTTTGTGGCGGCCGAAACATACAAGTTTTGTTTTGGGTCCAAGTAGCCCTCCAGGGTCCAATTAACTCCAATATACGACAGTGCTTTGTTTCAGTTATTTTTAAGCTAAATGAAAATATATAACTTTAATTTGTATTTAAAAAAACTTATTTGATGCATGCAACATAAGAAAGAAACAAAATATTACAAAAGTACTAAAATATTATGTTTCTTTTTCAGGTTTACCTGAAAACTGGAGATATAGTTTCCTTCATTGATGACAAAATGCTTCCTTCGCATAATATTCTTAAAAGAAGTTCAAGGCAGCAGCACAAAAATTTAACAATCTTCAGGCAGAAATTATCACCACTTGGAATGCTACTATGTTGATTTTAAGGTACTTTTCCGAAATGGATAACTCAAAGTACCCTATACTAACGCCGAGCCTGTCTCTAGACGACGGTACAGAAGGACTGACATAGTTTCTATCATTTCTGAAGCATTTCGAATATTTTTAACGCACATTCCCTGTGAAAATCTGAGTTTCACAGAGTTGATCATGTTATCTCGATTAAACGCATCAGCAGAGGTATCTTTGTTGCCAACAGGTTTGGGGAATCATTACACCGGTAACAGTCGGCATTTGATTCCCCCAGGAAGAAAACGATTTCCATACAACAATGCTCTGAGTAGTGGATCAGATTGGCATATGGGTAAGTTACGCCGAAAAATAGTAAGTGTATTCTTTTATAATCAGTAAAACGTCTACCTTACAGTTAAAAAGTTACGACTTTTTGCACCATTATACAAGCTCAACATAAAAGAATGTCCCAGTTTCGATGGTATATTATTACCCGGCTGAAAAGAAAAGTTATGTGTTTCACGCGTATCTGTGCATGTGGATTTCTTTATATCATCGAAACATCCCAACAGCTGGATGGATTTTAATGAATGAGGTCTCTATCAATTCGTCTTAATCGTCCGATGGTTATAGGATAGGTTTTGTTTTTAAAAATTCAAAATGGCCGCCGTAAAATACAAAATGGCGGTAGAGACAAAAAAAAAAATTACGCACCCTATTGAGTGGCCTATCATTGGATAGGTCTTTCAAAATGAAGACGATGTTTCATTGACTATTTTACAGTCAGAAGCTCCGTTTAAATATTACACAACCTGGAAGTTGTGTATGTAGGATCTCTAGCTTTACTGTAACTCTAACCTTCCTAGACATCTAAGGTCTCATCAAAACAGTGTTTATAGATAGGAACTAAGAATTAAACGCAACTTAAAAGTCATCAATACAAGTAAATAAAAAAAATAGGTATGTAATATAAAAAAAATAGTTTCACATTGATGAGAAATAATTAATTAGTTCGCTTTTTACGCAGTCGGGTTTTATGATTTTCTAAATTTAATTAGGTTATAACAGTTTAATTTAGGCTATTTACAACAAATCATACATCCAATGGAAGGTAAACTAACCTAGTTTTTCTTACAAATGTTCACTAGGTGCGCCTTCTGTTATACGGCACACATCCAACCTTTAAAGTCCAATTCTTCCCACACTTCGGTTAACAAGTCCGGAGTCATGGAAGCAATAGACTTTTCAATTCGATGTCACAACTGTGTTAAACCATTAAGTAGCGGCGGAACGTAGACACGATCTTTTTTTAAATCTTCATCCCAGCAATAACGCTTTACGGTCAGTAGTCGCCATTTTGTGGATGTGTTCAATAACAAAGCAGTACTCGCGCATGGGCTTATCTAAAACTGTTTGAGTGACTCTTTATTGGTGACCCTGAGTCAACACTCTACAACGCTTATAGTTGATACTATTAACATTTATAACTGGGATATTCTTTTATGGGCATCCTGCACTTCTCCGTATGGAAGGTTGTAGAAATAAACACAAACAAATTAAATTCTATCAAAATACCTCAACTGGTACCGTAACTGGTTCTGACATATCTAGTTCCTTCATCTCTAGGTACTGACTTTTCAACCATTAACAAACTTTCTGTCCAATTAAATAAATATAATCTGCGCACTGCATTTTTAAAATTGTGAAACAATTTTGAGTCAGAAATTATTCAAAACTCATGTTTTTCAATGAAAACTAGCATATTTGAACTGGTTAAGAAGAATGGAAGTCCCAATAGATTCTGAATTTTATTTAATTAGGTTAAAGTAAGACATTTTATGACATTTTGTCTAAACGTTTTAGGCAATATAATTGTGTTCTTTAGTTATTAAAGAATAATTTACGAAAGGTAAATTGAACAAAATGTAAGTGTGTATTTTCATTTGCCTTGTTAAAAAGATATCCCATTTAAAATTAGTAGTTGATTTATCAAGCGATGCATTTATTGCTGTTCTAAAAAGATTTATCAGCAGGCAAGGCAAATGTACAGGTATCGTTTCAGATAATTCGACAAATTTTGCACTAATTAACGCTGAATTAAAAAGACTGGGCGAATTAGAAGAAAATTAAAGTGAAAATTTATGAAACTTTTTGTCGCATGAAGAGATTGACTGGAATTGAATTCCTCCAAGAGTTCTCAATCACACAGATCTTAAGGGCGGTGGGCGTCGAGGTTGTCAAGTATCATTTTAAAGTGTAGCTGGTAATCTAAAAGTAACTTATGAGGAATTCCTGACGTTAATTGACCAAACTGAAGGAATTTTGAATTCCCGTCAGCTTTATCTTCTGTCTGCTGATTTAGATGAAAATGACGTCTTAACACCTGATCACGTCTCTTTTAGGAAACCTATTATAGCTATTTTAGAGCATAACATGTTAGGCTCTAAGTGATAATAGGTTACAAATTTGGGAAAAATTAACTAAAATAATTCTCGAAGATATGGTCTACTGCTCAGTACATTACAACATAGAATGAAATGGTATTATGAGAAGGACAATCTAAAGACAGGTAATACTGTTGTCATAAGAGGGCACATGACCTTTAAACTTTCAAAAAATCAGTTTTCGGTTTTTGCTTTATTCTGAATGTTTTAAAATTTCTCCACAATATTCAAAAAACCGCATTAAAAAACCTGAATTATTTCTTGAGTTATAATCATTTTTAGACAGTGAGTATAATGGAAGGTCCGTAGATATTGAAGCGTTAAAAAGCATTTTCTCAGTAAATTTGGAGTGTGCGCGCACTGTTATTTTTAAACTATGTAAGCTACAGCTTAAAAGAAATTAACCAAATATGCGTTTCTTTTATAGTCTACAGGCTAAAACGAAAAAAAATCACATATTTTGGTTATTTATTTTTTTGCATTTGAAAAACTTTTGAGATTTTTTAACTTTTTTTATTTTGTGTTAAATTTAAATTTTAAACAAAACTTTTTGCGTATATTTTAGTTGTAATTTAGAAGCAGGTGTGTTATGATTCTATTTTGTTCAAAAATTGTTTTCTGTATGCATAATTTAGAGTTTTATCATGCGCGCAGCACTTAATCACGCATTAGTGAGATGAATATTTAAATTTAAAATTTAAATATTAATTTTGTACATACACCATTTTTTTTCTGGATAATGCAGTTAAGGATATATACATTAGGCACGAAGAGGAAAAAAAGATGTTAATTGCATATTGTTTCTGTTATGGTACTTTAAAGAAGACTATGTTTTTGTTTGTTTTGACAAACTCAAAGTTCCTGTGTCCCCTTAAAAGAATACAATTCGTCAGTTTGCAACTGGTTACTAGGTTAAATGGTGGAATTATTTTAAGGAAAATATAATAAAGTAAGGGTTGCAACAGTAAAAACTAAAAAGGAAAAATTTAAAAGACCAATTACGAAATAAGGTATATTGCCTTTATCTAAAGTTTAAAATGATCTATATATATATATATATATATAATATTGAAATTTGTTTTTTGTATAAGTTTTAGAGTATTTTTTGTGTAATTTTTTGAGTGTAGAATTTTTAGCAGAAACAGTTATACAATTGTATTGCTTTGTGTTTGAATATACTCGCCTTTGTATTGGGAAATATCAATTTGTTGAATCTTTGTCATCATGTCAACACCAGCCAAGTTCCTTGTTAGTTGATAATTTTTCCATAGTCGACTTATTGATGCTTGCGCCTGCTCACGAATATAATTCATTAGAAAAGAATGGGATAGGAGTTATCTTTGTTTTGTTTTAATTTACTTCTGTAGTATGGGAACAAATGAAATTACTTGAAGTAACTTTTGTAATTCCGTAGGATTAGAGAGTTGTTTTCAGCCATAAAATATTGTTTCTTTTTATGTGTGAAATAAATTAGTTTTTATGATATCTTGAATTTTTTTTTCTGTATGCGATTTAGATGTGTAAGTAAAATATGCTATTAAGCATTGATTTCAACCGGAACGAAGCAAAAAGGAATTTAAATGAATAATAATAAACATTTGCGAGAAAGGAAATGCATAGAACTTTGAACTTTTTTAACCAGTAGGCAAACATGCCTGGTTTATCACTGATAACTCTAGTTGCAGCAAAGATTCGTGCTAGTCGGTTCATGTCGGAATCAATAGAGGTATCATATAAGAGGACATAGTTGTGGTCAAGCAAACAAATTTGATGTATATGATATGACATTTTTTCTGAATGAAAAGTGTCTAAGTCTGTGAGTCGAATCAACAAAACCATTGTCTTAAATTGCCAAACTCTGTCTATTGCGCTGCCTGGATCAACAACCGGTCGACATTTTTCACTCAGATAAGCAATAGCATCTGGTCTTCCAGATGCAGACCTGATCTCTGACCAAAAGCTATTGCTAATAAAATTATCTGAGTGAAATATGTCAGCCCATGTAACTCAACAGGTAGGTCATTGGCATTTTAAGACAAAGGTCTTTGGTTTGACTTTCGGCCTGGACACTTTTTCATTCAGTTGGATTAATGTCATTGCCTATGATATCTTCACCAATCAGTATCGTTGAGCCAACAATAATAAAGTCTGATGTATTTTCTTAATTACTTAAATAAATAAATTGAACTTGTCCAAGCGAGTATGTGCGAAGTTCTGACAGTTTGTATAAAATTTCCAATTTGCACAAGCGCCGCTGTTTTATAAAAGCACTCTAGTTGAGACTGCTTCCATGAAATTATTAGTATTAAGCAGCACACTCTCTTGATATTTCCAACTGTCCACTATTCGATTGGAAACATTTAAAGGTAAACTTTTCTAAAACGATAGCGAAACCAAGCGGCTTTCTTAAAAATAAATTTTAAAATTCTAAAAAGTATAAGGTGAAGACAGTAAATGATACTTTTATTTAAACATAGTAAACATAAAATTATGTAAATAAATAATTCTAGTATTCAAAATTTTTATATTATAAAAATTTTGAATATTTAATGCTTTACAAATGATTAGAAAATGAAGTAATTGTTGATTTTTGTCATTTTCTCATTTAACAGGTGATGCTAGCGCTCCTGAGGCTAATATGAGCTTTCGTGAACAACAAGAATACTTTGGACCAGATGTGCTTGTAATTATTGGTCTTGTAATGGCCTGTATTGGAGCTATTCTTACCCTTATCAGCTTTTACTGTGAATTCAAACATCCGGCTATCCAAGCTACCATGGCAGGCATCGGACCTTCATTAGTAGGCATTGGGATGTTGTTTTGTGTTCTCAGATTATTTTTCTGTACTTTTTGCATCAGCAAAACATGTTGTGAGTGTATAGCGGATGGTCTTAGATTCCTTGTACTGAGATGTCCATGCTTTAAATATTTTAGGAAAGTAAAAAAGCAGATCCATCCTCTTCACGTAAAAGACCTTCCAGCTCAAAAACCAATGTTAAATGGACAAGTTGCTGCTAAGTCACTGAATAGTATACCAATTGAGAAACGAAAACAAGGGAACGGAGTTGTTAGAAAAAACAACAATAACAATAATACAATTACTAATGCTCCTTCATCCATTGAAATGACTAGTTTAAAAATGGACCCTATTCAAGAAATTGAAGAAAGAAAGAGTTCAAACTCTGAGGTCACCGAGGTACGTGTTGACTCAAAAACTTCATTAGAAAAACTCACAAAAGACAAAGACGATGACGAGATAATAAAAGATGAAATAGATTTATTACATGAAATGAAAACTCCAAAGACATTGTCACCGGAATCGACGAACAGTCTGCACAACAATATAAACGAATTGGTGCTTAAAACGATGCCTCGTTACTGAAATCAAAGTCTTTTAAAGCCAAATGGAGGTTTATTTTGATGAGCTACATTACTTTAGTTCAGACTTGAATGATCACAATTTAAGTAATAGACGTGTCGGAGGCTGCACAAACCATCACCTCATCGAGTTCACGGCTGAAATTCCAGAATTAGTTAAAACTCAATTAGCGTATTAAAATGCAAATGGTCTGGTGGAGAAATCCTGCCGACCGGAATTTAGTGGTTTGATTGGTAGGTTTCCCTTTGTGTTTTCCTGCACTCAGTCCTCCATGTTTCCACACCTTTGGGTGCAGGAAAACACAATTGTAAACCTACCAATCAACCACTAAAACTGGATCTGCAGATGGTTTTCACCAAGATATGACTTGGCAGACCAGTTGCATTTTATTATGCTAATCGAGTCTTATTATCGAGTTTTATTATGCTAATCCTGGAATTTCATCCACGAACTCGATGAGGTGATTGTTTGTGTAGCCGCCTGCCGGTATATAATAATTATGAATATTTTCTTTGTCAGATATTTAACTTTATCATTTATTTTTAAATCTTATAATTATATATATATATATATATATATATATATATATAAGGCATAACAATAAGCAGAGTTACTAAATAAATTACTTCTGCAAATAAAAGGGATTTGCTTTAATAAAATAAAATCCTATGCATATTAATGCCTATTTAAAAAATGTATTTTATTAGAATTTGAGTCTTATATTTCTTTAAAATCTCTAGAGTGAAGAATTTAACGAACATAACCTATTATCGTTATTCCATCTTTCGGAGCTAGTTTACAACTTATTATTTTCAATACTCAATGAAAACTTTTAAGAGTTTCAGGGTATTTTTTCCCCTTTAGTATATGCCTTTTTTACATAATGCCTTAAGTCTTTTTAGCCTGAAGAATACTGAATGTATATTTAGATCTTTTTCTTATAAATCCTATATTTTGAGATGCTACATAATCAGTTCCTTATATATTTTATTATGAAAAGACCCTATTTGGGTAGATCATTATTTTGCCATTTTTATAATTATTTTATAATTTTTATAATTTTATATCCAGACAAAAATTATAAAATTAATCTAAAATTAAGCTTCTAAAAAAACAAGCATTAAATGTAGGATTTTTTTTTTTTTTTTTGCATAGTTATGCTTTTAATATAAAAAAAAAAGAATTACAATTATTTATTCAATCTATGTATATTAGAATATTTTTAATTGCCAGATCATCACTTATTGTTAATACTGAATCAATCATATAGCATACATTACTTTAAGATTTTCTTAACCAGAATTTTAAAAAGCAAATGTTTCTAATGATTTTGAAATTGGTGATGTATTTTGGCTTATGAAGACGAACAAAGTTTGATCATACGCACAATTCAATCCAGTAAGTCATACGTGATGAATATATTAATACTTGATCGTATATAGTTAAATTAATTTAAATTGTTTTCATAAAATAATTTTATTACATAAATTAAACTAGAAATAGTAGCAGTTTTATTATCTGAAGTAAATTCTCCAATTTTATATCAGATTATGTTCGTTTAGTTAAGGTCAACTTATAGCAAGAAATAGTTTTGCTACATGAGGACATTTTAAAATTAATTAGTTAATTAGTTTAATTAGCATTAATTAGTTTTATTTTCATTGTTTTAGCATATTGTATTTCTGTCTTGTTTCATTACTGTCGCTAAAACAGTAAGATCTGTGATGGCTTGAAGACATTGTACCGAAGAATAAATCTATTTCATGTTAAACACCATTATATTAATATGTCCTCGAAAGAATATACAAAATGATAATACAAATTATTTATAATTCCAAGAAGTTGTAAAAATGTTTAGCTTAGTTGTTGCTGATTATTTTTAAACAGTAAAATACTCAGCAATATTTGTATTCAAGAAAAGCTTGAAAATTAATTGCTCTACAAGTAAGAATTTTAAAATGAATGCTTTTTTACATTGCCAATTAAAGGGTTTATACTCAATCATAAAAAAAATAATAGCTCTCCCCCACTCTCCTTTTTTAAGCAGTAAGTAGTTTATGTACAAATTTATATGTACTTAAAAAAAATTATTCTTTCTAAAGCTTATCAGAATTAAAAAATAAGTAAATGGAGATATTGTAATTGTGCTGCAGCAAAAAAAAAAGGAAGATTATTTATAACGACTATGCTTGCTCTAATATGGACAGTATAAAAATAAATAAACAAAGCGGATTTATTATAAGACAAAATCTTTAGTATTTGAATGAAGGTGTTTAAACGATGATAATTTTTGAGAAAATGATAGACATTGAAGCTGAAAATTTCCTGATTAATACTAAGGGATTAATATTGCTTGTGCTATAAAAAAATTAACAAAAAACAATAATAATAATATAAAAAGTAAATGTAAATTTTCACAGATAACATATATTTTGGTTGTCGTTTAGATCAATAATATTTTAAGGAAAAATGCGTTTAAAAGAAAGTGATAAAATTATGTTAGAAAAACTTTACTCCTAAAACGTATAACAGCTTCTGCAAGTTTTGTTTGATCGCCTTCAGAACATCTAGGCGTATTCTTGAAAAACAATACTAGTACTATCGAGAAAAAAAAAGGCTGAGTATGACCCTTATATGTATACTTTTATTTTATTGACAATTAAAATATCCTGCAATAATTAGTGCTTATTTATCTGTAGAAACCATTTTTATTAAATTATTTTAGTGTACAATACGTATTTTCCTTTCAGTTTAATAGTGAAAAAGCAGTCTACAAAATTTATTGCTAAATTAGATCCGCTGTCGTAACAATTATTTAAATATAAATAGAAAATAAATGAAAAATCTAAATATGTAACATATATGTGTCGGAAAGGAGAATGCAATTTCCATATATATCATTCTCAATATATACAAAAATCTAATTGATTTTAATATTTAAAAAATATATTTTTCTTATTGTAATAACAAATTTGAAAATATACAGGTAACTATTAAGAGACAGAGCAATGGAGAAAAAGAGTGAGAGAGTGTGAAAGAGAATGTGTTTTGTGCGGTTTCTTTAAAAATATTTTGCATAATGCATCAGTAGGTACACTCGTGGAAAAAAAAAGTAAACACCCCCTACTAACTCCTCAGCAAATTATTGTAGACGAAAGTGACATGTACCCAACAATTGAAAATAAAGTCTACTTTTAAATGATGTATATAAAATTTGCTTAGGGGCCGTCTACATATTAAAACGAATCCAAACTTCATTTTTTTCAATGGCAATGCCCAATTTTAACGAGATGTTTCAAAACTTCGGTTCAAACTATGCCTAGACACCAAATTTCAAGTCATTTGAATGATAAGTTTTGGAATTATAAACATTTAAAATTTATTGCTTCTAATGTTGAATTACATATTTTCATTTATATCGCCTGAAATTATGTTCCTAATGTGCTAATATTTTGTGTAGCAATAATACTAATCTACCCAAACATAATTACGCTGAATTTGCAATTTTTATAATTTTATGATATGAATTATGAAATTAACATTCGAAAAAAATTATGAATTGCAACCTACAATTTTTTTGATGGATTTAGATTTATTAAGTACTGCTTTATGGAAATCCAAAATTTCACACTTTTCTTCCAAGTAGTTTTTAAATTATGCTTAAAAAACGCCAAAATGATGGTTTAAGGGGCCGTCTATCATAAAAGTGACTAGATATTTTGAAATTTCTTCTGCTCTCCTGTAATCTGGCAGGCTTCATTGACTGTTTGAGTGGCGCTTAAGGTGCCTTAATCAAGAAGGGGGATCTCTCGGTTAACATTTGAGTACCGAATTTCAATTTGGATACAGCCCTTAAAATACGCTCGTTTTAAAATAATTAATTTCTCGGAAACGTATGGTACGAATTGCATAAAAATTTGCTTTTGGGCTAACTGAAAGGTGTAGAGTTCATTTATGCTGTCAAAATTGGATATTTCCATTGAAAAAAAATGAAGTTTGTGTTCGTTTTAATATGTAGATTGCCCCCTAAGCAAATTTTATATACATCATTTAAAAGCAGACTTTATTTCTAATCGTTCGGTACCAGTAACTTTCTTCTACGATAATTTGTTGAGGAGTTAGTAGGGGTGTTTACGTTTTTTTTTCACGACTGTACAGTCGAACCCGGTTAAGACGCGTTTCAAGGGAGTGAATAAAAGTCGCATATTAAGCGGGATCGCGTATTAAACGTGATTTGCATAATGTTTCAGGAACAGGTCTCATTTACACATCAGATCATCTAAAGGAACTTAAGAGCTAATACGTTCTTTGTCGAAAATTGTGTCTTTTACGTATATTTAGAAATCGTATTCCACTTTAACCCATTGTTTGCTTTTATAGGACCCACTGGAAAAATAGATATCGATTGCAATATGGCTTTATTGTCGATTAATACGTTTCAACCAAACATAAAACAACGAAAATAATTTTATTACTAGGCAAATATTTAAAAGTAAAATAAATATTACGGCTGTTCTTAACTGCTCTGCTCAACAAGCGCAAAACGTTTTGACACATTTACACATTAATTTTTTAAACGAAAGATATAAAATTGGAAAGCCTGGCCGTGGAAGCGATTTGAAATGGAACTGTTTTTTCCATTTTTTGATCAATCAATTACCTATTGAGTTATAAGCGATTTTTATCACGTGACACGGCACTTTTTCCCTCTATACTGACTGGATTTTCTTCTTTCGCTCGGAAGTTCAGTTCACAATGCCAACTTTGACAGTATTTTCTGAAAGATCTATTGCGTTTACAAGAAAACGTTAAAAACAAGCTCTATTACATAGTTTCTGAATAACAACACCTTCTAGTTTCATGCGTTTCCGAACAAAAATGAATTAAAACTTATGTCAGAAAGTTGACTCTTTGGATTTGAGAACAGCCTTAAATCTCTGAAGCACAACTCAGGTTTAAAATCATATTTAGTACGTTTAATAATGAGTACCATTATAATATGTCCTTCCTTTTAATATAAGAAAAAGCTATCCTTATTAATTTGTGTAAAAAATATTGTTATATTGCTAGCATAGCAAAATGTAAAGAAAACATAAAACAATTATCCGAATGCAGTCGTATTTATTTAACATTTCCGAGTTTTATTTTTTGTTGCTTGTAATATGCATTATAAAACATAGTGCTGATATACCGTACATTTAAAACTGCATTAACAGGTATAATCATCTCTAATCATAATAATTTTTAGGACGTATCTGAGTAACCTGAATTCATCTGTATCTCTCTACCGTAGTAAAAACATACACGAAGCTAAAGACAAAGAATGTTAGGAGGAGGGACCAAAAAAGAATTTCAGTTTTGGTAATTTAATGGGTGTTTGATTTATTCAAATACCTACCACTATTTCCAATTAGTAATTTTTACATGAATTAATCTGTTACTAAATAAAGCAAATAAAACTATTCAAAAATAGTGATTTTTATCTAAATAAAAAAAATCCGCTAAATTTGCAATACTCGGGAAGAGAGAAGGAAATCGCATATCAATCAATTCGCGTTTTGAACATGATATTTATCCTAAAGTGACCGAAAACTTATCGCGTATTAAGCGGGATCGCGTAACAACCATTCGCGTATTAAACGTGATATTTTTGCATTAGCCTTATGGGAAAAGTTCAAGGGATTGTGAAAGGAATCGTACTAAGCGAGATCATATATTAACCGGGGGCGTCTTAACCGGGTTCGACTATACTTTTAAAAATACGACACCTCCCCTCCATTAAAAAAAAGTGAAATATGTATCAAACTGTTATATATTTTATATACATTATATATATATTTTATCTTCGTTGATAACTTTAGTTTTGAAAAAACTATATTTACAAATTATATAAAATATGAAATATGCCAGAATAAATATATTTCGCATGACTGATATCTGATTACGTTTGAAGATTGCCACCCTTCTTTTGCCCCATTATCGTGCAAGTCACGATTTAGAGAATTGATGTTATGAAACCAAACGAAATTTTTATGACTATGTATATTAAATAAAATAACTGTACAGAATCCCACTGTTCTTTATGGATGTCATACATATTTTCATGTGTAAATAAATGTCAATAACATTTTTTTTTATATTGTTCATGATGCAAAGATTGATGTAAATAATTTTTTTTTTTTTTTTTTTTTTGTATCACACAAAAATAAAACAAAAATTGTATTTGTATAGAGTTCCATTTATTATTTAAAACAATTTAAAATAAGTTATTTTATTAATTGTTTATCATAAAACTGTTCAAAACTACACCATTGGCTAAAATTATGATACCTTTTAGAAAATAGGCATTTTTAAAAGTTTCAAATTTTATGTGATAATTATACTTTGATAATATGGAAAACATGCATGATTATAATGCCAGTTTAATATAACTGATAAAACAACCTATTCGGTGGGAAATTTGATATTTAAATAAAAGTTATCTTTAGTAAAGACTCTGAAAATCAGAGTTCACTTTAAAAAATTGATTCTATTTAGGAAAAAATATCGACCTCTTAGCAATCAGCAGATCTTTTTATTTATTTATTTTTTTATTTTTTTAAGTCAGTGTACTATAACTCGTCGGATATATTATTATTTGACATAATGACTATATATATATAATTAATCTAATTAATCTTCTTTTTTCTGTGTTTTAGTTTCTATTATATGTTGCAATAGCTTCTTATTAAGTATATTTCGTAAGAAATACTACCTATTATATTCTCCCTATGTTCGAATTTCTGAAAAAATTTTGCAGATCTACGCCGATCATGACCACTAGAGCCCAAAACAACCCCCCAGTTCAAAACTTTATCTATCTACCTATCTATCTATCTATATATATATATCACTTTTTTATGGACGCGATAACTTCCATAATTCTGCACAAATCTCTTCCAAACTGATAACTAAAATTAAAAGGCAGAAAATCTCGGTCAAGTTCGTTAACAGGCAAAATCGGACCAGGAGGGGGGGGGGGGGGGGGGGGGTCGAAATAGGAAGGGGTTTTGTGAAAACCGAAAAAAAAAATCCATAACCTCTTAATTATAATACATATCAAATCAGTTTAAAGTTATAATTATTTCTAGGAAAAGGGTCAAAAACGTATGTATCACACATTTTTGATACAATTTAAAATGAGCTTAAGGGACGAAAAGAAAATAGGGTTTTAGGGAGAAACAAATTCATAACTTCTTCAATTCTCAAGATATCAAATTCACATTAACTTATTGTAAACATTCTTAATACTATCTACAACTTTTATACCGACACGTTTTTGATAGGACCAACTCTTACCCCAAAAAAACAAAACAAACAAACTAACATTAAAAACGAAAAAAAGGGAGTGGAGTAGAAGAAAAAACTCATAACTTTGTCAATTCACAAGATATCCAATCCGCTTAAATTTATCATACATCTTCTTAATATTATCTACAACTTTTATACTGACAAGTTTTTGTTGGGACAAGCTCTTTCGGCAAAAACAAGTTAAACAAAAATAGGCGTTGAAGAAAAAAATATCGTATTAAGGTTGTTCTCAAATCAAAACTGCTTTTTTTCGGACTCATTTTCAAATTCATTTTTGCTCTCAAACCCATCCAATTGACAGGTTCTCTTATTCAGAAACTATATAATGTGCCACATTGGCCGATTTTTTGATAAAAGCGGAATATATTTTTAAAAATGCTATCAAAGTGGGCATTTTAAACCGAATTTTCCCAAGCGATAGTACTGGAAACGAAAAAATGGCCCTATTGACAAAATAATTGCTTGTAAATCAAGTTCTAATTAATTGAACGAAAAATAACAAGTTGTAAATTGCACGTCAAATGTGGAAAATGAGGTGCGTTCGTACTATAACTAATTTATAAATATTTTTTGCACCGCATAATGTATACTTTAGTGCCCTTCATAAGTGCATATCAATTTCATTCTGTTCGAAAGACTGTAACATCATTAAAATGAACTTGAAATGATTTTTTCCCGTTGGCCGTAATGTAACGGAAAGCTTTAAATAAACTTTAAATACTTTAAAACTTTTGTAATTAAACTATACATCCGATTTTCATAAAATTTGAAATGACTCGACAAAATTTTGCAACAATTATATATTTAAAATTTCAGACCATTCGGTTGGGTAGATTTTGCTCTGTTATATGCGGGCGGACAGAAAGACAGACAGACGGACCTAACGACGATTATAGGTGCTGCGTATTTATATAATTACGAACGCACCTAAAAACTTGGGTCGCTTACAAATCTCTTCAAAAAATCACGTCAGCTAGTTTTACTTTTAAGAATGCGTCTGAAAATGTGTCAGAAAATTTCGAGTTGTTGAGCGTGGAAAAATATTTTTTTGAACACCTCCTTAACATGATCCTGAGAAAACCAGCTATTACAGAAAAATGAAATTAAAAACTCCTCAAAGGCGACAAAATAAAATTGTTAAACTGGGTTTACCTCTAATCTTGCTTTAGTTTTTATTTGGTGAAATTAGTACTTAACTTTGAAATGTACCGCCGCCTGTATGCTGAGCCGGCAGGGATTTTTTTCTCATTATACAATAATTATCCCTAAAACTACTTTCATATTTAAAACTTCAGGATATAACGCAATTTCATGTAACATCACTCAGAGGTGTTTCAAAGAGAAAGGCAAGAAACAACATCGTCGATACATAAGAACATAGGAAAGATGTGCAACATTGAACCAAAAAATTTAGCACAGACTACAGGTTTGCACGGACCGAAATTCATAGGCTTTGTTCTTACCGTCCTATACGAAAAAGTTATTGGCCCCACCCGGTCAGGTACAGTAAAACCTGTGTAAGTTGACCACTTGCGGTACCAGACTTCAGTGGTCAACTTAGAGAGGTGGTCAACTTATAAAGAAAGAAGATAAATTTAATTTTTCTTTTTTGCGTAATATTTATACCATATCATTTTCCCCAAAAATATTTTATTTATTGACAGGGCTTTAAAATAATATTGTATTACCATGCATATTTCTAACACCTTATAAAAGAAAAGATTAACTACAAGAATGAATTAATAGTTGTGTATCAATTTTAAAATCAATTAGTATTACTACTAATTTAGAAAAGAAAATAGTTAATCAATATACTGCCAATTAGTGATTCTTCAAACTATACTAGTTATTACACATAATTTATAAAAAAAAATATTTAATTAAAACACTTGTTTTTTTCATATGTTAAGACACATACACATTCTAAAATTTTAAAATTAAGTTTGTCAATTACATTACCTATTTGTGAAATATATATATATATATATATATATATATATATATATATATATATTGTAGTTTGAAGCTGATTTTTGGACTTTGCATAAGCCCAGTGTTCTGTACTACAACACGGTCCTAGAGTAATTCATCATTATCACAAATAATTTTCTTAACTGTGTAACAATTACCACAAACTATTGCAATTGGTGGAATATTTCTGCCTACCAACTAGCACCTGGGGTTATTGAAAGAAGGGAAGGAATTATAAGAGAATGGGAAATAGGAGAAAGAAATCTAGAATCAAAGAATGGAGGGGGTAGAGGTTGAAAAGACAAATCCACAAGAGCAACAATGTAAGAATAGATAAGCCTTGAATTATTTACTTACACCTATCACTACTAAAAGCATTTCCCAGGTTAATCACTATTTCACCTTTTTAAAAATTCTAGTTAAAAAGAAAGAAAAAAAAATAGAAAAATTTCGTGGATAGTTATTTTTTTTCAATTCATGATTTGTTAGCTATTTGGATGGTCAAGTTATAAAGGGTTTTGATGGGCATTTTATAATAGTTCTAGCCAAATTTGAATAATTTCGGTGGTCAAGATACAAGATAGACAGGTGGTCAAGTTACAAAGGGTTTGTCTTATAGTTTTGTATAGGATAAATTTGGTTCCTGACAACAGAGGTCAACATAGACAGGTGGTCAACTTTACAGGTTTTACTGTATCTACCCTATTAAAATTCGTGCGCGTATCTATGTAACCTCAAAAACTCGGAAACCACAGGGCGCAGGGACACGAAATTTAGCACACGTGTTGCTGGTAGGGGGCCTATGAACGATTGGGGCAAAAAATTCGAAAATTTTAACTAGATTCTTTTTTTAATGTTTTTTGGCGGATTTTTGCCTTTTTTTATGTTCAAACCGTAATTGCGCGAGTTCTAACCAGTTTTAAAAGTTTACTGTAATGTGAGATATACATATTACGTACGCCACGCTGCAGTACTAAGAGGCTGTAGTAGGTATTACGGTAATTCTTTTACCTCGCATGTAAATAATTAGATATTATTTAATTGCGCTTAGTTATTAAGTTTTTTTAAAAAATAAAGAAAAACATTTTATCACAAACACCGACAAAACTTTTGATTCTGTTTATTCCTTTATTCCAAAGATATCGTTTTATCGCCTGCTGCCATAGCAACATAATAAATTAAATTTCATTAAGAAAAATGCACAGTAGTGGAAAAATATTTTTCTAAATCGAATAGTTATTGAAAGTGAACTCCCATGCGTAGAACGGTTTAAACAGCTAGTAAGAGCTGAAAATTCTTTCCAAGCCGAAGTCAGCTCGATATGAAATCTAAAATTGGCCCGAGTTCCGCCCGACTCAATTTATACGAAACATTCCGATATTTCTGAAGCAACATTTCCCTACAATTAAAGACAACAAGCTACAAAGCAAATTGAAATTCTCTGTGTTGGGTTATTATCGTTTCTAGTTCTTACTCTGATGTAGGTGGCTTACTGTGTACGAAGACTAAATTCAGGAGAGTGACTAGAGCAGTTGCCCATATGATGTCCAAAATCTTATGTCCGACCTGAGATACAGGTCAAGAAAAATTATATTATCCATTATAAGGGGATCTGGACTGCGTTATGCAGCTCCGATTCCGATGAAATTAAAGTTACAGATAACAAAAATAATGCGCTTGTGATTTAACTTAACTTGATATTAAGGTTTAAAATAAAATGAAAATCTGTCTTTTCGTGTACAGATTTTAATTTTGTGCCTAAGTACAGGGCCAAACTATTTTACGGCTAATCTGATCTTTTGTTTAATCAGTTCTTTTCTTTTTATTCGCTTTCGGCAATCAATTTCCAATTATGGTAACTTTTCCACTAGTTAATTTTAGTTACTTTACATTAATAAAGCAAAAAAAAAAAATGATCATTATTGAGATAGAATAATAATAATAATAATACATGCTTGAAATTATTTAAACCGTCATAAAAAAACCCCACTAAGTTGAGTTGACATTTGAACGTACATTTTCCCCCTATTCGATGATGCAAAAATTGAAATTTGAACTGTATGTAGATGTGATGTATGTGTGATAAAAGTAGAACCCCACACTCCTTTTTTTTTTTTTTTTTTTTTTTTTTTGCAAGTTAACCAACCGTCCCCTGCACATTTCTGACGACCACATAGATATTCTAGTAAAAGAAATAGGTCTTTCTCTCTAAGGGAAAAAAATACAATATATGTCTTGTACTAGCTGAAATACCTGGCGTTGCCCGGGGTTTTAAACATGTTTGATTAGAACAATCAATTTTAAAATTAAACATTGTACGGACTATAAATCTCGCGTAAATATGCTCTCTTTTTTAATATATTGAAAGCCTTGAAAAATTTTGTTTTTATACTAGTATTTAAAAAAATGTTTCCTAAGCCTAAATAAATATAGTCTTGATTCTTGAAAAAAAAAGTGAAAAATAAATGTAAATTCACGAAGAGCCCTTCATGATATCCCTTTGTTTTGTAAAAAACATGCATTAATCATATATTTGTTTTAAATATGAGGTCATAATGTGAATTAACCTATATTATTCACAACTAAAAAGAAATGGCGAACCTAGTATTTGTCGAGAATTAAATAAAAATCATGCACTCGTGACATCATAATTCACTTTCATATTTTAACAGAATAATAAGGCTACTATAATTTGTGACTCGTGCTACAGCACTTCAGGACACATTTCCGTTATTATTATCTTTTTACGCGTGAAAGTTTCGCTATAGTACTCTATTGTGAAATTTGGTAATTTTGAAATTCAATATTTGAAGAACGACATAATGATCAGATTTGAAATTTATATCAAGAAAAATAAAAAAAAATATTTTTCTAATAATACTTTTCGAGTTATTAATTTTATTCGGTAACTTCAAATGTTTCATTTTCCGAGATTAATCTGTCGCAACGATTAGTGAAAATGCCAGTTGTCTGTAACGCATAGCTTTTTATTAAAGAGGATTAATTTATGCTTTAATCCTATCGCGACAAGCGTTTTTTACGCAATTTTTAATCTTTTAGCACCAGTAATTTTAAATAGAATTTTTTCTGATTTAATAGCAGAAATTTTGTGATTAAATATGGTGAAAATACCTATAATCATTACTGGTAGGAAAAATGAAAGATTGTTCATCACTTATACGTGACTCTCGTCGGGAAGGGGTTAAGAAATAACAGCATTACTATAGACTTTATCATTTGTTATAACAAAAATATCTACCCCAAAGCGAAATTTTGATACGATAAGCTTTTTAAAACAGATTTTCAAGATAAAATCAGATAATGAGTGTTTGTTTTGCGTAGATTTATTCACCTAAGAACTTGTGTATCACAGAAATCGCCTTAGCAATGTCTTCAGGTGTACGTGACTGGGTTGTTAGTATGCAAGCATCTCGTGTTTGGGGGTGCTTTGAAAGAAAGGTTATTTCTCAAAATAACAACTTTGCATAGTGGAATCAATACAGGAAAATATATTCTCTTTTCGTCCGAAATAACCCAACAAATCAACAAGCGAAGCCATGACGACGGCCCGGCAAAAACATGGACATCCGTCACGTGACGCATCTAAGGTCGTTGTTTTCATGTGCGAGAAAAAAAAATATATTAATGACATGTTAGATAGATCACTGAAATTGCCGATAGTTTGTTTGGAAAATGCCACGAACATTATTGCTTTTTTTTTTTAAATCAAAATATTGAAAGGTATCAAGAATTTTCATCAGAAATGCATTAAGGATAACATTCTAAAATATTCATTTCACGGGAAGTTCTACTGATTAGTCTAAAATTCACCTGATTTTAAAGATTTTTTCTTGCGTTACAAGGAAAAGGGATATATCATCTTCGGATTTTTTGCTTTATATTTATAGACATTTCACTTATACAGGGTTTCCCAAAATGACTGACGGATTTTAAAATTCAATAACTTGCAAACGGTGACAGATATTTAAAAAAATCTTGCAGGAATGTTATGTAAGATGTCAAGAGTTTTTATGCTGTGATTTTCAGATTTAGTTACGAATAGCATGGATGATGGCGCTCTAAGCAACAACCGCTAAATCCAGGCTCGATTTTTCGACCTCTCTCTACTTACATTCGAAAAAAGGAGATTAAAATGTATTGAATGGATCCCGAAGTACCAAAAATCAGTTCTGTACTGAGCACCTATTGCTCTCAGCGCCATCTATTGTTTGAAATTCGAACTAAAATCAAGAATCACAGTACAAAAACTCCAGACATCGTACATAACACTCTTGCAAGAATTTTTTTAATATCTGTCACAGTTTGGATGTTATTGAATTTTAAAATCCATCAGTCGTTTTTGGGATACCCGGTACATTCTGTGTAAGAAGTACCCAGAATTGTTAAATAAAACACACAAAATGAATTTATTCATAAAAATTTATTTTGTCGTCTTTAAAGTAGGCCTCATTGACTTCAATACAACTATGCCAGCGCTAGATCCAACCCTCCATACGTTTTTGGTAGGCAGTTTAAAAGATGACCTTTAGCTCCTTCAGCGAATTACTTTTATTCTCTCGATTCACATAAAACAATTTTAGCTTCGAGTATTAGCATTTGCTAATATTAGAGAAGCAGAAAATAAACGGAGGATATTTGATTCATCTGGATTAACTTAAGTTTAATGAAATGATAGTAAAATATGTATGCTACATACTTCGCGCTACTAACGAACAGAATCAACAATAGTTACACTGATGCCAATATATATTACATGAAATAGTGTTGTCACTTAGAAGTAAATGTTAACTTAAGGAAACATTGAGAGTATAATCATACAGATAATATATTTTCAACATCGAGAACAGAAAAAAATCGCACGGGGGCATATCAGGCGAGTACGGTGCTTGATAGCTGACATTCATTGCGTTTTTGACCAAAAACTCTTGAACAACGATAGGACAAAATTGAACTCCTTCGAAACCAGTCGTTTGGCGACGAGTTTCACTCCCAAAATATTAGTCATAACGTTATGAATGGACTTAAAAGTCCATCTCTTGAGCCAATTCTCTAAGATTCATACGACGATTTTACGCGCACCAGCTTCTTGATTTAAAATATAGTGTCGAAATGGGGTGTTGCTATTGAAGAAATAAAGTTTGATCTGGTTTGGATTTGTAAATGACCCCATAAGCAAATTTTATATACATCATTTAAAAGTAGACTTTATTTCCAATCGTTTGCTACCAGTAACTTTCTTCTCTTCTAATTAGTTGCAGAGTTAGTACGAGGTATTTACTTTTTTTCCCCACGGCTGTAGTTCTTTCACAATATTTGTGTAAGAATAGTGCGTATACTCATAGAAATATAAAGGTTTCTTTAATATATTCAAGAATTGCTGTCATTTTTTTTTTTTTTTGGTTATAACATGTTGCACTTTGTTTCACGTTCATTGTTCCATTTTTTATATATAGCATCCAGTCCAGGGTTTTCAACCAAATTAAACGCCACTTTTAGGAAATTTGAAATAGTTGAAACAATATTTCTGTAATTATATTATAAATGAAATATGAGCAATTGTATGAAATTGTTTTTAACTGTGCATGCCTGAACGATAATATTTTTTTAATAAAAGAGCTGGACATTTACACCATGAAAAGTTACATATAAACGTGGAAATAAAAATCACAAGTTTACTAAACGGTGTGTAAAATGTTGTAAAGTCTAAAAACTATGCAAACATTAAAATAAAGTTAAGATATTCAACGTTATGATCATCATCTGTGACCTTCATCAGGAAAAGTTTGCCGTAATGCTTCTAAAAGAAACAGAGCAAAACTGTCTTGAATTTAAAAGTTTCGTTGTACTTCCCTATATAAATATAACGAAACTTTTAAATTCAAGACGGTTTTGCTCTGTTTATTTAGAAGCATTACGACAAAGTTTTCCTGATGAAGGTCACAGATGATGATCGAAATGTTGAATATCTTAACTTTATTTTAATGTTTGTATAGTTTTTAGATTTTAACAACATTTTATACTCCGTTTAGTAAACTTGTGATTTTTAATTTCACGTTTATATGTAATATTTTTTTTATATATTTTTTGCATAAATTAGTAGTCAACTATATACACCAACTCCTATACAACGGCCAGTCAAATGTCGTGGAAATTCAAAAAGATTTCGGCGATATTGCTAGCTGAATTTTAGTTGCTTTTTTAAAGTAACTGGATGGTGATGGATTTTCCACAACTTATATTTTTTTGTTTCCTGATTTCCAACAAAGGAAATAGTATTTAACACATGTATATGATAAGCTTTGGAAAGGATAATTCGGTTTTGATAATTCTTGTTTTGTTGGAATGGGCTTGCTTTCATGATTCTTACAAAGATAATTAAAGCATCAATAAAAAGTGGAAATAAAAAAAATAATAAATATTAAAAATGATAAATTATGAAAAATCTTTTACCATGCAGCTACTTTTAGAAATAAACTGGAATTCACCTCACTATATCCCTGATAACATTTGTAAACTTTTACGATATTCGGTGTATAAGTTGCCTTATACAGGGTGTCCACTCTCAACGGTGACCAATGGCTAATTCCTAAACCGTTAGTCATAGACGTATTGTTCCAACTAAAAAATGTTTTAAATGAGGTAAAGAAATAATTTAAAAGCGATTTGGGTCAATAAAAACATTTCTTAAAAAATTACGAAATTAAAATTTTTATATGGCCTCCCGGTCCTATAAGTTATATTTAGTAAAATTTTCCTGTTACATTGACAAGTAAGACAAAAAAGTCCCGTTATTCTACAATTAAAATTGACCGAATAATAGTTGTTTAAAGTTGAAGCATATTCTTTGCTGCAAATTAGTGGTCATTCACAAATTTGGTAGAACTATAATTTCGTCAGATTTATTAAAAAAATGGTTGAGAACCAAATTGACATTGCAATATAAATTTGAAAATTTTAACCATTCTGGCATATTAATGCAAAATATACAATGGGTAATAAACATACAAGAAGAAAAAAAAACAGAAATTTTGTTAAATAAAATGATGAAAATTAATAGCCTCAATTCATTACAAAATGATACACAGTTTAAAATGTTATTAGATTACACTAGCCTGCACATTTGGATTATGTCATTTTTTTAGCTTTTGATAATCGATTCTTATGTCTTCTGTACCGCTGAATCCGAAATTGACTTTCATTTTTTATCTATCACGCAAAGATTTTTTGCGAATCGTAAATTTTAAAGTTAAAAAAAGAAAATCTTTATACTATAAAATAAATGTGATTGTTGTGTTTTAACTTTTGGTAATTGATTTTCATCTATTTTTTACCGCTGAATCCGAAAATAACCTTCATTTTTAACCATCACATCAGGATTTTCGCAAATTGTAAATTTCAAAGTTAAAATTGAACCTCCTCACCCACCTCATCGAACCCCTCAGCTGTTTAGCTGTAAGAATCCCAGTATAAGTCAAAAAATAGAATAAATTATCCTTCTATATATAAAAAAAATAACGATTTGGAAATGGACCAATGAAAATCTGCGTAGATACCGCGAAACGCATATGATTGGTCAGAGCTTTCTGACGCTATAAAGGGGGTTACCAAGGAGGGGGCTCTGTCGCCAAGTTTGTCGCCAACTTGGCGCTATTTCCAGTATTTCACCAAATTTCCATAGACTCCCATTTAAATCCAATAGAGTTTACTTGCTTTCAGAAAATCAACAAATTGAGATAAAATTTAGGAGAGAAAGAATTTCGAGATATTTATTTTTTTTTCTCACATAAATATCATTAGGATTTGAAATATTTATGAATAAATGCACCATTAAGAATATCAGAAGAACATTTGATATTCTTTCAGAGATTTGGAATTTCACAAAAATCCGACGAAGTTCCAGTTCCAGTTTGTCCTAAAATACATATATTTTTAAGCCACCTTTATTCCACAATTAAAATTTTCTAAAGAATAGTACTTATACATTTATACGGATGGGAATACTGTACTGTAAAACCTGTTAGAAGAATCTGTGTATGGCGAAATCCTGTTTTAAACGGAAAATGTTTTTTAATCGGTGTAAATTGGATATAATAATCCGTTTGAAAAAAACATAATACATTTTCTAGAGACGACGAACCTGCTAAAAAAGGAACTTAACTATAACGAAGTTTCTTCTCTCCTATGTGATTCCACCTTAGAAGGTTTTTCTAAATAATTTTTTCAGATTTTCAAGTCTCCAAGCCGTGTAAAAAATTATTGCTATTAGTAATAATTTAGATATTTAAATACAAAGAAAAATTTATTACAAAATCAATATAGTTTAAAATAGAATCATTACTATCGTTAATCCACATTCTATAGCTTGGAGATTTAAAAATTTTTTAAATTCTATACAATAAATCTTCTAAGACGGAATAGCATAAGAAAGAAGAAACATCCTTTATAGGCAGGATTTTTTTATCAGAAGGTTCATCATGTGTTGTAAATGCATTATATTCTTTTTACAAGTACTAATATCCTCATTTTACATAGTTCAACATATTTTCTTTTTGTTAAACACGGGATTCTGCCATAGGCAGGTTATGTTTCTCAAGTTTTACCTTACTTTAAGTTTATTACCTAAAAATGGATCTACTCATCTTAAAACTAGCCGGATGTACCAATCCCAAAACTTTCTTTCATCTCAAATATGTTAATACTTCAAAATTCGCTACCATAATGAAAAATTAAATGGCAATCTATGCTCATTGTGAGGATTCTAAAGATATGAAATTTCGTGCATTAGTTCTTGAGATACGACTATCCCTGAAATCGTGTAAATCCAGCAAAATGCAGCATAGCAGGGCTTTCTGTTGAATAATTTACACCAAAAACTAACCAGAAACAACTTATGTCAACGACTAATTGAAACCGAAGTTTGGTGAAAATCCGTGCATTAGTTTTTAAGATACAGCTACTTTGAAAATTTTGGAAAATTCAGCATAGCAGCGTCACCTGTTGAGAGATTTACACCAAAACATAATCAGCAGCAATATTAATCAAGGTATACTTGAATCTGAAGTTAGTTATTGATATTGAGCTATTGAGAAAATCGTTAAAAATGCAGCACAGCAGAGCCACCTATTAGGCTATTTACCCCAACACCTAATCAGCATCAATTCATATCAAGGACTAACTGAATCTGAAGCTTGTTGAAAATCTGTACGTTAGTTCTTGAGATAGAGTTATTAGGAAAACCGTCAAAATCCTGCAAAATTTAGCATAGCAGCGCTACCTGTTGGGCGATTTACACCAAAAACTAATCAACACCAATTTATATTAGAGACTACCTGAATATATATTTTTATTAAATTCCGTACATTAGAGGGCCCACAAAATTGTGTTACATACATGCAGACAGACAGACTCACAGACAGACATTTTGTAAAAACATATTTTTCGAGATATCTGACTCCTGAAACGTGTAAATCCGTCGAAAACCGGAAGTCGAAAATTTTCACGAATCCAATACTTTCTTCTTGTAAAGATAGAAGAAAGTAAAAATTAAGAAAAATAATAAACATATAAATCTCAATTGTGGAATAATAGCGATTTAAAAATACGTGCATTAAAAAAAAGTTGAGCCGGGCCAAATGTTACTGATATTTTTACTGACCAGACCAGAGATCCTGGCGGTCCAAATAATTTTCATATGAGCTGGATTGGAAATTGTACTGAAAATTTCTGCGTAGACCTCAAGAATAATGCAGTACAGTCCCGACTTGAGCCGGAAAAAAAATTGAGTCCCGGTCCATCTCGGTCCGAACCTCTTGAAAAATGTAATCGCCAAACAAAGCCAGGACCGATTGTCGGGACTGAAAATTGGGTAGGCCCGTAAAGACCCTTACATCGAATAACAAAAGCCTAGCTCACAAAATTTTGTAAATTTGGAAGCTGAACTACTATTATATTTAAAAAAATAAAAATTAAAAAACGAGTTTTTAGTGAACTTTGCTCACTTCCATAGATGTGTTTGAGTTGATCTAATTCGTTTGAAAAATTTTGAATTTGAACTTGAACTTAACTTATTTTTGAGAAATTGAATTTGAGTTTAAATTAATATTTTTTTTTCCTCGGCGTGCTCAACACAAGTTGGCATCAATTAAACACGTCAAATTGAATTGGCCTAGGATAAACTAGATTTGCCTAGGATAAACCAGAAGGTTGGCGCAAAGCGGTCTTTGGGATCAATAAAAGCACGCCAAATGAAATTGGTATAGGATAAACTAGATCGGCCTAGGATAAACTAGTTCAAACCAATTAATAGCAGGCTAAACTAGTTTATCCTATGATCGTTAGGCCAAACTAGATTGGCCTAGGAAAAACTAGTTTATCCTATGGGCGTCAGGATAAACTAGTTTGGACTAGGAAATACTAGTTTATCCTATGGGCTTTAGGATAAACTAGTTTGGCCTAGGAAAAACTAGTTTATCCGATGCGCGTTAGGATAAACTAGTTTGGCCTAGGCAAATCTAGTTTGGCCTAAAATCGGTTTGGCCGGTAACATATACAAATTATAGTACATATTGTTGCTACTATACTTTGTCCAATTTTTCTGAAAGTGCTGTTAAATTTGGTTAAAAAGGCTGCTATAAACTAAAAAACATGCAGAAATATCTTGAATGATTTAAAGGAACATTTATATCTATGTGAATATAAGTGCTATACAAATGAACAAAAATGTTCTACAAAATTCACCTAGATATGTGCTACAGCTGCAGATCATTTCGATCATTTTATTTTACAGGATGATTAGAAATATCTTTTTATTCAATTTATTGTTGGTACTCTAACTGATGTCATAATCAAAAGTTCACTGAAACATACGAGGTCAAACATGTTCTTTATATTACTGAAGTTCTGTATGATTTTGTCGAGTATTTTTTAAGATATTCCACAAAATGCTTAACATCGGAAGTGGGAAAGTGGTGTTTGTTCGAAAGCCATATAATGTAAATGTTGAAGTTTTAGCATCTTTATCAAACTGAAAAAACATAAACCGAGAAAAAGGAATTTAAAGATTACAACTGTGGATCATTTAACACATTTCTGGTTCGAATCATCATTTCTGGTTCGAATCGACTATTATCAATTTGGCATTGGTCAAAATGACCCCTCATGGCGATTCTAGTGTTAAAGAAAAATGCATGTAGTAAAAATCATTTTCCCAATACTTTTAATTATCGGATCTTTGCGAAAGAACGTCAGACGTTACTAAATATGTCTAAAATAATTTTAAGCAAAAAGATTTAAAAATTAATATTTCCATCATTCGCAAAACGAACCACTTTAAACAAGTACTTTAAATATTTCCCAATACGATTGAAAAGTACTTATGACGTCGATTTGTATGTGTACTTGATTTTATGCCCAAATGATTTTTCATTATCTTAAAACAGAAATGAAATTGTAGTGCGTTATGGAGGTAGCATATAAGATAAAATCTTTGATTTCATTATTATCGGTGGCTTTAAGTTAATTTCATTGCATTTAGGGTATACTTTTCAAAATTTAAAAAAAGAATTAGACGAATTCTGTAAAGTTTTCAACATAATAAATTACTATAATAAAAAGGAAAGTGCCCACTTAAACTGATGGCATTGAGCTCACAGGCTATTCACACTAATTGTATATTATACTCTTATTTCAAAGAACAATGCCCTCGAAACATAAATTAAATGGGATTAGGCCCCAGCCCTCTATTTCCCATCTTTATACTTAACCAATGAGCCTCCAAATCTCATCAGGAAAGCGCCTTAGAATAAACCGGTATACTAAATCTGAAGCAAATCGACCAGAAAAACCCATTTATTTAAATTAAGGGGGGGGGGGGGTCAGCCTCCCGTTCCCCTTTTATACTTCACCAAAGAACTCTCAAAACTAGTAAAACTACCTTATCAGAATGAACTTATTTACAAAATTTGAGGCAAATCGGATAATTTTGTCGAAAAACCAATTTATCTAGATTGAGGGGGATTAGCCTCCGAACCCTCCTTTATACTTAACCAGCGAATCCCTATAAAAAATCAGGGAACAGCCTTATCAGAATTAATCTATTTACAACTTTTGATGCAATTCAGATAATTTTGCCTGAAAAAACCATTTATCTAAATTAAGGGGAGTGGGTTAGTCCCCGTTCCCCCCTTTATACTTAACCAATGAGCCCCCCAAAAGTAATTAAAGAAGAGCCTTATCAGAATTAACTTATTTACAAATTTTGATGGAAATCAGATAATTCTGCCAGAAAAATCCATTTATCTAAATTAAGGGGGGTGGGTTAGCCTCCGTCCCCCGCCCTTTATACTTAATCAATGAACCCTCTTAAGTAATTGGAGATGCACCTTATCATAATGAACCTATTTACAAAATTTGATGCAAATCGGAAAATTCTGCCTGAAACTCCATTTATCTAAATTAAGGGGAGGGGGGTTCCTCCCCGTTACCCCCTTTATATTTAACCAATGAGCCCCCAAAATTAATCAGGGAAGCGCCTTGTCGGAATGAACCTAGAAAAAAATTTTGAAGCAAATCGGATATTTCTGTCAAGAGAAATCGCGTTACGTACATATGTACATACAGAACCTGCGGGCACATTATAGCTCTCAGATTTTGATAGCCTGTGAGCTAAAAATTACTATAATATAATTTTTTATTGGCGATTTTATTGAAAGTTTGAAACAAAAATTCCTTTGTAGACAACCCCCCCCCCCCCCCATTCTTTTTCCTTCGACTCGCAAACTGCTTTGAATCCACAAAAGTTACTTCCTTCGACTCGAAACACATAGGTTTTATTGAACTTAAAATCTATCATATACAGGATGTGTACAATTCTAACATGAATTTTAATAGAATTTTTCTTCCTTTTAATTCACAGAAAAATATTACATATTCTACGATTAAATGATGTGATTACAAATTCTGCAATTTAAATATTAAAAAGAAATTTTTTGATCTGAAACATTGGTGCCAAACTCCTAGAAAATTCCAAGGAGTCTTACGTAAAGAGTCAGGATTCCAAGGAATGTTAGAGGCAGATTCCTGAAAGAGTTTGTTATACCCGACCCGATTCTAAAAATTCTATTTGCAGTGAATCCGAAAATCGAAAAAAAAAGCGTCCTCGAAACTTAAATATTAAAAATAAATTTTTTGATCTGAAACATTGGTGCCAAACTCCTAGAAAATTCCAAGGAGTCTTACGTAAAGAGTCAGGATTCCAAGGAATGTTAGAGGCAGATTCCTGAAAGAGTTTGTTATACCCGACCCGATTCTAAAAATTCTATTTGCAGTGAATCCGAAAATCGAAAAAAAAAAGCTTCCTCGAAACTCGACACATTTTGACACAAAATCCGAAATGAAATAAAATTAATTCATATTCTAATTCATTTATGGAAAAGTATTTGTATGATCATGTCTCTAATATCATTTTTATCTTTTCTATTGAAAATAATTACATATGTGTTCCTGCATATTCAAATATTACATTTTTTTTTCTTTTGTCTAAAACAATATTCTGAACTTTCTTTTGAATAATAGGGTTAACCTGAACTTGTCCCGCAAAAGATAAAACACAACCCGATACAGTCAGAGTCATACCCACCTGAACCCGACTCGCAATGGAACTATTAGGCCAACGGGTTAAAATAAAAACGGGTTACCGACCCGATGAAGCCCTCGAGTTAGAGGGTATTTTCTTTTTATTAGCTTATATTTCTCCTGGTAAGTTATCAAATCACCTATACTATATTTTGAAAAATGAGTTACTAAATCCATGTCTAGAACGAGTTTTTGATGAGATTTTTACTGCATTCTTTGTATAACAGACGTAGTTATCAAATCACCTATACTATATTTTGAAAAATGAGTTACTAAATCCATGTCTAGAACGAGTTTTTGATGAGATTTTTATTGCATTCTTTGTATAAGAGACGTAGTTATCAAATCACCTATACTATATTTTGAAAAATGAGTTACTAAATCCATGTCTTGAACGAGTTTTTGATGAGATTTTTACTGCATTCTTTGTATAACAGACGTAGTTATCAAATCACCTATACTATATTTTGAAAAATGAGTTACTAAATCCATGTCTAGAACGAGTTTTTGATGAGATTTTTACTGCATTCTTTGTATAAGAGACGTATATGAGTCATTCTCTGAAAAGTGGCACTTTTATGTCCCAGGGGTCTTGAAGATATATTTTTAAAATTACAAAAAGAAAAAGTGATTTAAACTATCAATATTAATCAGTTATACATATAAACTGTAATTATTTGCTTATTGAAATTGAAATTTGATAAATTTAATGTATTTTTAATGCAAATATCATTCCCTCACTATGTCCCCATTCACATATGTAGAAAAGAAAATGCTTTCTCTGCCATTGCAGCACGTATATTTATAATTATTTTTTTCTCAATTCATTAGACACACTTAAATTCATATTTAGCCATTTAATTATATTTATATTTTATATAATGAATGAATTAGAGCACTTTTTAATGATGTTCCTAGCATTTGTCGTCATTCCCTCACATAACTATAAATTTGCCATTATTTACTTAGTAGAAAGCAGCACATGCCTTATATATGTCTAGGAATGTTAATGCTTAATCTTTATTTTTTCAATTGACATAGAGTAAAAAAAAAATATTTATTGACAGTATAACTTCTAATTATAACTTTTCTTTTTTAACCCTTTCAAGGCAGGTGGTATGTTTATGAAACCACTTAATTTTAATTCCCAAGCGCCACAATGGCACCAGACTTTTCATAAAATTTTATCTATTTAACATACATGTAAAATATAGAATTTTTCTTATTTATAAATAAATTTGTTCTTAAATTCCGGTGCCAGTCATTTATTTGAACCTTTTAGCAATGTAAGTGCTTTGAATTTAAAATATCAGAAAAACTATGAGATACTGTTTGGTTCATATTATTTTTTGATAAATATAGCAATAAAGTACTTGTAGGCCAAATATTGAGATTTTTGAGGCAATTTTATTGGGCCGCATTTTTTTTTTTTTTTTTTTTAATAAAACAGCCACTTTTCACCCATATATTAAAAACTCCTAGTAGCTAAGAAAAAAACCCTTGTAAAACGATCCTAGAATGAAGGGCATTCAAGCGTATAATACAGTAAAAAAAATTCGCTGAAATACCAATGGAGGAATTCCTCCTAAAGGATTTTTTTTCCTTTTAAGAGATGAAGGCAGAATCCAGAGTATGAGCAGCTATTAGGATCATTTGATAAAATGTTGAAATAAAACAACGTGTTATCGCACGTTGTTTACCCATCGATCAACAAGAAAATTCTCATTTAGAACATTATTCATATTAAAACATGAACTAATAACAGACAAATAATGGGGGGGGGGGGGGGGAAAGTGAAATATTTAAAAAAAATTGGAGCTGTGCCAAAATTGACTCGTAAATGCTATATTGAAGCGGATGCCACCGTAACCACGTAGTGGACTCGCGATAGTTCGATCTCAATTAATTCGAACGAATCGTAAAGTCCATAGAAAAGCTTGCCTTAGAACTAATGATTAAAACTAAGCAAAATTTCTTTTGCTGACACTGATTTTCGAAAACGTTTACGTGTAGCTTTCATAGTGTGTTACTCACAAGGAAGGTCTCCTTACTGGGCATACTCAGAATATTTTGAAAAAAATACTAATTAAACTACTTATGTATGTAATAAAGGATCAGTCAAATTTAGAGGCGGAATTACAGTAGAAAGTCAGTAAAAAAATAAAATAATTTCGAGTATTTGGCGCGAAAAGACGAAAGCGTCACGCTATTTGGCGAGCAGTACTTTTTTCTCGCCAAAAGCAAACGATTTTAATGCACCTGAAAATTGTTTGTTAAGGGTGTTAATCCAAAAGGGCAACTTTTTGGCATAAGTTTTAATTTATTTTTGTTCGAAAATGCATGAAACTAGCTGGTGTTGTTATTCAGAAACAATGTAATGGATCTGTTTTTTCCATTTTTTTGCAAACGCAATAGATCTTTCAGAAAATCGTGTCAAAGTGGTCGCTTTGAACCGAATTTCCGCTCGAAGGAAGAAAGAACACTCAAGAGCGGACGAAAAACGTGTTTGTCACGTGATCGAATTAGCTTATAACTCAATAGGTAATTGATTGATCAAAAAATGAAAAAAACAGTTCAATTCCAAATCGCTTCCATGGTCAAGCTTTCCAATTTTATACCTTTCCGTTAAAAAATGAATTTGTAAATGTGTCAAAACGTTTTGCACTTGTTCAGCAGAGCATTTAAGAACAGCCTTAATTGATTTTTAGAATGCGTGTAAAAAGTATTTAATGAATTTAAACATAAACAATGGGAGGTTTAATAAATACATTTTTTCGTATTACATATTTATGTTGCTTGTTATTTAATTTTATTACTTTAAAAACAATTTCATATACAAAAATACTTTCGTATATTTAAGCGTATTCCAAAATAAAGGCAAGATTCATTTAGCAGATATTCATTTCGATTTCAATATCGAAGAATTCATCGTTTCCATAGCAACAAAACTGAATCGGCAGTGCTCAACTGGACTTAATTTTGAGATATTGAAACAGTTTTAATTTATATAAATTTTGTTTTAATTCATAAAATTTGATATTTAACTTTCATTATAAATATATATATGACAAAACTGTAGTTAAATCAAACTAAAACTGACAAAACTAAAGTTATTTACACTAAATTTATTTAAACAGTTCAATATGAAACATTTTTATCTTAAAGAGTATTCGACATAAAAAAGTATTTTTCGAAATTTCATTTCATCGCCAACCGGTGATAAATCGCCAAATAAACGAAATTTTCATTATTTTTTTACGGACATTCTATCGAGGTTCCGCCAAAAATTTTTTTATAAACATATATATCCACATGAGAAAAACACTCTGTAATTTTTTCAGATTTTTCTGAATATGCCCGTATGGAGACCTTCCTTGTCAATTCCCTCAACCCCGAATATAGGCTTTTCGGATGCTATGCATTTTTGCCCGACTGCCAAGAAGGGCTATGTGTTTCACGCGTATCTGGGTATGTGGATTTCTTTATACCCTCGAAACATCCCAACGGCTGGATGGATTTTAATGAATGAGGTCTCTATCGATTAATCTTAACCGTCAGATGGTTATATGCTAGGTTTTGTTTTTAGAAATTCAAAATGGCGGCCGTAAAATACAAAATGGTGGTAGAGACGAAAAAAAAAAAATTACGCACCCTATCGAGTGGCATATCATTGGATTGGTCTTTCAAAATGCAGACGATGTTTCTTTGACTATTTTACAGTCAGAAGCTCAATTTAAATATACACAACCTGGTAGTTGTGCAGGTAAGATCTCTAGCTTTACTGCAACTCTAACTTTCATAGACATCTATAGGCCTCATCAAAACAGTGTTTATAGATAGGAACTAAAAATTAAACACAACTTAAGAGTCATCCGTACAAGTAAATAGAAAAATAGGTAAGTAATGAAAAAAATAGTTTCACATTGATGAAAAATAATTAATTAGTTCGCTTTTTACGCAGTCGGGTTTTTTTATTTTTTAAATTTAATTCTATAAACCCATTAGTTTATGAGAAAAAAAAATGAAACATCATTATTAAGTAAGCATTTTAATGCTCAACAAACACGTTTTACAGACGAACATGATACATTAATAGCATTAACATTATGCTTAAAATTAATATTATGTTGTTACTCTTGCATGTGTAAGTGCAGTTACAAAGATGAAAATGTTTAATTGAGAACTGATAGCAAATTCCGGCCATCAGGATTGGAAAGGTAGTGCCGTAACTTGAAACAAGGCCGGGCCAGCAGACGATAAGCGGGTTTCCAAGTTTAGAACGCTGCACAAAAGTTTAGACACAGAGGCAGTTTTTAAAAATAATTAAACGTTTTTGCTGAATTACACTGATATTTTAGATAAATAATTCCATGACAAATATTAAATTTTTCAGCTTAAAAGCGCTACAAAAATGTTGAGATATATTTTCCTAATAGCGATAATTGGCTTTTGCCTGGCACAAAAGCATAGGCACGTTTGTGACGTTTATGCAAATGTAGAATGCGAAGTGATTACATGATCAAAAGAGCGTTTCTTAAAGTTGTTTTTTTAAGCCTCGAAATATTTTAAACGCTTAGAAAGATGTTGATCACGAATTCTGGATGATAAGATTTCGAAGATTTATAGAATGAAAGTTAAATAAGTTTCTGAGTCTATTCTAAGTTTCTAAGTCCATTTGAAGTGTGGTATTTATCAAATATTATCCCATGGTGATGGATTTCTACTAAAATCTTGCTGTGGAATACCTCAAATGGCCAGAATACGGGATGATGGGCAAATGCAAAGACTAGCTCTGTAAATGAAACTAAAAACTCGATAACTACTCGAGTTTTGAAGACAACTGTACCCATTATGTTGCACGTCTATCCAGTGCTGTCAGTTCGCAACTTTTTGTTAATTCAGACTGCTTGATTGCCACCCCTTTTTTGAAGTAGAAATATTCGCTTTATTTAATGAGAAATCAAACAGTGCGAAAGTAAGGCTAATTACGCAATTTTAAAAAAAGTTGTGGCAATCAAGCAATCTGAATTTAAAAAAATAGTGCAATGGCAACACTAGTTCTATTATATAATGCCACTCGACAGCTTATCTCATACAAGAGCGAATAGGGTGAAAAAAAAAAGAACTCAGATGCTGCAGATAGTTTTTTGCGTTACTGGCATGATCTTCAAAGATGTTCGTTAAAGGCTTATTTCATTGGGTCCGTTTCCTTCCGTCCAACCGGCAACTTCTGTTAACTTTTAACGGGGCAATGTTCATTCAGAGTCAACGGAGATTACAGCAGTTTTGCGGTTTCTGCCTCTAAATTTGTATGACCTTTAAGTCAGTTCAGCAGAGTCAAGGTGAAGGTTCGATGGTGGTGACGAACTTCAAAGATTTACTACAGAGGTTGTTAAAATTGTAACGATTTTTGAAAAATAAATAAATAAACAAATATAAGGATTTTATTATCTAATATGTTCAATGTTATAGTCCTTTTGTTCAACTATCATATTATATCTTGACTTTTAAGATAAAAGGGCTTTTTTAGCATTTGTAAGTGCAGTTACAAAGATGAAAATGTTTAACCCTAGATCTACCGGGAATTTTATTCAAGTTTTAATAAAACGTTCTACACCAGAATTTTTATTTAAAACTATTTAACTTATTTATTTACCTTATTTTTGTCTGGTTTATATACTTAGTTTATTTTAAAGAAATTTCTGGTTTGAATGAATATTTTGTATGTACCTGTCGGGTCCAATGGACCCGTCTGGTAGACGGAGGGTTAATTGAGAACTGATAGCAAATTCCGGCCATCAGGATTGGAAAGGTAGTGCCGTAACTTGAAACAAGGCCGGGTCAGCAGACGATAAGCGGATTTCCAAGTTTAGAACGCTGCACAAAAGTTTAGACACAGAGACAGTTCTTAAAAATAATCAAATGTTTTTGCTGAATTACACTGATATTTTAGATAAATAATCCTATGACAAATATTAAATTTTTCAACTTAAAAGCTCTACAAAAATATTGAGATATATTTTCCTAATAGTGATAATTGGCTTTTGCCTGGCACAAAAGCATAGGCACGTTTGTGACGTTTATACAAATGTAGAATGCGAAGTGATTACATGATCAAAAGATCGTTTCTTAAAGTTGTTTTTTTAAGCCTCGAAATATTTTAAACGCTTAGAAAGATGTTGATCACGAATTTTGGATGATAAGATTTCGAAGATTTATAGAATGAAAGTTAAATAAGTTTCTGAGTCTATTCTAAGTTTCTAAGTCCATTTGAAGTGTGGTATTTATCAAATATTATCCCATGGTGATGGATTTCTACTAAAATCTTGCTGTGGAATACCTCAAATGGCCAGAATACGGGATGATGGGCAAATGCAAAGACTAGCTCTGTAAATGAAACTAAAAACTCGCTAACTACTCGAGTTTTGAAGACAACTGTACGCATTATGTTGCACGTCTATCCAGTGCTGTCAGTTCGCAACTTTTTGTTAATTCAGACTGCTTGATTGCCACCGCTTTTTTGAAGTAGAAATATTCGCTTTATTTAATGAGCAATCAAACAGTGCGAAAGAAAGCTAATTATGCAATTTTAAAAAAAGTTGTGGCAATCAAGCAATCTGAATTTAAAAAAATAGTGCAATGGCAACACTAGTTCTATTATATAATGCCACTCGACAGCTGATCTCATACAAGAGCGAATAGGGTGAAAAAAAAAAAAAAAAACTCAGATGCTGCAGATAGTTTTTTGCGTTACTGGCATGATCTTCAAAGATGTTCGTTAAAGGCTTATTTCATTGGGTCCGTTTCCTTCCGTCCAACCGGCAACTTCTGTTAACTTTTAACGGGGCAATGTTCATTCAGAGTCAACGGAGATTACAGCAGTTTTGCGGTTTCTGCCTCTAAATTTGTATGAACTTTAAGCCAGTTCAGCATAGTCAAGGTGAAGGTTCGATGGTGGTGACGAATTACAAAGATTTACAACAGAGGTTGTTAAAATTGTAACGATTTTTGAAAAATAAATAAATAAACAAATATAAGGATTTTATTATCTAATATGTTCAATGTTATAGTCCTTTTGTTCAACTATCATATTATATCTTGACTTTTAAGATAAAAGGGCTTTTTTAGGTGCGTTCGTAATTATATAAATACGTAGCACCTATAATTGTCGTCCATTCCGTCCATCCGTTTGTCTGTCCGTCTGTCCGTCCGTCCGCAAATAACAAAGCAAAAACCGTTTGGTCTGAAATTTTAAATATATATTTGTTGCAATATTTTGTCCAGTCGTTTCAAATTTTATGAAAATCGGATGTATAGTTTAATTACAGGGACAGTCAAGAGTTTTCTGTTACATTACGGCCAATGGGAAAAAAATATTACAAGTACATTTTAATGATGTTAAAACCTTTCGAACAGAATGAAATTGATATGCAGTTATTGGAGTGCACTAAAATAGATATTCAGTACAATATGCGGTGCAAAAAATACTTATAAAACTAGCTATAGTGCGAACGCACCTCATTTGCCACATTTGACGTGCAATTTCCAACTTGTTTTATATTAAGGTTGATTTTGTTCCACTCCTGGATGATTATCTTCCAGAATCCATTTAAAGTTTTGAGAGGCCTCTTTTAAAGAACTTGCTTTAAAATTCCAAATGCACATTAAGCCATAGGAGAGACGTCGAAGGACTTGGGTGGGATGAATTTAAATAGAATAGCCTCAATCCCAGTTTCATTTCTCACTTTTGTAAAATTATCCTCATGGAACAAATGATTGTTTGGGCAAAGTGGTGGAATGTCTTCTTTAAAAACAGGTTTTAAAATATGTTAAATTGATAGTAATACGAGTCAATTTTGACATTTGTTTTCTGCTTTGCTTATTTTAAGTTTTCCTTTGTAAGGGAATCCATCAACCTAAAATTTTCGCAAAACTTTCCTTGTTTCCTTTGAACTAACATTTGAGGTCTTCTTTTCCGCACTAAATGGATCATTTCCTATTGTAGTCAGTTGAATATATCCAAGCCTCATCAACTGCAACTATATATTTCGATTTTTCATCGGAGAAAGAATTCTCATGCAACAATCCGATAAACTTGCTTTCGCAATAGGCAGTGAACATCACTTTTTATTCTTTTGATGAGATTTAAATCAGATTTTATAATTTTGTTTACATTTCCTATAGAGATGTTTACAGATTTTGTGATAGTTCTTTGAGGTGTTGGGTTTTCTTTTAACATATAAGATGCAACTTCAGCTGTGCTACAATAAGCGTGAATATACCTTTGTTGGATGTGCAATTTTTACCCTCTTCCCAGTTAAATATGAACTTTGACGCGTCTTTTCTTTTTTATGAATTATTCACTTATTTTATGCGTACAAATATCAAAACCATGTCTTTTGCACCTTTTTTAATAATCTAATAAGAGCATTTCACTTCGTAAGGTATAAATATAGAACTTTCCATCCATTGTTTATTTTCCAGCAATATTTTGAAGTAAAAAATATTTTCAATGATCACGCAGACGATAATTTAACCCAATTACGAATTGATGCCATATAGGTTTTTTAAAACCTAAATTTAAATCATAGAGAACTTTTAAACTATTAGAAAAATGTGCGAATACCTTCCTAGCGGAAAGGCTTCTCAAACATTTTTCGAAGGAAAATAAGTTTACGCGACGTACCAAACAACGTTTGAAATTCACTATCTAACATTTAGTAAAGTTTTAGGTGGGCCAAATTCGGTATTCTGAACAAGATAATGCGTCTCGCCTCACATAGCCAACGAAATGTGGCTAGAATCTAAAAATATTACAATTCCCGGGTTTGTACGGGTACCGTTATTTTCAAGGCCAAATACCAATATTTTTTATAGAAAACAAAATCTTGTTTAAATGCGCAACATTTCGCCTTATTTAAGGAAAGATTTTCTATAAGAAAATATTGGTACAGAAGAATTTCTTAGTCTGGAAATTCAGGGACCCGTACGAACCCTGAATTCTTAATTGACTTGCGACAGGTTCTAGCTGTATTCCTATTAGATATGTATAGGGAATTCTAATAAATATTGTACATGTAAATGGAAAACAATATTCTTTTGTTTCAGAATGTAAAAAACTAACAATAGCGGTGTTCTTAAATATTAAAACAAAAACCATTCAGAATCTTAGGGTGTTAATGAAAAACTGCCTGATCAAACAAAAACTGCTGATGACTTCATCAATTATATTATCATTTTTTTATGAAGTTGCTAAATTTTATATTTGTGCTTAAACTTTTGTGCCCCATACTTCTCTCATTTTAAGTTATATTGCTGCACGTGCGTTACAGATATGGTTTTCTGTTATTATTTTGCATATTATATGTGTCAATATTAAGGGATAATAAAAACTCTTACATCAGTCTTAATAGTATTTTGTTAAAGTCCAATCTTGAATTGTATCTAGACTTTTGTACAACTCTGTAATGTACAGTAGTGGGAAAAAAAGTAAACACCCTCTACTAACCCCTCAACAAATTGTCGTGGAAGAAAGTTACTGGTAGCGAACGATTGAAAATAAAGTCTACTTTTAAATGATGTATATAAAATTTGCTTAGGGAGCCATCTACATATTAAAACGAATCCAAACTTTATTTTTTCTAAAGGTAATACCCAATTTTAACAAGATATTTCAAATCTTCAGTTCAAACTATGCCCAGACGCCAAATTTCAAGTCATTTGAATGATAAGTTTTTGAATTATAAACTAAACATTCAAAATTTAGTGCTTCTAATGTTAAATTACATTTTCATATTTTTATTAATATCTCCTGAAATTATACTCCTATTGTGCTAATTTTTTGTGTAGCATTAATACTAAAATACCTAAAGATAAAGACGTTGAATTTGCAATTTTTACAATTTTATGATATTAATTATGAAATTAATATTCGAACAAATTAGGAATTGCAACCTGCAATCTTTTTGATGAATTTAGATTTATTCAGTCCTGCTTTATGGAAATCCAAAATTTCACATTTTTCTTCCAAGTAGTTTTCAAGTTATGGTTAAAAAACGGCAAAAATATGGTTCAAGGGGCCGCCGTCTATGATAGAAGTGACTTAGATATTTTGGACTTATGCTGTCCTGCAATCTGGCAGTCTTCAATGAATGCTTGAGTAGCGCTGAAGATGCCTTGATCAAGAAGTGGGCTCTCTCGATCAACAATCGAGTACGGAGTTTCAATTTGGATACAGCCCTAAAATACGCTCGTTTTAAAACAATTAATTTCTCGGAAACGTATCGTGCGGATTGCATAAAAATTAGTTTTTAGGCTAATGGAAGGGTGTAGAGTTCATTTATACTGTCAGAATTGTGTATTGGTATTGAAAAAAAAACAAAGTTATGGTTAGTTTTAATATGTAGATGGACCCCTAAGCAAATTTTATATAGATCATTTAAAAGTAGAGTTTATTACCAATCGTGTGGAACCAGTAACTTTCTTCTAGGATAATTTTTTGCAGAGTTAGTAAGGATGTTTACTTTTTTTTTCCCACGACTGTACCTTTTCTTTAAAATTTATCTTGCTGATGCGTGTTAATAGATTTTTTTAGTACTACTCAAAACCATCCCAACATAATCTGATTTTTTACAAAGAATGTGATGTAAAAGGAAGCAGGTTCCATATGACTGAGGTAATAGATTTACATAATTAACTCCTAAATTATTCATTATACTGGCTTTTAACACTTAAATGCCTGGTGTTGCTTTTCGGTAACATACCCAATTTAGGCTCTAAAATACTATTAAAATAATATTAAAGCTATAATGCCTAATGTTGCCAATAAAATACATTCTGAAAATATTATTAAATCGATTTTTAACATGTAGATGGCAACACTTATGCTGTTTAAGAATAAAGATAGATTTCTTTTCTCAATTGTTGCTACTTGTTCTTTTTGTTTTGTTTGGAAGCTTGCGAAATATCCTATTTTGACCTGCAGTGAGCAAGTAAAATTTATTTCTTATTGTAGTTCCTAAAATTCTTGTGTGTTTAATATTATAGAATTTTATCAAGGGAAATTATTTTTTCAATTAAACACCAGTATTGCCGATTAGTAACAAACTGTTTTTTAGCCGTAAACTATACTTAAAACAAAATATGATTTTTTAAAGTATTTTTTCCATGATTTATTTAAAAAACGAAAGCCGAAAAACATTATTACAATGATTTTTGAAAAATCATGCATTTAAGGGTTAATACAATTAGATACATATACATATATACAACAGGAAGAAAAAGCAGTAGCGTGTACAACAGCATTAATGCCATTGTTACTGAAAAGCATAAAATCAAAGGGATTAAATTAATGAATAAAGTAAAATAGTTAAAAAAACAAAAAGAAAGCAATGTAAATTGCTAGTGACTGACCATTAATTCGCATAGGCGTAACCAGGGGGGGTGCCCTGGGTGCCCGGGCACCCCCCTCCCCTCCCCCGCTTGCGCAGACTCAATCAAAATTATTTTAAAAAATCGAAATCTACAAAGGAAAAAAGAAGAAGTGAAAGAAGAGTTCAGTTAGTTCAGTTAGTTCAGTTAGTTTAGCAAATTAAAATTAGTTTAGTTCAGAAAACTAACAGCCTGAGTTATGAAATGTGATAAAAAAGAAAAGAAACCCACGTTCTTTTTTCTTTCTTTCTTTTTTTAAAGAAAATTATGTTGTTTATCTTTTTTAAAACTAGAATATTTAGAAGAATCTGTATTAGTCATAGTAAGTCAAAAAGGTGGCTTTATAATCCCACTTTGACGTCTTTCGTTTGTGGGAGATTTTTTTTTAATGCCGTTCTTTCTATTGCATGTTTCTGCAATTTCATGAGAAATTAACGCAAGTTCTTGACGAGGATAGAAACTATTTGTCTCTTTGGCTTCGTAGTTTAAAGTCTAGAAAGAAACAAAAAAAAAAAAAAAAAAAAAAAAATGAAAGGGAATGCAGATGTGAAACGATTATTCCAAAATGAGATGACCCGGGGGAAAGGGGGGGTGGGGGTACACAGACCCTGCCTCCTTTGAAAATGAAAAATAATAGCACAGAAAATTCAAATTAATCTGGAGGTTGGTTGGTTTGTTGAATTTCGTGTTTCGCGGCCATATTTTGACATTCCTAAAAGGAATATAGTTGCAGTCTTTCAAGTCAATATAGTATTTTTTTTCCTCTGAAAATTTTTATACTATTTTTAGAGTTTCTTCTCGTTTTGCGGTGTTCTTTTGAAAGTAGGAAAAGGAACCTGGTTTCAATCTTTTAGCCCAGTGCAGTAAATTTTGACCAAATTCGCGATTTTATTCAGCGACCATTTCATGATATTTACAATTTTTTCCCAAAATTGTTTGACGAAATTTACGTCTTTCTACGCGATTTTTTGTCGAAATCCGCACTTTTCACCGCTAACCTCTGACAAAATTCGTGTTTTTTACCGCGATTCTTTGACGAAATTCGTATTTTTTACCGCGATATTTTGACGAAATTGGCATTTCTTTAGCACGATTCTTCGATGAAATTTGCGTTTTCTTTCCACGATCTTTGACGAAATTCGCTTTTTCTTTCCGCAATCTTTTGACGAAATTCGCGATTTCTTTCTGCGATCCTTTGACGAAATTCTCGTTTTTACCCCGATCCTTTGACGAAATTTATTTTCTGTTGCGACCGATTGACGAAACTGATTTTTTTACAGGGAGATCGTTTGTTGAAATTCGCGATAGTTTTGCTCGACCGATCGGGAAAATTCTCGATATCTTTCCGTACCAATTAACAAAATTCTCTACTCTTTTCCGCAACATTTCGACGAAATTTGCAAAAAATTTTTCGTCGATAGTTTATCGAAATTCGTAATTTTTTTGCGCAACCTTTTGACGAAATTGGCGATTACTTTCTGCACTCTTTTATCGAAATTCCCAATATTTTTCCACGATCGTTTGAAGAAATTCTCAAATTTTTCTGGGACCAGTTCACGAATTGATTTAGAGAAATTCCATAAAAGAATTACAAATCGCGGACTTCAAATATTTTTTTTAAATACTCACTAAAGAATCACAGGTCTGTGAACGAATTTGGAGGGGGAAATACTGCACAGCATTTTTTATTATGTGGGACTTTCTTTTTCTGTGCACAAATCGCGCGATCCCGCACGTTATTTCAAACCCTGTCCCTCAAAGAAAACTTCAGTACTAGTGGAGTTTAGTTGGTTAGTTTTTTTTAAACGAACACAGGATTAAACAAATCTAGGATTGGGGGGGGGGGGGCTGCCTTCGGCAACGTACTTCCCAGAAAGTAAGCTACGACCTCTTCTGTCTCGAAACAAGCAAACCTTGAATTATTGCGTTTTTTATTTCGAGCAAAATTAAATATTCAGCTTTCTTATAAGAACTTGATTCCAATTCGAATTTAATCACGGCAATTGCAAAAATTAACGGAGAGTTTTTTCTGTTTCAAAAAAAGTAAAAAAATCGCCTCAAAGCACGAAAACCCCCACGCTAAAAATCGCATTAAAAATTCGGAAAAGATTAAAAAACCACAGGGAACGAAATTAACTAATTGGGTAAAAGATTTAAGCCGGATTCCTTTTAGGAATGTCAAAAAAAAAAAAAAAAAAAATCACCGCGAAATGCGAAAAAAACCCTTTAAAAATAACATTAAAAAATGGTTAAAAATTTAAATATCGCTGTAAGAACCTCGAAAAGACTTTATTGAAAAGAAGACAAAGTTTACTGGATAAAATATTGAAATCAGATTATTTTTACTAATTTGAAATAATTGCTTCAAAATGCGAAAAAAATCGCATAAAAAATTAATTGAGAAATATCAGAAATTGCCTTCTATATGCATGAGTTCAGGCATACAGGTGCTGCCAAATCTTACGGCTGTCGGGCTGCATTGTTTTTTCAGAGTTCAACGCGCACGCGTACACACACAGAGACAGACAAGCATCTATCTTTATTATTACAGTCGCATCATGATATTATAATTTTTATCATCTTGATAAAATTTAGTGTATATTACCATGATCTGCTTTACCTAATATATTCGACAGATTCTGTGATAAAAACATGAATTACCGAAATTTCCGGCCTATAATCCGCGGATCAAACAGTTATGTCCGGACCCAGAAATCTTGTTTCATAAAACGTAACTTGTTAAATCGTGATAAATATTTAACTTCAATAATGAAATAAAATTTCTGGGTCGAAACACGATTGTTTGATCCGCGGATTATAGGCTGGAAATTATGGTATTAATAAATATTATAATTACAGTAGAGCCACGATTATCCGCGAGCGGATTATCCGCAAAGCGATTTTTTTTTTCTTTTTTTTAATTTTAAGTCAACAATAAGTAAAATACAATAAGTCCTACTAATAAATATAAACAGATTAATTCGTGTATTCGAAAGTAATAGAAGAATATTATTAGTTTCGGTTGCCACATTTAAAATACAGTAGAACCCCGCTAATCCGAACTAATTGGGACCCGTGCGTGTTCGGATTACAAAAAATTCGAATTACCCGAAATTCTGATAAAAATAGAAAAGAAAAAGGTGTTTGCTAAAAGAAAATGTAAGTTATAAGTACGCAGTAATACAATAAATATCGTCTAAACCAGCATCCTAAGGCATGCTGAATAATCCGACAAGACTTAAAAAAAAAAGTATTGCTTGTTTAATCACTCTTTATGCTTATAATAATCTAATGGAACTTCAGAATAAGAAATTGCGTAACAACTCTTCACAAAAGGTACAAAATCGCGAATCTATAAATAGCTCATTCCATACGTCAACAAGGAGGGTGAAGAAAACATTTCTGTAGATGATTTGCGAAATCAAGCTGTTGAAAAGAAAAATAAATTTTTATGATCTGATCTTTTTGCATTAAAAAAAAAAAATATTTTATAGTGAGTGGCAAAACATACTGATGTTCGGGATTTTTTAAGGTGGCTTCTATGAGTAGGCCTAGAGTGCATGTTTTTATTTTATATTCGTGTACATATGTTGTACTTTTACATTATTGAATTTTTTTTCTATTCAAGCTGTTTAAAGAATAAAAAACATGCTTTACTGCCATTGTTTGTTTAATTCTAACTTCAGTTTTTTTCTTAACTTCAGATTTTCAGGTTTTTTCGGATTATCCGCAATTTTTGTTATCCGCGGTGCCCTTGCCACTCAGTTCCGCGGATAATCGGGGCTCTACTGTATTTATATAGACTTTCCTACAAAATTTCTTGGGTCCCTCCGGTAATCCCTAAGAAGTCATGGAGCCACATTCTGAAAAACTTTCGTGCGTATGTACTGGTGTACCGCATGTATTATCTGAGATTTATCATCCGGAAAAATTTCATCTACAAGACTTTGACTGAGATAATTTTAGATCTCATGAAGTGTTCCTTTGTGCCTATAGAAGTTTCCACCTTGATTAAAGGCCTTTTTAAATCTTTATAAGAAGTTAGGGTGTCAAAAGGTTTTACATTTGTGAGTACACTTAGTCACTGTCTTATGTCACTGCGCCTAGGACATTTGCATATCTTTTTTTTTTTTTTTTTTTTTTTTTTAACCAGTAGATTTAGTTTTGATGTTTTGAACCCCTTCTCATCCCTCCTCACGCAAACAAAAATCGCGTTTGAGCCCTTTTAAAAAAAATATTACACAATTATATCTTCTAAGATAAAAACCTGTCTAAAACGGAAATTCAACCGGTTTCATGGGGTTCCGTTTTAGCAGGTTTTGCTATATGAGATATTGTTTGTATCCAACATGTTCAGGTTTAAAAGTCTGGGCACCCCCCCCCCCCCGTTCAAAAGGCTGGTTACGCCCAAGGTTATTAGACTATAAAGGTTGGCTCGTAACTTTTCACCCAATCGGAGGGGTTGTAAAACCTTCGACTAACATGTGGAAGTGGTAGCGTGGAACTTCAGTCAAGCGGAGGCCCAAGTAATAATTAAATCAAACAATTTATTTAAATGCATAAGATAAATGAATATTTCTTGATTAAATACTTGTAATTACAACTACATTATATTTTTGGGTACTTTCAGCCGATGACAATGTTCATTAAAGACTTAATGTTCAGTGTATAAGATTAACATTAAAATTCTATTAGCTTCTTTCTCGATACAAATCCAAAATCTTGTCACGATAGTCTGGTAAGAAACAGCTGCCTCTGTTTTCTGGCGTATACCAGTCCGTTGTCAACTACACAATATCTCACGGTTTCCACTGGAGAAATCTTACCCAGCCCGAAACGGCGGGTTCCTCTATCCCTTCGGATCTATCCGAAAACTCAACTCCCAACTCAGAGAGCAGCTCTCTCCTTGGGATTCAAAAACGCATCTCCCCTCTTTTCTCTGTTCGTTCCAATTCACCTTTTTAAAACAAAGGCTATCTGTCGGCCCACTCAGAGCCTAGGTTGAATGATATCACTAACAAACTTCGATATCATTGGTCAAGAGAGACCCTCGCTGCTAGCGTGAGAAAATTTCGCATCTAGTTTCATTTTTAAATTGTCCTGGGAAAATATCGGCAAAGTTGCTACTTAAAAGGAATTCCATAACTCCTATTTTTTTCATGCCGTTCTACTTTTCCGTCAACCTTTAAGATTGGTTTAGATGGATTGATTCTTTTTATCATTTCCGGCAGAACCTTGAGACTTAGAAATATTTTGAGCTGTTATGCTTATACATTGCTTTTCCTATCTAGAGTTCTCATTTGAAAATATATGGGACCTTTTTTGTGAATCCCATTGGATTCTTCACAATACCCCCCGCCTTTAAATGATATTTCGGCTGCAAGACGTAATATCTGCAAAGAAAAGGTTAGCTCATATATTAGAGTGGCCCTCCTTTATATATCTCACTCACTTTTTTCACAAAAAACTTTTCATACAATTTACATTTAACTTACTAATGCTGAGTACCTTTGATTATAAAATTTCACTTTTAAAAGACAAAACACATTTAAAATTTTACACTATGACATTTACACAAAATAAGATAAATTTAATATGTACACCTAGTTAAATCGAATTCGACTCACTTATGTACACTTAGTTAAATCGAATTCGACTCACTTGATCCGGCGTTAAATTTCTAACTGCTAGAGCTTGTCATGTGAAGGCCTATTTCTATATTTAGGATAGTGTCTCGGACGTGAATCTTCGCTTGTCAACCTATTTATTTTCTCCGCGTTTTTTTCTTGTGGTTTTTGTCTATTTACACGATAATTTTGCAACTTTTCGTGTCTACCTGTGGCGCTCGCCACACAATAAGCCGGGGACATTTTAGAGTCTCCCGTCCTCCGACTAATCCGTCTCGTAACACTTTCGCGCTCTTTATTCCCGTCCAAATCCTTTACTAGATTTTCTGACCTGAGATACTTTTTGTTCTCGTTATTTCTAAACCAAAATTCTCTTTTGTTCCTTCTCAGTGTTATTTTCACCGACGTATCCCTTTGATTATCCGATCTATCTATACTTTGACACGCCCTATTTGCTTGTGTTAAATCCTCACACTCATGATGCGATTTTTCTAACCCCTTTTTCAGTTTGACTTCTCGTATGGGGCAACCCATCTCATGATCCCCTTTGACATCTTTCTTTTTTCTTTTATTCGATCCTAAAACCTGATCTTCCTTTTTCGTGGGTGATACAGTATTATCCTTCCTTCCCTCCCAATTCTCATATCTCGTTTTTGACCGGGTACCTCCCATTTCCTTCCTTTCTCCCAAGTTCACGCTCGTCAATTTTGAGTAGTCCTCTCTTATCTTATTCTCTTCCCTTCGGGATGGATTCCCGTTTTCGTTTTTCGCTTTCGCTATGTTATGGATGACCACTGCATCTGAAATCTGCATTTTTTTCCTTTTAATATCATCAATTAATTTTTGAGTTTTGTTACCCAAAATATAGTAAGACAAATTCGTCTTTCTGTCCGTCACGATAGCTTTTGTTTTTAGTCTCCCGAGTCCTTCAATTTTTAAAACAACTTCGGCGGTCGGTAAGCGACGAGTATTGTTCATTAACGGCTGTCTAACTCGAATGGTGCCACCGTCTAATTGATTGCGTTTAATAAATCTCCTCGAAATTACATCATATTGACTTCCACTGTCTCTTAATGTTGTGCATTCCCTTCCGTTGATTAGCACGCGACTTAGATAAGGCTTAAAACTTTCTTCAAAATTTGTACTTCCGCTAATATGATGAACGCTGGTAATTTGCTCTCCATTTCTTTTGTTTTCGGGACAATTAACCTTCAAATGGTTTGGGCTCGAGCAAATGAAACACCTAATAGCCCTTTTTCGCTCAAAGATTTTTTCCCTTTCTTTCTCTATATTTCGTTCTCTCCAGTTAGTTCTGGTTTCGGAATGCCCCCCTCTCGTTTCGTCTTCATTTTCCATTTTCTCATCCCGCGAATTTTCTTCGAATTTTAGCTTTTTGTTCCACGATTTTTTTGACGCCCCTTTTATAGTTTCGTATTCATCCAGATCCTTAGCTAGTGTTCCTGGATCTTTATATTTGGCCCACGAATCTATAAAGTGCTCCCTTAATTCTGCTGGAGCACGCCTCTTAATCTGTTCGGTGATTAGCAAATCTTTTAACTCTTTAAAATTAGTAACCTCAAGATCATTTAACCACCCTTCTAGAAAGCTATTTAGTTCAAAAATGAGGTCTTTCCACGGGCTATTCTGGTCTCGCAAATGTTTATCTAATTTTTGTCTATAAGCCTCGCCACTCAATCTAGAACGTGCTAACAGGATTGACTTCACATGCTGAAAGTTGTCAACTCTGTCTGTCGGTTCGCGCAAGATCAATTCAGCTATCTGTACGGGCAACAAAGCTAATAAATGCGTGACCAGATCCTCATTTTCTATCCCAGACCTTAATGCCTGTCGTTCAAACAAGTTTAAAAATAGAGTTATGTCCGAACGCTCTGGATCAAAACGATGCATTATAGTTTTTAGCGCTAATTTAGGTCTTTCCGATCCGTTACTGGAAATCGAATTACGCCTCCCTGTATTTTGCGTTAATTTTAGTTGCTCTAATTGAAAATTTCTCTCTTTTTCTTTTTCTTTTTTCTCTCTTTCTAAAAGAAGTAGATCTTCCCTATCTTTCACTATATATCCCACTTGCGTTAATGCAAAGTCGGCATCATAATCGTCCGCGCCCTCTATCTTTTGGATAATCGTCGCGATTATGTCACTTTCTTCTATCTGAACTCCTAATACCTCTGCTAAATTTTGCAGATCAGCCTTTCGGCAATATTTCAATGCCGTTATTTTCGCCATTATCTATCGATTTTATATTCCTACCGATACTACAAAGATAACCTAACGATTTCCCTCTTCATATATTTATTTATATTTTTTTTTTTCAACTACCTCAGAAGATGTGAATTTGACACTTCACCGAGAATATTCTAACCTTATCTACCGTTATAAAATGTTTTCAAACGTATTCACACTATACATAAATAAATTAGCAATACTATAATAAATTTCAGACATTCTACGTTTTAGTGTTAGTTTCGAAAAGAAAGTATAATTTTTCCACTTTTTACCTTCCTTACACACACAAAATATAGAACATAAAAAAAAATATTTCCAAATGCTATAGGTAAACAATTTTCCCTATTTTACTCAGAATTGAACACTCCTTGCAACCTTTTCATATGCTTTTTCTATTTTGAATATAAGTATATATTTAGGAAAATCAATCATTAAATAATCCAAATTGATTCTAAAATATTTTTCAAGCAAACTTTCCTCACAATGCTACTTTTCTTACATGACATCTATTTTTTTTTTTTTTTTTTTTTTTTTTTTTTTTTTTTTTTTAAGAATCTAGTTCGATTTTAGTTTTCTGTATTCTTAATTTAAAAAAAAAATTCAAAATTTAAAACCAATGACAAAGGGTATCAGCTTCCTTGTACTATAATTAATTAATAAGTTAATAATTTCCTATTTTAACTAACCAATTTTTCAATTTTAAAATTTTCATTTACCTCAAAACAAAAGTTTTCCTTTAAAATATTAATTTCTTATCAACATTTCAATTAATTAATAAATTAAGAGCCACTCAAAATAATGAGCTTACCTTTTGTTTTGCTGGGGCATTTTCTCTCGGGAACTGTACTGCACGGCACTGCACTGCACTGTAGTCTCCTTTCACTGCACACAGTCTTGCATCTGGATGTTGTCTAAAGCACCTTTTTGGGGAACTGTCCGGCACGATACTGGTGTCACTTTTCTCTACGCACAGTCTTGCGTCTGGGGGAACTGTTCTTAGGGGAACTGTCCGGTACGATACTGATGTCGCTTTTCTCTACACAGTCTTGCGTCTGGAGCACTTTCTTAGGGGAACTGTCCGGCACTATACTGATGTCGTTTTCCTATGCACACGGTCTTGCATCTGGAGCTCTTTCTTAGAGGAACTGTCCGGCATGATACTGGTGTCGCTTTTTTTCTAGACACGGTCTTGTGTCTGGAGCTCTTTCTCTTAAGCTAGTCTTTTAATGTTCAGAGTCCTTGCTGTGCATACCACCTTCTGCCACCAAGTTGTAAAACCTTCGACTAACATGTGGAAGTGGTAGCGTGGAACTTCAGTCAAGCGGAGGCCCAAGTAATAATTAAATCAAACAATTTATTTAAATGCATAAGATAAATGAATATTTCTTGATTAAATACTTGTAATTACAACTACATTATATTTTTGGGTACTTTCAGCCGATGACAATGTTCATTAAAGACTTAATGTTCAGTGTATAAGATTAACATTAAAATTCTATTAGCTTCTTTCTCGATACAAATCCAAAATCTTGTCACGATAGTCTGGTAAGAAACAGCTGCCTCTGTTTTCTGGCGTATACCAGTCCGTTGTCAACTACACAATATCTCACGGTTTCCACTGGAGAAATCTTACCCAGCCCGAAACGGCGGGTTCCTCTATCCCTTCGGATCTATCCGAAAACTCAACTCCCAACTCAGAGCGCAGCTCTCTCCTTGGGATTCAAAAACGCATCTCCCCTCTTTTCTCTGTTCGTTCCAATTCACCTTTTTAAAACAAAGGCTATCTGTCGGCCCACTCAGAGCCTAGGTTGAATGATATCACTAACAAACTTCGATATCATTGGTCAAGAGAGACCCTCGCTGCTAGCGTGAGAAAATTTCGCATCTAGTTTCATTTTTAAATTGTCCTGGGAAAATATCGGCAAAGTTGCTACTTAAAAGGAATTCCATAACTCCTATTTTTTTCATGCCGTTCTACTTTTCCGTCAACCTTTAAGATTGGTTTAGATGGATTGATTCTTTTTATCATTTCCGGCAGAACCTTGAGACTTAGAAATATTTTGAGCTGTTATGCTTATACATTGCTTTTCCTATCTAGAGTTCTCATTTGAAAATATATGGGACCTTTTTTGTGAATCCCATTGGATTCTTCACAGGGTCTTTCTCTGCTACGTCACAAGAATCCACAGTCGGAATCCCTCCTGTGCTAATAGCGTTATATACAGTTGAATTGATATGCAATTTTAAGGGGAAAAAATTTTTAATACTTTTTTTTTTACGTGTAAAGAAATAAGAGACCTTAGTTTTAAAACTACATAGAAGAAAATTAATAAGTTTTAAAATCTTTACAGTGACACGGGGGTGAAAAATTAAACATTTTTGAAAAAAAGAGAAAAAACAGTTACAGCTGCTCTATATTCTCTCTCACTCTTTCTCTCTTATTTTGTTATTATGATATATATTTTTTACTTACTAGTTGACAATTTCTTATTTTTATATATATATATATATATATATTTATTAAATTAGTAAAATAGTGGGTTGCAACTTGAATTCATTTAATTAAAATGTACGTTTTAATATGGAATTTCTACAAATTAGAAAAACAAAATAACTTCTCAGAATCACGTTTATAAAGACAAATAAGTTTTAAAATATTTGTAAGTTGTAAAAAACAGTAAAAAAGACTTAAACATATGCAATTATGATTCTTTTAAAGCATATATTAGTAAAGTACAAAGTCAAAAATTCAGAATCGTCCAGAACTCGTCGATTGGACTTTTCCGAATTTTTGTTCATTTGCATAATTAAAAAAAAAAAAAAAATGAAAACTTTATCCACTTTCACCGGTGAATTATTTACGCATTGGAAAGCATTTTAATACTAAAAAGAAAACAATTAATTAATAATTAAAAGAAAATAAATTAAAATAATACTAAAGAGATATTTTAATTGGAGAATATGTGTTTTTCAAAAAGTAAAAACTATCTCAATTACAACAATTTTTTTAATTTAATTTTTTACGTGGTTTTTATCGTTTTTATGAATTTTGCGAAAAAAATTTTACTTTACTAACAGGATTCTGATTACAATATTCTAATTCAGTATAATAAACTTTGACCTCTTTTCAGTGAAGTTTATTTGGAAATCCTACATCGACTTTTCAATGTATCGCATTTTTTAAGCGATTTTAAGAGTTTTTGTTTTCGTTATACGGCGATTTTTTGACATTCGTAAAAGTAATTCGATTTCAAAGTTTTAGCCCCGTGATTAATGACTTTTTAGGGATTTTGAATGCGTTATTTTGCGATTCACAAAAGCATTCTGGTTACAATGTCTTAGACAATAAATTTATCTACAATAAATTTTGTTGTTTGCGATTTTTAAATTAAAAAAAAAATTTCCTTCTTTTTTCGCGCGTGTGGCACTTTTCCCAAATCATTAAAAGGTATCTGGTTTTAGTCTTTTAGCTTAATATGGTAAATGTTGTCCTCTTTTTAATAATGTTTATTTGGAATTCGTACAGCGTTTCTTGAAATTTTTGCGAATTTTTTATGTGAATTTTAGATTTTTAGAGGCAATTTGTTGACATTCGTAAAAGGAATTCATTTTCAATCTTTTAATTCAATATAGTACATTTTATCCTACACAATTTTTGAAATTTGGGCGATTTGCAATGCGAATTTTTGCGTTTCGAGGCAATTATTTTGGCATTCATGAAGGAATTCCACTTACAATGGTATTGTTCACTATAGTAAATTATGTTCTCTGCAAACTTCAGACGCTTAAAGTTTGCTATTTTTTCTGCCTTTACGTTTCGCGGCGATTTTTCCGCATTAGTAAAAGGAATCCGGTTTTAATCTTTTAGTTCAGTATTATAAATGGCCTCTTTTTAATAAAGTTTATTCAGAATTCTTGCAGTGATTTTTAATTTTTAAAGATTTTTTTTTCCGTGTGATATTTAGAGATTTTTTTGACATTCGTAAAAGGGATTCGGTTTCAAACTTTTAGCTTAATATAATATTGTTTTATGCGATTATTAGCGGTTTATTTTACTTTTCGCTAAAATAAAAACGCCAATTACGAAAATGTCCGAATTTTGGAGAATTCCGGATTTCGGACGTCCGGATTTGAGACTTTGTACTGTATATAAAACACATAGTATCTTCCTACAGGTTTTTTTTAACCAAGTATTGGTTATTTCCAGAGGCTGATACAAAGGAAGGGGAAGGAGGGAGGGAGTAGTGGAGAAATTAGCCCTCACAATAATTAACACCATCAATTTTTTATATTTAATATATCAATAATTAAAAAATAATAATATTTACAACAGTTCAACTGTTCACATATTATTTACAATTTAAAGCATTTGATTTTATATAATAAAGAAAATACTAATGAAAAATAAAACAACTATACAATAGTTTTTCTCATTTTTTTTTTTTCTACACAATCCCTAGTGCTAAATTTTAATTTTCTTTTTAATGATTTCATCTCTTCTGACTTAGCATTTAAATATTTTACGCGGATAAAGATTCGTAATTTAGAAAAAGAAGTTATTAACATACTGTCGATATTTAAATTGGATGTGTTTGATTATATATATATTCAACAGTTTTCTTTAAAATATCTTTCTTTTCCTTGAATGTCTCTTTATGAAATAAAATATTAAAAGAGAGCTTCAAATTCAAGTTTTTATGTATTTGACTTTAAATCTAAAAAGAAAAATATTTTAGACGAACAAACATAAACATGGCAAACACGGGTTACGGCCGACAGGAAAATAAAGATTCTTGGATTCTTGTGACGTATGATTCTGCCTAGCAACGAGAGTGGGCGGGACGGAGTCCATAGTGACGAGCCAACCTTATATGTCTAATAACCTTGGGTTACGCCTATGATTCGTTTTCGTTTTTGTCCGTTTGGGTATCCCTTCCCTCGACACAAATCAGAGGTCACTGCATTGAAATCAGTGCAAACATCGATGACAACTAGTTTCAGCATTTATAGTACAAAAATGTATTAACAGCATATAACATACATTTTTTTTTCTAATTTATGCTATAGAAATAATAATTGTAAGTTGAAAAAATTTCTGGGTCTTTTTTTTTTTTTTTCATTCTAAGAATGGATGCATGACTACTCTTTTTAACAAAAAATCAAATTTTAAATACTTTTCTTTGATCAAGTTAAAAACTAAATATTAAACATTTTTTAAACTCTCTGTGCAAATATTTTACTGTTTGAATACCTATAAAGTTAATGAATAAATGTGCTAAAATAATTCATTTCCTTCTAAAATTTATTGATTCTTTCTACGATAATGGATAAAAAGTATTCCTAAGATTTATTATTGTTCTTTATACATGCTTTGAACACAATTGGCCTTATCTGTTCAGAATTATTGCAACAGGTATCTTAAGGCTGGTAGTCACTGAGCTACCGAATTCCCCTCACTAATCCTAAGTATGTGGGCGTAGAATGCACATCCGTGTATTTAAAATATTTCCTCAGGAAATTAATATTTTTAATTTACTTTTCTGTGTACTCTTTTTAAAGGATATCTCTTGTTTCCTTTGTTCTCATTTTTTTTTTTTTTAATATCCATGCTGAATTTGATATTTTGTGTATTAAAAGCTGACAAACTGTTAGTAAAATTTTAACACTTTATATAAAATTAAATATATATTTTAGAAAAATTTTGAGAACTAAGAAAAAAGAGATATCCTTTAAGAAGAGTTAACAGGAAAAAGAAGTTAAAAATATTTATTTCGCAAGGATATATTTTAAATATGCGGATGCAACAAACGCCCATAGACTTAACATTAGTAAGGGGAATTCGAAAGCTGAGTCACTAGCAGCCTTAAAATAACGTAAAACTGCTTTCTTCTTTATTTCAAAAGTAGTTCAGTAGCGTCACCTTTTCAAAAATAATGGGTAGGCTCAAACATTTTTGAGTAAAATAACACATGATTCCCCCCCCCCCCCCTTAGTGTATATGCGTTGGAGAGAGAAAGAGAGAGAGAGGGGGGGGGGGTGAATGATTAAAGATGAAAATTCGAAATTAAATTGTTTTTTCTAAGCAAATTTTTAAATTATTATAATTTAATTATAATTTTATAAATAATTTTTTTAATTATATTCTTATAAGTTCTTCCTTATAAACACATTAATATTTATTTCAAATAACATTAGAATTACAAACTATTGAAAGTGCTCAAATACTATTTGAGAATTATGATGTTCACTCACACTGCAGTAGCTCAACATTTTCAAAAATAATATCTGAGCTTAAAAAATTTTGAGTATTTGTTATTTGAGTATTTGAGTTAGTTTGATATTTTTCCCCTTAGTGTGTATGTGTGTTGAGAGAGAGAGAGGGAGGAGGGGGGCGAATGATGAAAGATGATAATTCGAAATTAAATTATGTTTTTTCTAAGCAAATTTTTTAATTATTATAATTTAATTATATAAATAAATTTATTAAATTATATTCTTATAACCTCTTCTTTATAAATACATTAACGATTATTTATAACACTATAATTGCAAACTATTGAAACTGCAAAAAACTAAATGTCAAGAAAAGCAAACATTTTATATTCACCTAAGTGCTTTACTAACCTTTAACTGATGTGACAGAAATTGTCACATAACTATAGTAGTTTTCGCTAACCGAGACGCTTGACATTCATTGACCTTCACCAGTTAAGACCCTGGTCTTGCGATAACGAAAACATTAAGAGGGGGGAATATAAGGGATAATATAGTAGTCGCATTGTGTCAAATTAATGGTTGTATTTGATCTGATTAGCATGCACATATATGCTTGTAAATTGTGATTTGTGGTATTAACAGTAATTTTTATAAGTTGGAATGCAAAAAATCTTGCCATGATAATTGCTAGATTTGTTATTTGTGTTAACGATGAAATTACTTATTTGCAGTTTTTATTATTTATGTAATTATATTAATTATAATTTTATTAATCAAAACATAAAATGTTTAATGTTCTAACTTGATAACTATTAATTTAAAAGATATTAACAATTTAATATTAAACGCAGTTATTAATAATTTTAATAAATATAAATGTGTGCCGTACTTAATAGGCTTACATAATTATCACAAAATATTACATAATGTTATTACCAACTTATAAAATAGCTAATTTTCTGTTTTTATATCTTTTATTACTAAGAATGTTTTGTCTTTCAGTTGATCCTGTCCATTTACACATTCAAGTGTGTATTTCAAGAGTGATCAGATATTTTTACACATTTAGTGTCATCAGCAAATTACACATTCAAACGCTTATTTTGAACTTTACACATTAGGCGTGCGTTTTGTTAATTTACGCATTACTTTACCTATATAGGCAAATCGTTTTTGTGTCATTGATATACCTGTTTTTATGTGTAAAGTTGCATAACATGTTTTTTAGAGTGCATAAATAAAAAATCCATGTAATTTTAAAGATTAGTTACATGCTGTGACGCGGAGAATTTACAGAAATTATTAATTTATTAATACAGGCATGAGATTTTTCCGCGGATACACGGTTTTCAGCTTTTTTGTCATTTTTGAATCTCCGTTTTTTTCCAATTTTCCGATTTTTTTCATATTTTCGCTTTTTTGCCATTTTTTCCACTTTTAATTTCTCATTTTTCAAGAATTTATTTCACGCAGACATCCGATTTTTATTCGTTTAAATAAAAAAAGAATCATGAAATGATTTTAATCCGCATCAAAATATGCTTATATTTCAACACTTCAACTACGAAAAGTCTTATCGGGTGCGGTGGTTATCTTATTTCATCGCGATCGCTGAACCAGGGATGATTCTGTTCCGAAAAATCCAAGAATTACGGCAATCATTTCCGAAAATTAAAAAAAAAATCGGTCATAAATCTGAAAATTCGGACATAAAATATATCGTGAATTTAGACAAATGGTCACCAAAAAAATCAATTTTGTCAGTCGTTCAAAGAAAAATCGCCAATTTCGTCAAAGGATCGCGAAAAAACGACAATTTTCGTAAAAAGATCCCGAAAAAACTGCAATTTTTGTTAAAAGATCGCTAAAACACGACAATTTTGTCAAAAGATCGCGAAAAAACGGCAATTTCCGTCAAAGGATCGCGAAAAACGGTAATTTTGTCAAAATATCGCGAAAAAACGGCAAATTTCGTCATAACATAGCGAAAAAAGGCAATTTCCGTCAAAATATCGCGGAAAAACGGCATATTTTGTCAACAGATAGCGAAAAAACGGCAATTTCCGTCAAAAGATCGCTAAAACATGACGATTTCCGTCAAAAGATCGCTAAAAAGGGCAATTTCTGTCAAAAGATCGCGAAAAAACGGCAATTTCCGTCAAAAGATCTCAAAAAAAGGGTAAATTTCATCAAAAGATCTCTAAAAAATGGCAAATTTTGTCTAAAGATCGCGCAAAAAATGCAAATTTCACATTAATGTTCTGTATCTTGGTAAAATAAACTTTTCATTAGAGTAAGTAAATGATTTCTGCTTAATTCGTGTTAATAATTTATTTTAATTTATGCAAAGCTAAATTGTATGTAAATTATATATTAATAGCAATTATATTTGTTGCGCTTGAAATTCATAACTGTCATTGTTCAAACGCCGTTCGCGTAGTTTTCAGCTTTTTTGCTTTTTGGTCAATCTCATCCCTGTTAATATTTATATTAATAATTATATTAATATTTATTAATTTATTATTAATTTATTTATATTGACAAGAAAAAAGTCCAATACAGTAGACTCCCTTAAATCCGCGTATTTTTTTCAGATGTAAACAATGAAATTTACAATTAAGTTGCAGGAACAAAATTCAAGATGGTGCCGAAATCAGCGACTACCGCAATGTTTTTTTTACTAAATTTTTTGTTAATCATTCTCTTTTGGCTATTACAACTGATTTATTACTACATAGCTGCCAACTTGTACGGATTTTTCTTACCACTAAAATTTAATAGAAAATTTTGACTTATTTAAATGTTAAATTTGCTTGAATTTTGGTGATTCAATTAACTAAAGTTCACTATAAAATTTTAGTGGTATGAAAAATCCGTACAAGTTGGCAGCTATGTTACTAAATAAATTTACATTACTTTTGATTTTGATATAAATTAGCATATCTATATAAAAAATTCCAGGGTTTGAAATGGAAAAATCCACGAACCGAACCGCTATTTTAAAATTATTGTTGGCGGATTTTTTTTTTTTTAAATTATAGACAAATTTACTTCTAAACATATAAAGCAGTATAAGAAAAGCATTCAAGACTATAAGAATAAAAAAAGTTACTGAAGTTAAAAGTACTAAGAACGAATAATGACGTATCGATCTTACGATCGCTTTACCACTAGATGGCAGCATAGGACTTTTGAATCTAATTGAATCGATTTCATCAGTAATAATTTAATATTTTTCTAAATTTTTATTTTACATAATTATTTTAATAATTACTTACTGTTAAACTAATAAATTATTTTAATATTTTACTTAGTTTAATGTTTTACTTTATTATAAGCATTCATTATAATTTCCCTTGCTTAACTACCAATCAAATTACTGTTTCAAAAATGTAAACAAATCAATGACCAGAAATCCGCAAAATTCTAAAATCCGCACAACCTCTGGTCCCAAGCTGTGCGGATTTGAGGGAGTCTACTGTATTCTTTTTTTGCATTTTTACTCTCGATCTTGGAGATTTTAATTCACAAAGAATTGCTATTTTTCTATTCTCATCACTTAAAAGTGTAAAAGAAAAAGGAAGGGTAAAGATGATTTTGATGCCGGATTTTTGAAGTTGTCGAATTTTTGAATGCCGGATTTCTGAAGTTACACTGTATATTACTCCTTTCTAGGGAGTGGAAAATTCCACTCCTTAAGGAATGTATTTTTATAAAAGTCACTCCATAAACAGTGGAAATGCCTGTCACTCTTTCAAATAATGAACTTTTCACTCCTCCCAATTTTAGAGTGTAAGTTACTTATTTTGAAAATTTCTGGAATCCTCCAACATTTTAATCTCTTAGCCTCTATTTCTTTCAATTTCTTTAAAATAATCGCAAGAATTTAGCATCATGTTGCCTAAAATAGATGTAACGACACGACACTTAAGGCTGTTATCAAATTCAAAACTGACTAATTTCTGATCTATTCAAGCAGTTGTTTATAATTCTTAAATATACAAAATTGTTGTGAACTTGTATCTAGTGAAAATTTAACTCGTGCGCATAAATAAGCATGTAATCTTTAGAATAATTCTATTTAATCCACTCCCCCACCCCTTTTTTGTGAACAAAATTTTGATTTAAAATATTGTACTTTGTTATTTTAACCTTCTACCGATTGTCAAATTTTGCGGGTTTTTTTTTTTTTTTTTTTTTTTTTTTTTTCCCGACCATTTTAGAGGAATCGTGTGTTTTTTTTCCCCACAACCGACTTAGGATTTTGAGATTTTTTCTAACGTCTGAATGGGCTCCACCAATATCCGAGACGTTCTTCTATCAAAGCTGGTAGATGGGAGGTGCTGGCTTTGATTCAAAACGAGCTCGTCGGCCTAATAGTTCGGAGTTATCGGTGGTTCTCTTTGGACCTTGCGTAAATGTCAGTTAGGTTCGCTTAGAAATGTAATTATTCAATAATGTGGTTTATCTTTTGCATCATGCTATCCAAAACTGTAACAAAAATTTATGTAAATGATTTTTTGGGGTTTTTTTAACGGCTAATATGATATTTTAAAACAGAGAAAACAAATAACAGATATCTGCGATAAGTGAAAATCATCCACTAATTTCGAAAAAAAGACAACGGTAGCAAAATAGCGGAGAAAAAAACTAAAAACTATATGAATGATCATTTCGTATCAACCCTCTCGCTGCGTAATTGTTTTATCAAAATAGCTTTAAAAATTGCGTATTTAACTCATTCGCGACGAGCGTCTTTTAAGAATTTTTATTCTTTTGCCTTCGGTTTTTCAAAACCAAAATTTTTGTCTGATTCAATTGGGAAATTTCCCCGATTAGATAAAGAAAATTTAGAATAAAAAAATAACTGGTGGGAATGATCAAGGAGAGTTAATTAGACGGAAAAATGCATCCCCGATCAAATCTCGGGTTACGAAAATTTTGCTACTTTTACTTTGCCCGAGAAACTCTCGGGTTGCGCAGCGAGAGGGTTAAATGAGTGTTAAAATTTTAAATTCGCACCTTTTTTTTTTCTTTAGTTCTTGTATTCACATTAAAAAAGATACAATAATATGTAGGCTTTTAGAATTGAATTGTTTTTATTGATAATTGTTAAACATTTGTTTTTAAATTTAGAATCGTCATAAAATAAGATTATCTATAATGGCGATTCGAAATAGTACAAGCTTTCCCGTACCGAAACCTTTGTGACTCGAGATGAGGGTGGGAAGTTCGTATACTGCGAGAGAGGGTGTACGAGACTCCTTATCTCAGTTCGGTATTTAGTTTTTAACAGTCCCCTATTTTCTCCGGGTCAAAGGAAGTCAGGGAAGGGACGGTAGGATACATGATTTCCATGTCAGTTGTCGAAGGACGAGTGTGAATGTCAAGCGCCCGCGATAAAAAATTGTAGTATAGTGCGAAGCGGTCTGTGAGATTGCCCCATCGAAAGATAAATAAAAGCCGCGATTAACTCATAGGATGTTGTTTTTGTACTAAACTTTTTGTACAGGAGTGTATAATTAAAATTCACCTATTCAAAAGTCTCTGGTGTTAGTACTAAAGTTCCAAACGAAACAAAATTTCAGTAGTGTTTGTAGATTAAATTTTAATGTATTGGACATGATTTTTTTTTTTTTTTTTTTTTTTTTTTTATAGACAGGTTTCATTTTTACAGGTATCCTCACTGACTGTTAAATCATTCGCTCTATAGTATAGCTCTGAAAAGAGATGTATTAGAGCAAAACTTGTGTAAACGAAACCTGTCTATAACAGATTTCTTTCTAGAAGGGGAAAAAATCAATTTCGTTGAAAAAACATCATACAATTATACTTGCTCAGACGGAAACCTATTTAAATGGAACTTTTTTCTAGTCCCTTTCGAAGTTTTACTTACAGAGGCGCCATTTCATGAGGTTCCTGACGAAGGACAAGGAAAAATTTCCTTTGAGGAACAGGGAACGTGGAAAATTGCACAACTTGCAGAACTGCACAAATCACAGAAAAAAAATCCCGCACAATAAAACATGCTCTACGTGATTTTGTCTCCATAACTTCTTTTACAAGCATGTGATTATACCACATTTTTTTTTTTTAATTTTCGTGAAAGTCCGCGATTTTTCTTTCTTTCAAAATCCAAAAAATCAATTTGTCAATGGGTCGCAGAAAAAAATCGCGAATCTTGGAAATTTTCAAAAAAAAAGTCTCAAAATGGTTTCTTAAAAATCGCTAATTTCTTCAAACGACCGTGGAAAATATCGCTAATTTCATCAGAGATCGCGAAAAGAAATGCAGATTTTGTAAAAATAATTGCACAAACAGAAATCTTGAATCTCGTAAAAGGATTGCGAAAAAAATCTTGAATTTCGTAAAAGGATTGCGAAAAAAATCGCGAATTTCGTAAAAGGATTGCGAAAAAAATCACGAATTTCGTCAAAAGATTGCGCAAAAAATCACGAAAATTTAGTCGAACAATCGCGCAATAAAATCGAAGAGAAATTCGTAAGGATCGCGTAATAAGGTCCAAAATTTTGTCCAACTCTCGAGCAAAAAAATCACAAATATTATTAGTTGGTGGCAGAAACAAAATCACGAATTTCAATAAATGACAGTGATAAGGAATCGTGAATTTTGTCAAAAAAATCACGAAAACAAATATCGAATTTCGTCAGTTGGTCGAGGAAAAATATTGTGAATTTCGGCAAGTGCTCGAGCGAAAAAAATCTATTTCGTATAACGCTTTCAGAAAAAAATCGTGAATTCCGTGAATCAATTGAGGAAAAAATCGCAAATTTTGTCAGATGATCGCGAAAAAAAAATTATGAAATTCAATCAGTCATGAGATAATCAGCCAACGAACGTCATGAATAGGTCACGAAATTTGCAAATTTTGTGATCTGTAAGTATAAGAAAATTTTCGTTAGTGATTTTCTGCAAGTGGAGGTAAAGCGTTAATTTTTTCGGATTGTGTTTTCACTATTATGAGATGGTTTCATGTTAATCCAATTTTTCAAAGAAATTCTGAATATTTTTCAGATAAAAAAACTACATATTTGAACATTAATGAATACTATGTATATATCTTCATTTTTCTATAGAAAAGATAAAATTTATAATTAATATTCATATAAAAAGCAAAAATAAATGCACAAGAATCACTCTCATGTGCATACATATAATTTAAAATTATTTAAAATACATTAGGAAAACCCAGAGCGTTTTCAGTCATCACAAGACCGTCATCAGTGGGATTTAAATGTTGTTATTTTCTTTGAGGTTATTCGAGAATTGGCTAGAAGAAAATAATTGTGATTGTTGTGTCAATGATTTTGATGAGTTTTCCCATGATCAATTTGCACTCAGCTGAGAAGCAACTGATAAAAAAAATTCTCCCATGTATTTTTAAAATTAACCAAAGTACTCATTAAAGATATATGTTTCACCTTGAGGGAGTTCGAATAGTAAGGTTTTAGGAAATTTTTTTGATAATTATTAATTTCTATGCATAAGCATTTATTTAATGCATATGTTTTTATTGCAATAAAATCTGATAAGTTATTTTAGATTTCGAGCAATTTTCTAATATTTGTTTGAGTTTGACATTTGATTAGGGATGCACCGAATATTCGGTATCTATTCGATATTCAGCCTATTCGGCCATACTACCGAATGTTCGGTTAGCCCGAATATCAAGCTATTCGGTTTGCCGAATACTTAAAAAACATCTTAAAAATATCTTTTAAAATGTTACACAACTTCTACTTTTAACTGTCAATTAATATAAAAATTAGAATCTTTAAATAAAAGAGAATGATTTTATACTATTTATTTGTTGTTTTAAAAATGTCACTTAAACAAGTGGGTAAGTGTGATCACAGATCGCACAGAGGGTTTCGTTTAATATTCCTTTCAAAACACTTTATCCTTTTGAAAAATCTTTTAGTTCCACATTTCGCAACCAGGGGCGCACTCTATTCTAAACAAATCCGAACGAAACTCCGTTTTATATACTATCCGTAGATATATTAGTCGAGGGGATTGGGACCATAGCACCCGAGATAAGTAGCGCCCCTGGTGGTAAAAAGTGGAACTAAAATATGTAAGGCTATGGTGCATAATATGAAAGAATGGTCAAAGGGCTGTCGGCAAAAGTTGGAGGTTAGAAAAATTGCTTAAAATACACAAGTTAGAGCCCGGAGGATTAATAATATAAGACTTTTTGAAAATTTTATGATTTGTCGTGTAGTCTGATGTTTTCAGTCGAGAAGTCTGAGGTCGTATGCAAAAATTCATGTCTCCAACTTAATTAAGGGCTCTCTTAGAATGAATTCCATAAAATACATAAGTGGTAGCTCAAAGGGTTAAACGTAAGACTTTTTCAAGATTTTATGATTTGTCGCCTGGCCTCAGGTGTTCTGCTATAAGTATGCAAAATTTCAAATCTCCAGTTTAATAAGGGGATCAGTTAGAAAGAATTGCTTAAAATACGCATGTGGGAGCCCAAAGGGTTAAGTGTACGACTTTTTCAAAATTTTATGATTTGTCGCATGATGGTGTTCAGCTATAAGTATGCAAAAATTTCACGCCTCTAACCTAATTAGGGCTCACTCAGAAACAATTGTTTAAAATACACATGTGGGAGCCCAAAGGGTTAAATGTACGACTTTTTGAAAATTTTATGATTTGTCGTTTGATGTGAGGTGTTCAGCTATAAGTATGCAAAATTTCACTCCTCCAACCTAATTAGGGGCTCACTTTGAAGGAAATGTTTAAAATACACACGGGGGAGCCCAAAGGGTTAAATGTACGACTTTTTCAAAATTTTATGATTTGTCGTTTGGTCTGAGGTGTCCAGCTACAAGTACGCAAAATTTCACGCCTTCAACTGCATTAGGGGCTCACTTAGAAAGAATTGTTTAAAATACACATGTGGGAGCCCAAAGGGTTAAATGTACGACTTTTTGAAAATTTCATTATTTGTCGTTTGATGTGAGGTGTTCAGCTATAAGCATGTAAAATTTCACGCCTCCAACCTAATTAGGGCTCATTTAGAAAGAATTGTTTAAAATATACATGTGAGAGCCCAAAGGGTTAAATGTACGACTTTATCAAAATTTTATGATTTTTCGTTTGATGTGAGGTGTTCAGTTATAAGTATGCAAAATGTCACTCCTCCAACCTAATTATGGGCTCACTTAGAAAGAATTGTTTAAAATACACATGTGGGAGCCCAAAGGGCTAAATGGACGACTTTTTTTCAAAACTTTATGATTTGTCGTTTGGTCTGAGGTGTCCAGCTATAAGTACGCAAAATTTCACGCCTCCAACCTAATTAGGGGCTCACTTTGAAAGAATTGTTTAAAATATACATGAAGGAGCCCAAAGGGTTAAATGTACAACTTTTTCAAAATTTCATGATTTGTCGTTTGGTCTGAGGTGTCCAGCTATAAGTACGCAAAATTCCACGCCTTCAACTTAATTAGGGGCTCACTTAGAAAGAACTGTTTAAAATACACATTTGGGAGCCCAAAGGGTTAAATGTACAACTTTTTAAAAATTTTATGATTTGTCGTTTGATGTGTGGTGTTCAGCTATAAGTATGCAAAATTTCAAGTCTCCAACATGTATAGATTCTGAGAACGGGCTCTGTGACGGGCAGACAGACGGACGGACAGACAGACAGAGGAGCGAGACGAATAGGGTTTCGTCAGATGAACGAAACCCTAAAAAATTAACCACTAATGATATGTCATTTGTTCATGGGAATTAATAAATGTGGAAATGCAAGTTACTGAGCATTGCCTGATAAATAATCCGTTTCTTGCTTTTTCGCAAACAGGGTGTTTCTAAAAAAAAATGGAACAAAATTTCAGGGGTAATAATAAGCAGCAAAACAGGCAATTTTTTGTCCAGTAAATCAGGATCGCAATCCCCATATTCAGTCAGAAATACAGTGCATCCGAAGTCAAACTTCAATTTCCTTTTGTTACTTTAACAATAATAAAGGTATTGTAACTAGTGATGGGCGATTTCGATTTTTTTAATCGATTTAATCGATACTATGGCCAACTCGATTTAATCGATACTATGAATTTTTTAATCGATGTCTCTAAGACAAAATAAGAGAATATCATTTTCATTGTCCTTCAAAAATTGAAGATAAAGTAGTTGGATGTGCCAATCCCAAAACTTTCATCTGCCTCATAAATGTTAAAACTTCAAAATTCGCTATCACAGTGTCAAATTTAAATGATAACCTATGCGCAGCATGAGGATTAAAAAAGGATAGGTTCGTTGAAGTATGTGCATTTAAAAAGAAAATGTAAGCATTGCATTTTCCTAACAAATCATTGAATTTCGGCCCACACCCTCTTAGTCAGACGAACGTCTTTTTGCACGCTTTTTTCGCTCTTAACCATCCCTACACCTTCGCCAGCATGTGTAGGGACGATGTAAGAGCCAAAAAAAGCGTGCAAAAAGACGTTCGTCTGATATTAGCCTAGATGTCCGCAACGGAAAATCCCAATTCAAAGAGCATAAAAGCGACAGCTGTTGGGCAGTATCCACCCAAGCTTAATAAGAATCTATTTATCTGAAAGTGTAACAGAATATGAAGTTTGATTAAATTCCGTGCATTAGTTTTGAGATATGGCTATCATGAATATCATGCAAAAAAACAGTATAGCAGCGCAGCCTGTTACATGATTAACACGAAAAACTCAGGAACAACTTATGTCAATGACATAATATTAAGTTTGATGAAATTCCGGCCATTACTTTTTGAGATAATATCGCTAATATCATGTAAATTCTGAAAAACAGTGTTCAATTCAGGGGCTGGTAAGGATGGACCCCGCCCCCCCCTCCGGAACATTGAAATGTCCCTCAAGCAGATTTGAGATTTTATGCTTAATGGACAAAAGTCCAATTCTCCCCCACCCCCCGAAACTCTAGAATGTCCCTCTCCAGAACCATAGAAATCCCTACCGGAGAAAAATGTCTGAATTCAACACTGCTAAAAAAAATCAGCATGGCAGCACAACCTGTTATACCATTTACACGAAAACCTAATCATGAACAACTTATGACAGAATATTAAGTTTGATGAAATTCCGTTCATTAGTTCGTGAGATATGATCCCTAAAATCGTTTAAATCCAGAAAAACGTGTTGAATTCCGGGGGTAGCCCAGAGGGACATGCCCCCCCCCCCTCCCCCCGTGCAACATTCAAATGTCTTCCCAGAAGGTTTGAGATTTTATGCTTAATGTATAAATGTCCAAACCCCTTCTCCTCTGAACTGTCCCTCTCTGGATCCGCAGAAATCCCTCCCGGAGAAAATTGTCTAAATTCAACACTGCTAATAAAATCTGCATAACAACGCCCCCTGTTGGGTGATTTACACCGAAATCTAATATGCAACAATTTATGCCAACGTCTCTAACTGAATGTGAAGTTTGATGAAAATCCGTGCATTAGTTCTTGAGATAGAGCTATTGTGAAAATCGGGGAAAATGCAGCATAGCAGCGCCACCTGCCGGTAGATTTACATCAAAAAGTAATCAGCACCAATTTATATGAAAGTCTAATTGAATCTAAAGTTTCAACAGATTCCATGCATTAGTTCTTGAAATAGACCGCCCACAATTTTTTTTTGTCAGAGACAAACAAATAGACAGACAGACAATGTATAAAAATAGTCAAATCGTATTCCAGACAAGATCTTCTAAAACTATAAATCCTTCGAAAACCGTAAGTCGAAATTTTTCACGAATCCAACGCTTTCTTTTTTTCTAAAGACAAAAGAAAGCAAGAAAAAATTAACGCATCGATTCTGCCCATAAATTAAGAACAGAAATGGGGAATCGATTCAGTTTAGATTCGATGCCGATGTCGATCTTTAGATGCGGGCAGAATCGCTATTTTTTGATTTACTTCAATTCTTTAGATTCGGGCGAATCGATTCAATTCAGATTCGATGCCGATTTTTAGATGCGGGTGAAATTGTTATTTTTTGATTTACTTCAATTCAAATCGCATCGCGCATGATCCACGATTCGGGTTGAATAGATTCCTCCAATTTTACTGTTTTAGTGGCAGAATTGCTGTAAAATTTTGTATAAGAGCCTTTTTTTTTCTTTCTAGGTTCAGTGTTGAATGGCGGTTGATTTCTTGACTGCTCCGGTCGGGAAGGGAGGGGGGAGATTTTAGAGTTCCGTAAGAGGGGATGCAAATTTGTCCATTAAAAAACATAAAATCTCAAAACTTTCGGGAGGGACATTCCAATGTTCCCCCGGTTCACCCCCTGAATTCAATACTAGGTTAAATCGTTATACTTTTGTTTAGAAGCCTAGTTATTTGGGTTACTAGTTTATTATTTTGTATTTTTCAAGTTCGTCCCTTCTAATCCTTTCCACCTCCCCCCCCCCCCCTTCCTCGCCAATCTTAATTTACAGGGCGTTCAAAATATGCATGCTATTTTAAAAATGCCCATTTCTCGTTCTATTTTATTATAAATCCACATTTTGAAACCTTGATCAAAGATACATTTGAGGTCACCCCTCCCACCGTTTGAGACTTACCTGTCCCCCCGGGGGGGCATATTTATTGTTTTTTCCAAACCATCTCGTGTAACATATTGTTGGAAAGCTTTTAATGTCCTCTTTTATTTTCTGTCCCTCCCCCCCACCCACTAGTTACACGCTCTTGGCACTTTTTAGCTCGCAGGCTATTCAAGCCTGACCTCTAATGTGCCTGTCGGTTTTGTATGTATGTATACGTACGTAACGCGATAACTCTTGATAGAAATATCCGATTTGCTTCAATTTTTTTTCTCAAGGGGGGCTAATCGACCCCCTTAGCTTAGATAAATGGGTTTTTCATGCAGAATTATCAGATTTTCTCAAATTTTGGTATACCGGTTAATTTTGATAACGAGTTTCTCTGATTATATTTGAAGGTTCATTGTTATAGTCTAAAGGGGGGAGGGTGGGACGAGGGGATAATACCCTCCCTAATTTAGATAGATGGGTTTTGCTATCCGATTTACTTCAAATTTGGTATACCAGTTTATTCTGATAAGGCGCTTCCCTAATTAGATTTGGAAGTTTATTGGTTAAATATAAAGGGGAAACAGGGGGATAATACCCCCTTAATTTAGATAAATGGGTTTTTCTATCCGATTTGCTTCAAATTTGGTATACCGATTTATTTCGATAAGGCGCTTCCCTGATGACATTTGGAGGGTCATTGGTTAAGTATAAAGAGGGGAAACGGGGGGCAATCCCCCCCCCCCTTAGTTTATTTTTCGAGGGGCATTATTCTTTGAAATAAGAGCATAATATACAGTTAGTGTGAATAGCCTGTGAGCTCAATGCCATCAGTTTAACTGGGCACTTTTCTTTTTAGCTCACAGGCTATCAAAGCCTGAGAGCTAATGTGCCCGCAGTTTCTGTATGTATGTATGTACGTACATACGTAACGCGATAACTCTCGATAGAAATATCCGATTTGCTTCAAATTTTTTTTCTAGGTTCATTCTCATAAGGCGCTTCCCTGATTAGTTTTGGGAGTTCATTGGTTAAGCATAAAGGACGGGGGTACGGGAGCTATCCCTCCCCCAGTTAGATAAATGGGTTTTTCATGCAGAATTATCAAATTTGCTTCAATTTTGGTATACCGGTTAATTCTGATAAGACGCTTCCCTGATTAAATTTGGAGGTTCATTGTTTATGTATAAAGGGAAGAACAGGGGCTAACCCCCCTTAACTTAGATAGATGGGTTTTTCTATCTGATTTACTTCAAATTTGGTAACCAGTTTATTCTGATAAAGCGCTTCCCTGATGAGATTTGGAGGCTTATTGTTTAAGTATAGTGATGTGCCGGGGGGGGGGGCTTCCCCTCAATTTATTTTTCGAAAAGCATTCTTTGAAGTAAGAGTATAAAATACAATTAGTATGAATAGACTGTGAGCTCAGTGCCATCAGTTTAACTCGATACTTTTCTTTTTTATTTATTATTGTTTCAGTGAGTGCATTCTGCATGTCAGCGAATGAATCAATAACTGTTTATAGTTTTTAGATTACTGCTGGGGAAAAAAAAAACATATAATCAAGGAATATACTTTTATTTATTTGTTAACCAGAGAAAAGTATGTTATTTCATTGTTAAATGCTCTGGGATGAGAACATTTTTTTTTTCTTAACTGCTGAAAATTTGGTAAACATTAAAAAGAAAGATATTTATAAACTGTAAATGAGATAAGGAGATATATATTTTAAAAAGAGAAAGAAATTTTAGTTAAAGATATTATTAAAAGGAGAATTTTGATTATTAATTGGGGATAATTAGTATGTGATGATTGGTTAATTACTTTCATCACAGCTATTTTAAAAGAAGATTCGCAATATTTGCATTTCCCCCACGCTTATAGGAGACCCTAAAAAGACTGAAAAACTATTTAACTTTTTAAATAAATTTAGAGCCTTCAAAATTTCACTCATCTGCGCATTTTTAAGAAGAATGGCGTTTTTAGGAAGTAAGTTCCACATCTGTTTGGTTGAAGGAAATAAGAGTTAGAGTAGAAAGTACATCTTTTCCGGATGAAAAAAAAAATCATTTCTTTCTTTTTTTTTTTATCTCACCGAGATCTTTTTTAAAGATAAATTTAAATATAATATAAATTATTATCAAAATTACATCTTAAAAATAATAATTTTTAAAGTTAAAAAACCTTATTATTGACTCAAAGGTCTGTAGTAGCTTACTTCTGGGTAGCTTACACTAACATTGTTTAGGGCCCCCATAAATGGAGGTGAGGGGTGAGAGATAGTCGTTACGGCCCTGCTGATTCGCTACGTTTTGGAATTACTATTTTTCAGCTTATCTGTGTAAATCTGTGAACATCGAAATATCGATTCAAGTATCGATTCTAGAATTTCGGAATCGATTCTTACTGCGATCGATTCTGTTTTATACGATGTCGATTTTAATCGATTATCAAATTTTCCAGAATCGCCCATCACTAATTGTAACTACCGGGTGTCCTAAAAAGGACTGACTGATTTTAAAATTCAATAACTTGCAAACGGTGACAGATATTTAAAAAATTCTTGCAGGAGGGTTATGCATAAGGTCAAAAGTTTTTTTACAGTGATTTTCAATTTTAGTTCGAATTAAAAACAATAGATGGCGCTGCGATCAATAGACGCTAAATTCAGACTCAATTTTTGGTACTTCGTGGCCCGGATAATACATTTCCATCTCCTTTTTCCGCATAGAACAAGAGAAAGGACCAAAAATCGAGCCTGTATTTAGCGACTATTGCTTACAGCGCCATCTATTGTTTGTAATTCGAACTAAAATCGAAAATCACTGTAATAAAACTTTTGACCTTATGCATAACCCTCCTGCAAGAATTTTTTAAATATCTGCCACCGTTTGCAAGTTATTGAATTTTAAAATCAGTCAGTCCTTTTTAGGACACCCGGTATATTGTCAACAGAGTTGCTTTAATTTCTGTGAAATATGATAACATGACGAAAAGTGCTGGAAATAGCAACCATTCATATCTAAACAGCACTGAGCTAGACATTATTTTATTAAGAATGCAGCTAACAATATTTATACTGTACCACTGGCCAAAATCTAGTCTCTTCCAAGGATATCGTCACATTCTATACAAGAAAATTAATGTGATGCAAATTTCGCTAAAATATCTTCATTTTTATACAGTTATAAACGAAAATTCTGCTACGGCTTGTACACCTTTCCTTTTTGATGAAAGAAGTGGAATGATATGTTGCTTCTTGTTCAATATGAGAGAATTCTTTTCTTGTTTGAATTAATTGAAGTCATGGAATTTAAATTTTGTTATTTAAAAATTTTTTAAACCATCCTCTTCTTAAATAATAACTCAAAACATACTTTTTTTAGTACAAAATTTACTTATAAAAATAGTCTTGTTAATCAAAATGAAAGTATCTGTGCTAAATATTATAAAAAAATGTTTAAAATTTAACTTTTTAACGTTAAACATTGAGATATAAAAGTATTTGGCCAGCCTAATGTTCGGTATTCAGCCTAACAGTTATTATTCGGCTAGCCGAATATTCGGTATTCGGTTTACCTGCAGGCCAAATATTCGGCATTCGGTATTCAGCCAAAATCACTATTCGGTGCATCCCTACATTTGATAGTTGATAAATTTTCTGAAATATCAAATTCCTTGGGAGGGGGGGGGAGCTATTGCCCCCCCCAGCCCCCCCTCAAATGGCGTCCCTGAAAGAATTTATTCAGCAGCTAAGGACAGCCCACTGAAAACTGGATTCTTACTCTTTTAACCCTTTATCTACTGGCGGTACTTATAAATACCATTAAAATAAATTGTTATAAAACTCATTTAATGCACCGATTAATTGTAATACAGTTTAGAATGAATTATAGATACATTACTTTATCTTGTTCCAAAAGCATTATGGGTTACACGAAACAAAAATATTTTTAAAAGGATGATTCTTAAGGATGAGGGAGGGGGGGGGGGAGGAGTTCAATTCGGAAATATTTCTATATTTCTATTGTAAGAACATTATAGTTGTACATTTCCTAATTCTACAAAATACTATGAACATTTTTTTAAATAAAAGATTTGAGTGGGGGTTATAAATATTGCACAAAATCCTTATAAATTCAAATTTAAATAATCCTTCAAAAATTTATTAAATGATTATGTAAATCTTCAAATGTAGTTCAAACAGTTCTCGAAAAATGCTTTAGAAGATAAAATTTTCATGAATTCATTGTTCAATACATAAAGGGTTAAGAGATAATTTCTGGCCGTCGTCGGAGTCCTTTACAATCTCTTATTTTTATTCTTATCATACCTGGAAAAACTAAAATAGAATATTAATACGTAATTTCAGATGATTATTATTATTACTATTACTATTACTATTACTATTATTATTATTATTATTATTATTATTATTATTTTAATATTAAATATTTTTGTGTAAATTTTCTGCTGTTATTCATATTTTAGAATTTTTATGCAATAAAAACAAAATGTATTCGGTTTAAACATTCAAAGATTAAAAAGGCTTAAAACCGGCTTCCATAAGCCCACTTGAATACATTTTATTGCTCAAGGCTAGGGCGTTGTTACGGTCCCGAGGGAAAATATCTCTTTTTCAAATAAATTTTGTTTAAAGTTCTGGCCTATAAAAAAGAAAACAAAACGCATTATGAATTTAAACAAATAATGATGATAGAAGGCTAGATTTAAAGAAAAGAAATTGTTAGACTTCTTTTCTCTTTTTCGTTTTTTTCTGCTTGCATGTTCGTATTAAATTCTTACAATATTTCAAAATTTGTGACTAGTGTCGCCATCTATAGCGTTTTAAGAAAAACACGTTTTGTTCATGGTTAGATTTTTATTTATATATTTATTTTTAACCTCCGTTTCAGACAATATTTAAACACCTGAACCTAAAAAAAAAAAAAAAAAAAAAAAAAAAGAGCTAGAATAGTCCAGGCAATAGGGAGTTCTGGAAATGTTAGTTCTGGAAATCGGCTTACTTTATGTTTTTTGGGTCGCTGAATCCGAATTTGTAACTTCCCACCAAAATTTCCACCGACAGCTCCCCCCCCCCCCCCCCAAAAAAAAAAAAAAGTTTTTATTAAAAAAACAATTTTTTTATTTTTTTTAGGGGAAAAGTATCTAGAAATTCAGAAAGTAGACAAAATTTGCAACAAATTAGATATATGACATTATGACTTTGGATGTAGGGGAAGGGGGGGATCTGCCTCGGAACATGCGCGCGGTGCTGCGTGGACTAAGTTGCGCAATTCCACTTAACCACTCACACGTTTACATTCGCCCTCCCATCTCCCCTCCGAACTTTCCTTGTAAGGTTTACTTTAAGTTTTTTGGGTCGCTGAATCCGAATTTTTAACTTCCCCCCCAAAATCCCCCCCCCCCGAAACCCCCCCAAAATAGTTGTTATTAACTTAAATTTCTTATTGTTTTAGGGGAAAAGCATTACGAAATCCAGAAACTAGACAAAATTTGCAACAAATAGGATAGTATATGGCATTATGACGTTGGATAAACGGGGAGAGAGGAGGCTGCCTCGGAACATTTTCCGCTCGCTTTTCTCAAAAACCAATTTTTTTTAAAAAATCAATTTTTTTAGAGTTACCGGGTGAAATTTTGGTTGGAAGTTACAAATTCTGATTCAGCGACCCAAAAAACATCAAGTGAGTCGAAATCCAGAACTAGTTTTAATTTTGTCAGGTAAAATCCCCTATTGCCTGGACTTCATAACTTAGTGCACGTAGCGCCGCAGTGCATATTAATTTGTTTGAGCCTAAAGAGATTACCTGAACTGGACAATGAATTTTAAAAATCCGATCCCAACGGGGGGCAAATTTATTTAATGATTACGTTTGATTTCCCATGGAGAAATCAGCATCAGTTCCAACAATGACTATTTGTGGAAAAGTACTAATGACACGGCTACCACAATAACGCCAAATTTTACCCAACTTAGCGAAATATCGCCAAATTTTGACCAACTTGGCGATAGCTGGCTAATTTGGCAAACTTCCCATTTAAATAATCTTCCAGAATCGAGCTCACATCAATTTAATTTAAACTGCGTGCATTTAAGTTTTTTTCAAGACTTTTCTACTTTTTAGTGCATTTAAAAAATATATATATTTTCTAAATTTTTGTAAATTTTAATAAAAGCAATCTTAAAAAAAATTTTTTTTTCATTTATATTTGTAAATTGTAAAGTATATTATATTGTTCTAAATTATGTTTTTACTTTCTTCTATCTTCAATAGAAAAAAGTATTGTAATTGAAATTTTTTTCGACCTACGGTTTTCGTCGGATTTACACACATTAGGGTCAGAGATCCCAAAATATAAGTTTATACAAAATATCTGTCTGTCCGTCAGTGTGTCGCTATTGTATCATCGAAAAGTGTATGGAGTAATTGAACCAATTTTTTTGTGTATGTATTTGTCTGTGGCAAGCAGATCCTCCTTCAATTTGAAAAAATTCCGCCGGAAGGGGGCGCTTTAATAGTGATGTCTGCGCCATTTTCATTATTGTACCATTGAATGTATGAACTGTATGAAGTTACGCATAGAATTGAACCAATTTTTTGTGTATGTTTTTGGCTATGGTCAGCAGGTCCTCCTTGAACCTGGAAATATTTCGCCAGAAAGAGGCGCTGTGACAGCGATTTTTGTAAAAATTTCTCGATTTTTCGTAGTTTTGTTGTTCATTGGCGGCTCGTGCAGCGACGGGAACTCACGTCCTGCTATGCCCGCTATTCGCAAATAGCTGATGTACGACAGAATAATGAAAAAGTATTGATTTTAAATAAATGTCATGATGGAGATTAACTCGTTTTTACGCCGGTTAATTGGCTGAAGGAGAAATTTAAGAGGAAAATCAAAGTTGGTATAGTATTGAACTAATAATATTGTAGTATTAATATCTGTAACTACTTTTTTGAAATATTAAGATGTATGAGATAGAAGACAGTTTTGGGATTGGCACATCCAACTAATTTCATCTCGAGTGTAATATTTTGAGCTTTTTTTTATTATTATTATTAATTTGGTTTTAATGTCTATAATATTATTTTTAGAATTTTTTTTAATTTTCAATAATTTCATATTGTAAAGTTAAGATCTCACGATATTCTGCAAGATCGTTGGTACATTGCTCTTCTGTATTCCTTTAAGGAATGAGAAACGTTAGCTTTAATTGCGACCAGGTACCTCTTTGATAGTTAGCGGTGTTTGATAGAATAAAAATCTAGAAATTTCATCGCACTTGTGCTTTTCTAATGTAAACTCCCCAATGTTTTGCAACAATACTGTACGTGATGGAGGAAAATGGAGGTAATTTTTTATTCAACACCCTAAAAAACATATACGAGGGTAGGCTGATAAGATATGCACACATGCTTGTTGAGCGCGAACGAAATAAATTTCAGAAGCACGCCCGGTGGCATGTGGAAGTAACATTCCCCCTCTATACGCATGTACAGGAGGCTAACGAAAAAGACAGGCTACCGCGGTGCATCCCACGTGTCTTATTTTACAGACCGCGAGTGCCACGTGATGCTCTTTTCGCACACCTTCATTGGTGCATTTGAGCCTCACGTGACTCCAGCGGTCTGTAAAAAAAGATACCCGGAATGCACCGCGGTAGCCTGTCTTCCTCGTTAGCCTCGTCATGCACAGATGTGACGTCATTGAATTCATCCAATGTATTTTGAGAAGCGGAGGTATAGAGACGTGGTCTAGTGCTATGTCAACACGAGTTAAGCTGCGTACTGTTTTTGAATATTTTATTCCTAAAAAAGTGACTCCTACAGAGATTCATCGTCGTTTAAAGGTTATTTATGGTGACGATGCTGTTGATACGTCTACTGTAAATCGATGGTAATAAAACTTCATGATTGCGAGCCTGGAAAAGCCATAATTGTTGATGAAAAACGCAGCGTATGTCTGATCCCTGCCACAGACGATAAACATCGCAAACTTGTCGATGATTTAATTCAAAATGGTCAGTGAATCATCCAAAATCATATTGAAAACCATATTAGAATATTCAAGGAATCCTTCATTATTGATCAATTGGGATACTGTAAACTTTGTGCAAGATGGAGCTCTGCGAAACCTAAAGTTTGAATTGATTCCACACCCTCTTTACTGCCCCGATCTTGCGCCTTCTGGTTTTAATTTTTTTCCTCTACTAAAGAGGGATCGCAAGGATAATCATTACACCTCGGACGAAAAGGTGAAGGCAGCTGTCAAGTCCTGGATTCGAGAAAAGCCGGAAGAATTTGTCAGTGACGGAATGAAAAAACTCGTTACACGTTGGGAGAAATGTGTTAGTCTTAACGGTGACTATGTTGAAAAATAAATATATCATTTTGAAGCTTAAAAATTGTATTTTAATGTACTTTTTGTTCGATCTTGCTATTTGTATTTATTCGTGCTCGACAAGCATATATGCATTTCTTTTCAGCCTACCCTCGTAATTAACCGAAAATATCCCATGCAGCTGAAAAAAATTATTTTTTTGAAGACCTGTGTAATCCATAAATAATGTGGGCTAATAGCCTTTATAACTCTACCAAGTTTGAACTTTCCACCTTCTATAGTTTTCGAGAAAAAAGGCCGTGACAGACGGACAGACAGGTACACGGGTTATTTTATAATGTTCCCGTTTTAACTTTTTAAGTACGGAATCCTAAAAAAATACCTTTCTGTTTTGAAAAATAGCTAAAATTTGCGATTTTTGATTTTTAAATGTATAACATTAATACTTTATATAAAACGAACAAATATTTTCGTAATCGGGAATTCTGATCGACTTGATAATCAGTGAAAAACGTTGCGCCAATATCTAAAAAAAAAAAGCCACTTCGTTACTGTCTGTGATGGCCCTAATTCCTAAATCGAAGAGAACTTGTAACAACAAATATATGACTACACGTTTCACGAAAATGAAATTATTACAATAGATATTTACTAACTGAACTTTATGACTTATTGATGTTTTGCACTTATGAATAGAAATTTTGCTTACACACAAAACGCAATCATAGGACTGCACTGGCTAACTCGCAGACAATAGCCAGAACTCATTTCGAAATGCATTCCAAGCAACGCATCGATTTTGCATTACTAATTGTTAGTCAGGTTGTTAGAAAGGATTCCGATATTGATTTCTTCTTTTTGAACGGCGACGGCGGAAACTTTGACGTGGTTATCAGGTATACGTAATTAACGAAAAAAGCCATTTACGAAAGTAAACTTAGTAAATGTATCATTAAAAGTCGTATTAATAATTTTAAATTCGAAACTTTTTTGTTATAAAGTACAAAAGAATATATGGAAATTACAGAAAATATTGATAAAATGAGAATGAACGTTATTATGTATTAAGGACACATGATATAGAACAGGTTAGTTAGTATAAAAAGAAAATTGTCAATTATTTTAATTCAATTTTTGTTTTAGATTTATCGAAACCAAAACTTTCTGAATTTAGATTTTAATAGATTTTTAGTTGCTTTATAAATTTCATTGTGAGAGGATTGCTAAAGAAACGGAAAATAAAACATATTTGAATTTATTTGAAATTCAAATTTTATAGAAATAGTACCTAACTGCACTTATATATTTTCTGTACTAATAAAATAAATATGTTTCTCTCTCTGTGCGTATATGTATGTGTGTGTACAATGGCTAGGAAAATCTGCCATACCTACAGGTCTGAAAATTTGTATGAGGATAGTCCGCAGCAGGTCCTAATGTTCATGAGGCTCAGATTTTTCATTTTTGATAATTACCCGAGATATTAATTAAAACCACAATTAAAAACGCTAAAAAAAAACCAGTTTACGGAAGACAAAAACAGAAAAGAAACAAAAGTTCGAGAGAGACTTTGCATTTTGGCTTTGTTTTCGAAGCGTACATCGACAAAACCGTTAAAAATACGTAAAAACGGAAGGCATATTCTGAAATGTTGTACCTGTACGTTCAAAGAGCCAAAATGCGTTTGAAAAAAAATTATTATTAACGCTTTAAAAACAAATCCCCAAAAGTGCGATTTTGTGAATTTTTTCCTTTTTTATCAAAGTTTGCATAGAGATTAATTTCAGAGATACGGAATTAGCAAATAACACCTATATAAAGCGGATATTTACCTCTCTACGACGGTACAATTTGTTTTAAAAAATACGAACGTTAGTTCTTTTAAAAAAAACCGCGACTGCAGGTCATATCGCGCGGCTCTGTACAGTAACTGTAAATGCTATGCACACCTTCTTCCGTAAACTAGTCTTCCTGGGTTATAGAACATAGGTTTTTTTTCTAATTCTAACAGATTTTTACATTTAATATATTTCTTTAGATTTGCCATAAACAACCAAAAAGTATTCTTATATAAGTAATATTAGTAATGCTTTCAAATAAAGTTTTGAAATGTATTAGAAGCAATTATTTCGTAGTAGCCTTATTCCAGTAGTTTATAGCCAAAGATTTCGCTCCTTACTTCGGCCTTTTTTATTATGATAATTTCAGCGGTTTAACCCTTTATGCCCCGGCGGTACTTTAAAGTTCCATTAAAATAATTTGTTATAAAATTTATTTAATACATTGATTAGTAGTAATACAGTTTAGAATGAGTTATAGATATTTTACTTTATCTTGTTCCAAAAGTATTATTGGTTGCCAAAAACAAAAATATTTTTAAAACACTAAAAAGTATTTTAAATAAAAGATTTGAGTGAAGTTATAAATATTCCACAAAATCCCTATAAATACAAATTAAAACAATTAATTTTAATTGGCAAAATCCTTCAAAAATTTATTAAATGTTTGTGTAAATCTTCTAATTTTAAAAAAGTTTAAAAAATTCACGAAAAAGGCTTTAGAAGATGAAATTTTCATGAATTCATAATTTGGGTCATAACGGGTTAAGCGTGTGTTCGATTACATGCGTGTTAAATTTGTGTTTTATATATATTATATTTTATTAATTTATTCATAGTGTTTTAATTTTGTTCTGGAATACTAGCTGGAAACAAATGCTGAACTATTTCTATTTTGTTTTATGTGCAATCGGATTAATCTTTCGTAATCGGAATACACGCGTTAGAAATATATTTAAAAATAACTCATGCTTGAACATCTATATTACAAAGGACAAGTGTATCTGTGCATACAGCTGATGTCATTTTGACGTTGAATGCCAGACGATTAAATTTTGCTTTTATTTTCAAAATTTTCTTTAACTTTTGCTTTTAAACAATTTTTTAAACTTCTAAACATTGAGCTTTTTCGATTTTTACGCAGTCGAACAAGAAAAAAAAAATGTGCTTTGAAATGCAATTTGTTTGGAAACTGTATCGCAATTCGTTTGAAAATTGTATTGCAATTTGCTCATTTTTGTATGTTTTTTAAAATAATTTTTGAGCCTGATTAAAAAAAAAAAAAAAAAAAAAAAAATCCATCTATCTATCTCGTGCAGACGATTACGAAAAATAAATCCATTTGCACTTAAATATAAATAGTTCAGCATTTGTTTTCGGTTTATGTTCCATGAAGAAATTACTTCGGCAATTAATAAATAAAACAATGAAATAATAATAATAATAATAAAACAAATTTAACAGACATAATAATCGAACTACACTGTAAAAAAAATCTGTAAAGTTACTAAAGTTTTTCTAGGGAAACTGGGATTCCAAAACTTTTTATGTAACGGCAACAACAAAAATTCCTGTAATAGACGCTATTACAGGAATTTTTGTTGTTGCCATTACATAAAAAGTTCTAGGAATCCCAGTTTCCTAGAAAAACTTTAGTAACTTTACAGATTTTTTTTTTTTTTTTTTTTTTACATTGTACGAGCCTAAACTACTAAAATTATCAGAATCATGAAGGTAAATAATGATCTTTGTCGATTTCTTCGGGTATGGCACGAGGAAAATACGAAAGTATCCCTTTAAATAAAATTCAAAACTTTTTTTGAATATACCTTATTGAAATTTTTTATATGAAAAATGACTTTTGGTGTTGTTAGTGGGCAATCTAAAAAAATATATTTATTGTAAAATATTCACAATAAAACGTTTCTAATAAAAAATACGTTCACGTTAAGACCAGGTTGGATCATCTAGTTATTTTAAAAACCATAAGCAATGAGTAAACTAAGAGACAGTTTTCAAAAAAATTATAGTCATTCAGGGTAACTTTGAACCATGGGGTGTAACTTTGCACCACCTCCTATTTTTCAATATTTTTGACTCCAAAAGACTAAATATACTCCAGAATTGTGCTCTGTTGGCAAGGTTCTAAACTGGGATTTCTACTCTTTATTTTAGAAAATAAATTAGCAACATTATGCGCAATTAATTTAATCATCTATTTTTGTGAAGTACTGTTTTCATGTTAATCTTGAATGCTGTTTTGAAGTTGTTGTAATACAATTAAATTTTCATAGTAAGTAACAATGTACTCATTTATAAGACCTATTATTATCTAAATGTTGTAAATGTGTTAATATTTTGTGATTATTTATTTATTAATAGACAATAAAATGTAAAATAAGAAGGCACTAAAATTTTACCACATTTTCAGGGTAACTTTGAGCCCGCTCAAAGTTATGCTGATGTTTAAAATTTACTGATTATTGGTGCTACTGTCAAAAATTTTCCATATTTGCACGTATATTTTATATAAATGCCGAAAGTATACATTAGATATAACATGTAAATATTTTCACAAATATGTGTGAAATACATAAAATTCATTTAAAGGCGTTTTTCGGGGCGGAGCTACTCAAATTTGGCATTTCATACATTCCACACTTTTTATTCTTGTTTGAATAATACGAGTACTAGTATGTATTACTGTAACTATGGATATATATTGAGTTAAAACATTGAAAATTGTTTTGCACTGCATTTTTATGTTTTATATCAACAATAAACAGTTTTTTTTAAACTTCTAAATATTCATGGTTCCCTTCTTCCACTTTTCTGATGCATAATATTTGTTGTAATATCATAAATTATACAAATCTTGTGATGCTGGGAAATATAAATTCGGAGTCTTTACATATCTGAAAACATTTTTTAGGGTTTAAAGTTGTCCTAACTATAATCCTTTTTTATAATGAATTATTTTAGATAATATTTATCATATGGTGCAAAGTTACCCTAAATGGCTGGTAACTTTGAACCAGGTTAAAAAGTCATTTTTTATTTCTTTTATCCTTATTATTCCTTAATATTTGATAGTCAAACAATAATTTAGGATCATTTCTTCTCTTTTATGCCCCTAGTTGCAACAATATTCTTAAAATAAGAGTATGGCATATGAAAAGAGAGAAAATGCGGATCAAAGTTACCCTGAATGACTGTATATTTGAATATACAGTCGTGGGAAAAAAGTAAACATCCCCTAATAACTCTGCAACAAATTAGCATAGAAGAAAGTTACTCATTTGTAAAGATTACAACATTTGATTGATATACAAAATTTAGTAAAATATTAAATTAACATTTTTAAATAACTATCAAATACTTTTGTGGAATATTTCGTCTAACAGACATTCAGTGTAATATTGTAAGTAATTTAACAAGATTTAAGTAAATTCAATTAATAAGTATACTTATCTCAATGATTCAATTGTGGATATAATAATGGTTTAAATGATGTAAAATCTTTTTTGGCCGAAGGTTAGTAGGTATAAAATGAAAGAATTTTATTAATTATTTGCCATAAATGCGTCATTGGCATCTATTTTAAAAGAAGAAAAAACATTTCACGTATCCTTCCATTTTGTAGAATACATTGAAATCAATAATTTCGTGTTTAAACCACTAAATTAGCCTTGCTGTCTGAAATTGTATGTTAATTTCATCTTCACAGTTTTTTTCTATCCGACTGCCAAGAAGGGTTGTGTGTTTGACGCGTATCTGGGTATGTGGATTTCTTTATAACCTCGAAACATCCCAACGCCTGGATGGATTCTAATGAATGAGGTCTCTATCGATTCGTCTTAACCGTCCGATGCTTATAGGCTAGATTTTGTTTTTATAAATTCAAAATGGCAGCCATAAAATATAAAATGGTGGTAGACAAGAAAAAAATTGTTTACGTACCCTATTGAGGGGCATATTATTATATAGGTCTTTCAAAATGAAGACGATGTTTCATTGATTCATACAGTCAGAAGCTCCGTTTAAATATTACACAACCTGGAGGTTGTGAAGCTAGAATCTCTAGCTTTACTGAAACTCTAACCATCATGGACATCTATAGGCCTCATCAAAACAGTGTTTATAGATAGGAACTAACAAATAAACACAACTTAAAAGTCATCAATACACGTAAATAAAAAAATTGGTAAGTAATATAAAAAATAGTTTAACATTGATGAGAAATAATTAGTTCGCTTTTTAAGCAGTCGGTTTTTTTGATTTTTTAAATTTAATTCTATTTTTGGTTTTTCATGTGATTTATGGTTAATTATTTCAAAAGGCTTTGTTATTGTTATTATTATTGCTTTTATAAATTCAAAATGGCGGTAGATATGAAAAAAATTACGCACCATAGTGAGTGGCACATCATTGGATAGGTCTTTCAAAATGAAGACGATGTTTCATTGACTATTTTACAGTCAGAAGCTCCGTTTAAGTATTACACAACCTGTAAGTTGTGTCGGTAGGATCTCTACATTTACTGCAGTTCTAACCTTCATAGGCATCTATAGGTCTCATGAAAACAGTGTTTATAGATAGGAACTAACAATTAAACACAACTTAAACGTCATCAATACAAGTAAATTAAAAAAAAAAATAGGTAAGTAATATAAAAAATAGTTTCGGTGAGCAATAATTAATTAGTTCGCTTTTTACGCACTCGGGTTTTTTGATTTTTTTAAAATTTAATTTTTACTTGTTTTCAACAGTAAACAACAACCAAACGCAAACATGCTATGCAAGGACAAACGGGTCCACATAATGAAACTTAAAAATCACAAGTGGCAGCAATTTGCTACCAAAACTTGAAAATACTGAAATTTATCTAATTAAAAAAATATGATTACGTCAAATAAGAAAAAATATTTCATGATAGAACTTTAAGAAAAGAGTAGCACTTTTTCTAATCTCCGTGTCATTGATTTTCAGTGAGGCTGTCAACAATATCAGGATCTCTTTGAATAATTTGCCAAGCGCATGAACCTGAAATACGGTTTACGCTTTGCTTACATCGTAAGACAGACTTATGCTCTAAGTTGATCTTAAGTCTGTTCTCAACTGATCTGCTCAACAAGTACAAAACGTTTTGACACATTTACAAATTCATTATTTAAGGGAAAGATATAATTTTGGAAGGCTTGACTATGGAAGCGATTTGGAATCGAACTCTGTTTTCTATTTTTTGATCAATAAATTACCTATTGAGTTATAAGCAATTTTGATCACGTGACAATGACTTTTTCACCCTTTTTTGAGTGGTTATTCTTCTTTCGCGCGGAAATTCGGTTCAAAACGCCCACTTTGACACTATTTTCTGAAAGATCTATTGCGTTTCCTAAAAAACGGAAAAAGAAGTTCTATTGCACAGTTTCTGAACGACAACACCTGGTAGTTTCATGCATTTCCGAACAAAAATAAATTATAACTTATGTCATAAAGTTGTCCTTTGGAATTTGAGAACAGCCTTAAGCGACGTTCCGTAATCCTAAGCTAAGCGTTTCAATAAAACTAGTACAATATATTTTTTTCAAATTATGCTTTTCGGCATATCATAGACATCCCCTTAAACCAAAATTTTGACATTTTTTAAGCATAATTTGAAAACTAGTTGGAAGAAAATTTTGAAATTTTACATGCGCATAAATCAGGACATAATAAATATAAATCCATAAAGAAAAGTGTAAGTTGCAATTCATATTTTTTTAGTATATTAATTTCATAATTCACAATTCATATTATAAAATTATAAAAATTATAAATTCAATGTATTTATGTTTGGGATTTTTCGTATTATACCCATTCAAAAATTAACACATTAGGATTATAATTTCAGGATATATTAGTAAAGATATGAAAATGTAATTTAACCTTAGAAGCTCTAAATTTTGAATGTTTATAAATCAGAAACTTATCATCTAAATGACTTTAAATTTCGTACTATCTAGGCATAGTTTGAACCGAAGATTTAAAATATCTTGTCAAAATTGGATGTTTCCAGTGAAAAAAACAAAATTTGGGCTAGTTTTGATTTGTAGATGGCTCCCTATGCAAATATTATATACATCATTTAAAAATAGACTTTATTTTCAATTGTTTGGTACCAGTGACATTCTTCTACGGTAATTTGTTGCAGAGTTAGTAGGGCGTGTTTACACCCCCCCCCCCCGACTGTACATTTTTTTCCCTATTCGGCGGTGTAAATATTGAAATTCGTTGATTACATATGTGTTAAATTTGTGTTTTATTTTATTTTATGTTATTTCATTTATTAATTTAATGCTGGAGTTTTAATTTTGGTATGGAAAGTTAGACGGGTAGAAATCCTAAACTATTTATATTGTTTTATGTGCAAATGGATAATTATGGCTCCGAAATGAAGCCTGCACACGACGGAGGTAGATTAAAAATCATGCTTAAAAGTTATTTTAAAAACTGCAATAAATGAGTTAATTGCGATACAAGTTTCGAATAAATGGCATTTGAAAGTACAGTAGAATCTCGAAAGTTCGAGGTTCCGCTTAATTCGATGAGTCAAAAATAAAAATTTCTATTTTTTTTCTTCAACCGAAAGAATGCATGAGAGATATTGTGTACTGGATAGCTGATTCTTGGGAAGAAATTCAATCTACAATATTGAATAAATCGTGGTTGAAATTTTTATCTAATGTGGTGACACCGACTGAGAATTTTAATGATGACGATGATGAAAACATTGTTTTAAAAGAATTGGTAAAAAGAGTATCTGGCTGTAAAAATTGTAATGTAGATGACGTTAAAAAATAGCTAAACAGTGATGAAATGCTGGAAATAACTGAATCGAATATTGTAGTAATGATAGAAGATTTTTTTTTAAGTTGTAAAGTATCCTGTATATCAGCACAAAAAGAATAAAGGTATGTACGTACATTCGTTGTCATCCTAATTGAGTAAAATTATAATTGGTAAGAATTTTTACTTTTTCGGAAAATCCGAGTTTTCAGTAATCCGAGGTGGTGTCAATCTCAATTATCTCGGATTTTCGAGACTCTACTGGACATTTTTCCCCTTACACGAGGGTGTAAAAAATTAAAATGTGAGATGTTTGAACTTAAAAAAAACATATTGTAACAGGAATTCCAAAACCGAAATTTCATCGTCAGGGGTTACCAACCTATAAATGACGTTAGCGTTATGCATGGACACGTTTGTCCTTTATAACGCAGATAAAATCAGTCAGCACTTATTTTAGGTAAAGTTAAGGCTATTTCAAGGGCCAGGCAACACCGGCGGACGAGATAGTTTAAAATAGACATTTATAAAGCTAAAAATTATACAGGGTGTTCCTTCTTATCGTTGATCGATAGTTTAATTCTTACCTTTTTACAGCAGGTATGTCAAATTCGTTTACCATCGAAAGCCAAAGTAAGCGTTGTATACAGTGCCGCGGGCCACATTACAAAAAGAACAAAGAACTGAAATTTACTTTATTATCATCGCTTCAAATTCTAAATTACCCACATGAAAAGAAATTTTTTAAAGGCATATTTATTAAGTTAAAGACATCAATTTGAATTTTTATTCTGTAAAGTTCAAATTAGCAGCGATATCTAACAAAAGTTCGCCGCTAAACAGGTAAAAATTACATATTAAAACACACATACACACATAAATAACGCCTGCATTCAACTATTAAAGGTATATACAAATATTCTACACATTATTTATGTGTTTATTACGCATTATTTATGTGTGTATGTGTGTTTTAATATATATATTGCAGATCGATGGAATAGTAAATCTATTCATCGTTGTCCCGTCAACGAAGGCTGTCTGATAGATGGCGGATGACTTTCCCTAACATGGTTTATTAATGAAAAATTGCAGACGCAGGTATAGGCAGGGGTGGCTCAGTGATAGATCAACAGCTTAGTACCCTGTGGTCCCAAATTCGATTCCTGGTTCTGACTAACTTTTCACTCCAGTTGGGTTTATCGTATTTATTGTATGTATGTCTGTAGAATATTTGTATATACCTTTAATAGGTAAAAATTACGTTTAAATAAAAACAAAGAGATGTTTAAACACATATTTGGCATTTAAATCGCAATAAAATGACACAAAAAATGTACTACTAAGTGGATTACTTTTATCTTTGCATTTTTCTTTTATTTTAAAATAGCTTATTTTAATAAAACGAATCGTTAAAAGAACACTACTATTTGTAACATAAATTTAGTTTTTGAGTGACAAACATCATTCAGTCAAACTTTTCATCATTGAATAAAAAATATCAGCTAATAGGGTGGCTATACTGAGCATAGGAATCATTTCCTGAAGCTTCTCATTTATTTTTAAACCACAATATGTTTGTAAAATAACAACAGCAACAACAACAAAAATCTAACTACTGTGTGGAATTTAGTACATCAGTATTTTCATGAATTACATATATAGTATAACTTCAAAAATCCGGCAACATCGGCGCCGAGACTATGCCGGATTTTTGAAGGAATATCAAAATTAGTATTATATTCTCAATGGTGCTTTTAGCCATAATTCAATTAATTTATTAAGTCTTAATTATGTAAGAAAAAGAGAAAATTAAATAAAAAAAAAACTTACTTTAATTGATATTTCTATGTTACAGAAAAAAAAAATCTAATAAAATGTGAAATTGTTTCTTCTCGTATAATTTCTGAAACATCGATGCCAATTTTGTTTGCTTTAATTTTTGGCCGTTCTTTAACAAGTTTTTCTTGTATTTTATACAGATGAAGAATGTCTATTTCGGAAGTACAGTTTTGTTTCTCTAAAGACTAACTCAGCTCTGACAAATGAAAAAAAGAAGTCAAATATTTTTTTGCATCTATTACTTTCGATCTTGAAGTTTTTATTTCATAAACAATTGCTATTTTACTTATCCCATAACTTGAAACTATAAAAGAAAAAAGAAGGGATAAGTTGGTTTTGATACCGGACTGTTGAAGTTGCCAGATTTCTGGATGCCAGATTTTTGAAGTCACACTGTATATATTAATAATAAATAAAAACTTAACTGTGAGGAAAACTAAATCGCTAAAAAACAACGCTTGAACTCACAATATATAAATTAATCACTGTGGAAAACAGCCAGACGTATAAGTTTCGTGAGTAGGTGGACTCACATCATCCGTGTATAAAATCAACATCCACCCAACTACATGCAAGACGAACAGCCCCCCCCCCCCCAATTTTTCTGTACGACCTGGCCATATACTTACTTATTCTATACTTTCTGATGTTTGCCACTTGACAGGGAGGTGGTAGCACAGACAATCACCTTATCGAGTACACGGCTGAAATTCAAGAATTCGATTCGTATATTAAAACGCAATCGGTCTGCCAAGTCCTATCTTGGAGGAAAACACCCGAAAACCCGGTTTTAGCGGTTGACTCGTACGTTTAAAATTGCGTTTTCCTACTTCCAATACTCCATGTTTTCATATTTCTGGGTGCAGGAAAAACAATATTAAACCTACGAGTCAACCGCTAAAATCGGATTTTCAGGTGTTTTCTACCAAGATATGAATTGGCAGACCGATTGCGTTTTAGTATACGAATCGAGTTTTAACTAATTCTGGAATTTCAGCCGTGAACTCGATGAGGTGATTGTCTGTGCTGCCGGCTCCCACTCTACACCCCTAACATCAATTTATAGAATTTTCTTTTATAAAAAAAAAAAACAATTTTTTTACTAGTAATGTTTGCTTTATTACTTTCTTCTATCTTTACAAGAAGAAAGTATTGGATTCGTGAAAATTTTAGACTTCCAGTTTTCGACGGATTTATACGTTTTAGAATGTCCTGAACACGATTTGATGGTTTTTAGAAAATGTCTGTCTGTCACTCTGTCCGTCACTCAGTCTGTCACTCTGTGAGTCTGTATGTGACAAAAATTTTGTGGGCCCACTATCTCAAGAACTAATGCACGGAATTTCACAAAACTTTAGATTCAGTTAGACCTTGATATTAACTGGTTCTGATTAGTTTTTGGTGAAAATCGCCCAACAGGTGGCGCTTCTATGCGGCATTTTCCACGATTTCTGCAATAGCTATATCTAAAGAACTACTGCACAGATTTTCATAAAACTTGAGATTCAGTTAGTCCGGGGTATAGTTTGGTGCTGATTACATTTTGGTGAATGCCGTCCAAAAGGTGGTGCTGCTATGCAGCATTATTCATGATTATCGCAATAGCTCTAATTCAAGAAAAAATTCATATATTTTCATCAAACTTCAGATTAAATTAGTGCTGTTTGATTTTGGTGTAAATCGCCCAACATATTTAGTGCTGTGCTGCATTTTTCACGATTTCCGCAACAGTTGTATCTCAAGAACTAATGCATGAATTTTCATCAAGCTTCAGATTTAGTTACTTCCTACTACAAATTGGTCCTAATTAGTTTTTGGTGTAAAACTCCCAACAGGTGGCGCTGCTATGCAGAATTTTTTACAATTTCCGCAATCACTCTATCTAAAAAACTAATGCACGGATTTCCATCAAACTTTAGTTAGAAGTTGTCAAAGTGGTTGGTAATTAGATTTTGGTGTAAATCATCTAACCGGTGATGCTTATATGCGGCATTTTTAACAGCATTAACAAGTATTAACATCTATGAGATAGATGAAAGTTTTGGGATTGCCACATTCGACTAGTTTAATCACGGAATGCCTGTTGTTAAATAAAGCTAAGACTACTATTCTGCAATAGTGAATACCATTATTTCTCCAACTTGGGAACACTGCTTGCCACAGTTAGTACAAGTGTATTCATGCAGAGTATATTTTCTACATCAAATGTGAACTGAATCAAACACAGGGAAAATGTGAAAGGTGTGGCGGCCCACAGGTAAGTTGTTGGAGGGCCAAAAGTGGCCCGAGGGCCACGTGTTTCACATGCCTGTCTTTGATGTATATTTTTAATTTAAAAAATGTTTCAAAGGTTATTCTTCATCAGATACAAATTCATTTATGTCAAAAGAGATATTTTTAAAAAGTTATGTAATTTATATTTTTATACGGGCAATATTTTTATGGTTTTAATATGCCATGCTAGCTATTGAAAATAGAGTGTGTAGTAGCATTCGCGCTTACACGGGCATTCAAAAGAATCCCATTACATTATGGTCAATGGGGAAAAAATCGCGGTACATTTTAATGAGTTACGCGATTTCAAACATAATAGAATTGATATGCTTTTATGAAGTGCGCAAAAACATGCTTTCTTTATAATAGGATGAGCAAAGCATTTATCATTCCTTTACGGGGTCACACAAGATAATTCGGTTAAATATTTTTCTACGGAAAAGAATTGTTTGCAGTATATTTTAGAATGTACTACACTATTTCAAAAATAATGAAATTTTTATGCATTATTAAGGTGCACTAGAAGATGCTTACAGTAAAATATGACTACGTAACTGCTATCCTTCATTTACTGAGACATACAGAGTATTTAGGTTACAGTATTGTCTATGTGCGATATAAGCTTGGAAGTGCGTTTTCTGATGTGGTATGGGCTTTCATGTTTAGCTAAATGTTTGCATACTACGTGATGTGTAAAAATTCTGTTGATTACACTGATAAAGAAAAATTGACATTTTATTTTTTTTTCTTAAATTTAAAGCTAATATTCCAGTTATATATACTCTTGAGTAAATAAAAATGATGTTAGGAAGTTTTACTTGGTTCTTATTTTTTTTAAACGAAGGATATGTATTTATAGGTTATTACGATATACCACAATTTAGGAGATCGTACATAATATGCATAATAATATACATAAATGTTAAATTTACCAGCAGTATACTTGTACACTGTTCATGCACATTTTCGACATATTTTCTACACATTTTATGTAGCTGAACACAATTTGAGTGTATTAATTTGAATATTAGTACCTATTTTTGCGTTTATATTTATATTCAATATCTTCTCTCTTGAGGAACCAACAGTAATCGGCAAGCATTGCTACATTCCATTGCAATCGATAACAAGACTCCATAGCAGAAATTTGTTGGTGAAATTGTTCACCATGCTCGTCGCTAATTTCTCCCATATTATCTGGGAAAAAGTCAATATGAGAGTGAAAGAAATGAAGCTTTAATGACATGTGACAGTTTAGCTTTTTAAAATTCTTTACCATATTTTGAACTATACGCTTGTAATTTGTAGCTTTGTTATTCCATAAGAAATTATGCACAACGTTCTTGAATGAAAGCCATCAAACTTCAGATTCAGGTATACCTTGATAAATATAGGGGCTGATTATGTTCTGTTGTAAATCGCCAAACAGGTGACGCTGCTATGCTTAATTTTGCATGATTTCCTCAATAGCTCTATCTCTAGAACAACTACACGAATTTTCATCAAACTGCAGATCCAGTTAGACGATGACACAAGTTGTTCCTGATAAGGTTTTGGTGTTAATCGCCCAACAGATGGCACTGCTGTGCGAATTTTCTCCCAGTTTCGGAACAACTCTATCTCGAAAACTAATGCGTGGATTTTCATCAAGCTTCAGATTCAGTCAGACGTTAACACAAAATTTCATATCTTTAGAATCCTCATGATGGGCATAGATTGCCATTTAATGTTGGCACGCTGATAGTGAATTTTGTAGCATTAACATGTATGAGATAGAAAAAAGTTTTGACATTGGTACATCCGAATAGTTTTTTCGTCTGCTGTATTTGTTATTTTAAAATTTTCTACATTTTTACTGACACATTCTGAATCCCCCCCCCCCAACCTTCCCGGCCATTTGAATGTTTAAAACTTGCATTTACAAAAATGAAACCCTTTATTAAATAATACATATTATAATTTATTAGTTTATTTAATTTGTAGGTCCTTAGATATTTTTTGGTCCTTGAAAGTCCTTGATTTTTATTTCAAGAAATGTGTATGAACCCTGTATTATTCTATCTATATATATTTATTTCTCCTTTCTCCTTCACCTGTAAAAAGTATACAAAGTTAAAATTGTCCTTCATATGAATTAGTGCTGACTATGTTTTGGTGTAAATTGCCCAACAGGTGGCGCTGCTGTGCTGCATTTTTCACAAGGACGAAACACATCTTACTGGAGTCTAGATTTTATATAAGTAGCAGATATTTGTTCGCTTTCAGGGTCGTTAGACTGTAAAAACAAAGTACTTTAAAAGGCAATAAAATAACATAATGAGATATATTTAAACACAGATATCTCTGAAACGGAAACCAACTTAACCTTTTTGTGAATATTTCCTAAATTCCCAAAGGTATGGTTACTTAAATCTGTTAAAATTTTCCATGAAGAAATTTTTTGTTTGTCAGTGTTATATAAAGGTCTACAGAAAAGAACTGAACGTGAATTGCTTTATGGTATTTTTTTAAATTGAATTATTCATTTTCCAACTTAACTATATTTAGTATACTAAGAGATTTTTGTCAATTATAAGTAAATTCATATACAGGGACTACACAAAGAACTGGATACATTACCGTTTATGAATAATAATTTTTCAAAGTATATTTTCAGTTGTGTTGTACGTTTTGTTCAGAAATTAAATTTTAGTTAAATATGAGGAGTGTATAAATATCTGTAGATAATATACAGGCCTGTACAAAATTATTCGAGCGTGTTTCCGTCTAATAGTTGAAATTGATGAAGGTGAATTTCCTACTGTGTTATGCGTTTTGTAACTAAATTAAATTTTAGCACACGATTTAGTGTATATATATATATATATATACAGGGATGCACAAAAGAATTCGAGCACCTTTCTGGTTATAGACTGTAAATCTGAGATCTGATTTCATCTTTTTAAACGGTGAAATACTCTAGATGCAATATTCTGGAAGTGTTGGAAAGTTTTTTATATTCTAGCTTGAAGTATGATTTTTCTTTCTAGTTTTAAATTTTTACTTTATTTGTGATCACAGTTGAAAATCAAAGTGCAAGAGTCATTTTTTCCCGACATGGTTTTACACAGACGTGGGCATAGCTAATTTGTTCATCAAGACACTGATGAGTCTCCATTTAAATTTCGGTCACCCCATTGATACTAGGTAACATGAGAAATTAACTTTATTCCTAACGAAAGGAATTCTGATAGTGGTGTTGAAAGATCAAAGACGTCAATCTAAAAATAGAGGATCGTTAAGTATTTCATGAATGGCATCGTATTAATAGTAAGCCTATTTCTTTCAGTAGTAATCAATGGTATAATGATTAACGGACTATCGATGAAATTGCTGACTTGCATCCATAGAATGTGCATAAAATCGATTTATTTAGCAGCTTAAATTGAAGTCAGCAAAAAGGTTTCCATGAATTGTTTTATAAAAGGTTTTGAAGAGCGAGGTCAAAATTTCTCGATAGAAAATTTAGAGAAAAATACTCAAAAGGAAATTTCAAAATCTGTATATTTAAAAGACAAGGCTGTTTTTTTAGTCATCAGCTCTAAGCTTTCTACTTAACCAATTTTGATAATCATATTTTTTAAATGAAAGCTGTTAATTTGTAGATATGCTCGTAACTAGATATTTTTTAATTTATTTCCATTTTTCAATTCCTACTATTAGTTCACATTCTCCCTATAATTATTTATATTATCTTGTTCAAATTTTCAATTGTTAATAAAATACTTATTATTCATCCTATCGAGTTGAAATAATTTTTTTTAAACTTGTACTGGATGATAATTGATGTTAATACAGTTTTTTCAAATATTAATTCATTAATTAAATTTTAATTAATTAATTTTAGTTTTACATGGGAGACAAAATGGCGGCCATTGGTTATTGAACAGCATTAAAATGCATCTTCATATCTATAAGGAGGGTTACCATAGGGGGGGGGGACCCTGATCTGTCTCCAAATACCGCCAAGTTTGTCGCCAATTTGGCGACCAAAATGAGTCGCCAAAAGTGACGCCAACTTGGCGATATCTCTATTACTTCGCTAAATTCCCATAGACTTCCATTGTAAACCTACTTGCTGATAGAAAATCAACAAATTGAGATATTTTAATGCAACAAAAACTAATATTATCTTAAGGGATTATATTAAATTTTTCTTTGATGACCTAAGTAGGAATTGACTTTAAAAACAAAATTTTTATTTTACTTGTATTTTATTTTTAATTAAAAAAATTGTGAAATTTCTTTAAAATGGTAGCAATATAGTTGCTTCCATTGTTGCAGAGAAAAGAATAAATGGAGTTTTTTTTAAATATACAAGTAAAATCATAAGAAGAAACGCAAGATACTGCAAGTACTGCGATACTTCTGAGTTATTTTATTTTATTTTATTTTTTTTAATTGATTATATCCTTCGTGACTTCAAATTTGGAGAAATATTTTGTAATAAACTATTACGCGTCAAAATATTAAAATGGTGAATATGGGTATCAGAGGTGCATATGTAAATTTATAGATGGTAAAACTGACGCAAGGCTTAAGTTTCATTCAGAAAAAAAAAGTTCGATAATTGTGGCAGAGTGAAATAATTTTTGCTGATTTTTCGTTCCGTAAGACGTAGCATAAGAGCCTCAATTGATAATTTCATCATATTTACTTATCATTATATTTTATTAATTACGTAAGTTTAATTTTTCAATAACTTGGAACAGTTGAAGTTTAAGGTAATAGCATTTTGTTAACTTTAGTTTAACGTAAATTTTGTTTTATGAGACTGTCTAACAAATATTCGATGGATTTTTTATTGCAATTAATTTTGTAAGTTCATTATTAATAAATGTAACTGTTCTTCTTTTAACATTTTCTTTCGCTAAAATTCGACGGCTTTCAACTCTTACTTGCTCATTTAACAAAGGAAATTACTCGTAATGAAGAGAACGAATATTTTTTACAACTGGATTAAATCATATTCATAGCTGGAGTAGCACAGTTGAAGTTTATTCCAACAGAGCGGAAAATGTCCAGACCAGGAATCGAACCTGGATACTTGGCGTACCGTGCCAATGCTTTATCTGTTAAGCTATCCGAACGATACCTGGCTGACATAATTCAGTTTTTTATTTGTTGGACATGGAGCGCTAGTTTCATTCATCCGAGCTATAACTATAGCATTTACATTATGAAAGTGTGTTTTAACACGGAAACTCCTGTATACCATGTAATGACGTCATAATGAAGAGAACGAATATTTTTTCCAACTGTATTAAATACCAAGTATCCAGGTTCGATTCCTGGTCTGGGCATTTTCCGCTCTGTTGGAATAAACTTCAATTGTGCTACTCCAGCCTTGAATTGGGAATTACTGGTTTGGACAATATGCGTTTTATATTCCACATGTAATTATGATAACACCGGCCTGCGAAATTGAAGTTTTTGAAAAATACAAGAGAAGTTTTTGCTGATTTTTATGTTATTTGGTGGGCTGATTTCGAAAATGACCTCCATTTTCCCCCATCACATCACAATTTTTTGTAACATCGATATCGATATTTTTGCTAAAATCCTATTAGAAAAGGAATTCGCTCGGACAATTTCGCATGTACTATTTGGCAACAGTGATTTTATCCATGTAAATCTATGTAAAAAATAATCGAGTCTCGGTAAGGCAAACTGATTTTTCAGTAATCGATTATTTTCTTATAGGTTTAAACGGTTTAAAATAACTGGGTCTATCGGAAAGTTGTGTCGTGTTGGGAAAATCAATTCGTACCGGAAAATTCTATAATTTAATTATTAGATAATGATTCCGATATCAAATGTCTAAAAATTACCTGGCAGAATTTACCGGTATGAATTGATTTTTCCAACACGACACTAATTTCCAACCGACCGAATATTTTTCAAGAAAATGTGACGTGAAAGACTTTTTTCATTATTTGTTTTTTAATTAGCACCAAAAAATACATAAAGTTCTGCCATCAATTCCCATGTATTTTTTTCATCGCAGGCCTGTGTAATTATTGATTTTAAAGTAACAATATTGTTCATTGTTTTCAGATACCAGAAAAAAAGTATCATTCGAAATAAAAGCACAACGATCATTAAAATAAAAGAATTGTTGTAGCACTGTTCTCTTGCAAAGGAGAATCTATTGTTTAGCTCTTTCTCAATGCTATTCATTTCAAATAAAAATTAAATACTACTAACTTTTGCATCGACCCGATAGATATTGTTCATTGTTTTCAGATGCCAGAAAAAAAGTATCATTCGAAATAAAAGCACAACGATCATTAAAATAAAAGAATTGTTGTAGCACTGTTCTCTTGCAAAGGAGAATCTATTGTTTAGCTCTTTCTCAATGCTGTTCATTTCAAATAAAAATTAAATACTACTAACTTTTGCATCGACCCGATAGATATTTCTTGTTATATGATTAATAGATTTCTTGTTTTCTTGTTACTTCATAACATTTAGATATATTATTATCTTTTAATTGAGTCAAGGATACAGAAGCTTCCTCACTAGTTACCGCTACTTTCATTTGTAAAAATACATCTATTTTATGATTTGAAAGCTGTTGCTGTATATGTGTTTGTTATAACATCTATGTAACTGTATACAATGGGATGAAAGTGTGTAAGATGCATGTATGTAAGCATATAAATATGCAAAAGATGCATGGAAGTTTTAGATAAAGTGTTAAATGTGTAATATTCAGCAGGAGAGTAATTTAAAAATTAAAAAGTATATTATAATCTTAACTACGACGGCGCATAAATAAATAATACAGTTTTTGAATTATCATATATTATAATACGAGCAAATCTCGTGTGTGTCTATGTGTGTGTGTATTTAAATTTTATCTAAAAAAAGACTCTAATAATTTTGACTAAATTTTGTATCCTGCCGTTTTGGGGTACGAGAAGACCATTGGGCTAGTTCACATTTTCGTGAAATTTGGATTAGTTGGACATTTTGGGGTCACTACGGGTCAATGTATTTCAATAGGAATGAAGGGTGAAACAATTATTAAGGTATAACAGTAAACGAAGTTGCAAAGTTGGCAATATTTTGCCAAATTTGGCGAGATTGGCGAAATGTGTGAGAGAAAAGTGACTTTCAAGAGTACAAATACCAAGGGACATGCTTTGGCACTAAATGGAAGAACATCGCCAAATTTGGCGAAATTTGACGAAAAAATTGACTTTCACAAGCTGAAGGAATTTTCTAGATATTCTTTATAGGAGCTGATACACATGATTCAACCAATCAGATCCCAAAGAACGATCTTAAAAACAGAATTTAACCAATCGGGGTACGCAGACCTTACTCAACACATGCTTGGCGCGAAATGAATGAATGTAGTTAAATTTAGCAAAAAAAAAATTGGCTGTCAGAATCTGGAGGAATTTTCCAGAAATTCCCAATAAAGGCCGAGATACATGATTCATCCAATCAACAGCGAGAATTTATTGTTATATCGAGTTGAACAAAATGCTAACTAATTTTAACCGTTCGTAGCTGGTCCTTTCCCGCTGGTTGGTTTATATATCCCTGCAGATTGAAAATAAAAACACAAGAGCCATTATTTTTCCTTACCTGGATTTTACATAAACGTGATGACAGGTCATTTCTTCGTTGAGAGTCAGACGAATCTGCATTTAAATTTTGGCTATCTCATTGATCACAGACACCAAGATAAATTTACTCTCTTTTCAAAGAAAGGAATTCCGATAGTGGGGCGGAAAGATAAAAACGTCAGCCCCAAAATAGACGACCATTAAATCGTCTAGAACGGCATCGGGCAAAGGAATAATCTAAGTCTATTTCTTTCAGTAACAATCAATGGCATTGAGTATGATAAAATTGCTGACTTGCATCAACGGATTGAGTGTAAAATCGATTTATTTAGCATCATAAATTGAAGTCAGCGAAAAGGTTTCCCTGAACTGTTTTACAAAAGGTTTTCAAGAGCAAGATCTCATTGAAGATCTGCTGTAAAGTTCTCCACCATTTTGCTTTGCAAGAGATTAAAAAAAAGTATTACTCATTTCGACACTATATGTGTCATGATTTTTACACATTACTTTCAAAAGGAGGAGCTTAATGACGATAATTCTTCATTAGAAAATAAAATAAATATAGCAAAAAAGAGAGAGTAATAATTAAAAAATACGCATTAATCAATGCATAGTTTAATATTAATTAAATTATGACGATACGATGAGAAAATAATTTAGAAATCTTGATTAGATAATTTAAATAATGCTTTTTTTCGTTCATGTTGCGATATTTTCTTTTTTTTTTAAAAGGAGATACAGCGAAAAAGACAATTAAAACTAGTCGGATTTGGCAGTCCCAAAACGTTGTTATATCTCATACATGTTAATATTTCCTGAAAAATAAAGCATATCAGTGTCACCGGTTAGGTGATTTACACCAAAATCTGATGAGCAAAAATCTTATGTGAAGTTGTAGCTGAATCTGAAGTTTGATGAAAATTCGTGCATTAGTTTTTGAGGTAGAACTATTGCAGAAATCGTAAAAGAATCTATATAGCAGCGCCATCTGTTGGTCGGTTTACTCCAAAAACTAATCAAGACAAATTTATATCAGGGACGAGCTGATTCTGAAGTTTGATGAAAATTCACGGATTAGTACTTGAGATACAGTTACGCAGAAATCGTGATAAATGCAGCTGCAGCCTAGCAGTGCCATCTGTTGGGTGATTTACACTAAAAACAAAACAACACTAATTTATATCAGGGACTAACTGAATCTGAAGTTTGGTGAAAATTCGTGCCTTAGTTCTTGAAATAGAGCTGCTGCGATAATCATGAATAATGCCGCATAGTAGCGCCACCTGTTGGGCGATTTATACTAAAAAGTAATCAGCACCAAATTATATCAAGGACTTATGGAATCTGAAGTTTTATAAAAATCCATGCTTTAGCTCTTGAGATATAGCTATTGGGGATATCGTGAAAATGCAGTATAGAAGTGCCACCTATTGGGCGATTTACACCAAAAAGTAATCAGCACCAGTTTATGTTAGGACCTTGCTGGATCTAAAGTTTTATTAAATTCCATTCATTAGTTCTTGAGATAGAGCGCCCACAATATTTGTGTCACACACAGACAGATAGACAGACTCACAGACAACCCCACAGACACGCAATTTTAAGAATGTTTGTTTTGAAAAATCAACGATTGCGTGTTAATTTACGTAACTTTCACCTTTTTTTTCATTTAATCCGGACGACAGATTACCTACTTGCTTAGTAAATATAATCTGTCATCTGGATTGAGACCGAGATTAAAACCTTTTGATGGAAAGTTGTTTCCGAGAATTTTGTTACTTAAATAATTTTGTTATGATTAAAAAAAAATGGCAAGTACAAAAATTCTATGAATTATATTTTTAAGAAATCTGAAATCTTTATTTCAGTTCTTCACTAAGAATAGGCTCTACGGACACAAACCTTTGTGAAAATTCTAATATACACGTATACACACACGTATATATGTATGGAATAGATTTAAAAATGGCGAAAGAAAATTCAGCGAACCTCAAAATGTTAAAATATGTCAATATTTCCAGAATCGGGTTTTATAATGTTTCAATAAGTTTTTACTGAGACAGAGACTTGGATTCTCCCTTATTCAGTACCCAATGTTGGGTCGCAGCAACTTGTATAATATTGCCTAACTTTGTATAACACTGCATTATTTAATGTCCTTATGTTTGTTTCACAAAGCTCGCTAATGTAACATTTTTTTTTAAAATCTTATATATACCACTCCGCCCTCTGTCGCGCGTATTGGCGGGCTCAGCCTCGGCTGAAATTTGTAACCCCCTTTTTTTTTTTTTTTTTTTTTTAGACCTCAATAAAGGGGACCGGGAGGGACAATCTATGCTCTACAGACTCACTTCCTAGTCTGAGCAGTCTCTCTCGGGCAGTAAAAGTAAAAAACTTATATGACGTTATATATCCACTCGCTGACGTCCATTATAGTATTTCCAATATGACGTTATATTCCTTTTATTTATTTTTTTATTTATTTTATTATTATTATTTTTTTTTAATTCGTCAAACTATTTATTTCATTTTCATTTTTCACGTGGAAATCTTGCAATAGAAAAGTTATGATGTAATATTCACTTTTTGTTTTAATTCGTCAAACTATTTATTTCATTTTCGTTTTTCACGTCGAAATCTTGCAATAGTAATTGTTGCGGTGAGAATTTTATTGTGGATTTTTAATTGTTGGCAATTGATATAAGGAAAAATGTTTAAATTTGACACGAAATTGCTGTTAAATCGGGGGTTATTTATTAATTAAAAATTAACTACAAATTATTTCGATTCCGGATTACTTTAGTTGCCTCTGCCGTGATTTAATACACGTGTACGTAACATTTCACAATTCTGGCTTTCAGACTGTGGATTTGTATAGAATTATAGACAGACAAATTTTCATTTTTATGTATTACATGTTGGAAAACATTTCATTGTATGACTGCATAACAATATTCACGATATAAATAAATTTCAGACGATGTTGGGGGCCCAAATATACCACCAAATTCCTATACCGTCCCGTGTCCCTGATGCTGATTTTTAAGTTTGGAGCTGTCTGTATAAAATTGTTTTAATAAAAGTACTTCGATGTAATTTTTTTCCGAAACTGGGACTGTTGTTTTATATAAATAATTAGCAATAAATTAACCTGCACACATTTTTAGGGTTGTTATTATTATTTTAACTCTGTCCCTGGATTTTAGATTCCTTACCGTCCCTCTTGCTAAAATTGTACAGAAAATCACTTCAGATGCAGCCACAGAATTTTTTTCACTTTTTTCTCGTGCAGAAGTATGCTAGAGAAAGAATGGCTAAAATTCTTTGACAGGAAATTTACTGCAGAATTTAAATAAGTATTTAAATATCAATTTCAAGCATTGTGGCTTTATTGATATCGTCCCCAAGGTTTATTCCGGCACTTTTCGAGGTAAATAATAATAAAAAAAATTCTTATTTAATCCAATGCAAATAACTGTTGCTAAAAATGAATATACATTGTGGCTATCACTTAGTCTTAACATGATTTGCTTAAAAATAGGTAGTCATTGTCCTTACCGTCCCTTTTTTTCTTCCTTATTGTCCCTTCCTTAGAATCAATTTAAGACAATGTTATACGAAAATTTCGTACTAAAAATACTACATTGTTATTATTTCTTATTTAAATGTTGTACGAGTACTATGGAAATTCTTTATAAGCAAAAATTTAGAAGAAAATAAAAAGTTAGAGACGTAAAATGTCAAAGGACGGTAAGGAAAATTAAATACGCAAGTTTAACTTAAACCTCAGTTAAATAAAAAAAATCTTCGCTGCAGACCATTTTTTTAAATTTTTGAATCATTAAGGCATTCGTCTATAAGTTTAAAATGTTGTTTTATTAAATTTAATTACAGCAGATTTTTATTCCTGAAAGTTAAAATTTCATGAGAATGCCTCATTTACAAATTTATAGACCATATACAGGGCTGCACAAAATAATTTGAATACTTTTCCGACTGTCGATGAAAATTGCTGAAATTGGGTTTCAAATGTCTTACACGTATTTCAGATTGTTGATGATATGACGCATAATCTTATTTTATGTAATTGGCCTAGGAGATTTCATGGTTGCAAAAATGTATTTTCCATTATTTTAAAGAAATTTTGTGATATTGAACATGCACTGTAAAATCTAACTTTCTAGTACAAGGGGTTTATTTAGAGGTGTGGTTTTAAAAATGGCAACACTGTTTCTAGTCACAGTCACTTTGACAACTCACAGATGATTTGTGTGTGCTCAGTATGTTTTACCATTTCACCATGAATAGACTTACGCCAGAACAACGCTTGCAAATTATGCAAAACACCATTAGTTTATTTCGGGAGTTATTTGGTGCGCGCATCATTTCGCGTAATCGATCTCTGAACTGGCCTTCATGGTCATTTGATCTCACACCAATGGATTATTTTCTGCGGAGATATATGAAGTCGCTGGTCTAAGCCGATAAACCACAGACGCTGTATCACTTGGAAATCACATTCGCTGTGTTATTGCTGATATACGGCCCCAGCTGCTTGATAAAACGATCGAAAACTGGACTTCCAGATTAGGCTTCATTCAAGCGCCACCTGCTGCGCCCTTAGACTCGAAATCAATTTTAAACAGTATTGGCATAAAATTATTTATTTAATAAAACAATATCATGGCCATTAACATTATTTTTATGAGCCATATTTCGTTTTAAATTAGTGTACCTCTAAAAAACACCTTTTACTTTTACTTTAATGTCTTATGTAGTATTCAATATCTGTAATATAAAATATGAATTTTCAATAAACATTTCTCCTCATGGAGAAAAGTTCTTATGCTTAACGCTGGCTCTCCATAAGAGGGTTATTTCATTTCATTTCAATTGTTTAAATGGATATAATATTTTACCTTATTAATTGGAGGAATTACATTACAGTATTCTGAATCTGTTTGAAAATGTTTCATAATCTATGCTTGATGCATCATTTTTCTTTCTTGTTACTTCTTATACTTGTTTTTTATTCTTGTTCATTTGTTAACTCTTTACACATTGTTGAAAAGCGTTTATGACTTCGGTTTGTCTGACCGTCTGTCCGCGTTCTAACTCTCGTAAATATACTCGGATTGCTCCGGAATTTTCGTATGTTATTGGCGTTTACTATAGCACGATCCCTACTGAAAATAAAGTTTTTAGCATGCATAGTTCATTTACAGAAACATTCAAAAGTATATCGTAACATTACGGCCAATGGGAAAAAATCTTTTCAAATGCAGCTTAGTGATGTTACACACTTTCAAAAATAAGGAATTTGATATGCATTTATGATACTAAACTATGCATTCTGTAGACTATGTGATGCAAAAAATAATTATTACTCATTTACAGAACACCACACAAAATAATTCCTTTACATAATGGTATAGGGGTAAGAATTGTTTGCGGCGCATTTTAATTATGTTAAACTATTTCATGTATAACGAACTTAATATACTTTGCTATGGTTTACTACAAATTATTTTCTGTGTGATATAAAGTGCATAGCATTTACAGGGACACACAAAAGATTTTGTATAGGGTGACTCCGGGGGAGTCGCCTCATCCGGTATAGATGCCGCACCTCTTGTATTTCTTCTAATTATCGATAGATGGTCGTCAAACACACAGTATAGGTGCTCAGTGAGATTATTTTAACCAGTGCATAGCGTGAATCAAATTTCGATGTTTACTTATAGAAGTGCAGTCCTTATTTTGACGTAAGTATATGATTTCACTATCCAAACATTTAAACACGTTATGTTTAAATACTTTTCATACACTAATTACTAAATGCATGCATGATTTCGAAGTCAAAACTAAGTGTAGCGTTTGTATAGACTACTGTGTGTATGGTTACGCCATTTCCCTTAGCGATGGCAGGTAGATGTGATGGACGACGTCTGCACCATGCAAACTGGGATACATGCCACACTGCAACTCCGGTATACATGCCGCGATTTCTTTTGTACGGGATGATTTTGTGTCATTAACTTTTCCTTTTCTTTTTGAAAGGACTAACCATGTTAGGCATGATATGAAGTTTACTAAAACCAAAGGAGGAAAATGAAAAATAAAAAGTAAGAAGGGCAAGAAAGATGCAAGTCAAGATGATAACAATGAAAAATTGAATTAGGCGTAACGCAGACGTTCTTTGCAAGGAATGTTTAGAAAACTACTCCAAAAAAGAGTAAGTGTAATTGGCTTCGTTGCATAATGTGTCAAATGTAGTTACATAAAGACTGTACTTTTTCGACACTTTTTCTGTAGATTGTAGTCGAAAAAACAGGTCTCTTAACCCATTCGGGGCCACAGGTGCATATGAGCACCTTTATAAAGCGCATATAAAATTCGTTTCTGGCACCAGTAAAAAAGAAAAGTAATATTTGCTTTCTTTAATTAGAGCATTTTCATGGTTATTTAAGTAAAGGTAACTTCTTTTAAAAAAAGTGGTGCCAACCGAATAAAATTTGTGTAAAAGCCGCCGGTCCCGAAAGGGTTAACAAATAAATTATGTAAACACAACTTTATTTTCTTTCCTTTCCCTCTCTAATACATTGATGTTAAATTGTTGTTGAAATAACAATTAAAATCTCTCTATTCTAAAATAAAGTAATTAACGTTGTCACTGCCGCCGGTTTTGAATTTTTTGTGACCGGAGGTCTTTCTTCGTTAATATTAAGCAAAATATTGCATACAACAATATGAAAATCAGTGGTATTATAGAGAAATGTTTGATAAACACGCGGATGCAGATGGTTTTTAAATCGAAGAATTATTTTAAGAGATATTTAATGCTAAATTTGGACAAAATCGTTCTATTAAAAAAGTTTTATAGGAACAAAAACTGTACATGGAAATTTAATCATTTTTAGATAATTTTATGCGTCAGAATTTCCCGGTGTGTAGACTGCATTTAGTTTTTTAATTCTACTCATTTTTTGAGGTTTTATTTCTATTTTAAATTCAAATTTTCAGCATTTCGAGAGATATTTTTTAGATATTTAAAAAAATGGTATCAATTTAAACTGTTGCCAACTGTATAAACAGCGCAAACAATAATGTTTGCTTCAAATTAAAAATTTATTTACACGTGACTATTTCAAACAGAAAATATAAAAAGCAGGAACTCATTGAAAATTACATCATGAAAACTATATTTACACGTGAATTTTAGAGAAAGAATATTGTAAAATAACAAATTCATTAACACGCGTTAGAAGTCTTAAATAGGAGAAATTACGTCACATTACACTTATGTAAAATGAACAAAAAATAATATTGCAAAACAGTTTAAATATAAATATTGCGCGAGACATTTATTTGATATTTTAAGATAGAAATGAAATGAATAGAAATAAGAGAAATGAATAGAAACCCGTTTAAAGGGATATCGCCACTGTTTTTTAAATTATAATTCAATTTTCCGAAATCTTTTTAATGCCTATCACATTAGCGTGCTTTTATAATCTGCGGTGCCTGAACGGGGGTTGACGAGCGTAGCTCGTAGGGGGCAGAGCCCACTAGTTTAATGTAAAAAAATAAGTTAATAATTTTACTAGTGATAGTAGGCAAACAATTATTAATTTAAATTTACTAAAAGTCCTTCCGGCCAGTGCCGGGAGGAAGAGGTAGCTTTCATAATCCTTATTTTAAAAAAGCCAACTTATATCATGCAAACACACGAAGCTCAATTTAGTGGAAACCGAATATAGGAGATTCAATACTAATTTTTATCAATATAATGAATGAGAATTTCGCGAAATTAGTCAGCTTTATTCAAGCTGCTTTTCTTTAAAGCAACTTATATTTGGCTGCCAAATTCGGCAATTTCTAAAAGTGCCTGTCATTTTAAGACAACATGCTGGATGAGGCTAAGCAGTGAACTTGGTCGAGACCTTAGTAATTGCTGTGCACATACTCACTCACATCGGAATCGGTTAATATATAGGAGTGCTGTCGCATGCAAACAATCAGATTTTTCAAAATGTCACCCACAATAGAAATTGAAACTGCTATATCTGAGCCATTTTTTAAGGTAAAGACAAACAAAAAATGCTCCTGAATCCTTATATCAAGATAAAATACTTAAGAAAGAAACCTTTTTCAATTTCTAATTTTTTTGCACCTCACTTTAAATATATATATATTTTTTAATTTAATGGCCGCCATTTTGAAACAAGATGGCTGATGAATCTGGCCAGCGAACTTGGTCGAGGTGTTGATGTATACTATCCACATGAATTCTTACATCGAAATAGGCGAATAAGTGTGTTATCGCGTGACAAATACAAGATCGTTTCAAAATGTTAGCCATGCTAGAAATTCAAAATGCTATAAATCAACCATTTTTTAAGATATCAACAAAAGAACAAATTTTCGGAAACAAAAACTGCTCCGGAATCTTTGTATCAAGGCCAAACACATAAAAAAAATCTTTTTCATTTTACAATTTTTTAATACCTCATTTTGAATTTTAAATTTAATTTTTTTAAATGGCAACCCTTTTGAAACAAGATGGCGAATGAAGCTGGCCAGCGAACTCGGTCGAGACATTGGTATGTACTATGTACAGACCAAGTTACATCCAAATAGGTTCATAAATACGCCTGTTATCGCGTGACAAATATCAGGTCGTTTTAATATGTCAGCCACAAGAGAAATTCAAAATGCTATTACTCAGCCATTTTTTTTTAGATATAGACGAAAGAAAAACTGTTCCGGAATCTTTGTTTTAAGGTCAAACACATACAAAAAAAAATCTTTTTCATTTTCCAATTTTTTGGTATCTCATTTAAATTTTTTTATTTTTTAATTTTTTTTAAATGGCCGCCATTTTGAAACAAGATGGCGGATGAAGCTGGCCAACGAACTCGGTCGAGATATTTGTATGTACTATGTACACACCAAGGTACATCCAAGTCGGTTCATAAATACGCCTGTTATTACGTGAGAAAAATCAGGACGTTTCAAAATGTCAGCCACGCTAGAAATTCAAAATGCTATAACTCAGCCATTTCTTAAGATATAGACGAAACAAAAACTGCTCCCGAATCTTTTTATCAAGGTCAAACACATAAGAAGAAAATATTTTTTCAATTTTCAATTTTTGGTACCACATTTCAAATTAAAATTTTTCTTAAAAATTTAAATGGCCGCCATTTTTAAACAAGATGGCGGGCGAAGCTGGCCAACGAACCCGGTCGAGACATTGGTATGTACTATGAATAAACGAAGTTACATCCAAATCGGTTCATAAATACGTCTTTTATCGCGTGACAAAATTTCGGACGTTTCAAAATGTCAGCCACGCTAGAAATTCAAAATGCTATAACTCAGCCATTTTTTAAGATATAGACGAAACAAAAACTGCTCCGAAATCTTTGTATAAAGATCAAATACATAAGAAAAAAATATTTTTCCATTTTCAATTTTTTGGTACCACATTTCAAATTTTAAATTTTTAAAAAAATTTTAAATGGCCGCCATTTTGAAGCAAAATGGCGGATGAAGCTGGCCAACGAACTCGGTCGAGAGATTGGTATGTACTATGTACACACCGAATTACATCCAAATCGGTTCATAAATACGCCTTTTATCGCGTGACAAAATTCAGGACGTTTCAAAATGTCAGCCACGCTAGAAATTCAAAATGCTATAACTCAGCCATTTTTTAAGATATAGACGAAACAAAAACTGCTCCGGAATCTTTGTATAAAGGTCAAATACATAAGAAAAAAATATTTTTCCATTTTTAATTTTTTGGTACCACATTTCGAGTTTAAAATTTTTTTTTAAATTTTAAATGGCCGCCATTTTGAAACAAAACGGCGGATGAAGCTGGCCAACGAACTCGGTCGAGACATTGGTATGTACTATATACACACCGAATTACATCAAAATCGGTTCATAATTACGGGAGTTACAGTGTGACATAGGTCAGATATATATATATATATATATATATATATATATATATATATATATATATATATATATATATATATATATATATATCAATTTTGAACGGAGGGTGGTTTCGGGGTCTGGGGGTCATGATCGATGAAAATATACCAAAATTTTTTGAAATCTCTTTCCTCCGAACGGCTGCAATAGGTAGCTTTTTTGTAAAGAAAGCTACCTAATACGTTTCATTGTACTCATTTAGTTTCATTTTGTTATTACATCGTTAACTATAGTCCAGATATGAATATATTTTTTGGATATTTTTATTTATAATTTTATTCTGTTCTTATTACAAGGACGGCATAGCTACCGCACAAGTGCGGTGTCTCAGCCTGAAATTTGTATGAAAAATAAAAATGAAATTTTAGATTCGGATTATACAGACTAAAATGATGCATATGTTTTGAAAATTTCATGAAAAGATATTCGGAAATTTTTGAGATAGCGTGCACGTTATGCCCAAAAACGTCATTTGGAGAAAAATGACTTCAAAGTTTCGGAAATGCCGCTTCAGGTAATGTGCGGTATAACTCTGAAAGCCATAACTTCTGTTCTAATGGGAATTTCAAGGAAATAACTATATCAAAATGTTCAGAAGAGATAGGAGTTTAACATCTAAAAAAATAAAGAAATCGAAAATTTTGAAGCTTTAAGAGTCCTGAGACCCCTTAAAGGTGGTTTTTAAATGAGCTATGCATTCTTACGTTGAACTACATTTAGAAGCCTTTTACTACTAGAATTTGTTCACTAGTAAGATATGCTTGTAGAATATAAATAAAATGATATACAGGGCCACGTAAATAATTGCATACATGGCTGTCCACGGATAATAATTTCGGGAAGTGTGATTTTAGTAGTTTTAAGCGTGTTTTAGTCTGAGTTAAATTTTAGCTAAATAGTGGCGCATATATAAAGGTAGTAGGCAAAATACAGGTCTGTACAAAAGTATTAAAGTATGCTTCCGTCTATTGGTATAAATTACTGAGAGTGAAATTTCAAACTATTATGCGTTTTTTTGCTAAACTAATTTCCGCACATTATATAGAACATATACAAACCTACAGGTGAAATACAGGTTTGTACAAAAGAATCGGTATGTATATGTGGCTATAGACGGTAATTGCTGAAATCAGTTTTTCATATGTTCTATGCGTTTTCTAAAATGTTTACTCGGGTATCTTATTTACCTTACTTCCCTAAAGAACGAAGTTTTATTGAAGTATTCTGAAAGTGTTAGAAAGTGTTTCATAATCTATGCTTAATGTATGATTTTCCTTTCTCGTTTTATTTGTGAGTACAGTTAAAAATCAAAATCAAAGAACCATTTTTTCCTCTCCTGTTTTTTTTTCTCTCCATAAACGTGAGAACAGATAATTCCTTCATAAAGTGACAGACGAGTCTTCATTTAAATTCCAGCCACCCCATTGATCCCAGTTAATATGGGAATTAACTTTCTTACCAAAGAAAGGAGTTTTGATGATAAATAAAAGAAGCCAACTAAAAATAGATGGGATTTAATTATTATTCATGAACGATACCCCATTCATATTATGCCTATTTCTGTTGGGAAATAATCAATGCCATTGTGATTAAGGGGCTATTGATAAAATTGCCTTGACAAAAGTGTTGGAAAGTGTTTCATAATCTATGCTTAACGCATGATTTTACTTTCTCGTTTCATTAGTGAGTACAGTTAAAAATCGAAGTCAAAGAGCCATTTTTTTTTCTCTCCTGGTTTAACGTAAACGTGAGAACAGATAATTCCTTCATAAAGTGATAGACGAGTCTTCATTTAAATTCCAGCCACCCCTATTGATCCCAGTTAATATAGGAAATTAACTTTCTTACCAAAGAAAGGAGTTCTGATGAAAAATAAAGGAAGCCAACTAAAAATAGCTGGACATTAATTATTCATGAGCGATATCCTATTCATATTAAGTCTATTTCTATGGGTAATAATCAATGCTGTTGTGAATAACGGGCTATCGATAAAATTGCCTACTTGCATCTATGTAATGGGTATAAAATCAATTTATTTAAAGGTATTACTAACTGAAGTCAGCAAAAATGCTTTCTTCAAATATTTTATAAAAGTTCTTTGAAGAGAAATTTAAAGAATTCGTTTATGGGATATAGTAAATTCAGAGAAAAAAAATAAATGAGAATATCCTAGTTCCTTTTAAAGGGTCTCGGGACTCTTAAAATTGAAAAAAAAAAGAAAAAAAAAGACCATTTTAAACATTTAATATCTTAAAATGTGTTCAATTTTAAGACGCAATTTTAATTGGGACGAAAGATATAAATATGTTCTTTTATTTCAAATATTTAAAAAATTGCATGATTCAGAATGCATTTACAGGGGGCTCCAAAGTGTCAGACATTTGACGAGCAGAAAATCGCATAACAAATTACGCGCAGGATTACAAAATAAACTTTGCGACTAGAATGAACATTTTGGTGCCTACTTATTACTTCAGATTGTAATAATGACCCTGAACCTAAATAAATTTGTATTTAAAGCATTTTTATATTTTAAATACAAAGTTGTATTTAGCTAATGCAAAATTTAGAAAATTTCAACAATATAGTCACCTAATTTTTTTCCTTTTTTTAAAAAAAAAATAAAAATAAAATTTTAGGTTCAGTTTATACAGACTAACACGAAATATATGTTTTGAAAATTTCATGAAAAAATATTCAGAAGTTTTTGAGATGTCGTGCGTGTTATGCCCAAAAACGTCATTTGGAGAAAAATGACTTCAGCTGTTGAGCGGGTATAATTCTAAAAGCCATAACTTCTGTTCTAATGGGAATTTCAAGGAAACAATTATATCAAAATGTTCAGAAAAGGTAGGAGTTTAACATCTAAGAAAAAAAATGTCCTAAAATGTTAAAGCTTTCAGATTCCTGAGACCCCTTAATAGACTTCGAAAAAAGAAAGGAGAAGTTACACATTTTGACACTATAGAGGGTGTAAGAGAAAAGGTGTTGCAACTTTAAAAGTTGATAATAAAACACTATAATAAAGGCAATAAATTTTCCTATAGGATACACGGGTTGCAATTTAATTATTTAGGGAAAAATCAGAGTGCGTCTCTCCAAGACGAACATACATTTTTGTTCATAAATTTGATAATTTTGAAAATATTTTAAGAATATTTTGCACAGGATAACTTTACTTTGTGTAAAATGTGTGACATCACAGAAAGTGCTGGATGTGCAATATAATTTGTTGTGTTATATTATTGTGTTGTTTATATTCCTAATTTTCAAGTGGCTAGTTCGGTGCTGTTTGGAAATGAATGATAGCCATTTCCAGTACCATATTTTCTGTTACACCTTGTATATTTTTTATGCATTTTAACACATAACTTTGGACCAGTAAGATAGTTATTAACATTATGCCGTCTGGTGTCACCAAGCTGGTTTCATGCGAAAACTATCGGGAAAGCGCATGTGGCTCCAATTTTGTGCCATGCGGAAATTATCGGACAAGTGTAGGTGGGTCTATTGTGGAGCTCAGAATTGTTGATTAAGAACTAGATAATAGATAACAGATTGAACTAGATAATAGGTAGAAAATACTACTAGATAATAGATTGAACTAGATAATATATAATAGATAACTACATAATACTAGATAACTATATAATAGATAACTATATAATAGATAACTAGATAGGTACTAGATACTAGATACTAGATACGTATTAGATACTAGATACTAGATATTAGATACTAGATATTAGATATTAGATACTAGATAATGTATACTAGATAATAGATATTTGATGTAAGTCAGTTCTACCGGCGCGACACGAAAGAATCTAGATTAGACGTGCGGATGGCATAGTATTAATAATCCTTTATTTTTCTATATGAAAGGACTCGTTATTTCGATAGTTTTATATAAATTGTATTGTGATAGGAGAATGTGGAATGTCTGCCTGTGTACTGTTGTTTGACACAATTTTGAACACTTATTATAAGCATACACTGTTAAAAATTTGCAGCATTCTGGCAGGTCATTTGACCGTTTTTTCCGAAAACGGTTACACAACCATAATTTAACACTATTCTGACCATATTATTGGCCATTTTATGGTCAGAAGATTGTTAAATTATGGTTATGAAACTGTTTTTTCAAGAAACGGTCGAATGACCTGCCAGAATGCTGCAAAATTTTTAACAGTGTAGCACTTGCCAATGACGCTGCCAATAACATTCTTACCAGTTTTTCCCCCATGTTTGCTCCTCAACGCCTCACTTGCGCATATACATTCCTATACTATAAATGATTGTTAGAGTGTCCTCTATCAACACTTAAATTTTGTACCATGAATTCGGGTACACTCTGCATGTTATTGAGGTTTATTAGAATGTCCGGTATTGAAAATGAGGTATGTAGTACTTCCAGGGGCGGATTTATTAAGTGAGGGGCCCCTCTCACTGGAACTTTTTGGGGCCCTTCCATCTTGAAAAATTGGGTATATTTATAATGTATACTAATAAAAGACAATTTCGCTCTGTGTTTGTGTATTCGCTATGGCAAGCAAAATCTACCGCACGTACAAAGCGGAAAATGTTTGTGAGGGTAATCCAAGGCCTCTCCTGATACACCTGAGACTCATAATTCTAAAATATCTACTCATAAGCTGAGTTATTCATTAACAATCGCAACGCACTCTCAGTAAAAACTCATCTCGTTCAACGAGAGGGAAAAAGGCAAGCCTTATATACGCATCATGAGAAAATGAACATAAAAAAAGGAATTCCGGGGGGGGGGGGGGTAATCTTGTCATATTAACTTACATCGGCCAAACCGCTTACTAAAGTTAAAAACGGAAGACAAGTTCTAAAAGATCGTACCCTTATGTCTCAAATTCCGTAATCAATTTAAAAATATATATCGCGGTTAACCCTTTGAAAAAGAAAATTCAAAGACGGTCGATTTTTACAAAAAAAAAAAAAAGCTTTTTTCCCTTATGGCAACGCCTTCCAGGGTACAATTTTAGAGGTACCGACAAATCAAAAATATGTTCTTAAAGATAAAATCTTCTTCTAATCGATCGTGCAATCGGTTTTTAAAAATATGAATTTTAACCCTTTCAAATAACCGGCGAACTCGGGTCACTTCGCGCCTCACGGAGACGATATTTTTTGTATGCTAAAAGTAACTAAACATCCGTATGTATTTTAACACAGTCTTTTTAGAGAATCTCAATAGACTAGATTTAGATCACCTACAAAAATTATGAAACGTTCGGACGGTAGAAATATTTTTTACAAATAAAATGGTGTGAAAATTTTGGCGAAATCTGTAGAAACTTTAGTCTTTCGTCACGATTTCGCCCCTCCAGTGCGCAACTTTAGAAGTACCGACGAAGCAAAAATATGTTCTTAAAGCTGAAACCTTCTTCTAATCGGTAAAAATAAAATGTGTGAAAAGTTCGACGAAATCAGTAAAAACCTGAGTGTTTCGTCGCGGTTTCGCTAGCTTTTGTTAAGCATAGACCTCCAAAAAATCTAATTACGCAGAAAATAAAATACCAAATAGCGTGTACTTTTAATTCAATATTTTTTCATTTAAAAATATAAATTCAGACAAAATGGAGTTAAAGATATAAAGTAATACAAATTTGAGGTTCATTTAAGAGTCACGGGTCCGGGCAATGCCGGGCAGGTCAGCCAGTTTAAAAATAATAGCTATTCAAAACTTAATTACAATAATTACTAACAAATAAATTAAAATGTATTCAAATCGTTAAAGATTAATTATACGAAATTCATTTCATATTCAAATTACATCGGATTATTTTACACGAACTTAGATACTGTGATGGATAAATGTGCTAAAATTGTGTATCTTATTTTTCTTTCAATTTTTTAAGAACATAAAATGATAATTCCAACCAAAATTAATCAGAAACAAAGGAGACAATATTTTAGCATCTGCTGAGCCTTAACTCAAAACCTCTTTTCGGTGCTTTTCGTTTTTGGCTCATTTATTTCACGAAATAAGATATAAATGCATGGAGTTTTAATGCATGGGGCTGCAGCGGTCTGCACTGCATAACATTATCTTGCTTGCAGTTTTAACCCTCCGTCTACCAGACGGGTCCATTGGACCCGACAGGTACATACAAAATATTCATTCAAACCAGAAATTTCTTTAAAATAAACTAAGTATATAAACCAGACAAAAATAAGGTAAATAAATAAGTTAAATAGTTTTAAATAAAAATTCTGGTGTAGAACGTTTTATTAAAACTTGAATAAAATTTCCGGTAGATCTAGGGTTAATAAAACAATTTCAGAAATCAAATAAATTCATCAACTATAACCAAATTAAATTATATTTTTCTCCTTTTCGTTACACAGCTGGGCTCAAAGGAGGGCAAATGCTTTATGGATATAAAAAGGATTCGAAGCTCCACGAGTTGTTTTATAAACATCTGAACAGCATTTTTATATAAATACTACGGGGTCTACCCCTGCAAACGTATAATATTCACGTGTAAATAATTTTTTAATTGAAATGAAATATTGTTCTTTGCGCTGTTTTTTAAATTGGCAACAATATAAAATACCTTTATAAAATAATATAAAATTGTAACAAATATTTAAAGACTGCTACACTAGATGTCAGCACACGACAGTCCCTAACCAGGCGGGCTGCCAAATAGGTTTTACCCATGATTCCATGCGGGTTAGCTTTCCCGCAGAGAGAATTCTGAGACTCGCAATGGACAGGTTTCGAAATGCAAGCTGTCTTGCTTTTTAATTCCCCCGGAGATTTTATGAGAGGCGGGAAATGATAAAATGTTTTCCAGATCAGCGGATTTCTTCTGAGCTTTGCGATGTAAATATGTACATTAATCCTGTAAATAATATGTTTTATAGTACAGAGATTCATTAAACATTACTTTGTACTAAGGTATAGAGTGGCGTTTCCTATTTGAAGTGATGAGTCCATTTTTAAAGAGTGTGGCGCCTATTTTCATGGAAATCGGGTAGCTATAAAATAATTTATAAAATAATATACCTTTTCTAAAATAGGAAAAAATATATATTGAAATGAGAAAAATTTGATTTAAATAAATAAAAAAAATATTATTTATTTAATCGTATTATTATTATTATTTAATGAATAATTTTTTCAAATTTTCCTGAAAAACATTGCACACATATTAAAAATATTATCACAATATTGTCTTCACTTTCGATTGGAACAAAAGATAATTTCAATTTGAATTTGAAAATAACTAAAAAGAAAATAAATCTAATAATCCTTATATTTTTCCCTTTCCTCCCTTTTTTCCACAAAAATGAAGTCATTTAGGTACCATCATTAAAAATTTTTTGTAACAATTAGAAAAAAAAATTAATACCTCGAAAACTAAATCAAATTTAAAAATTATAATACCATTTTTGACATACGCGACATATGAACAATTGGTGCTAATTTCACCGCCAAGGATTTCATATTTTAGAAATAATAGCTGTGAAATAAAATCAGTCGTTTCATAAAATGGTTTCATAAATTCGTTTCATTAGGATTATATATATATATACGATAGATATTTTTTAAACACCAATTTAATTAGCTAATCTGCATATAAGTTTGTAATTGTGTGTGTCTTAATAGCGAATGCCATAAAAAATGGTCCCAAAAATGTAAAAGTGCCACTTTCACAACTGCGATTAGCAACACATCTGCTAAAATGGAAAAAAATTCATACTGGGGAAAACTATGGGGGGACATTGTCTTTGACAGTCATGATATATTTTATTGTCGTGTCATTTTTGATCTGGATGTGGAGAATTTTATGAGAGGGAAAAAGTATGAACACTTACGACTTACATAATAAACTTCTGCAATAATAAAATATTTATTACTAGCTGACCAGTCCGGCGTTGACCGGGCCCGTTATAATAACCTTAAACAAAATTCAAGTTTGTATGATTTTATATCTTCGGAAAATCGGTGCCCCAATGCCTTCGGCATCATTTCAAATGAACTTAATCAAATCGTTTTTTAAATGAACTTAATTTTTCCGGGGCCCCAATGGCTTCGGCAGCGTCGAGTGTGTTCCCAACAAACCTCTTTTCATTGGCGTAGCCAGGGTGGGTGTCCAAATGCTCTGGATAGCAGTGATTTTGTAAAGTTCAGTTCGCCTTATCTAATTGGAGAATTTTCTGCTATTAATCAAGACGAAGAAAACTTTAAAATATTACTGGTATCTAGAGCATTTGGACCCCCTCCCTGGTTATACTACTGCCTTTTTCTGAACGAACCTGTGACCTGGGTTAACGCTGTCTGAGGCAGCGTATACCCGAAGTGCTCCGTACCGCCAAAGACAATCGAAAATCAAGTTGCATGACCCAAACCCCGTAGTTATCGGGCCCATAGAACCCGAGATTAGAATGCTTCCCCCTTGCGGGGGCTGTATGGAACTAAAATCTGTATAACAATCTTAAGCTAAATTGAATGAACTAATTTTCGATGAAATCGAGCCATAGAAACCGAGAAAAGAATGTGTTGTTAACGTTGAAAATGGTGGTAACAAAAGTTCAAGATAAACTTTCATAATGCAGAAAGTAGCTTAATTATAATCTCAGTTGAATAAACCAATTGCCATTGAAATCGTGTCGATAAAACCCGAGGAAAGAATGTGGAAGGTGCCCCCTCCATCTATAAATTTATCAAAGTCCCTTTAACATTAACCCAATATTTAATTTATGGATGAAATACCACCACCTCTCTAAAGTTAACCACTTACCTTTAACAGTAGCGTTATTTTTAATTTACGACTGTAGTTAGTAAAAGTAAGTTGATGCCGAAAAGAAGATTAATATTCGAAAAAGTTGATAGCAAGGGTATAAGGAAATTTTTAGTAGTAGTTTATGAAGTGGCAGGAGGTCCCTAGAAGTATATTAAAGAAAATTGCAAGATAATCGGATCAAGGGCCTCAAGAAGGCGATTAATATTCAAAATTGGTAGTAGCTGAAGGCTGAGAAATTTTTTTGTCGTTCAGCTGAAAAAACTAACAAGTTGTTAGAAAAGAAAGAGCTAGTGAATCGGACTATTTTTAAGGGAGCTATAATAGGGGGATCAAAAGGTGCCAAGGTGATAGTTGAGAGCAGGGTCCTAAGATGAAAACATGTTAAAAGGTCCTAGTATTTAGCTCTTTAGATCTCCAATTAGCCGAAATTAAACATAACGTACAAATTAATCATTAGAATAAAATTTTAAATAAATGCGCTAAAAATAAGGGGAAATACATGAAAAGGGCCTTAAGGCCCCAATAAAAATATGAGGGGTAGGTAGAAATCATAAAAAGTTGTTAGAAAAAAAGCTAATGAATCAGACCATTTTTAAGGGCGCGATAATAAGGGGCCCAAAAGGGGTCAACTGATAGCTGAGAGCAGGGCCCTTAGATAAAAACATGTTAAAAGGTTCTAGTAGTCACTTTAGGTCTTTAATTAGTCGAAATTATGCATAGGGTATAAATCATTTGAATAAAAATTTAAAGAAATGCTGAAAAAATGAGGGGGGGAAGAGATGCTTAAAAAAGGGCCCTAGTGCTCCAATAAAAATATGAGGGTGTTGACCCGGGGACAGGAGTACAAGACTCAATTTTAAATTTATGCATTGAGAGTGACAGAATTGGGGGTGAAAATGCGTGGCGCACAAAACGTTCAAGGGACTCCGGACCGGGCCCCTGGGAGCCAGACCCTTAAGTGGAATATAGAAATGGGGGAATAACTAAATGGAAAAGTTCCTTTTAACAAAGATCGGATTAAAAGGGGGGCAATTATTAACAATTGAGGGCACAAAAACTTCAAGGGATCCTGTACCACGTCCCAGGGGACCACAATCTTAACTCGAATGTAGTTGGGTATAAGGAAGTTTTTGAGTAGTTTATAAAGTAGCTAGAGGAGCCAAGAACTATGCAAAAGAGAATTGCAAGAGAATTGGATTATTTTTAAAGAAGGGCCCCAAGAAAGACATTAATATTCAAAACTGGTGTCAGCTGAAGTCTAAGAAAAAATTTTCTAGTTCATGTAGTAGTTGGAGGACCTAAGAAGTTGTCAGAAAAAAAAGCTAGTGTATAGGACCATTTTTAAGGAATCTATAATAGGAGATGCAAAAGAGGCTAATTGATAGTTAAGAGCAGGGCTGTTAAATGAAAACATGTTAAAAGGCTAGTTTGCGTTTTAGATCTTCAATTAGACGAAATTAAGCATAGGGTATGAATTTTTAGAATAAAATTTTAAAGAAATACACAAAAATGGGGGGAGATGCATTAAAAAGGGCGGGCCAGGTCTTAACTGGAATGTAGAATCTGGGGAATAACAAAATTGAAAAAGGTCACCAAAAACAAATATTGGATTAAAAAGGAAGAGTTATTAACAATTTAGGGCACAGAAACTCCCTGGACTCTGTATCGGTTCCCAGGGAGCCAGGATCTTAACTGAAACGTAGAAAGGGGGATAACTAAATGCGAAAGGTCCCAAAAAACAAAGAAAGTCGGATAAAAAAGAGGCAAGCTATTAAAAATTTAGGGCATAAAAACTTGAAAGGCTCAGGGGGGCCGGGTCTTAAAATATTAAAAATCAGACCCTCAGGTACATCAGGAACTAGTTTTGACTATCCTCACCGAAATGTTCAGACTTCTATATGCGGTAGATTTTGAGAGCCATCACACACAGACACACAGAGCGAAACTTTCTTTTATTAGTATAGACTAGCAGACCCACCCTGCGTTGCCGGGGTCCGTAAATAATAACCTTAAACAAAACTCAAGTTTGTATGATTTTATATCTTTTGAAATTCTTTTAAATGAACCTAATTTCGGAGGCCCCCATTGCCTTCCTCAGCGTCTAGAGTGTTCCCAACAAACTTCTTTCCGAACGAACCTATAACCTGGGTCCCCGTTATCCAAGGCAACATGTACCGGAAGTGCTCCGCATGTGCCGGAGACAATCAAAAGCCAAGTTGATTGAGCCAAACCTAATTGTAATCAAGCCCAAAGATTCCAAAAAGAGAATGCATCATTAATGTTAGAAAATGTTGGTACTTGAAGTCTAAGGTAAAATTTCATAATACAGAAAGTAGCCGAATTATAATCTAAGTTGAATGAACCAAATCCCGTTGAAATTGGGTCCTTAGAATTCGAGGAAAGAATGCGCCCCCAAGCGGTGAAAAATGCCCCCTCCCCTTGTAAAATTCACGAATTACTTTTAACATTAACACGATATTTAATAAATGGATGAAATCCCTTATCTAAAGTTACCTTTAAAGTAACGCGATTTTTAATTTACGGCTGTAGTTTGTAAACGTATGTTGATGCTGAAAATGGAGATTAATGTTTGAAAAAAGTGATAGCTGAGGTATAAAGAAAGACCGGGCCCTGGGAACCAGTGTCTTAACTGGAATGTAGTTGGGTATAAGGAATTATTTTAGTAGTTTTAAAGTAGCTGAAAGACGCTAAAATTATGTTAAAGAAAATTGTAATAGAATCAGATAGTTTTTAAATAAGCTGCAACAAAGGCCCCAAGAAGCAGATTAATAATCAAAATTGGTGGTAGTTGAAGTCGGGAAAATGTTTTCGTTATTCATGTAATAGCGGGAGGACTTAAGAAGTTGTTTAAAAAAAGAAACTAGTGAATCGGACCGTTTTTAAGGGGCCTATAACGAAGGGCCCAAAAAGGGCCAACTGATAGTAAAGAGCAGGGCCCTAACATGAAAACTTGTTATAAGATCTAAGTTCTTAGCACTTTAAATCTTCAATTAGTCACAATTAAGCATAGAATAATATTTTAAAGAAATGCACAAAAAATTGGGTAAATGTTTAAAAAAGGGCCCTAGGGCACCAATAAAAATATGAGGGTGTTGATCTAGTAAGAAGAGTCCAAGACTCAACTTTAAAATTATGTACTGAGAAGGTGAGGAAATCAGGGGGTGAAAAATTCTTGGCGTACAAAAAGTTCAAGGGGCCCTGGACCGGATCCTACGGCACCATAGGGGCCCCAGGATCTAAACTGGAATGTAGAAATGTGAGACTAACTAAATAGAAAAAGGATATCAAAAATGAAGATCGGATTAAAAGGAAGCAATTTATTAATATTTTATTTGCACAAAAACTTGAAGGGGCCCTGTATCGAGCCACAAGGTGTCAGGGTCTTATTTGGAGAGTAGAAAGGCGAGAATAACTAAATGGAGAAAGGTACCCAAAACGAAGAAGACTGGATAAAAAGGGGGCAAGTTATTAACAATTTAGTGCATAAAAACTTAAAAGGGCCCAGGGGCCCCGGTTTTTAAAAAATTAAAAATCTGAGCCACAGGTGCATTAGGACCTGCCTTGGACTATTCTTACCTAAATTTTCTGACTTCTATGTGCGGTAGATTTTCCTAGCCATTCGCACACAGACAGACAGAGCGAAACTTTGCTTTATTAGTATAGATAATCAGCAACAAAGTAAAAATTCACTTAAAATATCAGCTTTATGAAAACTGCATACCAAATGTGGGGCCCCCCAAATCAGGGGCCTCAGGTTGACGGCCCATGATTTAATTAGTCCCTCAATCTGTATAATTAAATGGTCATAGAATGTCTCTAACAGTGCTCCTTTCGGCTCAGAGCCAAGGAGCACTTTGAATCTCACCCTATCAGTCCACAAACGATCGTAGTCCTGATAATTCATAAAGGAAAAAAAAGATGAGGGAAAACTAAAACATTTCTGGTAGTAGCAAATGATAGAAAAAATTATATTTATTACATGAAAATGATATTGTAATAATAACTGAAAAATTAAAAAAAGAACTCTAAGAAAATCCTTTCATCAAAACGTCACATTTCTCTTTGAACTCAAAAGAAGATTTGGGGGCCCCTTGGGATGCGGGGCCCCTCGCGATTGCGACCATCGCGACCCCTTAAATCCGCCCCTGAGTACTTCTAGTTCGTTTACAGCGGCACACAAATGATTTCCGTTACAATATGGCTTATGGCGAAAACTCGTCTGCTGTGAATTTTATTGATGTTACGATTTTCAGGCATAATGCTATTGATATGAATTAGTGAGGCAAATTGTAACATGCTCCCTAACAGAGCATTGGCGATTCAAACAAATGTTTTTTTTTCAACCCCCAGCGTGGACACTTATTCACTGAGTTGGAAAAATGCTAATGCATCATTCATAATAATTAGGTGTCCCGGACCGCACATTAAAGACCGCATCCGACCCGCGGGTTGCAGAGTGCGTATGGCTGATTTAGAGAGTCACACACAAAAAAATTAAACAACACAATGGAATATGGGGGAAAATCGTTTGCAGCGTATTTTTATAATGTTACACTGTTAATACAGTGAAATTTATATACATTGCTCATGTACAGTACATTATAAGATTCTTCTTGAATAATAGAGAGTGCGTAGCATTTATCGTTTATTTACAGTCACGCACAGCAAAATTCGGCAATAGTATTGCGTACGGGCGATAAATGCTGGAAGTGTGTTTTCAACTTTCATTTGCGTTTTCAAGTTTAACTAAATATGCGCATACTGCATGGTGTGTATAAATTTTATAGATCATATACAAGGCTACACAAAAGAATTAGAAAGTATTACTACCTTGGGGCATGAATTGCTTAAGGATGTTTTTTAATTGTGTATTTTCTTTTACAACTGATTTACATGTAGTATATTGAAAGACGTCTGTAGTCTAAAAATAAAGTCATATACAGGGCTACGCAAAGAACTGGATTACGTTACCTTCTATGGATGGTAACATTTGAAACGCGTTTTCAGTTGTGCTATGCGTTTTTTATTTGAAATTATTTTTAGCTTAATATAGGGTGCGTATAAAAAACTTTAGATAAAATTCCGGAATATGTAAAAAAATAAAAATAAATAAAAAATAGAGTATATTTCCGTCTATTGTCAGAAATTCCTCAAGGTGATGACTTTTCAACAGTATTATGCGTTTTTTAACTTCGAGTTATGTACTAGATTAATTTTAACACAATTATTCTAATTGGTAAACAACTCATATTAGATGTAAATTTCCAACTGGGCGAAAAATGTTCGGACCAGGATTCGAACCAGGGACCTCCTGGCTGAAGCCGTTAGTGCTCTGCCATCTGAGCTATCCCGGACGAATCTGGTGGAACTTTTTCACCCAGTTAACCTTAATGATTATAGCATCTGGTCTGAAACCTGGTTCAGCTCAACAGAATAAATCTCAGGTAAAGGAACTCCAGAAATCGCTGGATACGAAATTACACAAGATTAATTTTAGCACAATTATTCTAAACATCTAATATGATTTGTTTACCAATTAGAATAATTGTGTTAAAATTAATCTAGTGTAATTTCGTATCCAGAGATTTCTGGAATTCCTTTGCCTGAGATTTATTCTGTTGAGCTGTACCAGGTTTCAGAACAGATGCTATAATCATTAAGGTTAGCTGGGTGAAAAAGTTCCACCAGATTCGTCCGGGATAGCTCAGATGGCAGAGTACTGGCGGCTTCAGCCAAGAGGTCCCTGGTTCGAATCCTGGTCCGGACATTTTTCGCCCAGTTGGAAATTTACATCTAATATTGAGTTATGTAGTATATATACAAATATACAAGGTTTTACAAAATAATTCAAATATCTTTCCGACTATGAAAGGTAATTGGTAAAATCGTGATTTCAAATGTGTTACGCGTTTTCTAAACTGTTTGTTAAATATATCTTCTTTCACGGTATTAAAAGGCGAAGTTTCCTTATCGATTTCTGCTAGTGTTGGAAAACGCTTCGTAATCTATGCTTGATGCATGATTTTTCTTTCTTCTTTATTTTTTTTTTTTAGAACGAGTGCTGTAAAAGAGGATAGTGTATTATTATTTTATGAATTAAATGTTAATTTATCTTTAAGTTGTTAAAGAATGAAAAGTATTTCAGAAATGTCGAAAAACTGTTATTAATTAAATATTTAAGGATTATACAATTTTACTCATTAATTAGATTTTAACATGCGTCTTTCGCTTGTTAAATGATGAGGGGATTTGCATTTCAATAGTGCATAAAAACTATAATTAATTAAATATTCAGCAAGCAGTTGTCACACAAAAGTATCTCGGGATTGCAAAATCTGTCTTACATTTAGAAGACAAATTAACGTTGTCAAATTTCGTTCTAATCTTTCAATTTGTAATGTTGATTATAATTCTAGTAAATTAGTTTAAAAATGGAAAAGGAAAAAAGCGATCTCCTGTTCGATTTAATCAAGGATTTTTAATCGAAATTCAAATAATGCTAACAAGGAAGGTCTCCTTACAGGGCATACTCAGAATATGTTGAAAAAAATGCTGATGAAACTACTCATGTATGTAATAAGGGATCAGTTAAATTTAACGGCGGAATTTCAGTAGAAAGTCTGTAAAAAAATAAAATACTTTCAAATATTTGGCGCGAAAATACGAAAGTGACACGGGATTTGGCGAGCAAGATTTTTCCTCGCCAAAAGCAAACGATTTTAATGCGTCTGAAAATTGTTTATTAATTGTTTTTTAGAATGCACGGTTTTTAATGAATTTAAACTTAATCAATGAAAGAGGTTATTATATATCTTTTATATTACATATATATGTTGCTTGTTGTTATTTAATTTTATCACTGTAAAAATATTTTCTATGCTTTGCAAGTTGCAAATATCTATTTTAAGTTATAGTCAGCTAACATTTGATTGCCATAACACATTTCCATATCGAAGACGAAGTCGTTTCCATAGCAACGAAATCAAATCGACAGTGTTTTATCTGCCGTATTTTCGAGCTTGAAATAATTTAAATCAATTTAAATTTTGTTTTAAATCATAAAATATGATATTTAAATTAATACATATGAATATATATGACAAACTACAATTAAAACAAACTAAAAATGACAAAACTACAGTTAAAACAAATTAAAAATGACAAAACTAAAGTTATTTAAATTAAACTTATATCCAAAAATTCAACAACAACAAAAAAATTCCTACATAAAAGAGTATTTTTTTTTACATCGCCAACCGGTGATAAATCGCCAAATAAACGAAAATTTCGTTATTTTTTTACGGACGCTGTATCGGGGTTACGCCAAAACATTTTTTATAAACATATATATTCATATGAGAAGAACATTCTGTAATTGTTTCAGCTTTTTCTGAGTATGCCCGTATGGAGACCTTCCTTGTAAGACTAATTTAAAAAAATAACTTCGTGCAACATCCATTGTTAGGTGCGTTCGTAATTATATAAATACGCAGCGTAGCACCTATAGTCGTCGTCTGGTCCTTCCGTCTGTCCGCATATAACAGTGCAAAAACTACCCAATCGAATAGCTTGAAGTTAAATATATATAATCGTTGCATAATTTTGTCGAGTGATTTCAAATTTTATGAAAATCGAATCAAAACTTAAAAAGATATTAATAAAAGTGTTCTTCTCTCTATTAATTCCTATCATACGTCATTAATTCAATGCTATGCCATGATAGGTAATGATTCTAGGTTACCATGGTGATAATGTCCTATTTAAAATGGAGTACTATTATTTCCGTATTATTGGATTTAAAGTATATAATAATGATAAATTTTGTACTCATGCATTTTTGCATAAGAGTGCAGAAGCTATTGCACCAAGTTCTGAATATTTATAAAACTAGTTATAGTACGAACGCACCTCATTTGCCACCTTTGACGTACTATTTCCGACTTTTTAAGTATTAATCCTGGCGTATTTGGAAAAAGCTAATTACAGCGCATTGTAAAATTAAGCGCATTCAAGGGATAAAATTAAAGCTCACATTATTTTAGAATTCTGCATTTATTTGAATATTTCAATACATTAACGTATCTCACATCCTCCTAGTACACAAATACCGGATGTTTCAAAACTTCGGTGCGAAAGTAAATCGCGATAAAAAAACACCTATGTGTCGGAGAGACATGAGATTTGAAGATAAATATTCAGTGTGGTACGGGATTTAGTATGACACCAACAAAAAATTAGTTCAAATTCTCGACAATAGAGAACGTTACTGAAGATAATTCCATGGGATAATTCCACATTGCGCACACAACCCAAAATTTGGGTACAAAAACATTAGCGAATATCGCATGTATACTTTTTTGCTTTTAAATCTTGCGTTGTGTGAGCAATATGGAATTATCTTCCGTAGCGCCCTCTATTGTCAAGAATTTGAACAAAATTTTTTGTTGGTGTCATACAAAATCCCGTACCACGCTGAATATTTATCTGCAAACCGCATATCTCTCTGACACATAGATTTTTTTTAGCCCCCGGTACGGTATGCTATTTCTTTCTCCCAGCTTATTTTGTGTCGTCTTCAAAAAATAACGTTACCTTACAAAAGCTAGCCGTAAAACAAAGCAATACGATTAAATACTCTATAGCAATTTTTTAAACTTCTAAGCATCGCACATTTTCAATTTTTATACCGTCGTATTGGAAAAAAAAAAAAGTACTTTTAAATGCAATTTCTTTTTGAAATATTATTTTTTTTTAGTTTTTGGAGCCATTTGCTTAATATTGGCAACGGAAGTACTCCATTTCTGTAGAAAGTAAATGAAAAATAGTTGTAAAATATTAATTATATATCTTTGTTCCCATTTTTTCATAACAACCGAAAGAAAATATAATTAAAATACGTGTTATTTTGAAAAAATATAACCGAAAGATTTCTGTTAAAACATGGAGCTATTATAAACTATATTTCATTTTAAGTACCTTATATTAACGTTGCAAACAAATGAAGGCCTATGAATCATTAGACAGACTTTTTTTTTTACCGAGTTTCTTTAATGGCGGCATCTTTTAGCTGCATTTGTGTATTATTTCGCGATAGTGACGTCCTATGCCTACTTTACTGCAGATGTTTCAGAGTGGATCGTAAATGTGGAATTCTTAAGCGGATGCGAATGACGTTCTTTTACATAAAATATGTCTTAAAATTGAAATATGTTTTGTACTATTTATATATACATATTTTTTTTCATCGGGGGCGACACTAAATTCTGAAAAAGCAGAATTCCTGTTTTCTAGTAATTATGTTTTACTTTCGCACCGAACTTTTGAAACATCCAGTATATTGATCATATACAAGGCTGCACAAAACAATTCTAGTACCTTTCCGGCTATGTGCAGTAATTGCTGAAATCTGGATTTCAAATGTGTTAATGCGTTTTCTAAATGTTTGCTTAAAATGTCTTCTTTCTCGTTATTAAACGGTGATGTTTTATTACCGTATTCTGTAAGTATTGGAAAATCTTTCGTAATCTACACTTGATGCATGATTTTCATTTCTTGTTTATTTTTATAGATAGAGTAAAAGAGGATAATGTATTAGCATTTTTTATTTAAATGCTAATTTATATCTAAGTTGTTAAAAAATGAAAAGATTTTCGGAAATGTCTAAAAACTGTTATTAATTTAATATTTAAGGATAGTGCAATTTTACTCATTAATTAAATGTTAACAGGTGTCTTTTAGTTGTTAAATTATAAGAGGATTTGCATTTAAGTATTGCATAAAAACTATAATTAGATGTTCAGCAAGCTGTTGTCACACGAATCCGGATGGCAAAATCTGTTATACATTTAGAAGACAAATTAACATAGTCAAATTTCGTTCTAATCTTTCAGTTTGCCATGTTGATTATAATGCTAGTACAAAAGTTTTAAAAAAAATCCCCCCCCCCCCAAAGAAAAAAATCTTTTTTTTTCAATTAATTATTCTAACAGTCCGGGCAATAGAGGATTTTACTTGACAAAATTTTTGGTAGTTCTGAAAATTGGCTTACTTTATGTTTTTTGCGTCACTGAATCCGAATTTGTAACTTCCCACCAAAATTTCCCCGGCAACCCCCCCCCCCCCCAAATTTTTGTAAAATGTCCCCAAAAAAGGTTTTTATTAAAAAAAATCAATTTTTTTTATTGTTTTAGGGGAAAAGTATCTAGAAATTTAGAAAGTAGACAAAATTTACAACAAATAAGATAGATGACATTATGACGAAGGATGAATGGGGATGGGGGGATCTGCCTCGGAACATGCGCCGCAGTGCTGCGTGGACTAAGTTGCGCAATTTCCCTTAACCACTCACATCGTTTACATTCGCCCTCCCGTCTCCCCTCCGAACTTTAGCTATAAGGGTTAGTTTAAGTTTTTTAGGTCGCTGAATCCGAATTTTTAACTTCCCCCCAAAATCCCTCCCCCGCAACCCCCAAAACGGTGAGACTACGCTGGGCACGGGTCACACGAACAATAGAATTCTCCCCAGCTTTAAATGCCCTCTAAGCTACAGCGCACGAGTAGCGTTACTGTATTAAGCAGTTTATCCCTCGTTTGGCTAACTGAATATTATTTATTATATAGAAAATAATCAACATATAGGATTGGTCCCGCCAGAAAACGAATTAGAAAAGAAAATCGCGTACAAAATAAATATTTATTTTTAAAATTGTACCTTCTCTCTATTAATAAATATTTCATGTTTATTAATATACTGGGCAAGAACAAGTTCCAAAAAAGATTTTTTTAAGATAATCTGCAATTAAAAAAATATTATTGTTTAGATGTGCTTGGGTTACATGATATAGAATTGTATGCAATAAGTAAAATGCAAGTATTTTGATTATGATTTTATTAAAATGAATATTAGAGTTTTCTATTTTGAAAATTTGATGCATCTCAAATTTATAATATGTGTGTATATATATATGCGTGTGTGTGTGTGTGTGTTTACAATTGTCAAGAGAATAAAAAAATATGCTTAAATTATTTAGAAAACATAACTTTTTATTAGTTTTGTTTTTGAGAAAAAAATTTCAACGTCTGGTTTTCGTAACATATAGTTATATAGATTTTTTGTAAATAATTCTAAGAGAATTATTCATAAAATTTGAATATGTCAAATAATTTGTACATTTTAATAACTTTTTTAGCAATTTCGTTTTTAAAATTTTCTTTTAACTCATTTAATATGTTTTATAATGCGCTATATGAATCCCCTTTATTTTCCCCTTACTCCACATTTAGTAAGAGAATAAGTAAAAACTAAATGCGTTAAGTAATTTGTAAATTTTAATAATTTTTTAGCAATTTTTTTTAATATTTCCTTTAACTCATTTAATATGTTATATGTATACCCTTTTTGCCACATTTAGTACGAGAATAAGTAAAAACTAAGTGCGTTAAGTAATTTAGAAACATTAATATTTCTTTAATATTTCTAGGGTTAAAATCAGGCATTTTTCTCCAGGAGGAATTTTTAAAGCTCCTGTGGTTGCAGGGAGGATTTGCAGTTAAACTACATTAATAAGCATTAAACTCAAGCAAAACTTCCAAAAATATCCCCCCCCCCCCCAAAAAAAAAAAAAAGAAAGTAAAAAAAAGAAAAAAACACGCACATGCACACACCAAAGCCATCTCCTGAATTTATCATTGAGAATTTTTGTTTTGAAATATTTTTAAAATATGCTTTATATCAAGGAAACAAAGTACTGTGATCTATAATAAAACAGTTGAAAAGTTAAATTGCAGCAATGCAGGTTTTACTCTGGGAGTGCGGCTTGTGGAGATGACTGTTTATAATATTTTTTATTTATATTTGACATATTAGGGATGGTTATTTAGTAGAAATTTGGATTTAAAGAAAATGCACATTTTTTTAAACCTTGGTATGTCTTATGCCATTACAAAAAATATTGATTAATAAAAAAAAATGTGTGTGTCTGGGGAGGGGGGAGGCTGCAGTAAATTTACGTGTACTGTGTGTACTGTATTATGTCTGTTCCGTATTATTGATTGTTCAATTTATCAATTTATATAAATATATTCTTTTTATCAGACGTATAGGAATATATTTTATAAGGACCCCCTCTTTTTTAGAGTTTAGAAAAACAGAACCTAATTTTTATTTATTTCATCAGGTTAAAAAGTAACAACTATTACTGAAATAAAATATTGCAGTTTTAAAAAACTTGTAAACTATTCATGGAAATAATTTTATTGGGGTTGCAAGTAATCTTTAAAAATTCTAAGAAAATGGATGTTTAAAACTATTTTTTTAGATATGTTTGTCATGAAAAGGCAGCTTTACTTTATGTTCTGGGCCTTACACTATAAGGCCTTATTCTAGGTATATGTAATACTTCTTTTTCCTAAATGAAATGATAAAAATGATTCATGGCTGAATCATGAAAACTTTTGTTCATAATAAATATACAGAAATTAAATTAATACTTATTTTAATAAAATTGCTTTGAATTGTTTTTCATCATATAAGACATTCACCTTCATTTAAATTATCTTTGAATTAATTTCAGATTAATAAGTCAGAAATAATAAACGTAAAGAAATTAAGGAAGCAAACAAAAAAGGGAGGATTGAGGAGGTATAAAAAGTTCCAATATGGCAGAATACGCGAGTAACTTTTATATAATAAAAAATTAATTTAATTTCAAAATATTATGTTATATAAGCAATTTGCATTAATAATTTAATGAGAATAGTAATTTAGTAACATAAAATAAAGTAATAGACTACTGCTTTAAAAATCGTTATTTAAATTACAATGCATTATTAACATTTAAATAATAAAAGTTAACTTACCTTATATATATACAATGTATGATAAACGAATATATTATATTGCATGAAAAGAACTTTTTTTTTTTTTTTTTTTTTTTTGTACAATAAACATAAATCTATATTTATAAAGTATTATGTAAAAGTTAACAGGAAATTTTCACTTAAAATTTCAATTACATCCAGCGGCAAATAATTGCATATTGTATTTAATAATTATTGTTTGTAAAGTTTTAATGAAATAAAAATATTATAATAAAAGTTATATTAATTATATTCTACATGCATATTTTTATACCTTTCTGAACAAAAATGAATCGAAACTTGTGTCATAAAGTTGCCCCTTTTAGATTTGAGAACAGTCATATCCATGTCATATCATATCATATCCATGTCATATCAGTCATATGATATCCAAGTCATATCCATGACAAAAGATTCATATTTTCAGTGTTGTCAGTATATTCATATGTTCAGTTTCATATTTTCCGACTTATGCAGGGGCATGCGGGGCTGCCGCCAAGGGGCCCATGAGAGCAATCAGGATTTTCATTAAAAGGTGTCAAATTATATAAATTAGCCAAAAGTGACCAAAATTCATATATTTCAAACATTTAGGAAGGGAGTGTGGTCCCCCTTCTGCTTCCAGTACACGCCCCCCCCCACCCCCACACACACACACAACACCCATGCAAAAAACAAACTACATCATTAGAAAACTAATGATTAAAATTTATTAGTATGTCTTCGTTTTCAAAAGAAATTCTACATTAAGGCTGTTCTTAACTGCTCTGCTCAACAAGCGCAAAACGTTTAACACATTTACAAATTCATTTTTTAACGGAAAGACTGGCCATGGAAGCGATTTGGAATTGAACTGTGTTTGCCATTTTTTTAATCAATAAATTACCTATTGAATTATAAGCTATTTTGATCACGTGACAAACCCATTTTTGGCCCGCTCTTGAGTGCTTTTTCTCCTTTCACGCGGAAATTCGGTTCAAAACGACCACTTTGACTCTATTTTCTGAAAAATGTATTGCGTTTAAAAAAAAAAAAAAAAAAAAAAAAAAAAAAAAACAGCTCGATTACATAGTTTCTGAACAACAGCACCAGCTAGTTTCATACATTTTAGAACAAAGATAAATTAAAACTTATGTCAGAAAGTTGCCATTTCGGATTTGGGAACATTCTTAATGTTTTCCTCGTAATGTGACATGTTAAATCATTAATGATGACCAATTTGTGGCATTCTCTTTTAGACATCTTATAACATACAAATTAAAAGTTTGCAAACAAATATTCGTGTCAACCAATTTATCATTTTTTCTACTATTGTTCGACTAGTATTTTTTCTTAAGGCTGTTCTCAAATCCAAAAGGACAACATTGGCTTAAGTTTTAACTTATTTTTGTTCGGAAAAGCATGAATCGAACAGATATTGTTGCTCAGAAACTATGTAATTAAGCTGCTTTGTCCGTTTTTTTTTTTTTTTTTTTTTTTTTTTTTTTCAAACGCAATAGATCTTTCAGAAAGTAGTGTCAAAGTGCGCCAGTGGGCGTTTTGAACCGAATTTCCGCGCGAAAGAAGAATAATCACCCATGAAAGGATGAAAAGCGTGTTTGTCACGTGATCAAAATCGCTTATAATTCAATAGGTAATTTATTTATCAAGAAATCGAAAACACAGTTCGATTCTAAACCGCTTCCATAGTCAGGTCTTCCAATTTTATATCTTTCCGTTAAAAAATGAATCTATAAATGTGTCAAAACGTTTTGCGCTTGTTGAGCAGAACAGTTGAGAACAGCCTTAAAGTTGTGACCATCTTTTTGTGATACCCTGTATGTAGATGTGAGCAGTACCGGGTACAAAATGTATGCATACATATATGTATGAAGTTTAGTACTAGCCACTTCCACATTATTCACAAGAAAATTCTATAGATAGATAGAAGCCCCCCCCCCCCCCCAACCACCAACACCAGCAGAATGATGGGGGTTCCCGGGGTCTTCTATACTCTTAGTGGGGCGGCTTCGCAATATGTGGCACGGGTCAACTACACAATAGAATTCTCCCCACCTCCAAACGGTCTGTCGGGGCTCAGATGAGAAGGAAATATTTTCTTCTTTGCACTGGCATGCTATTGATGCATACAGGAATCCATTTTGTTGCCTAAGTGGAAGCATAAATACAGAATGACTGCACGCGAGAGGAAAGACGCGAATAAAACAATAATAAGTGGAATATTTACGTAGCTTGTGCGTTCTTAAAATGCAGTTACATTTTTTTTTTCAATTTTAAGCCTTCGTGAAGGTTTCAAAATGTATAATATCAATGATTTTTAACCCCTAAAATAACAATTTTTAAATTTAAGAATTTCTTACGATACATATTTAGGAATAAGATTATTAAGTTTTAACATCTATCATTGTTTTTCAGTTATACATAAATATTTTTCAACATCAAAGTTAATCAACGCAGTATATAACTGAGATTTTAATTCCCATCAGCAGTATTTGTTTTCTATTTAAAATAAAAGCCACTTTTTATTTATTTATTATATATATATATATATATATAAATACTTTTCATTTTTTAAGGTGGGAGGGGGTATCTTTAAAAATTTTAATGTCATCTAATCCTCCACTCCCCTGCATAGAGTTTAAAATCATGAATTTTTTTTTCTTTTTTGACCATTGGCTTCTTAGTAATGACAATAAGTATCCGCGTAAAATTTTCCTTACCCACAAAACTTAAAACATTTAAAATATTTTTCTTTTTTCTTGTTTCTTTCAAATGTTAAGTTGTGTTAAATGTTAAATAAATAAATGACTTACCCTTCTCCCAAATAAAAAAATAAATTAATAAATAAAATATAAAAATAATTTCAAAATTTTTAGATTATTATACTGTATTTGTTATTCATTAGAATCGTTGATGTTAATTCTCTCCCATCCCCCCAGCAAATAGAGAATAATTAATAGCTGGTATTAATACAAAAAAAATTCTTTTTTTCAGCTTTTGTAGTCTTAAACCCTGTAAAAAAAGGGGAACACATTTTCTTATTTCATTGTAAGTTTCACACCTTTGTTTAAAATAAGCTATCTAAATCTGCAAAAATATGTTACCAATTTACCTTTATAAATGTGTGAAATTTAAATAGCAAGATTATTTTCCTTTATAATAATAATAATAATAATAATAATAATAAAATACTCCGCATTCATAATGCTTATTCTTTAGCTATTATTTTTTCCGTCATTACTCAGCGAATTTAGATAAAACATTAATTACTTTATCAAAGTCAATATTTTTAATAAATATTTCTTTATTAAACTGGGCTAACGACTAATTATTGCCAAATGATAATTTAAAATACTTTTATTGCTTAAAAAATATATAAGTTTCACATTTTTTCTTTAATCGTTTAAACAAACAAATCTTAAAGCCCCTTTTTATGAAATTTTCATTATACTAATATTTTCAATAAACAGTATAGTGCAATACAAAATTTTAGTTTTATTTAACCTTTTGATCTTCTTTGTGGAGAGTAACTTGCCATTTTTTAAAAATCTCTGCTACTAGGTGTGCGAAGTGTTAATGCAACAATAGCTTGGCTTTTTTTTTTTCACCCATCAGTAACACCCCCCCCCCCCCCCAAAAAAAAAAAAAAAAAAAAAAAAAAAGACAGAGAGAGAGAGAATTTGGTTCAAAAATCAAGAGAATCTTAAAGAAATTGTTATTCTTGTTCTAGGGATTGTTTTCCTTTTTTTTTTTTTATCTATAATATTTTACATGTTTTCTTATCATGTTTTGAACAATTTAAAGTTTTTTTTTATTATTTTATGCCAGAATCCTCTCAGATTACGATTATCTTACGATTATTTATTACCAGCTGATTCGATTAAACAATAATAAACTTTGTTTTCACAAAAAAAAAAAAAAAAAAAAAAAAAAAAATGATTTTATTATACAGTCAATCGTATAAACTGCGTGCTTATGTCCTTTTTTTGTATCACGACAGACAATTTTTGTATAAGAAATCAGGATTGCAATTCACTTCTTATTTAATCAAAAATATAGAATATGTCACTAAGCCGAAGTCTTATTTTTATTCCACGTTTTAAAGCCTTATAAAAGAACAATTTTTAATCTTTTATCATCAATAACTTGAAATGGAAATAAATCTTTGCTTATCTTAAATGCATAAATTCTGCGGATTTCAATATTCAAAATTATTGAAAGAAAATTTAAAGATTGTACGCATTCTAAATGTCCCGTACTATACGCAACAACTGTCGTGACGTTGTTAATAATAATGTATAGCTCTTGTAAAGATAATTTAAACAAACCTACTTTATTATACATGAACTATAATAACTCGAGAAGTACTAAAAATTTCTTTGGCTTACATCCAGGCAACACTGAGCTAGTTACTCCATACTTTGGACTCAAGAAAAAAAAAGTAGCTTGAATATTTTATTCATCTTTTAATTATACCTTTAATAGTTTCAATTCAAGAATAACATTTTCAATAATCAATTTTTCCTATGTTTTCCATATATTATTCAAGTTATTAAAAAATGACTCATAATTTTTTCATTCAAGAAATTCCTTATATTTGTATAATTTTTTTTCCTTTCTATTATAAGGAATTTTTTGAATGAAAAAAATAATATGTCATGTTTTTAATAGCTTGAAAGTTGTTTTGTCCTTTGAACTATAAAGGACAAAATATAAGTATAAAATACAGGCATTACAAAAGGCAGTTATTTCTGTCGATAAAAATTATCTAAAAAAATATTCATCAGTTAAATGCAGCATTTAATGTTATTAAACTCAAGAGAGAAAAACAAAGGCCGCGCACTTGAATTTTATGTTTTATTTTTAAATATGCAAATTTTTTATCAGAGTTCTTGGCAAAGTCTTTAGGTAAGCAGTTTGAAGATTGTGAAATCTTTAGTGGATAAAAATAGATTTTTAAATTTAAGAGAAATTTCAAAAGTTTCTAAGATTTTAGATAAAGAGTATAATTCGAGACAAAAAAGATGTAGTTTTGCATCAAAATGGATGTTTTACTAACTCCGCAGTCAAACCTATTCAGACTATCTTCCTTTAATCTCCTCCTAATCTACCCATCTTGACCTTTGGGGAGGAAAATGCAGGAAAAAGTAATTATACCGTGCGGAGCGCAACTATCCCAGTGGGGCTATCCAGTGGGGCAATGCATATTTTATCGGTTTCGTTTAAATTTTTATGTCGGCCCGGCTCGTTTAAAAAATTATTCTAATTCTGCTTTACGGCCTTTGGAAAGTTCAGTGCTTTGGCGAAGCCCCAAAGAAAAAAAAGGCAGCAAGACGCAAATGCGCCATATCTGTCCCTTCAACTTTCACACCCCACCCCTCTTGACCTTTGGGGAGGAAAAGGTAATTAAAGCGTGCAGAGCGAGATTACCCCCCCCCCCCCCAAAAAAAAACAGTTGTTTTTAAATAAAATTTTTAATTGTTTTAGAGGAAAAGTATGTAGAAATTCAGAAAGTAGACAAAATTTTCAACAAATAGGATATATGACATTATCACTAGGATAAACGGGGAGGGGGGGGGGGGTGCCTCGGAACATTCCCCGCGCGCTGTTCTCAAAAACCAATTTTTTTCAAAAAATCAATTTTTTGAGGGGTTGTCGGGCGAAATTTTGGTGGGAAGTTACAAATTCGGATTCAGCGACCCAAAAAACATAAAGTGAGTCGAAATCCAGAACTAGTATGAATTTTGCCAGGTAAAATCCCCTCTTGCCTGGACTTGCACAACTTAGTGCACGTAGCGCCGCAGTGCATGTTCAGAGGCAGCCCTCCTCCTCCCCGTTCATCCTACGTCATAATGTCATATATCGTATTTGTTGCAAATTTTGTCTACTTTCTGAATTTCTACATACTTTTCCCCTAAAACAGTAAATAATTTAGACGAGCGGGCGAATGTAAACGATGTCAGTGGGTTAAGTGAAATTGCGCAACTTAGTCTACGTAGCACCGCGGCGCATGTTCCGAGGCAGATCCCTCCTTCCCATTCATCCTACGTCTTAATGTCATATATCTAATTTGTTGCAAATTTTGTCTACTTTCTGAATTTCTAGATATTTTCCCCCTAAAACAGTAAGTAATTGATTTTTTTAATAAAAACCTTTTTTGGGGGGTATTTTACCAAAATTTGGGGGAGTTGCCGGGGGAAATTTTGGTGGGAAGTTAAAAATTCGGATTCAGCGACCCAAAAAACATATAGTAAGCCTTTTTCCAGAACTACCATGAATTTTGCTAGGCCGAGTTTTTATACGGTCTCTATTGCCTGGACTATTAATAGAAATTCAAATAATAGGGTGACCACGCCAGTGGTTGATACCCCTCCAGTAGTTGATTAATTTATTTAAAATATTGCTCCATTTCAGGTGGAAATGAGTTTTACACGTGGCATTAGGCATAATATCTTTGTTTGAATTTTGGAGTGTACTTTGTCACATTGTTTTCAGCTGCATGCTATAAGAAAAGCCATTTTCTGATTTTTTTTTTAATTAGAAAATGTGAATATTTAGTTGACGATTACGGTAAGTTAAAATAATCAACTTCCGTCTTGCTTATTTCAAATAATAGTTTTGTATGAATTATTGTTAATCACAGCTCAAGCACGATATTTTAATTATTAATTTTTGAATTTTCAACTGATTTCTTCTATTGATCAACTACTGGGAAAAAAGCAATTAAGAAAACTATTTATTTATAATTTTGTTGCTCTTAATTTCAGCAGATTTCATTTTTTCCCACTATAGGGCATTCATTAAGGGTTGTAGCAATCATCATGTTACTTTACTTCTAAAACTTAAAAGGAAGGAAATACAATAAAAACCCCGTAGCACTGACCTTATTTGATCAACTACTGGCTCAGTCACCCTACTAAAATTTAATTTAAAATATTGAGCAAGCTGTTGTACCCAATTGCATAGTTAAAATTCGAAGTTCGACATTCTTACTAAAAAATAAATAAATAAATAAATAAATAAGTAAATAAATAAATGAATAAAAAATATTACGCTTTTTGTTTACGTATTTTTTAAGCTGACCGCCAAATCAAATGCATATTTTTTAAAAATTAAATTTATTTTATTGCAAGATATTTGGAGTTCCATTGTTCGTTATATTTGTTTATCGTATTCTTTGATTACCCATTCACCTTCCCTAAGCTCTGACAAAGAATGACATGCATCAAAAATTAACCAAGTGTTTTGACCCCCTTTACTTTACCACTAGTTTTTTTTCTTCTTTTTATGAGGGACGAGGGGGATGGTACCTCCCATTCAAGAAATTCACCTTGCTCGCAGATTTCCGAATTAATCATTCAAAAGATTTACCATCCATAAATCTTGTTGAGAATTTACATTAGCTAAAAATTTCATCATTATTACTTGTACATCATGCATGCGAATCTATCTGTTAAATGTTTTTGTGAAATAATCAGTTAACATATTTATTATTTCTATTGATTCTTTGCATTTTTTTTGATAGTTTCATTTAAAAACCTTTTTATATGTTTTATTTAAATCAACAACAACAACAAAAAAATGCACATATTTAATTAGTCTTTACATTCAGATGTTTTTTGTTTTTTAATTATTTATAAGCTGTTAAAAAGTGGGCTCTTTGCCCATTTTTTAAACTTGAGAGTCATTTGCCATTATCCGCGAGGTTTCTATACGAATTAAAGGCAAATAGGAAATCTTCCCTAATTCTGTTCCACCAAGGCTTAAAAAATCTGTTAAGTTGAAAATAAAAGTTATAAATGCTTTATTTTTATATGACATTAACCCATTTATGCCTAGCGTTCCATTTTTGGGACACATCAAATTTTAATACATTTGTATAATTTTCTTCTTCTTTATAATATGAAAATTGTATGAAATAATCTATACTCATATTATAAAGAGGTAAAAATTGTTTATTTGTAGGAGGTAAGCTCTGGAACTACCGAACCGATTCCAAAAGTAATGGTATCAAAATGATGGTGTTAGTCCAACTTAGAACATAGGCTATATTTTATGTCGGTGCCACTACCCCAAAGTGCAGGAGCAAAAAACGTTCTAAAACGCGATTTTTGCGTTATTGAAGGGCCTAGAAATATGAAATTTAGAATATTAGTTACTTATAAGATATAAATGATGTCTAAGAACAGTTCTTAAACGATTCGAAATTTAAAAGGGGTGAAAATGCACAAAAAGCGTTCTAAAAAACGTTCTAAATGGTAGTTTCTACATAATCTCAGAAAATACCAAACCGATTTAAAAAATATTGGTGTCAAAATGATGGTGACAACGCTTGCTCCAAGATAGGCTATGTTTTATGTCGGTGCCACTACTCCAAAGGGGTGCAGGATCAAACAACGTTCTAAAAATGCGATTTATGTGTTACTGAAGGGTCTAGAAATATGAAATTTGAAATATTAGCTACTTATTAGGTATAAAGGATTTCTAAGAACAGTTCTTAAACGATTCGCAATTTAAAAGGGGTGAAAATGTGCGAAAAGCGTTCTAAAAAACGTTCTAAATGGTGGTTTCTACACAATCTCAGGAAATACCAAACCGATTTAAAAAATAATGGTGTCAAAATGGCGGTGACAACCCTTGCTCCAACATAGGCTATGTTTTATGTCGGTGACACTACCACAAAGGGGGTGCAGGGGAAAAACGTTCTAAATTGCGGTTTTTGCGTTACGGAAGGGCCTAGAATCGTTAAATTTGGAATGGTAGTTAGTTATAAGATATCAATGATCTCTAAGGGCATCTCCTAAAAAAATCGAAATTTAAAAGGGAGTCAAAATGCGCAAAAAGCGTTGTAAAAAACGTTCTAAATTGCGATTTCTAGGAAGTACTGAACCGATTTCAAATATAATGGTGTAAAAATTATGCTGACAGATCGCGCTCCAAGTTAGGCTATATTTTATATCTGTTTCCACTACCCCAGAGGAGATGCAGGAGTAAAATGCGCGAAAAGCGTTCTTAAAACGTTCTAAATGCCGATTTGTAAGCGATGTCTCAAGAAGAATCAAACTGATTTCAAAAGAAATAGTAGGAAATTGATACTGACAGACTCTGCTCTAACATAGACGCTATTTTATGTCGGTATCACTATCTCCTAGACGTTGCAGGAGCAAAAAAGCGTTCTAAATTTCGATTTTTGTGATCGGTACGGGCTAGCAACTTAAAATTATGCAAGGTACATATTTATTAGATATAAATGGTCTTTAAGAACAGTTTCGAAAAAATTAGAAATTTAAAAAGGGGTGAAAATGCGCGAAAAGCGTACTAAAAACGTTCTAAATTGCGATTTATACTCAATCTCAGGAAATACCAAAACTATTTCAAAAGTAATGGTTGCAAATCAATGGTGATAGTCCCTGCTATAACATAGGTTATATTTTATGTTGCTGTCACTACCATCTGAGGGTTGTAAAAGCAAAACATGTTCTAATTTGCGTTTTTTGCACAACTGAGGGATGTAACACTTTGAATTATGGCATAGTATTTACTTACAAGATGCAACTGCTTTCTATGAACAGTCGAAAGAAAATTCCAAATTTAAAAAGATGAAGTAAGCGAAAAGCGTTATAAATTACAATTTTTATGCAATCTTATCAAATACTAAACCGATTAAAAAAAAATAATGATGACAAATTGTTGGTGTTAGGACCTGCTCAAACATAAGCTATATTTTATATCTGTGCCACTACCACCAGAGGGTTGCAGGAGCTAAAAACTTTCTAAATTACGATTTCTGTGATACTGAAAAGGCTAGAAACTTTAAATATGGCATGGTAGTTACTTATAAAATATAAATGCCCTCGAAGGACTGTCGAAAATAAATTCGAATTAAAAAGGGGGTGAAGCGAAGGGAAAGTGTGAAAAGCATTCTAAAAAAGTCCTAAATTACGATATCTAAGCAATTTCAGGGAATATAAACCGATTATAAAAGTAATAGTTGCGAATCAATGATAACAGTCTTAGATCCTACACAGGCCGATGATTCTACAAACCTGGGGTTTACAGGAACAACAAACGTTCTATAAAAGGCCTTTAAAAGCTTTCTAAATTACGTTTCTGTGGAATATTAAAAATAACAAACCGATTTCAAAATTAATGTTGGCAAATTAATGGTGATAGTTCCTAATTCAACATAGCCCTTTCGGTTGAGAGAGATGGTAGGACTTGGAATTTGACATGATAGTTAATTTTAAGATGTAAGAAGATGGTTTCTAAAAAATTCAAAACTTCAAATGAATACTGAAATGAGCGTATTAAATGAGCTTAAAGGTTTCAAAATATTTTCTAAATTATCATTTATTTAGTTTTATTAATTTAAGTCTCATTTCTGCCTGATGCAGTGTAATAATGATGTTTAATCAAACTGTGTTTTAAATAGTAATTTTTGAATTATTCTTAAAAGTAATAAGTAAAAATTTAGTTAGTACCTTTTAATAAAAATTAGACATATAAATATCACGTGGCATATTTCAAATATTACGCGAGCAAAGCCGCGGGGTTTGCTAATTATCTATAAATGTCTTTATCTGTTACCGACAGATGACAGCATAAGATGGATATTTATTTGCTTAAAATGAAGGCTATTTTCGGAGTTAAGATATTTTTCATTTTTCAGGATAGAGAACTGTAAAACGTAAGATTATTTGTGTTTTTTATGCAAAGGATACAAATAAATAAGTCATAATCTTAGCCTGTAGGCTTCTGTGAAATACCTAATTTTTTTAAATTGTGAAATTATACGTCCAAGCCTACTTTTTATGCATTTTTGCAACGTACAAAATATAGGGTATTAGGCCCGAATGGATGCATATTTTTATTAGCCATTTAAGGGACAGTGATTTATGTGAAGTCCTTTTCAAGGTGATTATGAAACAAATTGTTTTTAAGCCTCAAATACGATTATTCTTAGTTCATTATTACTAATACTTATAATGATATTAGTCTCTGTAAAGAGATAAATATATTGTTTTAGTAATTGATAAAAATGCTAATTAAAGTACATAATACACAAATTAAAAGCTTATTTTACATGTATTTAGACAAAAAAAAATAATTTTGCATATTATAATATTACAAATACTATCCATATTCCCATATTAGTAAGTTTACATTTTATCAATAAATACATTTTTTAGCATAATTTTTTTAATATTTTTCCAGTTCATCTTGCAACATTTTAAAGTGATTTTACCAGAAAATTTCAGAAAACAAAAATTCAGGCACAAATGTTTTAATGGGGAATGCAGGAATTAATTCGCAAAACGACATTCGCATAAACGACACGACATTTTCCATTACAAGTAATAAGCAGCTATGCCACTTAAAAATTTGCTAAAAAAAATTCTTTCTTATATAAACTTAACCAAAATTTATATCAGAAAAAGTTTAAGGAATTTTTTGTAAAACATTCCTGTTCCCTGTAAAATGGGTTTATTCCGAAAATAATAAAGCAGAGATTTATGAATAATAGAGCTGTTTTATTGAGATACCTAAAAATGCTACTCATAAAACTATCCAAAAACTTTCTTGTACTTGCATATGAAATGTTTTATAAGCTAGAAATATTTCATGAAAAATGAGTTTCGCTTGTATTTCTGAACGTTTTTCCTCGACTTTTATCGCTTATATTCAGTAGTCCAGCTCAATTTTTCATTCCCTCCTTGAATGTGCGCGTACGGAGATATTTTCTTGTTTTTATTTTATTTAGTTATCTATTTTAGAATGTTTGCTAGACAGAAAGTCTCGGTTAGTCATTTTCAATAGAAATTTTTGAAATTTGAATTTATTTAGCGGAAAGAAGAAAATACTAAAGAAAACTTGTATGTATAAATATATATATGGTATTTGTTTTAAATATCTAACAGGACAACTTTAAGAAATGGTAGAAACCATCGGAACAAACATTTTTAGGGTTCCGTACTTAAAAAGTAAAAACAGAACCATTATAAGGCCACTCCTGTGTCTGTCTGTCTGTCCGTCTTTCAAAGCCATTTTACCTGTAAACTATGGAACGTGGAAAGTTCAAATTGACTGAAGTAATAAAGGCTATTGACCAACATATTTATAGATTATAAACCATTCACAAACATATTTAGGAAAAATGTAGAGGGGCTAATTAAGTTACTAGGAAAAAAACCCAACCTTTTATTTGTACATCTTGTGAAAAAATACATTTCTTTTTTAGGTATTATATTTTCAGAAATATCGTCGAGAAAGTAATGCAAAAATGCTCCCCCCGCTCTATTTTCTATTCTACCGAAACTAAAATTGTGACTAGAGAACAGGAATTCTGCTTTTTCAGAATTTAGTGTCGCCCCCGGCATTTCCATTACTCCATTTTCTTCTGATGAACTGGTGGTTTCTGTTATTATGAAACAGCCATTATAAATGAAGCGTTAGGTGAAAATGAAAGAGCAGTCGTAAAAAGTTAGAACTCTGATTTTCTGGGAAGAATGAGAAGAAAAAAAATGGTCCTTTAAAAAATCCCATTCTGACCAGAAAAATCAGAGTTCTAACTTTTTACGGCTGCTCTTTCATCTTAACCTAACGTTTCATTTATAATGGCTGTTTCATAATAATAGAAACCACCAGTCCATCAGAAGAAAATAACTCGGTTAAGCGGGACTCGGATAATCGGGACTCTACTGCAAAACATATTTGAATTTTAAGACTTAAAGCACACGCTTTTATTTTATGTAAAATGACGTCATTTCCATTAATATAGATGCTTAAAATTAAATATAGTTTATAATAGTTCCATGTTTTATCATAGATCATTCATTTATATTTTATCGAAATAGCACGTATTTTAATTAATTTTTTTTTTAATTTTTACGAGAAAATGCAACAAAAAGATATAATTGCTATTTTTCAACATTTTTTTTCTTTACTTTCTACGGAAATGGAGAACTTGAGTTGCCAAAATGAAACAAATGTCGCTAAAAACTACAAAAAAATTAATATTTCAAAAACAAATGAAGATGCAGTTTTCAAACAAATTGCATGAAAAAGTACTTTTTTTCCCCCATACGACGGTATAAACATTGAAAATGTGCGATGCTTAGAAGTTTAAAAAAATAATGTAGCGTATTTAATCGCACAGTGAAACATCGGCTTTTGTTTTACGGCTAGCGTACACAAGGTAACGTTATTTATTGGAGACAAAATAAGCTGGGAGAAAGAAATAGCATTCCGGGGGCTAAAAAAATTACGGGTAGCACAAGTTTATTTATACCTAGGAGGAAAACTATAGCGATTATCCTAGGTCACATAGTTTTTGAGAAAATCTCAGTTTACCGCTACATACAAATTTCGATTTGCTATCGTCCAGCAAAGTAGTTGAGGAGTGCTGGAGGCACCTATCACTGCAGAAGTATAAAAGGATTGTTGATAATGATTTTCGAAAAAAATTGTCGGTAATTAGCCGAGATATTAACTCTTAAATACGTGGACGGTTTGGACATACACAAAGACACGGGATGCGTGCTCTATGTGCCGTTGGCTTTTAAAGCCTAGATAACAACTTTTAATGATATATTTGTGTAATGCAATGCCCATTTACTAATTCATATATTTATTATACGGAACCCTTTGTGCGCGAGTAATACTCGCACTTGACTGATTATTCCTTGAAGAATCTTTTGTGGCGAATATGCGATTGGTTGAAACTCAAAGCGTTAAAAATATGATTCTTTAAAAAACGCATGTAATTTCCAATATCATAAAGCAAATGTAAAGGATTATTGACCAACATAAAATACCAAAAAATAATAAAAAAATATCAAATACAGCTTTATTTAGAAGTAATTATTATAATCTGAAAGAGTAATCCAAAAGTGAAATTGCAATGATAAATGAAGAGCTAAGTGGAAGAACATGTTAAGTAACAAAAATTACATTTCTAGAAATTTGAGGCGAAAGTTTTTGCTGTAAATTTTAATGATTTATTTTCTGTTTGATACCATGCGTTTAAAATATTAACAGGTATGGTACTAAACACTCTCAGAAAAACTTATTTATATTTAATTTTCAAATATTAAAAATTATTAATATTATTGACATTATTAAATATTAAAATATTAAATATTAATGAATAATCTCTTAAATCTTCAAGATTAAATAGAATCTTAGTATTTTAGCTTCACCATGTGATAGGATACCTCATAACGCTTTCATCCAAAAGATACAAAAAAAAATTTAGAAAATGTAGCATAACATCCACTCATCCACCCAGCTCTTCAATTGTGCTAATACAAACGAATTGGGACCGTTACCGGCTCGGATTAGCAACAGCCATTTTGAACATTATTATTTTTATTAGTACTTTGACTAATCATCAAAAAATTCAAAAACTGGCTTCGAAGTGCATAACTTCAGGCATACAGGTACCTATCGGTCAAATCTTGCAGCTTTGCGAGCAGCAATCTTCTCAGTAGACAGCATAGACAGCGTACAACTACACAGATACACACGCGACAAACGTCTAATTTTATTATTATAAATTACAGATGTGCAATTTAAATTAATTATATTCCAAAATCAAAATTTCATTAAATTAATGTCTGTTTCTAATGTACAGGAAAGTTGCATTTAGATTTTTGTTTTTAGTTCTTGAATGAACGGAAGCAATTGCCAACGTTTGACATGTTGCAATGCTGATAGATACTATAGATAGGTAAAAATAGTGGTAAGACAAAAGCTTTAAAAGTTGGCAGATATGCCTAATTCTAAACCAAAATTTTTGACTAAATGTTCAAAAGACTTTATTTTGATCGTATGTACAGCCGTGGAAAAAAAAAAAAAAAAAAAAAAAAAAAAAAAAAAAAAAAATCGTAGATTGAAGTTACAGGTACCACACGATTGATAATAAAGTCTACTTTTAAATGATGTATCTAAAATTTGATTGGGGGGTCATCTACATATTAAAGCAAACCATAACTTTGTTTTGTTCAATAGCAGTACACAATTCTGACAACATAAATGAACTCTATACCCTTCAATTAGCCTAAAAACAAATTTATATGCAATTCGTACGATAAGTTTTCGAGAAATTAATTATTTTAAAACGAGCGTATTTTAGGGGCTGTATCCAAATTGAAGTTTGGTACTCGATTGTTGACCAAGAGAGCCCTCTTCTTGATCAAGGCATCTGAAGAGCCACTCAGGCAGCCATTGAAGACTGTTAGATTACAGGATAGCATAAGAAATTTCAAAATATTTAGTCATTTCTATCATAGACGGCCCCTTAAACCATCATTGTGGCGTTTTTTAAGCATAATTTGAAAACTACTTGGAACGAAAATGTGAAATTTTGGATTTCCATAAAGCAGGACTTTATAAATCTAAATTGAATGTTTATAATTCAAAAACTTATCATTCAGATTATATGAAAATTGGTGTAGAGGCATAGTTTGAACAGAAGATTTGAAATATCTTGTTAAAATTGGGTACTGCCATTGAAAAAATTGAAGTTTGGATTCGTTTTAATATGTAGATGATCCCCTAAGCAAATTTTATATACCTCATTTTAAAGTAAACTTTATTTCCAAATCGTTCGGTACCAGTAACTTTCTTCTAGGATAACTTGTTGTTGAGGAGTTAGCAGGGGTGTTTACATTTTTTTTTTTTTTTTTTTTTTTTTTTTTTTTTTTTTTTTTACCGACTGTACATATCGAAACATTTACGAAGTTATTTTCTAACCCTTACTTTAAAAATAAAAATGCGTATTTTTTTCTATTTATTCTAAAGTAAAAATTACACTGGTACTAACCGTTGGTAATAACATCTACAATTAAATGTTGTGCATCTATAGAGGTTTAAAGTCGCCTACAAATTAAAAACTACAAAATTTCTTTTTTTTTTCGCCAGAAGAACGCTTGCAAATTGTGCGAAACACCATCAGTTTATTGTGAGAAACATTCAATGAGCATACAATTTCACGTAATGGACCTGCGAACTAACTTCCACGGTCATGTGATCTCACACCAATGAATTATTTTCTGTGGGGATATGAGAAGTCGCTGGTCTATCCGGTAAATCACAGACATTGGATCACTTGGAAATAAACATTCGCCGCATTATTGCTGATATACGGCATGGAACTATTAATAAAAAGAAACTGACATATATCCTTAAAATAGTGAAGCTTCAACTGTAACCGCTTTCGCAGCGGTTGATTACCACCGGAAGAAACTATCACCAGTTAATTTAAATAAAAATTTTCTCCTTTTTTAAACTCCTTGTTAATGCAAAATTTCAGTCATAAATAGTGGCAGAAACAGCTATTCATTTTTACTGGTGGAAGTTTACTTTCGCGGTAGTCAGGACCTGCGTTTCAGCTATATTGTGACAACCAAGACAATCTCCAGTCAGTTTTAATGAAAAATAGTATAATACTTGGGTAAACTGACACCAGTAGAAACAAATAGAATTTTTTACCATATTTGTAAGAAAATATTTACAAATATATAAGGCTTTTAAATAAGACGAAATTTTCTATTCAAATTAACTGGTGGGAAGTTTGTCCCGGAAAATAAGAAACGGTTGCTCAGATTTTAGAAAAAAATAGCCGCCATCTTGTGGCATCCTCTTCAGTTGCTGTACTCGCTACTCGTAGACAGTGCACTGTATGCCTCTTCCTATTTATTCATAACTCCATTATATACGGATCCAGCTTCTCGAGGAAATGATCGAAAATGGAACTTTCAGATTGCGCTTCATTCGAGCCAGCCGCACGCCTATATGCCCGAAATGATTTTTAAACACTAATGGCATAAAATGATTTATTTAATAAAACCAATATCATGGCCATTAACGTTATTTTTACCCGACTGAAAAGAAGGGTTATGTGTTTCACGCGTATCTGTATGTGGATTTTTATATACCCTCGAAACATCACAACGGCTGGATGGATTTTAATGAATGAGGTCTCTATCGATTCGTCTTAATCGTCCGATGGTTATAGGCTAGACTTTGTTTTTATCAATTCAAAATGGCGGTAGAGACGAAAAAAATTACGCACCCTGTTGAGTAGCCTATCATTGGATCGGTCTTTCAAAATGAAGACGATGTTTCATTGGCTGTTTTACAGTCAGAAGCTCCGTTAAAATATTATACAACCTGGAAGTTGTGTAGGTAGGATCTCTAGCTTTACTGCAACTCTAACCATCATAGACATCTATAGATCTCAGTAAAACAGTGTTTTATAGATAGGAACTAAAAATTAAACACAACTTAAAAGTCATCAATACAAGTAAATAAAAAAAAAATAGTAAGTAACATAAACAAGTAATATTAAAAAAATATTTTAAATCAATTTCTACTTGGGTCAATAAGAGAATTTTTTTTCCTCCCATTCTTCTTTCCTCTTGAGTGACGCTTAAAATGCCTTGATCAAGAAGTGGGCTCTCTCGGTCTTAAAATACCTTGATCAATAAGAGGGCTCTCTCGATTAGTGAAAATTAATTAGTTTAATTTAATTAATGAATTAATATTTGAAGAAAACTGGATTAACATCAAGTGTCATCCACTACAAGTTTTAAAAAAATTATTTGAACTTAACAAGATATATATAGCAAGAGTGTGAGCTAATAGTAGGAATTGAAAAAAAAATAGTTTCATATTGATGAGAAATAATTAATTAGTTCACTTTTTACGCAGTCGGGTTTTTTGATTTTTTAAATTTAATTGTTTTTACGTGTTTTATTTCATTTTAAATTTGTATACGTCTAAAAAAACACCCTTTATACGTATGAGCATATATTTTATCACCTTACGCCATCTTTCCTTGAAAATGCACTAAGAAATAATTAAAATTAAGTCATGGTAAAGTGTTCTTTTAAAAAATATTCTAACGATAATACATATTCTAATGTGTTACAAACAGAAATGCTTTAAATCTTTTGTAATGGTCCAACAAAGAAATAGCATGAATGAATTTCAATATAATCTCGTCACAGGAAGCAAAAAGTTCTTTCTTCCGAAATAAAGAAAAATGATGAACTTTTGATCAATAATGTTAATAAATTTTCAAGGACAGTGGAAGAAATAGGTCAAAGTAATAAACTCGGGGGAATAAACAAGAACGAAAAGCATCCTATCACGAATGGATTGTAAAACACTTTAAAAAGTATAATACATTTTTACATTTTATATATTTGCGACATACTTAGAAAATGTACTTAAAAATTATTAAAGTTACGTCATAATAGGCAAATACTAATGCAATATAAATTAAATATAGTTTTAAATCAATATGTACAGAGCGATTCACAAAGACGTATACATTTTCCAGATGGTGTAAAACAGAAGCAGTTGAAAACAAGGACCAAAACTGTAAACCATTAGATAGACGTTGTCATAAAGTTTGTGTGCCGCTACTAAGCAATAGGGCACCTGTGAGAGAACTATTCAGTCCCGTTCGTAATGTCTGTTATGAGACTCAAGATACGCATACTTGCCAACCTCCAACTTAACTTCCGTAAAATGTCTGTTAATTTGATCCAGGTTGAAGACGTTTCGAACCAGAAACTGTTTAAAGAAATGAAATGAAATAGATTCGCCGTGGAAAAATGTAATTAAATATGTAATGTTTCATCAATAAAATTTTTGGTCAGAAATGTCTTTAAACTGGATCAAATCAGCAAAAATTTTACGAAAGTTAGGTTGAAGTTTGGCAAGTATGGATACGGATTTCACCGATCACAGTTCGGGAAATTTTGAGAGAGATGATTGATTTTTCAAATGATTCTATGCAAATTGCGAATGGATCGGCCAGAACGCGTATATCAGTCTGCCATAGTCCCAGTGGCCACCCCAATGTCCTGACAAAACCTTCTGACATTTCCTTCTGGAAGCTTGTAAAGCACAAGGTATTTACCCCTGACCTTCTTGTTATGCAGTGGAACTAAAAAAGCGTGTCTCAGCCAATACCACTGCACTAGATTCAGATATTTTAACTCGAGTTTTGGATTATCAGCTCGACGTATGTCGAGTGTCTAAGTAGGGTAAGGTGGTGCAAGAGTGCGCGTGTACAAGAGTACGCAGAGCAATTATTAAATACCAAAATAGATTTTTGCATTTAGCTACAGTTGTAAACGATTTAATGACATGATAAGTTTATGCTAAAAAAAGCTGCGCATTTTGGTGAAATTTTTAATGATTTAGGCATACATCTCATCTCTCATGATTACATCTGACGATGATTTATGTTTCTAGTAAATTTGTGAATAACCTCTAAGCATCCTTCGAAGCACAAACGTTGCTTCAACTTTAAACAGCTTTAAGCGTAGAAGAATGGGACTTTTTTGTCTACTTCTTAGAGTAATAGGACATTTTTACTAAATATAATTTATAGGACCGAGGAACCGTATAAAAATTTAAATTTCAATTTTTTAAGAAATGTTTTTATTTGTCCAAATCACTTAAAAAAACTTCTTTACTTCATTTAAAACCTTTTCGCAGCTGGAACTATATGTCTATGACTAACGGTTTAGAAATTAGCCATTAGACACAGTTGAGAATGGACACCCTGTATACATGAGTTTTATCACATAACTGAAACATGTTGTTACATTGGTTATTTATTGCATTATAATATTTGAAAATTTATACGTGAAGTATTTTAATAATATAATTATATGCACTTTAAACTTTAAACATTTGTTTAAAATTAAATTTGTAACTTCTTCATAATTTGTATTCAATCTCATAGAAAATTCAATAAATAAAACATACTCATTTATAAACATAATCAGCGTATTTCTCTCTGAGAAACTGAAATAAAATTTCATTAGCTTTAAAGTAAATCTAGTTTTCTGCTTCCAGAATTCTGAAGAGTAATCAAATTATACGAATAACACAGATACTTTTGTATAAAAAAAGAACTCTCACTTTTTTGAAACAATAAAAAATAGCTCTTACAGCATAGATAGATGGAGGAAATATAAATTGAAAAAGATGCAATTTTGGGCCTTTTTTAAGACGTTTTTTTATGTGCCCTTGAGCAGCAAGAGTCATATTTTTATCCGAATTCTTTTTTCAGAAAATATATGTACTGCATGAAATTGCATTTTTTGAACACTATCGCTAGTTTTGTATAACTCTTAAGTGAAGCTTTCTTTTAGAAAAATAAAGGAAAAAAGAGAAAAATAATTAAGCGACCCTGAAAATCATTAACTGATTGAAGCTATCATATTAAAAATAAAATAAAATAAAAAATGAAGTATAGTAAATTAATAATAATACAGCCTATCAAAAACTATATTTCACACAATTTTTTACCAAGTGGCTTATCGTATCCAACTCAGCAAATATACAGGGTGTCTTAACTGTTTTAAAAAATCAATAACAAATCAACGGTAACAAGTATTGAAGTTATTATTGCAAGATATTAATGTATTAGTATTGCGAATTTCCTTAGTATGCTTCGTTTTTAAGGGGAAAAAATGGATAAAATGATATTGTATAACAATGGACCAAAGTTCACTCAGCTTTTAACCCATTTAATTGTTGAAACGTTAGATAACGGTTTGCATTTTGAAATTGGAAGGTTATTTTGAGCAGTATTAGAGATTGAGACAGCGCCATCTATCGGTGAGTTTTGGAACTAAAATGGAAGTGCAGTAAAGAATCTCGTTTTTTCGCAGATTAAAAAAAGAAAGAAATGGCATGCTTTTGAGATAACTTATATATTTTATTTACAGTAAAAAAAATAGTTTTAATTTTAGCCAATAGATGGCGTTGCTCTATCTCAAGCTACAAGAAAGCTGACACTAATTTCCAACGCAAATCTTTCATTGTTTTTACTGCAGTTTACCCAAATGTAGAGTAAAAACTGAAGGATTTTTGATCCAGATTTACGCAATAATCTCAGAATGTTTACACGTTGCGGGAGCCTTTTATTATTGATTTTTTCTTTCAAAATTACTACACGTATAATTTATGAGTGATCTTATAACCATGCTATTTATTTTATATTTATTAATGGATTAATGGTGGAGTATCCTTTATGATATATCCTGTATATATACAGTACATTGCACCCTATATTGGGAGCGTACTGTTATTATTAGAGCTTTTCCCAGAGTATTTTACGACTGTTCATTTATGATTTATTTCTTAGACAAATATGTTTTTTAAAGTTGCTTTAAAGTTTTATTTCAAATTTAAAAATCAATAATAAAAACGAAAGAAAAATATATGTGAAGCTGAAATATGAATACACACTTTTTAGCTCATAAATGGGTTAAATTAAAATGTTTGCTTACATGTTTAGTTTGAAGCTGTTAGAAAAATTCAATTTAAGGGGGAGTTTGCTTTTTTTCGGTTGAAAAAAAAAATCGATTTTTTTTATCAGATTTTTCTATTTTTTATAGTATAATATAGATTATCCCTGTAAAACGATTTGGACGAATTCGAAGTCCTTTCGTAGATATTGAGTGCTTTAGCGCAATGCGTCCGTAGGTTTAAACCGTTTTGGAAGCACTATAAACACATTTTACTCAAAATGTCTTTTTCATACGAGGCGGGTTGGCGCAGCATGTCATTAAAGAGACTTTGCGCCATAAAACCCCAATCAACCAACCAACCATACGAGGCGGGATTAGAACGCAAAAACTATTAAACCGATCTTGCAAAGTTTTTTTTTTATAAATTAAAGGCAACATAATTTATTGGAGTTTGGACAACTTTCAGCCATTTTTACAAAAATTTAACAGTTTTAGAACCAAGTCAAATTACGGAAAAAGGATCAGAAATACACCTTTTTACTTTCGTCTATCTTTACAAAAAGAGAATATTGGATGCGTGAAAAAAAATTCGATTTCCGGTTTTCGACGGATTTATACGTTTGAGAAAGCCCTGAACACGATTTGACTGTTTTTAGACAATGTGTGTCTGTATGTGACGCAATTTTTTTGGGGCGCTCTATCTCAAGAACTAATACACGGAATTTAACAAAACTTTAGATTCAGTTATACATGATACAAATTGGTGCTGATTAGGTTTTGATGTAAATCGCACAACATGTGACGCTGCTATGCAGCATTTTTCAGGATTGCCGCAATAGCTCTATCTCAAGAACCAATCCACAGATTTTCCTCAAACTTCAGATTTAGTTAGACGTTGACCTTATGTTGTTTCGATTAGAATTTGGTGTAACCAATGCTGCTTTTGTTTCTTCCTATAGGTGATCCGGCTATGCTGCATTTTTCAGGATTTACACGATTTTAGCGATAGTCCTCCCTCAAGAAGTAATGCCCGGAATTTCATCAAACTTCATATTCTGTTACACTTTGACATAAATTTAAAACCTTGACAGTTTGCCTTAAAATTGATCAAAAAGTCTATTTTTTTTAAAAAAATATTAAGTGAAAGCCTTTTTAATTGTGAATATTTTGACACTTCATTTTTACCCATACGATAATTATGTCGCGAGATATTGTAAATTTTGTTTATACACTATGTGCAATTACCCACACAAATTAAAACTTCAAATGTTTTTTCCTCCATGTTCATATTTCTTCACTTTTATGTTTTTAAAATGCTAAGGATTTATTTGAGACAGAGATCTAAACTTTTTTGTACATGTTTTTTATTACATATGTAATAAATTTGCGCATGGAATTAGCCTTCAGGTTTTTTGTTATTTAAAAAAAAATAAAAGTATATAAAGTATATATATGTGTTAGATTTCATCGTTTTACACTATATGTATCAATAAAAATTTTTATTTTAAATTTAATATTAGATGTATCTAAAAATCTATGCGCAGTCTTTCTTATGTAATACACATTTGAAAATCGTAAAAGAAAATGGCCAAAAATACCAATTTTTGAAAAAGTAATAAGTAATTTAAAAAATCCAAATTTTCATAAAGCTTTTTAACGTTTTAATTAAATATGCAGTTATTTTTTTTTTCAAATGTACTTTTAGTTGAACATTGAAATGCAGTGAGTTCACCATGTGAAGCATATTTTTTTAAAATAAACAAAAATGTTGAAAAGTTAAACTGTCCCCTTAATACAGCGTTATAATTAAATAACTATATATTTAGCATTCATATTTTAAACACTTTTAACTTTAATAATTAATAAACAAGAACTAACATTTACCAAAACAATGTTAATTACTGTATGTTCTTACACAACTATTTAATAAACTAAATATTTTATACTTAGAAATTCTTGGAACGCTGAAGTTCATGGAATTTAACAATTACTTTTGAGTCATAGCTGCGAACCTTTTTCAAGTCTTACATAATTTCAACCCGAAAAAAAAATAATGAAATACTTTTTTATTTGTACATGGTTACTTTTTTGTTTCTACCTGGTTCTTTATTAACGTTTTTCAGTTTAAAAAACTTTTAATTAAGGTTGATAAAAAAAAATGGCAGGTATATTTTCAGTTTTATAAAATGTTTTATCTCAGTTTTTAGGGTCACTCATTACTGTTCACTATGTGCGTACTACATCTGAAAAGCATTGCAAGCAATTATCCTTCATAGGCAGTAATGTAGAAAAATATTTTTGTGTGTCCCTGCAAATAAACGATAAATTACGTGCACACCAGGTTCTACAGTAATTGCTTGTAGTTCACACCTCAATAATATAAGGTAAAGCTAGGAGAGTCTGCGCACATTTCAAAAGAATAATAATAAAAAATCTAAATATTAATTTTTTGCTAAACTATGCATTAATAATTTTGACTTCATTTGTTTTTTATGCATTTCCATTGTTATTTTGTAGTTATGCTGTAATTTAATAGAACAGTAGTAATAAAACCAAGAAAACTATTTTGCGCAATCTTTCCTTACAGGGTAAGAGAGATTACGCACATGGGTAGAAGAGATTGTTAATAATAATAACTACAATTAAATTGTTAACAATAATAATTACACTTTAATGACATTGTTGTAAGCTTTTTGTGAGTAAATATTATTGCATTAGGAGTGAATATTTCAATCTAATGTTTAAATAATAAAAAAAGAGAAAGAATTTAAAAAACAGTTAAAGAATTTTAATTTAAGAAGATTGAAATATCAGTAAAAGTAAGCCCTACTAAGATTTCAAAATACCATTGATCTACTTGATACCATGTTTAACTTGAAAATTACATCATTTTCATTTCCACAGTTTCAATGTATTTTGTTTGCAAACGGAAGTTGTCGTCGTCCACAATTGATGCATTTATTGTTGTAAACCATGCAGCTTTCGTACAATCACCTGCCACAAAAAATACATGGAATCCAGCCAGTAGTTGAAGTTGTCTCCTGCTACAGTTCGACATTCAATGCACCCATTCTCTTTGACCTTCGTTTTCTTTTCCTTCAATTTTTTATCCCACTTTTTCTGGAAGCACCTTATCTTCAGCTGTTTTTTTTTTTTTTTCTGTAGCGGCATCCTTCTTAAGTCTTTTTTTATATTTTTTTTGGATCAGTAACATTAGTTGCACTCTGTTTCCTTTTGATTTCGATGGCATTAAACTACTTGGAATGGGTGAAAGCTTTTTCAGAAGATTGTAGGTGTTATTAGAAAATTTAATTTATTTAACAAAATTAACTTATTAGCAAATTTATTGTTCATAAATTATAAAAAATATATAAATATGTAATTAATTTATTAACAAATATATTATTAATTTATCAACAAAAATAATTACATAAAATTAATTTAATAACAATTGTCTTATGAATTTATTAATAAAATTTTTATCTGAAAAAGTATTTTTTAAAAATTAATTTGTTGCCAAATTTAGTTTCGATAATTATGTGTTTTCCGAAATTATTTCAAAATTGGCTCATTTATGTGTTTTAAACGTATGCAATTCATGCATATTTATCAATAAGCTGCGTAATTTCTTCTTGCATTGAAACTTATGGGTAAATGCGCCATCTCTCCTAAGTAGCAGATGCGCAAACTCTCCTATTTTGCTAGGAGAGTTGTGTGGCCTTTTATTTAAATGTGGCCACTTCTAAAATGAACTTTTGCTGTTCGCATCCTTAGTCTAGGTTAGTAGTTTATAAGAAATCGCTTAAGTTCAAAATGTTTTGTATTACTGACATTCTATAAAAATTCTGACGAACAGTTATGAAAATCCAAACACTTACTTTGGAAAAACAAAACAAAAAAGCAGTGCTTTATCCAAGACACTTGAAACAATCAATGTGCACATTTATGTAGATACTCCAATAATTCTGCTGTACAACTACCTGAAGTCGCTGCACGTGCACGCTGCTCCTTCCCGCCGAATCTCATTGTGCGCGATCTCTCCTTGCTTTACCTTATATGAATTTCAATATGTTTAAAATAGTGAAATATCTTTAAAATACACCGCAAACGATTTTCCCCATAGTCCGTAATGGAATGAAATTTCTTTGAGTGATCCTGTAGATGAAACGTAAGTGCTAAACACTTTCGTTTTAACTGCCGAACCTACCATAGTAAACCCCAATAACATATATAAATTTCATGGTAATCGCACTATATTTACGCGAATAAGATCAGGGACAGACAGACAGAAAGACAGACGGATGGACAAACCCAATTCATAAACACTTTTCAACTTTGCTGGAAAGTGTTAAAAAGACGTTAAATTTTTTGAGAATGAAAAACAGCTCTTGGAGCATCCTTTAAAAAATTTTTTAATAGGCGGCACACTTGAGCATATAGTAAAATTTCCGTGGCACACTTAAGTTATCATAACAATAATTAAAACAATAAATAAAATAATTATACTATTTTAGATTTTTTTATTAATTCAAATGAAACACCACACCACGGTCAAACCTTGAAACAAAGTGATCTTTTTAAAAATATACTTTTTTAAGGTTGAAATCTCATATGCATATAATTATTTTCCATGTAGTAACGGAGTTCCACGTGTAACGTATTTTCCTTAACCCGACAGCATTACACGATGTTGTTTCATCCAACAAACGATACGATCAAGTACGTAAATTGTGTATAGCTGATTATCATCCAAGTAGAGCATTAGGCGTGTACAGTCAAAGTCCCAGGGTCGAGTCCTGGCCTCGATACTTAAGTTTCGGCAGGTACATTTTTTCCAACTTTTACCTCCACCTACAAAGAGCATAGTGATTCGGGTTTAAGTCCCATACATATCGGGTATCCCAAAAATAACTGATGGATTTTAAAATTCAATAACTTAGAAACGGTCACAGATATTAAAAAAATTCTTGCAGGACTGTTATGTAAAATGTCAGGAGTTTTTATGCTGCAATTCTCAGTTTTAGTTACAAATAGCATCGATAGAAGGCGCTGCAAGCAATAACCGCTCGATTTTTCAGCCTTTCTCTTCTTCCATGTGAAAAAAGGAGATTAAAATGTACTGAATGGATCCCGAAGTACCAAAAATCGGGTCTGGACTGAGCACATATTGCTCTCAGCGCCATCTATTGTTTGAAATCCGAACTAAATTCAAGAATCACAGTAAAAAAAACAGTGGCACTCCGGGAGTGCCGATAGAAGTGAAAACTTCAACAATTACGTGTATGTTTTAATCGTCAGGAAATGTTTTATTGTGCAGGAAATACTTTTAAATGTAGTGTTTTTTTATTCATTATTATAAACTATTACTACCAAAATTATATTACAATTTTCATAGTAATATAATTTAACTATAAATTACATATAAATAAACATTAATAATTTGTAATATAATTATATTAAATTATATTATTAAATTATACATGTACATATAAATAAACAAATGTTCGTACAAAAATTCTCGTATTGCATTTAAAGATTTATCCGGTGAAATATAAACGGCAACCATTACAATTCAATACTATCCAAATATTGAAATCCATACTCCAATTCAATACTATCCAAAAGTATTTTTATTAATGAATACAATACCACAATTATATTACTCTTGGCGCGCTAGTGTCTATGTGCCAAAATGCTAGCATGTCGGTTACGTAACAGTGTCTCCAAATCAGTGGCTTTTCTTCCTCTCAAAAAAAGCTCAACGCGCCTAAAGAAGTTTTCACTTCAAAAAAAACTCCTGAAATTATACATAAACCTCCTGCAAGAATTTTTTTTAATGTATATCACCGTTTGCAAGTTATTGAATTTTAAAATCGATCAGTCATTTTTGGGACACCCGGTAGATGTATATAGTATATTAATCAAGGGCTTTATTTATTTCTGATTTTAATAATTTCTCTTATATTTTGCTTTTGCGCATTTCCTGTATCTTGTTACAGAAAAAGGAACAAAACATATGAAGTAAAGAACAAAGCAAATAACCAGAAATTAGAAAATAAAATTTAAAATGAAAAAATATAGATAATAAAATCTACTAATGTGTAAACTCTCTTTCGAATATCAATAAATTATTTAAAGGCAATTGTAATAAATTAAAAAAAAAATCTTATTTAAAGATATTATCAAATAGCATTACATAAGTATACTTATATTTAGAAAGTACAGCTATTTTGAATCTATCTACGTTACCAATTATTTAAATAATAATGCGAGAGACAATCAAATATAAACCGGAATTTTGTTCCAACACATATTGAGAGAGTGATAACTGAAGAAAGTCCGCATATAGTGTTAATAGGGACGTCACGTATGTAGTACGTGCATACAGTCCTCAGAAATGCTTTCTTCAATACACAGAAATATTCCTGGCACCACTGTTACCGGTATATATCCTAGAATTGAAGAATTTTTCTGTTTTTTCCCAGTTCTAGGACAGAAAATTTCCGTAATCTGAAAAAAAGGGTTTAAAAAAAAAAAAAAAAATACGTCTCTCATGGATCCCCTTGGCTTTGAACCTGTGACTGCGCATCTCGAATTGAGCATCATAACCACTCGGCCAGCGAGCATTTAGCAAACGGCGAGTTTAAAATGAAGATATGTCTTTTCTTCAAATGGGGATTGGTAAGGCTTGTTCAGAAAGTTCGGCAATTTAAACTTAATTGCAGGAACATTTCGTCGTTATGGAACAATGGTTGGTGTTTTAATACTTGTAGAATAATAGAGAATAAAAATTATTACATATTAGTCATATTTTAATAAGACATAATTTGATTGTTAGATGTAAAATATGAATATTATATTTTTGATTAAATCCGAGAAGAAAGGTTTGCTCTTTTGAATAAAATCGATTTTTTTAACTTGTTTGAACTACTATATACTTTTTAAACATGTTCGTTTAGAATATATTTTACATGCGAATATTTTTTTAATACTCTAAAATATAATTTGTGAATAAGTTTAAATGAATGAAAAAAATTGATAATTTATTAAATTCGGAAGCATTATTATTATTTTTTAAATTAATTAAACATTTTAATTTATTGAATTTTTGGTTTTTAATTTTAAAAATAAATTCGAATTCTGGTATTAATACAGCCAGTATGCATGAGTGCAAGGAATAAACTTTCTCCTCTTTTTCAGATTTCCGGGAAGAATAAACTGAAAAAGCATGTTTTCTAGGAGTACGTAAATTATTTGTTAAAAAATAACGAATAATTTAGTATATAACGATGAATTGTTTTGACAGCGTAGGTAGATATATCGCAGTAATGATTTGAGCACTCAAATAGTTTTTTTCAGTCAGAATAGGAAAAAGTGTGCAAAGAAACCACACTTTTTCCTTGTACTTGTGTGATTATTATAAAATTTATTGCAAAAGCAGGTGTAAAATCCATCAAATTTTCCCAGACTATATGTATACCTCCGAAACACCTGTCTAAAGAAAACTCAGATAGACGATTGGGGCAAAATGTTCATGCAAGGTCGAGAAACTGTTGAAAACAAGGCCCACGTTCGGTACCTTCAAGTTTCAAACGCGGTCTCTGGAGTTCGTATAACTGATAAGAAATTGCATCTGATGCTAAAAAAGCATATACTTATAAAATCTATTATACTAGACAAAAATTACACATCGGAAGATAAGACCCAAATTTATGTTCATGAATTTCCATGACAATGCTGAACCAATATGGCAAAAATAGCAATTGAAAGAGTTGGGTTGGGTTGATTTTTGACGGCCAATTATCTGCACGAGGGATATAGGCCCGGGGAGAGTGCCCTCCGTGGGGGTCTTTCTAAGGGAACCTAATCCGTATTAACGCATGGAAGATCCACGGCTCGAAGAAAACCACGAAAAAGCAATTGAAAGAAATACACTGGGCAAGCAATGGAACACTTTGAGTTGCAATTATCACATGTTTGGGATACTAAAAGAGGTATTTGGAAGCCATTAGTTTGAGGAGATTCAGACTTCGAGGTGTTCGTATCCAGAAGCTTCCTTCATTCTATGAGAACTGAAAAAAAAAATCTTACCTACACTCTGGTAAAAATATGTTTTAAAATCACAGGAATATGTAGAAAAATAATATCATGTTGTAATGAAAGTTTCCCGCCACAGCTAATACGGTCTGTGCAAACAGTTTGCGTTGAAATGTTTGCTCATATTTTGACAAACGACTTTTGGCATTTGAAAGAAAGATACTTGCTTTATAACACTGTGTTGTGAAATTTGCAAAATAATATCGTTACCATTAAATACAAGGTGTCTGAAATGGAACTATCACGCTGCCAGATTAGAATTATCATTTACTTCCAGTTCTGTTGCAAAAAGTGAGCTACAGAGTGTCACCGAATAAAGTGTAGAGCTTTAGGTACTAGTGTTGTATCAAATGACACTGTGAAGGTTTGGCGGAATGGTGGTTATATATAAAATTACAGTTAAATATATATATTATAATTAGTATTATGTAATGGTGATTTGTCGGAAAACTTTCGTTACAACCTAATATTATAGGCCAGTTAAGAATGCAGCTTTGAAAAGATGTAAAAAATAAATCCCCATTTATGTTGGATCGACACTTGTAATATTAAAATGCTTTTATTTTGACCGAACTTGACCTTAAAATATCGGAAAAAATGTTTTGTTATTCTCTTTCTAGTACAAAATAAATGAAAAACGCCAAAAACGGATTTTCGGCACCCGCTTCTTTCAGTTTCTTTTGCGATAACGAAGTGACTATAATACCGCTTTTGTTATAATCTACTTAAAAATAGCTCCTTTCAAGTTCTTCAATTTTGTATTTCGCAAAGGCAAATACAAAATTCTCTCAACTGATATATTTTCTAATATATCAGGGTTTTTTTTTAATACTTGTGCTGCCAGCATACAATTGATAAGGGATAAAGGTTGAAATAAATTATAGAAAATTCAGATACTTATAAAGTTTGTTCGAAAGCAAGAATATTTTATTCGTTATAATACTTTAAAAGCTGCGTGTGTTAATGATTTCCAGCGCTGAAAAAAAAAGTAAATTTAGTATAAACAAGAAAGAAAAAAAAATCATGCGTAAAGCATAGATTATGAAACACTTTCCAACGCATTCAGAAGAATGTAACAAAACTGCACCGTTTAGTAAGTTAAAGTATTATGTCTAATTCAACCATATGGAAACACATAACACATTTCAAAACCCAATTTCTGCTGTTCCCACCCACAATCGGAAAATTATCCGAATTCTTTGAGCAGCCTTGTATAGGATACATGGATCTGTATCTAATAACTTACATGAATGCCAAAATTTAGTTCAGTTAAAAAGTACATATATACTTTAGTTGAAAATTCCCCATCAGCAATTTCCGCTAATAAGGAAAATTGTACGTGAATTCTTTTGTGCATCCCTGTATATGAGATACAGAATTTATATACAGCGAGTAAAATGAAAAAAAAAAATTGTTAAATTTAAAAGCGCATGCCGAAATTGAAAACGCACTTCCAGCACTTATTACTGCCGTTTTATTTTGCGTGTCCCTGTAAATGAACGACAAATGCTATGAATTCCCTAATTTATCGTATATCGTAATCATCTGGTAGTGAAATTCTGCGATTTACATCAGTTTCAACTCATTTGAAATAGCGTAATCTCATTAAACAGTCTATAAACGATTTGCCCCCATATATCATAATGTAACGGAATTCTTTTGAGTACCCCTGTAAGTGAACTATTAATCTTACATACTTCATATACAATACCAAACATGCATTGGTGACCCAAAATAACATTTATCAATTGCATGAAAATCCGAGTTTAGTTATCGGAATTAAAGAGTGGACAGACGGACAGATAAACCGAATGCATGAACACTTTTCAACTTTGTTGGAAAATGTTAAAAACTTGATGCAATTATGACTACATAGTGTGAAAATATCAACATAGTAAGAACAATTTTTTTATCCGACTGCCAAGAAGGGTTATGTGTTTCACGCGTATCTGTGTATGTTGATTTCTTTATACCCTCGAAACATCCCAACGGCTGGATGAATTTTAATGAATGAGGTCTCTATCGATTCGTCTTAATCGTCCGATGGTTATAGGCTAGGTTTTGTTTTTATAAATTCAACATGGCGGCTGTAAAATACAAAATGGCGGTAGAGACGAAAGAAAAAATTTACGCACCCTATTGAGTGGCCTATCATTGGATAGGTTTTTCAAAATGAAGACGATGTTTCATTGATCATTTTACAGTCAGAAGCTCCGTTTAAATATGACACAACCTGGAAGTTGTGTAGGTAGGATCTCTAGCTTTACTGCAACTCTAACCTTCATAGACATCTATAGGCCTCATCAAAATAATGTTTATAGATTAGGAACTAACAATTAAACGCAACTTAAAAGTCATCAATACAAGTAAATAAAAAAATAGATATGTAATATAAAAAAAAAAACTGTTTCACATTGATGAGAAATAATTAGTTAGTTCGCTTTTTACGCAGTCGGGTTTTTTGATTTTTTAAAATTAAGTTTTATTAGAAAACTCTTTTCTAAGCATTCATTGTTCATCTTGAAATTGTTCATCTTGACACCTAATTTTTTGAGTATATCCCAAAAATCTCCGTTACAATACATTAATTTAGCGTGGGCACCGAACTCGATTATAAAAAATTCTTTTTTTTTATCTTTTTTTTACGCTTGGCATGAAGCGAAAGCAATCGATTTTTTTTATATATCATTTTTGTTCCGTTTCTTTCTCAACATAGGGTAACAGGGAAAAAATGAAACATTATTTAAACTATCTTTTTAGGATTTCGAAATTGATTTCTCAACACATAATTATAAATTAAGATATTAATTGATGTTTATTACATTTTTTAGGGTTCCTTACTTAAAAAGTAAAAACGGAACCATTATAAGATTACTCATGTGTCTGTCTGTCTGTCTGTCACAGCCACTTTACTCGTAAACTATGGAACGTGGAAAGTTCAAATTGGCTGAAGGAATAAAGACTAGTGACCCACATATTTACGGATTATACAACATTCACAAATATATTTAGGAAAAATGTAGAAGGGCTAATTAAGTTACTTGAAAAAAAAAATCTTTTTTATATGTATCGTGTGTGGTATTGTGTGAAAGTATTCTTAACGCTGAAATCAAAACTACATTTCTTTTAATTTTAAGTATTATATTTTCAAAGATATCGTCGAAAATGTAATGTAAAAATATGCCCCCCATCTATTTCCGAATCTACTGAAACTAAAATTATGAAAAAATTAGATGTAGTAGACGTTAATTTAAACCTAGCAGGAAAATTATAGCGATTACCCTAGGTCACATAGTTGTTTAAGAAAAGCGCATTTTTTCGTTGCAGACAAATTTCGATTTGCAGGCATTGAGCAAAGGTGTTGAAGAGCACTTTAGGTACCTATCGTAGCAGAAGTATAAAAGCATTGTTGATAATGATTTTCGAAAAAAATCGTCGGTAATTAGCCGAGATATTAACAGTTAAAGACACGGACGGTTTGTACATACATAATGGCAGGGCGGTGTACTCTATGTACCATGGGTTTTTAAAGCCTAGGTAACAACTTTTAACGATATATTTGTATCATACAATGCCCAGTAGCAGTATAAAAGCAATAAACGTCAAAGTGTTACAAACAGACTAATTTAATTAGAATTAATCACATACATACTATGGTATTCGCGACTAGTTTGCATTGAGTGGATCTCTCAATACACCTCCCGTGTCTTTAAAAGTTAATTAAAAACCTATCTGAAAAAACGAGGCACGGATCAAGGCGGCGTTGCAACTTTGTGACCTCATTTCGAAGCGCGTTTAACACATTGCCAAGTTTAAACTTTTAAAAAGGGTTTTGTTTTAGCTGCACTGTAGTATGAAACGATTATTACTATGCTGAATTCAGTTTTATGAAATTTAAATATGCACTATTTAATTGTCAGTACCAGATTAAGTTCGTCATAAATAGATTACGAAGAGTTATACAGAATAGCGATATTTGAAATTATTTAGGCTTCATATAGCTTTGAACTTTTATGGTATACCCATTTATACTTTTCTTGTATATACAGCTATACCCAACCCTACGTCGTATTGTTTTTTACAAAGTCTTATTATTCTTTTAGCAACAATTTTTTTAATAATACAGCTAATATTTCATATATTTATTGTACGGAATACTCTGTGCGCAAGTGATACTCGCACTTTACAGTTTATTTTAAATATTACATTCTTTTTTTTATTTATAAGTTATTTTATACTTTTTAGTCTTTGAACTGTTCCACTGTTGGAATTTCACAGCCATTTGGCCTATTTTGGTGAGCGTTTATTGTCACATCATTCAATCCATTGTTGTTTAAACTCGTATACAATTGTACGAGTTACAGAGAATATTTGAAGATTTATCGCTTGTGTCCCATCGGAAAAACGCCTATGAAAGTAATTTTTATATTTTCTAGCCTGTCAAGAAGTGTGTTAAAAATTGATTAAAAATTTCCATCTTTACATACAAAAACCGGGTTGTGATAAATAAATGTGTATAAAAACGCATAAAACTTAACACACCGTCTTTTGAAACTTGCAAAAAGAATTCCCACTACCAAGCATTCCTTACTATTGAAAATACCATTAATCTATTTATAATACAGTATTCCGTTTTTACTAAAAAAGAAAATGATTTTCAAAGTACAAGTTCAATAATAAAAAAGTTTAAAGAGGCTTTATAGTCTTGAAGTATCCCAATAAAGTTACCTACCTTAGCAAAATATAACAAGCTGTAAATCCTATTACATTTTATGAAACTTTGGAAAGGATTTAAAAATTATAAGACGTTAAAAATTTTCAGAAACGCCGTGAAATGAAAGCAAGAACGGAAGATCATGCGTCAAGCATAGATTATGAAACACTTTTCAAAACTTCTAGAATACTTCGCCCATGAATAAGGTGAAAGATTATGTCTTCGTGAACCATTTGCAAAATGCATAACAAATTTGAAAACCCAATTCTGTAATTCCCATCAATAGTCGTAAAAATGTTATATCCTTCTCCTGATATTATTTTGTGAGTCCTGCATATGTTCTATCGATCGGTATATATACTACATAGTATGCTATAATTTAGTTCAGTTAGGGAACGCATAGCACAGCTGAAAATTCCTCTTCAGCAATTTCTGTCGATAAACGGAAATGTACCCCAGGTTTTTTGTTCTGCCCTGTATATGATGTCTTATAAAATTTATGCACACAAAGTAATAGGCAAAAAATTAGTTAAATTTTAAAGAGCGTACTATAATTGAAAACGTACTTCCAGCAATTATTCTCAATAGACAGTACTGTAACAGAATTCTTTTGCGTATCTTTGTAAATGAAAGATAAATGCTATGCACACCCTGTTCTATAGCAAGCCTCTTGTACTGCACCTCAGTAATATAGATCAATTTCAATATTTTTAAAATAGTGTAACATCATTAAAATACAACGCAAACGATTTCCCCCCATATACCGTAATGTAACGGAATTCTTTTGAGTCTCCCTCTAAATGAACTAGAAATACTACACACTCCAGTTTCAATGCCGTATATGCCATGGTGACCTCAATAACATATGAGACCAGCCCATAGGCCAAGGGATACATCTGACAAAATTTAGATTTGGAGTAAATTGATTTCAAAGATGAACATCAATAGTAATTGACTGAATTAATATATGAAACTGTTGCTTATTTCATAGCGGTCTTTGAACTCTTATTTCAGTAACTGTGAAAGAAAAGTGAAGCACAATATCTTTTTTAATTTAACCTCTTCAGTTCAGAAGCTAAAATAATAATACAAATGCTTATTCATCGATTTTTTCCAAATAAAATGACATCGTAAATGACAGAAAAAATATCTTTTCTGAAATGGATCCTTTATGTGCTTAGTAATTTAGGTTAAAAAATGTGGACCTAAAACTACAAACCCCCTTAAAACATCAATTTAATAATCATTAACCTAAATTAATGCAATCACAAATTTAAGAGCTTTAAAAACAAGTAAATAATCTACAAATCCTCAAAATTTTTTATTGAAAAAGATTTAAGTTAAATACTTATGAAAATTTCTCCCTTTCTTGGTCATACTGTCTTTTGGGCATTTTTAGAGATTTTACAAATTCAGATGAAAATAACATTTATTTTATGTGATAATCAACTTAGATGCTGCCATTTATTCTTTTACTTTGAACTAAAAAAACATTCAGCTATAAAGAAGTGATGTGAAAATGTAAAAATATCTGACATTTTAGTTTTTATAAGGAAAAGAACAGAGACTCCCGTATGTGGACCCAGTGACCGAAGAGTTTAAGTAGAGATTAAAAAGGTTGTAATTAAATAGTATATAGAGCTTAAGTAGTTGATCTCTAGAACGCAGCAAATAATTAGGACATTACTTACATTTCTTTACCTTCAAACAAATAGCCTTATTTCCAGATAGCCTGTGCACTTAACTCAGTTACTTTCAATTTTGTCACTTATACCCCTTAATTTCTGGAGGTCCTCATATGTCAATTACATAGTAATCCGACTGTATTTACGCGAGTTAGAGTACGGACAGATGGACAGACAAACCAAATTCATAAACACTATTCTTATTCAAGGCTGGAGTAGCGCAGTTGAAGTTTATTCCAACAGAGCAAAAAATGTCCAGACAAGGAATCGAACCTAGATGCCTGCTGTTGGAATAAACTTCAACTGTGCTACTTCAGTCTTGAATATGATTTAATCCAGTTGAAAAAATATTCGTTCTCTTCATTATTTGTAAACACTGTTCATCTTTTTTGGAAAGTGTTAAACAGTATGAAATCAAAATTATCAAAATAATTCTGTTAAAAAATAAGGTTGTACTCATATTAATGAATTTTCTCATTAACACTATACAGGTTGCAAACAGCGTTGTCAAATCTGAGAATTTTTTTATTCAGAAATTTCGATTGCACACCAGAAACTTTTTAATACTAATATTGTTTTAATTTATTCTCGAAATATCTGTCATTACCAAAAATAACAATTCAAACTTCCTGGGAAAAATTTTAAATTTCTTAACGATAGTTGCATAAATGCGTTAGCACGGTATGTATAGAGTTTTAAAAAAATAATAAGTTGGAAATTTCACGTCAAACGTGGCAAATGAGGTGCGTTCGTACTATAACTAGTTTTAATAAATATTTTTTGCACCCCATATTGTGCTGAATGTATATTTTAGTGCACTTCATAAGTGCATATCCATTTCATTCTGTTCGAAAGGCTGTAACATCATTAAAATGCACTTGAAATATTTTTTTCCCATTGACCATCATGTTACGGAAAACTTTTGACTGTCCCTGTCATTAAACTATACATCCGATTTTCATAAAATTGGAAATAACTCGACAAAATTTTGGAACAATTATACAGTAAACTCTCTCTAAGGCGGAATCGGTCGGAACTGAGAAATTTTTCCGTGGTAGACAATATTCCGGCTTATGCAAAAAGCCCCCACCACCCAAAAAAACAAAGAAAAATTGCCCAAATCTTATTATTTTTTTTTACGTTTGTAACTTTTAGTACTGTTCTTTAAAATGAAGTTTTTAATGAAATTGGATTGTTATTAATTCTATTGTTTTTAATAATTTCGAAAGACATTATTTGAACACAAAAATAAATATTACCAATGCAAAATTGCTCCAATTCTGAAATTTAATGAAAATCATTTAATTTAACCAATAAATTTACATGCTTCATCTTTCGCATAATAGTTCAAAAAATCAAAGAATAATCTTTTATCGATTCTTGTTTTTTCTTTCGGTTTACCATGTATTCTGCACTAACGCGTAAGTCTGTTATTCGCGGTATTATGTTTTTTTTTTTTCATTTCTCTTAACAAGAAAAAAAATTTCGAGGCACCGAATTCTTCTCAAACCGTCCTGATATGTTTGAATTCCAGCGCTGTCTTCAACGTTTTCAGATGCGTAGTCATCCGCATTTGCTTTCCTAAGACAATGATCGGTTTTTCAGGCGACATTTCTGAGCAAAGTTTGGGAATCCATTTAACAGCATCGTAAACACTGGTGTTTTTCGTCAGATCGGTGGCTGAAGAACAATCATCAAAAGACGCAACAATCGACCACAGGAGATACCTTTTGCAGTGGGTTTCAGCATTTTAATAACTCATTGTTCCATTGACTGTATTGCTGCAGTAGTATCCACCGGAAGAAATTGTAAATTTATATTCGACACTTTGACGTCAGCATGATAATGTGCATTATCGAGGAACACTTTTTTTCAATTCCTACTATTAGCTCACACTCTCCCTATATTTATTTATGTATTTATATATTTATCTTGTTCAAATTTTATTAACGATTGAAAATTTGAACAAGATAAATATATAAATAAATAAATAAATATAGGGAGAGTGTGAGCTAATAGTAGGAATTGAATAAAATACTCATTATTCATCCTATCAAGTTGAAATAAATTTTTTTAAACTTGTACTGGATGACAATTGATGTTAATACAGTTTTTTCAAATATTAATTAATTAATTAAATTTTAATTAATTAATTTTAGTTTTGCATGGGAAACAAAATGGCAGCCATTGGTTGTTGAAGATCAATGAAAGTATTTTCAATAAGGGGTTACCATAGGGGGGACCCTGTTCTGTCGCCAAATACCGCCAAGTTTGTCGCCAACTTGGCGATATATCGCCAAATTTGGCGGCCAAAATGAGTCGCCAAAAGTGACGCCAACTTGGTGATATCTCTAATATCTCGCCAAATTCCCATAGAGTTTCATTGTAAACCTACTTGCTTATAGAAAATCAACAAATTGAGATATTTTAATGCAACAAAAACTAATATTAGCTTAAGGGATTATGTTAAATTTTTCTTTGATATCCTAAGTAGGAATTGACTTTAAAAACAAAATTTTTATATTACTTGTTTTTCTTCAATCATTCGTCTATTGAACTCCTTCAGCCACCCCTCCATTAACAGGTTGAATGCCAAGTCTATTTTGTCTGTCTTTAAGTTTGGGCCACGAAAAAAAGATTCCCGTTATACAATCTATAAGTGTCAGTCACTCTAAGACCACCAAGTCACAATGCAGTTTAACAATATTTACATTCTTGAAACATAACGTCGTTTCCGATTTCCCAATCACTAACTTTTTTTATAAACTGCCCTCCAAATTCGTAAAAAGCAAAACAGTCACACGCTCATTGGAGGTTTTACCTCAGCGGCATTAGCTACCTCTTTTAACAAGTGACATACTTGGCACACACGATAAAATACTCCAGTCTCATTGCAATTATATTGTCCTTTTCTTGACATCTTTCAATCGGTAGATGAAATTTTCCTTTCCATTCCCGAATTTCATGCTGTGGGCGTTTTTCGTGTGTCAGCAAGCATGCTTCATGGTAGTGTTGTGTAGATTATGGAAACTCATTAACCATTCACTGAAAGCTTTAAAATGCATTTTACCTATTTTTTCGTAAAAAAAGTCCACGTGTAAGCAAAATTTTCACTCTAGCAATCGAAAAACATCCAAAAGTTAATGCACCAATGTCATAGTTTTTCACAGCACGTTTCCTCTTTCTATTACGTGTTTTCAACTCTTTCTTTTTATAGCGTCGTAAATTTGAGTTTTACCATAATTGAACTTAATGCAAAGATCTTCTATAGAATAATTATTTTTCTTTTAATTTGGTAACATCGACTTTATCCTGCAGGGATGGATCATTGAGTTTCGATTTTGAAGCAATTTTTACGATGCACTTAGTAATCTTCTTGTCAAGGATTCCTTAGACAAGATAAAACGACGATTAACAAATAACCCGTGCAATGAGTTTTCTAAACACGTGATTCATTGGAATGAAGCATACGTCAATCGAATAGCATTTTATGTTTTTGATAAAAAGGTTGTATCTTGAGTTCTAATAAATTGCTTGCAGATGACGATCTTTCATTAATTGTCCTGCCTCGAAAATCGGTTGAAAACTGAAATTCTGAAAGTCTTTACAGATAAATGAGAAATGCTCTTCCATTTCTTAGTACTGCTGTAATACCTGCAAATTTACACCAAAACTGGAATACACGCCCAAAAAAATCTTCGGGAATGAGACAGTAAGGTATCAATTTGAATTTAAGTACAACATTAAAGCATAATATATTGTACTTTACAAAATACATATTTTCATAAATGTGCATCCTTCTAGTAATAATAATTTTTACATGCAAATTTACATTGGAAAAAACGATTATTTCATTTTTTTAAATGCAAGATTTCCTTAAAATTTAAACAGTTTCTAGTTCCTTAAATTAATTTTTTTTAAAGTATTACGGAATTTAATTAAAATTATCTGCATTGAATAAATGATGTATGTACTAAAGCTTCATAAACGAACTGCTTTTCATTTTTAAAGTCTTTTTCTCCGGCTTACGCAAAATTTTGGTTTCGGTGGGACCTTAAGAACATTTCCGTTTCCGCGTTAGACAGATTCCGGCTTATGCAACAAGAATTAATGTTATTTTCTAGGGTTTCGCCTTGAGTTGAAAAATTTTCCGCGGTAGACAAATTTCCGGCTTGCACAGAGTCCTGCTTATACAGAATTTACTGTATATTTGAAATTTCAGACCATTCGGTTGAGTAGTTTTTGCTCTGTTATATGCGGACAGACAGGCAGGCAGACAGACGGACCGAACGTCGACTATATAGGTGCTACGTATTTATATAATTACGAACGCGCCTAAAAGAACCGATCATTTGAAGAAGTTGCTACGATTAACAGTGAAATGTGCGCTCAGAATATTCACGAAGTAGCTATCATTATAATAACCAAAAATAAAGCTTCAAGCTTTCAAGGGAAAATTTAGTTTTATAAATGCGTCAGCGCAGCCTATATAGTGATAAAAAATCCCGATCATTTGAAAAAGTTGCTGAAACTAACAGTGAAATGTGCGTTTCGAATACTGGATTTATTTATAATATAAATCCCTGAAGTGACAACACATTCTTTCTCCACGTTTTCTGAGCATCTCAACAAAACAAAAAAACTCATGTAGCGATATCTTTCTGTTAGCACAGAGGCGCAATTTTCATTGTTCTTTAATTTGTCAAATTTTATTTTCATGCATTTTATATAGATGGCGTGGATGCGTTCAGACACCATGGCAACGAAAGGACGCCCAAGATCAAACAAGCTGAGGATGCTAGAAATGTTGTAGTGCATGACTTTCGGCGCGAGTTCTTTGGATTATTGAATTTTGAGATGCACCGGTCATGAAAAGAAAGTAAGTTTGTATAACGACATTATAGTTTTATCCCTTGTTTCTTAGTTTTTTAGTGCATTTGGAGAAAAAAAGAAGACAAAAAATAAACCGGAGTATGCAATATCGTATTTCAGCATAGTAAAAAATATTCCTGGCATTACTTGTAAAATGTACCTATATTCAGGACATAATGTTTTATAAGAAAAATAATAATTTGTTTTCAGAATTATAGCGTTTTGCTCAATTTTTGCTCATTTAATGCATTTGAGCAGGAGCACTACTTTTTTCCCGCCATTCTGTCGATGTGTCAAATGAAATTTTCAGATGATAGATTTAATCTATATAACTTATATGAATATTTTAAAAAATGCAATTACATTTTTTCATTGTATTATGATTGTTGCTACTTTTAATTTGAGAATATTGCATTGTAATGTTTATAGTTTCTGCAATTTAGTTGTTTTCTAAAACTCAATAATTAACCACAAAATTACATTACTACATTGAGAAATTTGACGCACGTAAATTACATTTATCACACTGAAAGTATAATTTGGAAAAAAATCTTGAAATGTATTTTCTTAATCTCCAAGTTTGATGCATTTTTAATTACTGTATTACGGCTTTAATTTTAAGTCAGTGTCATTCTATTAGTTTGCTTTGTTTTTAAGTAATCACATATATTATATAGATTAATTGATTACCATATTTTGAAAGGTATAATTAAATCAATTATCATTTTAGAATTTTGAAGCATTAGAAAATTATTAATTTCTTGAAAGTAGTTAGTATAATGTATAATATGGCATTAAAACAGCTTTACACAGAAGTTATCAATCAACAGCTTTATTAAAATTTAATATTCAATTACTGTACTTTTCTATGAAATATGACCGTTGACATATTTTAGAATTTTGAAGAAAACCTGAAAAGTTTCTCGAAGACAGATTTAGAATAATTGAGTTGTCTGTAAGATAAAAAAAATGTTTGAAAATTTATTATGCAGATACTTTTAGAAATAAATTATGTTTTTCTATACGTTTAAAGGGATGGAGAAATAAGAAATAATCATTTTTGTCCATCTTTAAATGAAAAAGTAATTAAATGCTTCATTTGAAGAGTGTCTTAGTAAATAATATTCAAATTATTTCTAGCACATAAAATTGCACAAAAAATTTTTGTGAAAAAAAAAATGTTTATTGATTTATAAATTTTTCTTTTTTAACATATTCAGTTTTTTATTTGATGTTGGGATGCCATGGTGATGTAAGCAGAGAATTTCCCATAAAAATACATTTAGGTATTATATGTATCAGTGGCTCCAGCAAACCCCAAACGACATTTACAAAATATTTTCTAATAAAATTATTATTATTTTTAAATTTTAACAATTTTAAAAACTGAATTTCAAATTAAATGATTCAAAATACTTATCTGTCATTATACAATAAATAACACAACAAAATAAAAATTACAGGCCCCAGTTATTATTAATTATAGCCCCCCGACATAACTTCAAGATCTTTTTTTTTTACTTATGAAAGTAATTTAGGGTTTCCAAAATGATCCTGAACATGGACTTACACAGTAAAAATAGAAAAATACTTCCTTATTCTACGTTGTAAAAAAAGAAAAATATTTATTAATCTACGAAAATATAATATGACAAAGAACAAAAATATAATGTATCCTCATCTGAAGTACGCACGTTTCCGAAAAGCATTCCTTTATCTTTAGAAACCAACAGATTTCCTAGATTTAAAGAAGATTTTACAAAAGAACAACGTTTCTTTTGCTTAATTCTGTATAATTCCTGGAAATTTTCTGTAGAAAATTCCTCGTGCCTTGCATTCAATAATATTTCAAATTTTAACGGGACGGGGGACGTTTAAAATTTTTCATAATAGAGATTTGAAATTTTGTGCAAATGTACTTTTCCCGATAAGTATATAGAACACTTTTAAAAGAAATTTCTAATCTTATTATAATTTTAAGATTTAAAAAAAAAATTGAAATTTTAAAATAAAATTTTAAAATGCCTCTTGCGTTTTAATTTTTTAGGTTTTTCTCTTTTTTCGAATTTACTCGCGTAAAACTTTATTACAAAGTGCATCGATTTTTTAATCCCTTAAATTGTTAATTTTTTAGAGATGTTTTTATGAATTCCATATCTATTTTCATCAAAATTTTGCCTTATAATAGGTTAAAAATCAAATTTAATTGCCATAATGAAGTCGAATTTTTAAATGCATACACAGTTTCGTTTTAAGCAATATCACGATTATTCCTTGTCAGTTTTATGAATTTTGATCAAAAATTAAATAACAAGGAGCATTTCAAAAAAAAAAAAAAAAAAAAAGAAAAGAAAAAGAAAGAAAGAAAGAAAAAAAAAATAATTTAACAAATTACAACGACCATTTGGAAAATGATTTTTTCAAAGACTAAAATTTAAGACATAAAAAATCGCACGGAGTTGATCCTACATTACGTACGTCATGAACTAAACATTAATAGTGTTATTACACGTAAAAATTCCAAGCGACAAAAATTGCCTGCGACTCGTACGTATTATCCACCTGAAACTTATGTATTATCCAAGCATTTCATTGGCTGTTCGGGAAAAGGCTTTTCCATCGTCAGATTTCCAAGAAACCTGACGGCCCATTTTAAATGAAATTTCATTCTTGAACTTCTAAACATCCCACAATATTACTTTTTACACCGTCGTATAGAGAAAAAAATGTACTTTTAAATGCAATTTGTTTGAAAGTTGTATCTCAATTTGTTTCTGAGTTATTAAATTTTTTTTTGTAGTTTTTATTACTTTTTTGTTATAGTGGCAACAGAAGGTATCCATCTCTGTTGAAAGTAAAAGGAAATACATATTACTGTATAGACCAATCAGAAAACGAATAAAATGATGATTAAACCAATAAAAACCTTCAGATATGCTTTTGATTTCCTACCCTAACGAGGACAATAACCATTTTCCAAATGGTTAAAAAAAACAAAAAAAACTAGAACATTTCAGAAAAACATATTTAAAGTATATTAAAAGGCCAAAAAATTGTTTGTGAACAAAATATTAAAACGCTTGTAACTTTGCGTAAAATAATTGCATCTGCATGCGTTTTTCCACGAATGACGTAGTACAAATTGAAGAATAATAATACATACAAAAAGGATATCGATTTTGAGATCGACTTTTGCTCAAATAAAGGTCCATGGTCCCCTTAATTGCTTAAAACGTTTACAGCCAACAGAGTAAAAAATTGTCCAAGCATCGGGTCATAAAAAAGGCCATATTTTTTTTTTTTTTTTTTTTTCAAAAAACATTATGGCCACCCCAACCCCTCCCATTCTGACCAGAAATCAGAGTTCTAACTTTTTACGACTGCTCTTTCATCTTCGCCTAACACTTCATTTATAATGGCTGTTACATAATAATGGAAGCCATCAGTCCATCAGAAGAAAATAACTCGGATAATCGGGACTCTATTGTAGTTCAGTTTTAAGACTTAAAACATGCGATTTTATTTTATATAAAACGACATCATCTGCATTCGCCGAAGAATTCCTCATTTACGATCCAGTCATGAGCAACATCTACAATAAAATATGCATAGAACGTCACTATCTCAGAATAATACACAAATCCAGCAAAAAGAAATCAGCAAAAAACTCGATAAAAAAATCGGCTATGTAATGATTCATATGCCTTCATTTGTTTGTAATATTAATATAGATACTTAAAATTAAATTTAGTTTATAATAGCTCCATGTTTTTTCAAAATAGCCCGTATTTTAATTACATTTTTTTTTCAGTTTTTGTGGGAAAATGGCAACAAAAATATATAATTACAATTTTCCAATTATTTTTCCTGTACTTTCTACACAAACGGAGTACTTGAGTTGCAAAAATTAAACAAATTTCGCTAAAATCTAAAAAAAAAAATTAATATTTCAAAAACAAATGGAGATGCAGTTTTGAAACAAATTGTATTTAAAAGTACTTTTTTTCCAATACGACGGTATAAAAATTGAAAATCTGTGATGCTTAGAAGTTTAAAAAATTGCAGTAGAGTATTTAACAGTACAATGATACATCTGCTTTGTTTTACGGCAGAGTTGTACAACGGAACGTTATTTTTTGGAGACGACATTTTAATTTCTGGGAGAAAGAAATAGCATACCAGTGGCTAATAATAGGGGATCGATCTAATGCAAATTTATAAGAAAAAAATATATAAATCTATATTAAAAAATATAAATCTATAGGAAAATACTGAGATTTTCGTCTTTTTTACCCGACTGAAAAGAAGGGTTATGTGTTTCACGCGTATCTGTGTATGTGGATTTCTTTATACCCTCGAAACATCCCAACGGCTGGATGGATTTTAATGAATGAGGTCCCTATCAATTCGTCTTAACGGCCCGATGGTTATAGGCTAGGTTTTGTTTTTATAAATTCAAAATGGCGGTAGAGACGAAAAAAAAAATTACGCACCCTATTGAGTGGCATATCATAGGATAGGTCTTTCAAAATGAAGACGATGTTTCATTGACTATTTTACAGTCAGAAGCTCCGTTAAAATGTTATACAACCTGGAAGTTGTGTATATATTATGGATCTCTAGCTTTACTGCAACTCTATCCATCATAGACATCTATAGACCTCATCAAAACAGTGTTTATAGATAGGAACTAACAATTAAACACAGCTTAAAAGTCATCAATACAAGTAAATAAAAAAAAAATTAGGTAAGTAATAAAAACAAATAATATAAAAAAATATATTTTAAGTCAATTCCTACTTAGGTCAATAAGAGAATTTTTTTTTTCTCCCATTCTTCTTTCCCCTTGAGTGGCGCTTAAAATGCCTTGATCAAGAAGAGGGCTCTCTCGGTCTTAAAATACCCTGATCAAGGAGAGGGCTCTCTCGATTATTGAAAATTAATTAATTAAATTTATTTAATGAATTAATGTTTGAAAAAACTGGATTAACATCAAGTATAATCCATTACAAGTTTAAAAAAATTTATTTGAGCTTGATTGGATGAATAATAAGTATTTTATTAACGATTGAAAATTTGAACAAGATATATATAGCGAGAGTGTGAGCTAATAGTAGGAATTGAAAAAAAAATAGCTTCACTTTGATGAGAAATAATTAGTTCGCTTTTTACGCAGTCGGGTTTTTTGATTTTTTAAATTTAATTGTTTATTTGATTGTACTTTTCCCTGATCTGTATCCACCCTGCATAATATTAATATATTGTTCGTTTACTTCTAATTGAAATTACTTTGATATAAAAAAGGTATGGTTCTAAAATAAGAACTGAATTAATATTGAAATCTTTAAAAATGTAGTTTATTATATTTATCCAGTAACAGAAAATATTTATTTAACAAAGAATTATATTTTTTCATGAATTGCCATCAAAAATCTCAGAAAATTTATAGACTCGCGCACATATTATAGCACTATTATATCATACACTTATATAGCTACACTATATGGCCAAAGGTGACCGGTCACTTGTGATTTTAGACGTTTTCTTAAATATCTAGAAAAACACATGAGAAATTATCTTGAAACTCCAGGTGTGTAAACAGAATAGTACAGGTCATATATTTCCATGAAAATTTTTTCCCGAAACCCCATAGGGGAACGACAACAAATTGAAAAAGAAAGAAGATCTTTTGGATAACCTTGCAAAAGGGATAACCCTGTAAAACCCCTGATGAGGGGTTCTATCCTTATAGCCATTAATTAATGCTAATATAGCATACACAATATTGCACGTACTACTGTATTTGGATACACACCCTCATATTTTTGCTTCATTTTGGGAACAACGGATTTCGTGCTTATTCTATCAACGAATATTTTCAGAATTTTCAAGCTATGTTTTTGAGACTTTCACAAAAGTTGCTCCATACACTTAGCTAATACATTATGCACATTATATTTTGATTGCATTCGTGCATGCGCAGTGAAACATTTTTTAGTAAACCTGATCCTTTTCTATACAATTTTTTTTATTCTGATTGCAGGGTATTGTGTACAATGCTGTTTGTCATATTTTCTGAAAAGAACTTTTTTTTATATTAAGAACTCTACAAATTATAAGCAAAAAACTTGGCAAAATTTAGGACTCTTTATATAAAAACTTTAATTTCTCTACGAATATACCTACTATTCTCATAAAAATGAACACAGTTTATTGCAATAAGACACTTAATCATAATCTACTGTGTTGAACGCTGTTGCTACGTTAGTTTTTACAGGGTTATCCAATAGATATTCGTTTTTTCAATTTGTTGACGGCCCCCTATGGGGTTTCGGGAAAAAATCTTCACGGAAATATATGACCTGTACACACACCTGGAGTTTCACGACAATTCCTCATGTATTTTTCTAGATATTTAAGAAAACGTCTAAAATCGCTAGTGACCGGTCACCTTTGGCCATATTATACATAGAATGACACTAAGTGCATAACGCTTCCGGGATTGAACTCATTCGTTTCCTGATAATCCAAACGCGGCCATGTTAGGCTTAAGCATTTTGATGCCGTATTTGCCGACTGCCTTATTTAATCTGTCTATCTATTCGTTGTGTAACAAATTCTTCTTCAATTTTTCTCAAACCTTCAAAAAGTATACAATTATAACGCTTTAAGATCTAATTTAAAAATAACCAGATACCAACAACAGGGTTCCGATGTATACAAGCGATTACCGTTGCCATTCATAAGCACAAACTACAAATCCAAAAACAAATGAATGACTCTTTCAGCTATTCATGAAATGCTCTTAAAATATTTTGCAAAAGCATATTAATATTTTGAAATACGTTTTTCAGTTTTGTTTACGTTTATTTACAGTTTGAATTCAGTATACACGGTTAAATATATCGCGAAAAATTACCTCTGTTTTTCAAGGCTATCTATTTTCTGACCAATGAGAACGCTTCATGGTGTTCAGTGAATATAGCTATATTCTGTGATTCATTCCCGTGAATTATTTTGTACCGGATTAACGTTTCCTTTCTAAAAATAAACGTACTTCAAATTATTTAAAGGCATTATTATGGTTTTACAAATATTTTAAGAGCAAAATCGGATGTCGACCGTATTTTTTAATGATTCGTTCAAATGAGTCATTCAATTGCTTCTGGATTTAGAACATTGAAATTTGTGTTGTACATGTGGCATCACCAGTGAATGTTGATTTGATTTTCAATCTTAAAACGTTGAGTAAAATGTGCTTTCTTTTCCACTATTCGCAAAAGTTACATTTTTAGACAGATTATTCAAAATAAATTAACATTTAAGAGATTACATTCAATTATCTAATATTCTGTTGTGATAACTTCAGTTAAAATTAGATTGGTAGTTTTATCTATCCCTATATGAAAGTAAACAAACAATTGATTCATTCGTCTTGAACTTTTAAAATATTAAAACAAACGTTTATATGTTCTGTTGCGCCATCTGTCGGTAGTTAAAAAAAAAGAAATTTTCTTTTTAAAATGTTTTTTGAATTCTGAAGACATTAGGGGAAAAATGAATATTTCTTATAAAATGAAATTAGAATATCAGAAATATGTAATGCCGTATATATATATGTATATATATCAATGCATTATTATAATAAATGAAATTTTGTATTTTGTAGGGAAAATAATTTGTAATTTAGTAACAGAATTTGAGAAAATAAATTGTTAATGTAATTCATAGTTGCAATTTACTTATGTGATAAAAAATGATTTTTAATTATCAAAATTTATTAAAGGTTTCTTTTAGGCATGTTTAAAAAATGTCGGGATTTTCTTTGTTCAACCTTTAAAATTTAAGTTATATAATTATTATTTTGGCAATTAATAAAAACAAATAAACTTTCTGTTGGAATTGTCTTTTATTTTACCGCTTACCATCAGATAAAATAGTTAATTGACAATATATTTTAAAATAGCATTATTACTACTAATTTGAATGGTTTTGTGAAATATTTCTTCAAATTTTGTGAGTGAAGTTCATTTGCATACTTTATATCAGTATTTTACCAATTCAATTAATAATTTTCTTGCCAATTAAATTTCAATGAAAAATGGGCTGTTTTTACTTTATCCCACCTGACCCTATTAGTCAGACGAGACAAAATTTATTTCTTCACAATTCTGTTTATAATGCAATGCTATATAATTTTTTTGAAAATGCAAACACGTAATTCTGACGGGCTATATTCTAGTAGTATATATGAGGCATTCTCACAAAATTTTAACTTTGAGGAATAAAAATCTGATGAAATTAAAATTAATAAAATAACATATTTTAAACTTATAGACGAATGCCTTAATGATTCAAAATAGAGAAAAAATGGTCAGCAGCGACGACTTTTTTATTTAACTGAGGTTTAAGATAAACTTGCGAGTTTAATTTTCCTTACCATTTTACCCCTGTAACTTTTTATTTTCTTCTTAATTTTTACTTATGATGAATTTCCATATTACCTACAGGACATTCAAATAAGAAATAATAACAATGTAGTATTTTTAATAGAAAATTTTGGTATAACATTATCTGAAAGAGATGTTAAGTAAGGGACGCACAGTGGGGCAAAATCCCAAAAAGCTGGCCAAAAGTCGAAAAATAAAGTTACTATTTAGGAAATTTTGACAATGTAGATGGCTAGAATAATGTTTGAAGGGTCAGAATCTGTATTTATAAAAAGGTTTTCGTTTTGCGTTGGCAATCTGTATCATTTTAAAAGTGACGCTTGGAGGATTATCATATGAGGCGAACAAAAAGAGCAAAACAATGGGTCTTCTAAACACGTGGTACATTTTCCCATATTATCCGATTTTAATGCTTTAAAATGGATTCACACGATGATAGTGTGTACTTTTTTGCGCATGTTACAAAAATTATATTAAGTACGTAAAAATTAATAAATTCATGATTATTTTTGATCAAAAAATTTTTTAAAAAGTTTTATTTTTTTTGCTTTCAAACATCAAAAAGTTTATAAGTTCCACGGTGTTCCGCAACGACATATAATGGAAACAATAGCCCGAACTATTATCTAATGAATCATGAAAAAACCAGCTGCCATAAACTGCCATTCTGCATTTCGTGCAGGTTTTTGCAACCACAAGTAAAAATATCACTTTTTTAGTCGCTTCAAAAGCTATGACATTTATTATTTTTCACAGTAATTTAGCTGGCAAACATTTTTTAAATTTTCAGATTATTCAGTTTTGTGATAGATTACATTATATACTGTACTTAATGTAAGACTTACATTATATACTGTAAGTGTTATAATCATAAGCATAAAGGAATTTGATAAGCAAGATTAGTAACAAAAACAAAAAAGAATTCTCTATCATCGATACAATAGAAATACATTTTCTTATCTTTATAGACAATAATTTTGTGTATTCTATCGTAATTAGAAGAATTATCTTATCAATTGCAATCTTTGCTAGATCATACTGGTGAACGTATTTTATTAATGCAAACGGAAATTATTCAGAATCTGACTTCAAAGGTTAGCAATCTAAATTTGGTTTTCAAGTGGGGATGTGATAGTACATCTGGTCAAAGTACTTTTAAACAAAAATTTAGCATTGAGGATGGTAGAAATTAGGTTCAAATAGCTTTTTTTACTTCTCTAGTGCCACTAGAACTTAAGTGTTGCGGAAAATTCAGAAATCGTTATCTGGAAAAATTCGAGCTCTTGATCTCCTCGATTGTTTAGGCCCATCAGAATCCATTTTTGCACGAAAATACGGAAGCTACTGTCAGTGAAATGGATTATATTACAGATCAGGAGAGTAAACTTATTCCTTTTAAAACAATCATTGGCAGAAAATAAGTAGACGTTAATTACAAACTAGCTTTAATGATGGTTAATTGTAAAAATTTTAATGTCATTTCTAGTAATTTGTCAACTCAACGTTGGTACCTATATCAGGCAACTAATACCTATATCAGTCAAACTATTTTCAAACTAAAAGTGAATGAAAATCATTTACAATTCGAGATGTCCACGTCACATGCCTATATAAGACCTTTTGAGCGTACCTTGCATTTGGCATTACAAACGGGATATAAAGGAATGGAAAGTGTGCACTCCTGACGAGAAGAAAAAAATTAAATTTGCAAAACAAAATTTACAAAAAAGATTTCGTTTACAATTAGAACTTCTCGCCGATAAATCAAACCTCGGATTTGGAAGCACAAATGCTAAAGTACAGCTCGTCGATTCTTTGATAACACAACTATTTCTGCTTCCATAATGAGAGTAGACGAAGATTTGACCAAACGATTCCACGTCATACACTGGTGAAAACAATTAAAGGGACAAATGTTCTTTTTACAATTAAACAAAAACTAACAAAGCAAATAAAACCAAACTTGGCCAAAATATCATTCGATATAAGATCAATATATGGGAATAGAAAAATGGGCACAACCTGGACCCTAAACAAGGAAACTGGTCACGTGTCCAGTACAGCAGCTGACCGACACCCGGTCAGTCAGAGAAAAACATGTCTAATAGCGTGTATGATGGCCTGTAACAGCTGCACAACTCTCACATCGGCGTTTCATGCTGTTTACCAGGGTCATTATCAATCCCTGTTGCAACTGCACCCACTCTTGCACCAAGGCACCATAGGGCTCATCGATGGCCATTGGAGCTGGTGTTCGAGCTGCAATTGATCTTCCAAGGGCGTCCCATACGTGTTTGATAGGATTAAGGTCATTGGACATCGTAGGCCACTCCATTTGTTGAACATCCTCCGATTAGAGATATTCGCTCACAAACTGTTCCCTATATGGACGGGCGTTATCGTCCATAAAGACGAAATTTGGTTCATATGCCCCGTGGGAAAGGCTCACATAGGGTGCAAGGATCTCGTCCCTGTACCGCTGACCTGTCAGAGTACCTCTATCAAACCAATGAAGGTCGGTATGCCCGTCTGCCATGATACCTACCCAGACCATTAGGCCACCTGTAACATAGTGATCCTATTCGACATTCTTAGAGGGTAGATATCGGCTCCCGGGTTCTCTGCAGATGAGAACACGTCTCGAGTCACTGTCCAGACTGAATAGCGACTCATCACTGAAGACAACCCGCCCCCAACTATCCTCTGTCCAGGATAGTTATTCTCGGCACCATGTTAGACGGCGTTTTTTGTGGTTCACAGTCAAAGGGATGCAGACTACAGGGCACCTGGCATACAGTCCACCTGAATTAAGTTTCTGGGTGAATGTTATTCGTGAAATGGAAGTTCCTGTTGCATTATACAGGTGAGGAGACAGTTGTGTCGCTGTTGCGGACCTATCCCTTTTGGTTAGAAGTCTCAAATAACGATCTTCAGCCGGCGTTGCTGCCCTTTTGTGGCCTTGACCAGGTCGGCGGACCACTGTTCTTGTCTCACTGAACTGTTTCCACAGAGTGGACAACACATTTCTTGAAACACCGAGGTCATTACAACAGGTAGCCTGTGATTGGCCGGCCTCGAGTCTTCCAACAATTCGCCATCTTGTGGCATCATCTAGACGATGATAACTAGTCATACTAACAATGGGTAAACAAAGAAATTCAAAAAACAAAGATTGGGTTATGCTACGATGTTTCAAAACGTCCTTACGCTACAAGCTTCGGCGGTCAAATGAGGTACCTCTGCACAAACGCGATCACAGCGCCACTGCCTTATGACGACACAGACCACTGCATGGCAGGTGTATCCGCGAGGAGCTTAACTATCATCTGATACCTTATTTGCGTATGGGGATAACTTATTTTGTTTTGTTTTTTTTAAAAACCGTTTGTCCCTTTAATTGTTTTCACCAGTGTATTATAAGTAATTTCTTAACATTCATTTGATCAATTTCGTGTATTGTTGCTCACAAACAGCTTGTAAATTCGTCGAATTGCATTCCTAGTTCTATATGACAAATTCAGTGCACAAACTACTTATTCATGGCACAGAAATAACAGCTTTCTCATTATTGCCTGTTGGGCAAATCTCGCGAGACGCTCAAGGATAGTGCGTGCAACAAATTGATCAAAAGGTATCGAGACGATTTCTTCCTAAAATGCAGTAGGACGTAAACAATGGAAGATTTCTTTGCGGCTTTTAATGTTATTAGATCCCTTCATTTCAAGCTTACATAAATTACCATTGAAGAAACTAATATTCTTGCACCTAGAGGCACAGAAACTTCTGTAAAATATTTCGACACCTCCCCTTATGAAGAGTCTACTTAGTATACTACAGATTATTCAGAAGATGAATTTTAGAATATCCTTTCGTTTTATTTTAATAATATACAGAAATTAAACCTTGTATTTTATTTTTCATTAATGTACTTAATTGCATTTCATTAATAAAGATTCATTTTTTAATTTTGATTAAAAACATCTTAGTTCCTTGAAAACACCTTGTAACGTTTGGCCTCGAAACTTTTTAATTTCGAAACTCGAAATATTTTATTTAAATCTAATTGTTTTTATTTTTAATTAGCCATTTTTAAAAATTTAATTTCTGAATCGTACTTAATATTCTCAAAAGTACCTACATACGAAATTTCATAGAAGTTGAATAACTTTCAAAGCATTTTAATTTTAAGTCCGTCATATTGGATCCGCCATTTTGTATTTTGGAATTTTAATTTTAGAATCCAGATCAGAATCCTGAAAAACACATGTGTACGAAATTTCGTGGCATTTAAATAACAGTTTCATATTTTGGCAAGCTTTTCGGGATTTTGCCCCACTGTGGAACGGTAAGAAAAAACAAGTTGGAAATTGCTCGCAAATGAGGTGCGTTTGTACTATAACTAGTTTTATAATTATTTTTTGCACCCCATATTGTACTGAATGTATATTTTTTTGCACTTCATAAAGTGCATAGTCTGTAACATCATAAAAATGCACTTCCAATAATTTTTTTCCCATTCCCCGTAATGTAACGGAACACTTTTGACTGTCCTGTAATTAAACTATGCATCCGATTTTCCTAAAATTTGAAATGGCTCGACAAAATTTTGCAACAATTATATCTTTAAAATTTCAGACCATTCAGAAGGCTGTAACATCATTAAAATGCACTTGTAATAATTTTTCCCATTGGCCGTAATGTAAAGAAAAACTTTTGACTGTCCCTGTAATTAAACTATACATCCGATTTTCATAAAATTTGAAATGGCTCGACAAAATTTTGCAACAATCATATATTAAAAATTTCAGACCATTCGGTTGGGTAGTTTTTGCTCTGTTATATGCGGACAGACAGACGGACGGACTCAACGACGACTATAGGTGCTACGTATTTATATAATTACGAACGCACCTAAAAAGGGGCGGTAAGGGAAAAAAAGGGATAGTAAGGATGGGACGATAAGGAAAAATACCACCTATTTTTAGGCAAATAATGTTAAGATTAAGTGGTAGCCAGACTGTTCATTGATTTTTAGCAACAATTATTTATACCGGATTAAATAATAATAATTTACCTCGAAAAGTGCAGAAATAAACCTTGGGTACGATAAGACTTCCAATAAAGCCACAATGCTTGAAATTGATATTTAAATGCCGATTTAAATTCTGCAGTAAATTTCCTGCCAAAGAATTTTAGCCATTCTTTCTCTAGCGTACTTCTGCATGAGAAAAAAGTTGAAAAAGATTCTGTGGCTGCATCTGAAGCTATTTTCTGTATAATTTTAGCAAGGGGGACGGTAAGGAATCTAAAATCCAGGGACATAGTTCAAAAAATAATATCAACCATAAAAATGTGTGCAGGTTAATTTTTTGCTACATATTTATATAAAACAAAAGTCCCAGTTTCGGAAAAAAAATTATATCGAATTACTTTTATTGAAACAATTTTATACAGACAGCTCCAAACTTAAAAATCAGCATCAGGGACAGGGAATGGTAAGGAATTTCGAGGTATATTTGGGCCCCCGACTTCGTCCAAAACTTATTTATCTCGTTAATATTGTTATACAGTCATGCAATAGGATGTTTTCCTGTATAAGAAATAAAAAAAATCAAGAATATGAACTAAATAAAAATTATTATTCAGGGACTTAAAAGTCAAAAGATTGTGAGAATGCCACACATATACACTATTTATTCGCTGTAGATATAATCAGAAACCTTATACAACATTATTGAGGTGAGAGCAAACTTTGGTATTATTATTTTTTCTTACATATGCCTTTAAGACTTATTTTATAATAACAGTTATGTGCCTTTTTTTACTTATAAATTTATATTTACGCGTCTCATTTATACAAGAAAAAATAATAAAAAAATTTCTTTGCTTGCATGGTAGTATTTTTCTTATTTTATTTTTATTTAAGGTTTATGACTACGCTTAAAATGCGATTTTTAACCAAAATTTGTATTTTCTTTTTATTACATTTCATGAAAACCGAATTCTTTACCTTTCAAAATCTATGCTTACTTTTATTGTAATATAAACAAAACCTGAATTATAATGATTTAAAAACGACTTGACTGCTCTGTTTGAAACCAAACGTGCCATTTAAATAACCGGAGTTGAGGAGAATTTTTCTTATTTGCAAGAATGTTCTGTACTATAAAATGCAAATAATAGTTGTTTTATGTGCACTGAATATTCGCGTACCATTATAAATACTTTTTCATATGTTTCTTTGAATTTTCTATTTTTTATTTTATTTAGCAATAAAATAATATAAAATTGGATTATGTATGTTATTAAAAGTTATAAAGTTATTCAAAAAAATTTTGAGGTCATTTATAACCCAAGAATATGAATGACTCTTTCAATATTGACTACATGTTCAGTGAAAACCTTTTTCCCCCTCTTCATACAAACACTGTCGAAAAACAAAATATGGGTTTCTATAAATAAAAGAAGTCTCAGATTTATAAATGCAGTAAACTTCAAATGCACATAATTGTAAATAATTTTAGTAAAACATAAATGTAAACCATAAATGCATTTTATGTAAAATATACTTTTCAATGAAAATTCTATACGTAAAACATGATTTCTCAAAAAGTTTTTAAAATATCAATATAAATTTAAAATGCAAGTTATTAAAATTGTTGTGAAGGCAATGAACTAAATATTTAATTTCAAAATAAAAACTTTATATAATCTTTTATAACTGTTTTTGTGGAATTACAAATATGAACTTAAAAAAAAACTACCATGTAAACACATGCGACATGCCATAATTCGTAAAAAAATTATACTATCTCTTAGATTTTAGTTTATTACCTTCATCAATGTCATAGAAATTACATGTAGACAGAAAATGCAGATATGTGCGATAGAATTTCCCGCAGAGCGTTTTACGTATTGTACTAAATTTCACTAAATTTTACAAAGAATTAATAGTACTTATTATATTTCGACTAAAAAAGAAACTTGTGATTTGCACGCTGTAACTAAACTTGAATGTTCAGTTAAGCAAATTCTTTTTGGTAATGGATTTAATATCTTTAACATTTCGATTTCTTTAAAAACATTTTTGAAAGTAGCTTTGGTTATTTAAATAACAACAATGTTCTTAATTAACAATGCCATACTTAAATAAATGACAATCAGTGTCATTGCTATACAAATTATCATATTTAAGAATTTACAATAAACTTAATTATTTTCGAGCTATTATCTTTAAATGATGAATAAGTTTTCAAGTATTTTAATTCAGCTAAATGATCCAAACAATTATTATTTAAATTTTTGTTTGTTTTTATTATCTTCACTGTACATTTTCAATTATAGATTTAAATTCTTACTGGTTCGAAGAGGTATTAATTAAGTCAACGCAGCTGAAAAAAATATTATATTACTTTATGTGCGAAACATAAACTCTAAATATATAATTTTCTCGTGAAAATTGCTGTGGGCTATTTTTTGCTCTTCTTCGTGGTTTCCAATCACAATCTTACTAAAAATAAGTTAAAACTATAATTAAGAAAAAAAAAAGAGTTGCAACTTAAGGGGAAAAAAATGCACCGAACTTAGTCAGACACATTAAATACGGATCAATAAAAAAAATATGTAGAAAAATAAAAATTAGGAGGGATTTTCTTTACACGCAGACGTTTTCAGCTGTTTGCCGAAACTTCTTACCTGTAAAACTAGTTTTGCCACATTGAAAGTTTAGAGCAGCTGAAAACAATCTTAAGGACCTACAAGACGAAAGAAGCAGATTTAGAATTCTGTTTATAAGATAAAAGATTTCCTTTTCCCATAAAACAGATGTATTTTAGATTATATATCGCACTAAAAATACTTGCTAAAAGCTCAATTTTGTTTAGTGTAGTGGAAATATTACAAATATCACACATGAGTAAATTAAAAAAGAATAAAATTTATTATTTACTTCATTGTAAGCAAAAACATTCTGGTAATTCAATTACAATTTTCACGAGAAAATGATATATTTAGAGTTTGTGTTTCGCACATAAAGTAATATAATATTTTTTGCAGCTGCATTGATTTAATTAATACCTCTTCGAAATAATAACTATTGAAATCTGGAACTGAAAATGTACAGTGAAGATAATTAAACAAACGGTCAAGTGCTAATTTTACTCGCGCTCAGAGTGTTCCGTACAATAAATGTATGAGTTATTAACTGTATTATTAAAAAAAAATCGTTGCTAAAAGAATAATAAGACTTTGTAAAAAACCATACAAAGTAGGGTTGATTATAGTTGTATATTATTTATTTCTATTCTGTATAACTCTTTTTTTATAAATCTTATCCTAATTTGTTTATGATGAACTTAATTCGGTACTGGCAATAAAAGTAGTGCATATTTAAACCTCAATTGGCATTTCATAAAACTAAATTCAGCGTAGTAATAATCTTTTCTTTTTACAGTGTAGCTAAAACAAAATCCTTGTTCAAAGTTTAAACTTAGCATTATACTAAGCACGCTTCGAAAGGAGGTCGTAAAGTTGCAGCGCTGTCTTGTTCCGTGCCGAGTTTTTCCAGATAGTTTTTTAATTAACTTTTAAAGCTTCGAGAGGCGTATTCAGAGGTCCACTCAATGCAAACTAGTCACGAATCCCATAATATTTATGTGATTAATTCTAATTAAATTAGTCTGTTTTTAACAATTTGACGTTTATTGCTTTTATACTGTTACTGGGTATTTCATTATACAAATATATCATTAAAAGTTGTTATCAAGGCTTTAAAAGCCAATGGTACATAGAGTCATTATGTATGTCCAAACCATCCGTGTCTTTAAGGGTTAATATTTCGGCTAATTACAGATGATTTTTTTCGAAAATCATTATTAACGATGCTTTTTTACTTCTGCTACGATAAATACCGTCAGCGCTTCTCAGCACTGTTGCTGAAGGCTCGCAAAGTGAAATTTATGTGTAACGGAAAAATGCACTTTTCTCAAAAGCTATGTGACCTAGGGTAATCGCTATAATTTTCCTGCAAGGTTTAAATTAACATCTACTACCCCTAATTTTTTCATAATTTTAGTTTCAGTAGATTCAGAAATAGAGGGATGGGGGCATATTTTTGCGCTACATTTTCGACGTTATCTCTGAAAGTATATTATCTAAAATTAAAAGAAATGTATTTTTGAGTTCAGAGTTACGAAATCTTTCGCACGATGTACAAAGAAAAGATTTTTTTTTCCAAGTAACATAATTACCCCTCTACATTTTCCCAAAATATATTTGTGAATGTTTAATAATTTGTAAATATGTGGATGAATAGTCTTTATTACTTCCCCCAATTTGAACTTTCCACGTTCCATAGTTTACGAGTAAAATGGCTGTGGCAGACGAACAGACAGACATAGGAATGATCTTATAATGGTTCCGTTTTTACTTTTTAAGTACGGGACCATAAAAACAAACAAAGATTTAAATGATGATTGTTTGGATCATTTAGCTGCATTAAAATGCTTGAAAATTTATTTAACGTTTAAAGATAATATCTCAAAAATAATTAAGTTTATTGTAAATTCTTAAGTATGATAATTAGTATAGCAATGAAACTGATCGTCATTTATTTAAGTATGGCATTTTTAATTAAGAACATTATTGTTATTTAAATAACCAAAGTCACTTTCAAAAATGTATTTTTAAAAAATCGAAATATTATTTGCATAAAAGATATTAAATCCATTACCGGAAAGAATCTGCTTAACTGAAGATTTAAGTTTAGTTACAGCGAACAAACCATAAGTTTCTTTTTTTGTAGAAATATAATAAGTACTATTAAGTTATCAAAAAGAGATGCATACACGCTACTGCAATGCTCTTAATACTCTGGGGAACTTTTTTTTTTATGGGAATGTGTTTTTGATTTCACTTTATTTTATTACACGATTGAGTAATAGATAAATATTATATAAATTAATAAACTAATAAAAAACGATTTATTTATGTAGATTTTTAAGTATTTAACAAAGAACAATCAATATGAATATTTTTATAACTAACAAAAACATAATATTTCTTCATCGCTCTAATAGAAAAATTTTGAAGCATTTTGATATACTTGAAAAATATTCATGACTTCATCCCATAAGCCCATATGAACTTGATTATTTATATATGTATGTGGTTTTTATTTAAAAAAATGCATATATATATATATATGAAAACAGATGTATTGGTAGATTTTATTCTCGCGATAGATTGCCTCAGCTTAACAAAGGATTTTTAGGTACGTTTGTTATAATATAAATATGTAGATCCTGTAGTTGTCTTCTGGTCCGTCCGTCCGTCAGTCTGTCTGCCTGCATATAACAGCACAAAAACTGCCCAACCGAATAGTTTGAAATTTAATACATAGAGTCGTTTCCGAACTTTGTCGAGTCATTTCAATTTTTATGAAAATCGAATTAAAACTTAAAAAGATCTTAATAAAAGTTTTCTTCATTCTATTAAATTCTATCATACGTAATGAATTCAATGATATCCCATTATAGGTAATGATTCTATGTTGCCATGGTGATGACGTCCTGTTTAAGATGGAGTCCAATTATTTCCGTATTACTATATTTAATATATATATATACGATTATAAATTTTGTATTCATGCCCTTTTACATAAGAGTAACAGTTATTTAACCAAGATCTGAATATTTATAAAACTAATTAAAGTACGAACGCACCTCATTTGCCACATTTGACATACAATTTCCGACTTGTTAAATCCGTAAAGATATTCCGCTTCCACCGATACATCAATAAAATCTGCATAAGATGTCGATTTTAAATGTTTTCAATTGACTTTCTTGATTGAAAATCTTTGTAAATTTTCTTTGTCACCTTGTGACGTTCCATCTGAGTTCATATGAAAAAACCAGATGGCCACTTATATTTAGTCAACACTTTTAATTGGGTCTCCAGATGCCTCAGTCTACGTCGCATGTCAATGGATTCACAAACTCCAGATGTGTAGTATAAACGGTTTTAATGAGATACTAATTCTCGGTGTAAAATGGCTGACTAACACGATTCCAAACAAATAAAACTTTTGATGAGATGAATAAGACTCTGACGTGGTCATCCACTAGAGACGGACTAAAGAACTCATGAGATGCCTTTTTGGACCATGTAGTGCGGTCGCTTTTCTTGGCCGTCGAAAGAGAAGGGGCGAGCAAGCCTCCGATTGACTTTGAAGTTTTTAATGTTCCTGTGACTGTTGTGTGTCGTGTGCTGTGCTGTCCTAGCGTGAAATAAAAATTTAAAAGAAAGGAACGCAAGTTCTCTTTATTTAATTTTAAGTATAGTTCCTCGTATGATTTTATTTTACGTTATAACCTTTTCCGCTTGTTCTCTTTTCTATAATCGGAGATATTTTCTGCTGTATGGTGTAGTATTCAAAATGTATTTTTAAAAACAAAAATGAAAATAAATCATTATGACGTAAATACAAAAAAAGTGTAAAATTTCTTAAATGATATACAATTCAAACTTTTAATTAATTGGTTGAGGATTAAATTCCATTTAAGGGGAAAAGAATCCCTGATCAACTGAAATTTAATAAATATACATTTAAATTGAGGCTACTTCAACAATTAGAGTGTCTTATAATTTTCAACCAGCGGGGGAGAGCGAGCTAAGCTCCGTTAAAATTAGCTTTGTGTTCGACTCGATATAATAATAACTTTTTGCTGTATTATTTCTATAAAGCATTTTATTTAAAATAGCATTATTTACAGAAACAATCAATATTAAAACTATGTACATATTTCTAAATTTTACATAACTTACATATTTGCAACGAAAGGGCATCCTTCCAAACTGCATTTTCAGTTTGTTAAACGAAGAAACTATTGGTTGAATTCTGTTTTCGAAAACACTCTATGGATTCAGATTGGTTGAATCATGTATATCGTCTTCTATTAGGAATTTCTACAAAAATTCCTTCTGATTCTGAAAGCCATTTTTTTCGCCAAGTGTTGGTGTTTATCGTCAAATTTCGCGACATTCGTTCATTTTGCGTCAAGTGTGTGTTTTGGCATTGATAATATTGAAAGTCGATTATCCCGCCAAATCTAGCCAATGTTTCACTAACTACCACGAAATTTGCCGGAATATTGCCAACTCTTCAACAATTTAATAACTGTTTCAACCTACACCCCCACTGAAATGCATTGATCCGTTATGACCCCAAAATGATCCACTAATTGAATTTTCTCGAACACGTGACCAAGCCAAATGGTCTTCTCGTACCCCAAAACGGTAGGACACAAAATTTAGTCAAAATCGTTAGAGGCGTTTTTTAGATAAAATGTTCATATGTACACACACATAGACATAAGATTTGCTCGTATTATATGATAACAATTCTTTTTTCAACAACAACAACAACAACAAAAATAGCTAGTATGTCTGTAAAAGTAAATAATTAAACAATTAAATATTAATATGGATTCCGCCAAAAATAAAGTTCTGTGTTAAGTGAGCCAAAACATATCCCGTCTCTTTATCATTCAAATTAAGACTTTTTATTTTTCGTGTAAAAGGTCTATAAACTGTAGCTGAAACGAAAAAAAAACTTTTCTTAAGCGCATGATATTTTGAAAAAAAAAATGAAAAATTTTTATGGGCAAAAATTGCTTTTTTAAAGACAATATTGCATAAGAAAATCGCGTTAAAAAATCTTTATACTATTTCCAAATGTTTCGAAACACATGATTACTTTAACCTCTTCGCTCCCTGGGTCCCCAAATGGGGACCTCCGTTTTGTCTCACTTTATTAATGGTACTCGAACATATTTACAATTTCGATATCAGAATGATAGGTTTCGAAGTCGAACTAATGCAAATAAAATAAAAATCTTGCTCTGAAATGGGAGAAGAAATAATTCAGCAATAATTAATAATAAATTCAGTAATACCCAGTAGCGAAGAGGTTAAAAAAAGTGTATTCGTTTTAATATATGAACATAAATTATTTATGACAAATTAACACCTTGTAATAATATACAGGGTGGTCATAAAAAAACTTTCACGATATATGAACCCCTAGTGGCCTAACCGCTCAACCAATCGAAAAGAAATTTTAGGTATACCTATTTAAAGGTATGCGCTCGAGTTCGTGATGATTTAAAGCAATAGAGCTCTTACGGTTATGGTTACAGTGAAAAAAATTGGAAATTTTCGAATGGCAGCACCTATTTGTTTCATGCGTAAATTCATCAGCGCATTGAAAAACCATAAGTGGCGTTGGAATGATCCACGTACAATGAAAATTGCCGGCGCAAAACACTTGCAAGAAAGACCATTGCGAGGAACGAAGAAGTGGCTACAAGACATGTTTTTCAGTAGCCGATTTTTTTTTTCACTTGTGAACTGAGTAATGTTGTAAGATTTGTTTTAAAATGTGTTTTTGAGTTGTGTTCGTGTGCACATAGTGAAAATAAAAATGTAATCATTTGTTTTAGAGTGCTGAATATTATGTTACATAGGAAATGATTAGGATTGAGTGCCACGATATTACATCGGCAATTTTAGTCATACGTGTACCGTTCCAACGCCATTTATGGTTTTCAATGCGCTGATGAATTTGCGCAGAAAAGAAAAGAGGTGTTGTCATTCGAAAATTTCGAAATTTTTTCAATGTAACTGTAACTGTGGGAGATTTATTGTTTAAAATCATCATTATCTCGAGCGCATATCTTCAAATAACTAAATCTGAAATTTCCTTTCGATTGCTTGAGCAGTTAAATCGCTAGGGGTACATATATCGCGGAAGTTTTTTTATGTACTTCTTTTATTGTTCTTCTTCCCTGTACTTCTTTTAATTGCTAAAAGGTGTAAGACGAATACTTTAAAAACAGTGAAAATAGTTATATTGGACTGTTTACATGTTTCAGCTCTATCTGAGCCATTTTCAAAACAAATAAATAACATTCTAAAATCGCATGATTTATGATGTAATGATCTGAAACACCACCATTCAATATTTCACGTACTCTTTCAGATCACGCACATTATTTTTTATTTTATCTCAAATATTTATTTTCATATTTTTAACCGTTGAGTTTCACCCATAATTTTGGTAAGTTAACCCTTCCGGCCCTGAATTTTTTTCCGTTTGGGGTAAAAATCCCTTTTACGCAAATGAAATTAAAAGTAACTAACCAAATCACAGAAGTTAGGTTTTACTGAAATTTAACGAATATGATAGTTTCTGAAACCTAACGATTGCAGTTATTTCGCGTTCTTTGCATATGACAATAGTCGAAGGAAGAATTTTTGAAGACGTTTGAAAAATGTTATATTACAACAGAATTTAACAGACATAAAAACCTACTGGTATTTTTTATTGTTTATCACAAATTATTCATTCGGAAAAGTAGTCCCTAATTTAAGTTTAAACCCTTTCGGCCATGACTTTTTTCTTAAAGTCCAAAAAAATTTAAACTTTTGTAAACTTTTTTGTTTTTTTACTATTTTAAAGCTAGATGGCGCTACTTGTCCACTAAAAAGTCAAAATATAGAATGCACATATGTGATTATGAGGTTTTTACGTATCTACAAGGCGTTATTTATACTTTAAAGCATTTTAAAAGTAAGGAACATGTCAGGTTCTGATGAGCAGATACTTATTCGAATTACTAGTGTAATATTATCCTTTTACTTATATATTGTATTCATGTCACTTTCTATGTACTGGGAGTCTTACATTTATTTCATACCTTGAAGTTTGTGTCAATGAATAGCAGTTCCCCTGCCTATTCAAATGCATACGTGAGAGAAAGTAGACAAAAGAGTTTCTAGAGCGATAATGGACGTCACGGGAATGTGACAGTTGAGGTTGGTTGAAGGGGAGTGGGCCCTGATCGCAGAGGGGGAGCCCCGTATAGGCTGCCTTAGGAGAGGAGGGAGATAGCTGAAAAAAGAGGGTTCTCTTGTGGAGGTCAGGGTGTGTGGTCATTTTGTTCCTGAGTGGAGTCTTCGGACAGTATACGTATTGAGATGCGGGTGAGAGCGTAGGCTCTTTGCGTATACAGCGAGTGTAACTGGAGATCAAGAGTTATCTCCGATAAATCTGTTTTAACGAACGTAGTGTGAGAGGGAAGGGATATAGAATATTTTAATAAGCGGACCAGTACGCAGAAAGCATTTTCAATATGTAACTTAATGTCGGACCGACTCAGCTATATCCGAGTTCTTGATTGTAAATATTATTTTGTTATTTATAAATAGTGTGTAAATAAATTGTTAGTTAAGTTTAATTGAATGAGTTAGTGTTCTTTTCGATAAGCCTCTCAAAGGGTGCCCGATATCACGTAATTATATCGGTGGTGGCAGCATATCAACAAAAGAGGAACATTCTTCGAAGTTGTGTGGACCAAGAGAGTGAATCCGACAAAACACATCACATATGTGACCGCCAGGGCCGAAAGGATAAAGCGATGCTGCACCATTACATATTGAACTTTTACGTGTTACAATCTCTATGGTTTCTTTTATAATGGATGCATAATATAGATTGGAGAAAAAAATTATCTTACTTTCATTGAAATTTATTTGGATTTTTTCTTCTTGACATACTCTTGCCAGAACTGTGGTTTTGTGGATACACCCGAAATATGTAAACAGTCCAAGAAAAGTATTTTTACTGTTTTTAAAGTTTTTGTCTTACACCTTTTAGCAATTAAAAGAAGTAAACATGAATTATTGTTAAAGTTATAAAAAATATTTTCCACAGATTGGGCAAGCATTCTCGAAGTTTCCCCTTAATATTGCATTTGATAATTATATTTAACATTAAAATCTCTACACCGTTTTATATACGGACACACATTTATCTGGAAAATAGATCCATTGCAAACTTGAGACACTGGAAAGGGATTAGAGGAAAAATAATTTTCATGGAAACTTATCATTAGCATGCGTTCATCATGGTTTGCATGTGAGGTTTTAAAAGTGCGTAAAATCATTTAAAAATTGATTGGATTTGAATCACATTCACTCCGATTAATGGTGAATCAAAGCAATTTATAAAAATTAATCAATAAATCAAGCAATATTTTTAATCCACTTTTTTTCTGCAATTTTGCTCATTTTCAAAGTCAACCGTTAACTTAAATAGTGGCAGAATCAAAACTAAGTTACAACTATTATCGCGAGTAGGGTATTAATTTATAATGCATTTCAATGATATTATATCGTTTTAAAGGCTTAAAATACAGACGGCATTAAAACATTTGTGTACCATTTTAATAAACAATTTAAAAAAATGGAAGTGCTGGGAAATAAAATATTTTAGCAACAGAAATTAATTCGAAATGACAAATATAGTGTGATTCAATTGAATTGGCCTTTTTGTTCAAAATGTTGAATGTAAACGAGATTTGGATCCAAATACAGGGTCATTCAGAAAAAAATTGCATAAACTTTAAGATGCGTTAGTGCATTGTACAACAAACAATTTTTATATGGGAAACTAGGGTAACAATCCATTTATTCAGTAAAAAACACAGGGTGTCTCATTAGGATCCAGAGTTGGAGTTTTGTTTATAGCTTTTTGTAAAATTAAATCTATTTGATAATAAAATCTATTCTGGGGAAAAATTTCCAAACTCCGACGCCGAGCATTGAACGGGGAACCTTTTGATTAGCAGGAAAATACACTACAACGGGGCCATCTAGACAGCACGAAAAGACTAAAATAAGTTCTGCTATGAAATCTAAATCGCAGAAATGTTCGGATGTCATTAAATTCATTTAATTAAAATAATATAAAACTTTTCAAAATGTTATGATTTGTTGGTTGATCGGACTATTCAGCTATAACTATGCAGAATTTCAAGTCTCTAACTAAATCAAGTTTCTACAGTTTCTGAGAACGAACTCTGTGACAGACAGACAGAGCGGTGAGCCGAATAGGGTTTCGTCAGATGACGAAATCCTAAAAAATGAAAAACTTAAAATTAAGTTGTCACACGATCAGAAATATGTTAGCGCCTAGTTTCCCAAAAGATAATTTATTTTATTTCTCTTTAAATACTTTCAAAGAATGAACTGTATAATAAGACAAAGCCAGCAGTCCTTATTTTAACGCATTTCTTGAAAACAAAATTATGATGAATACGGGTTTTTTTCGTACAAAATGCAAATAAATAAAATGAAATGGTAAAAAAAATGAAATAAATAAATAGAGGAAGTTCGGTTTTATGGAATGGTCAGACAATATTGAATATTTCAATAACTGGCGCATACGGTATTGCAACCAAACATAAAACTGCCAAACAACTTCCTAGTACTCCCATGAAGTACTGTGCTAAGTTCTGTTTGGTTGCCCGTTGTTGGAGCAACGCTGTGAAATAAAATCTTATTCTCAATGTTTGCATTTTTTTTAAACGTAAATTTTATAAAATTCGTATTAATTATAAAATCTCATTATCAGTGATGTTAGTCAAGTTTAGTATAAAGTTGAACAATTATGTTTATAACTGCGTTAGTCAGTTTTCCTCTATGCTAACCTGTTGACAAGTGAAGAGGTTATTTTTTTCAAGATGATGTGTCGGGTAATATGGAATATCAACTAGACAATTGTTTACGAGTCTAATGAAAAGGAACTATCACTACACTCTGATGTATAATTTGAGATGAGTCTTTACCAGGTTGTACACCATATCAGGAAGATGCAATGCAGTGTGCCTATTTTGCAATGGAAAATAATTAGAGGATGGAAGAGGCGAGGAGTGGTTATAATGCCTGATGTAGGCTCATGTGGACTGTGATGAGGCCAAAACAGTAGACTATATTTGTGTTTTAAAAAAATTAAACGATTTTTCAAAGAATCTGATAATTTATAGATGATGTTCTAATGTTTACTTAAAACATTTTATTTTGCTTACTTGATATGATACATATTTCAGTTTTTTCTTTTTCTTTTATCAGTTCCCTAGCAACTGTATTTCATAAGCTATAAAAATCATTCAAAAAATTAAGATTAAAATCTGATCTGTAACATAGTTTTAGTTTTGCCTCAAATATAAACGGCGTTAGTAACATTATGGCTTATATTGAATGTGGATGCTATTAAAAGGCTATCGCAAAGAATGCTTTATAATTCCAAATCATGTTTGCAATTTAGTCAATTGGCAAGGGACACTAAGATGAATGATGGTTCAATAGGTTTAAAATCTCCAAATATGCCTATTTTGGGGTGATTTTAGTATGCTATTGCTGTAGAGTAGATGGGAATGTATTTAGACAAAATCCTGCATGTAAATATTATAAATTGACCATCAAAACTGTTTTTCAGAAACAAACAATGTAAAAAAACTTAGATTTCTAAATTAGATATAAGTGAAATATTTAGTTTACATTTGCAAAAGTTGCTTTCATTCATGAGATGTCTATCAATTTAGAGCACCCGATTACTTTAAATATTGAATCAGCTAAAACTAAAAAGGAAAATAATATTTTTAATATTTATGAAATTGGCAGGTTAAAACGAAATACTGTATTTAAATTTTTTTAATTTTTTTTTTCATTTATTTCGATTTTTTTCTCCTGAAAAAATTAATTTAAATTTAAATAATTTATTAAAATGTCCTAATTAAGAGAAATAACGAAAATTATTCTAATCATCTTTTTTTAAATTCCATTTTTTGTAAAAATCCTGTCTTCTTAAAATGAGTTTAATAGCGTCATACTGCACGATAGAAAATTAATTAGAATTTTCAAAGAATATCTTATTCATAGAAATTCCATGAAGTACATGGATTATTTTAAGCTCTTACTACTGAAAAAAAAGAAAAAGAAAAGCAGCTTCAAAAATCGATGTTTTTGATGACACTTGATGTCTGAAAAGCTCATTAATTGTCTTTTTTCCCCCTCTTTCTCTTGTACTTCAAATTCAGATCTTAATTCTGATAACTTTCTTATTATAAAACCTTTTGTGTGGGATTGAGTAAACACTCGACTTTACAGATATGTCATGTCTGGTGCCTTGAGCGATCGTAAAAGTTCAGAATCTCATAGGTTCATTAATTATTAATTGAACTTATATGAAAATTTTTCAATTATCGTTTACAAGGCGATAAATCTGTTCTTCTCTGGTTACACTGGTTACAAAATATATGAAAGGTGAAATATGAAAGTTGTACAAAATATAGGTGAAAAAAAGGAAAATTGTAATAGATTTTTTTTAGATTTGATATAATTATTTAGAATGTTCACCAACAATACCAAAATCATTCTTATACAAACAAGAAAGAAAAAAGTTATTTATCAAGCATAGATTATGAAACACTTTCCAACACCTTCAGAATAATGTTACAAAACATCACGTTTAAGAAGTTGAAATAGTTAAATAATAAATAAATGAATATAATGAATGGGATAATAATGTGATGTATAATGAATATAAATATAATGAAATAGCTAATTAAACCATGTGGGAATGCATAACACATTTGAAAACCAATTTCAGCAAGTCCCATCTACAATCAAAAATTACCCGTATTCTTTGAGCAATCCTGTATATGATACATAGAAAGTTGGAAATCAGTTGAAAATTCCTTTTCAGCCTATAAGGAGAATGGTACGTGAATTCTTTTGTGCAACCCTGTATACGAGGTATAGAATTTATACACAACGAATAACATGCAAAAAATTAGTTAAATTTAAAAGCGCAAACCGAAATTGCAAACGCACTTCCAGCAATTATTGAAAGACAGTACTGTAATCGATTTATTTGTATGTCCTTGTAAACGGACGACAAATGCTATGAACGTCCTATTCTATAATAATAATCTTTTAGTGAAATTCCGTGATTTATACCAATTTCAATACATTTGAAATAGCTCAATGTCATTAAAATACACTGCAAACGATTTTTCCCCATTGATCCTAGTGTAACGGAATTCTTTTGCGAGCCCCTGTAAATGAACTATTAACGCTACACACTTCATATTCAATACCTAACATGTCACGGTAAGCATCATTAACGTATATCAATTGCATGAAAATCCGAGTCTGTTTACGTGAGTTAGAGCGTGGACGGACAGACGGAGAGATAAACCGAATTCATAAACATTTTTCAACGTTGTTGGAAAGTGTTAAAAATAGAAATTATGCATTCGAATAAAGTTTGGAAGATTATTAAAAGTGATGCATTCGTATTTGCCTCGTGCCAGGAGTTAACCAAAGAAGGGGTTTAACCAATTAACGAAGAATCTGCCAAAGACACCATCTTTTACATCGGTCTTTTTGATTCTGATAATTTCAGTGTATTAACCGCGTAGTCCTTTTACATGTTTTAAATTTGTGTTTTTTAATCGTTTATTATTTTATTTATTTGTTAATGAAGTTTTAATTTCGTAGTGGCTTATAAACTGGAAACAAATGCTGAGCTATTTATATTAATTTAAATGCAAACTGCATATATACCTACTATATAATTTTATAGTTTTACTATATATATAACTATGTATGCAATTTTGGTGTAAACAGATTTATCTTTCGTAATCGTAAGCACACAATAGTGATAGATTATCAAAAAAATCACACTTGAGAATTATTTAAAAAAACATAAACATGAATAAATTGTGATACAGTTTGCAAACAAATTGCATTTCAAACAACTTTTTTTCCCTATTCGATGGTGTAAAAATTTGATATGTGCGATGTTTAGAAGTTTAAAATTTTCAGTCTAACGTAAATTTTAATGTTTGGTGTTGACACAGACAAAATGACGTCAGCGTTTTGTCTGTCCCTTTTGTCCTTTACAATCAAGACTTTCCTCATGTCGATGCAATAAATAAATCTTTATAGGATTAGATTCCATCAGTTCAATTTTAATGCAAATGAAATGTTTAAAAGAACGACAACTGTTCTGTAATCACATATAAAATAGCTGACATGCCTATACTTTTTCTTCGGGAACTGTTTGAAGGATTCAAATACTTTTTTAATAATTTTGGCAGGAGCTGAAACTATATATTCCTCGTCCGGAAAAAAATAAAGCTAAAAAGTATAACAGCTTCGCACACAAAAAGAAACCATATGTATAAGAGTTGACATTGATGTATCCTTTTCTCGAAAAATACCGAAGCAATTTCAATACTTTTTTTAATAGTTTTGGCAGTAGCTAAACTATAAATTCATCCTCCGTTAAAAAATAAAGATAAAAAAGCTATAGTTATATTAACTTAAAAAATATATTTTTTCTTTTGTTTGAGAAATCGCATTGCTATAGTATTTTAATGTTTATTTCTTGCTGAATGATCAATTTATAAAGAAAGACAAAAAAAGTTCTTAATAACACCATAAAAATAAGAAATGTGCAAGGGTTTTCGAAGGAAATTTGTCTTTCTTCATCAGGTGCAAAAAAGACGTGCTACCACTTTAAAAGCAAGAGCAAGATTAAGGAGAAATGAAAGAGAAAGGTACAGGTTAAAGAAAACATCCAATAGGAAAAGAAGACGGCATCAACCAATCACACAGAGAGCATTAATCCATCGGAAGAAGGCAAAACATAAGAAGTGTGAAGCAAATTGAATAGAAAGACATAGGCAAGAAAATTTTAAGAAATTACTAGAAATACATAATATATGTAATACACATCGAAGAAATGAAAAAAATGGCCCTTTTCTTTAACCTGTTTCTATCCCTTACCTTTCTTCTTAGTACTGCTCTTGCTTTCAAAGTGGTAGCACGTCTTCTTCGCACCTGATGAATAAAGACAAAGTTCTTTTGAAAATACTTTCGTATTTTTATTTTTAGGGTGTTACTTTTTGCCTTTATTCGAGTATCATGCCATTTTTTTAACATTTTATTACAATCAATTTACAGTTTAGCTACTGCCAAAACTACTAAAAAATAAGTATTGAAATCGCTTCTGTAATTTCCGAGAAAAAGATTGGCTATTTCACTTGTAGTTTCAACACGCCGTAAATACGGTAATGTTGATTTTTTTAAAAAAATTAGCAATTTAAAAGGATTGAGTGAACAAATGCGTTCTAAATTCATGAATATGCTGAAATTAACGAATCAATTTCAAAATCATTTTCAGCTGTAGGATTTGATGACGGGCGGAGTTCGCAAATTGAATACATTTTATCCATCTTTAACAAGCGTATGGCAGTGATTGCAAACAGGGGAGTGATTTGGAGGAGGATATGACTGTAGTTGACCCCTATGAACTTTCACGGTTCAAATGTATAAAAGGGCACGAGGCGTCAAAGATGCTGCTGTTTTCGGGCGACACAGTGTTAACCTATGACTTTAAAAGAGTTGCTCAAAAAATAAGCAACTTTTTCCTGTAGGAGCAATTTTTTTGCCCATAATGTCTGTGTATAAGTAAATGGTGAGCAATGTCGCCCGGAACAGCCAATCAAATGTTTGAAAAACTGACGAGGGAAAAACCTTGCACGGAACCGTCAATCAAATTATTGGAAAACTGACGAATCACAGCAATTTTTGTCGCTGTAATTTATCCAGTGTAATAGTTATTAAGTCTCCACAGATAACACGCACATTTTTTTTTTTTTTTTAAGTTGCACAAAAGCTGAAAAAACGTGTCAGATTTGATTAAAATAGAAATACTGTATATTTCCGTGTATAAGCCGATCCATCTATAAGTCGAGTATACGATTTTTCAGTGAAAAATCATCCAAAATCGGAAACCCATATATAAGCCGATGTTTAAAAAAGGGCGAGGAAAAATTCAGCGAATGTAAACATAGCACTTTCTTGTGCATAGATAACAGGGGAAAAAAGGACCTCTCGGAAATTAGTGATTTCTCCTATTTTGTTTCGGCGCGCTGCAAAATCTATTTACTTGGGTCCCGCTCATTCTATTATGGCTTGCTCGTTCAAAAAAACCAAACCTCCTATTTTTGGCTTGAACGACAAAAAAAGATCGTTCGATCTTTCAGAAAATGTTGCTTCAGTGGATGGAGAAGAGGATGATGCCATTTTTGAAGTAGATGGCGATGATGATGATGATGAATTAGACATTGTCGATATACATACTGATGTACCAATGAAAGAAAGAGATTGTAAGGACTTGCTTGAAACTTCTGATAATGACTTAGGTAGTGAATGATGATTACTTTTTTCATTGTAAAAGAATGAAGTATTAAAGTATTTTTAGAAATTCGAAAGTATTTTTCGTGTTTTTATATCTACCATCATTTTCATTTTTGAATATCAGTTGTGGAAATTTTCTTAGACTCGTGTATAGTCCGATCACCCCCTCCCTTTGGAGCCAAAAAAATGTCCAAAAATTCTCGTCTTATACACGGAAATAAACGGTATTAGCATTAAATAAATACTTGAAATATTCAAATTGATAATTATCAATCATATTTTCTAAAGCCAACATTGTGAAGCAACAAACCAAGTTATTACACCTTTCTCAAAGTGAGACAAGTGTATTATTAATTAATATTTTGGCTAATTTTAAAATATAAGTCAGAATCGAACTGCACCAGTTTCTTCTCATCTCTGACCCCCCCCCCCCCCTTCTTCTCAAAAAAGTTTTGAAACGACACTCTTGGCTGAAAACGGACAGAAATGTAGATTTTCTTTTTCAAGTTGCCACTAAAATTCCCTACTCAACAACGTGATGCTTTGTGACTCGTTTTTAAACGTAAAGGCATAAAATTATTAAATCTGATTATTGAAGCAATTTGGAAACGACTTACTTTTCCATTTTTTTAATAAATAAATGGAAACGACTTACTTTTCCATTTTTTTTAATAAATAAATTATTTATCGAGTTAAAAGCGATTTTTGTCACTCGACGAGACGTTTTTCTCTTTTCTCATACTGCCACGTCTGGAATTCGGTTCAAAGCGTCATCTTTGAATGCATTTTCTGAAAGATTTTCTGCCTTTACCAAAAAATGGAAAACGTCATTTCATTACATAGTTTCTGAATAACCACATGCTGATTTCACGCGTTTCCGAACAAAAATGAATTCAGAAATGTGTCAGAAAGTAGATACTTTGGATTTAAGAACAATCTTAATTAACTATACTTTTATTATCAGTAGCAATATAATTTTCACTCCGTGTTAATCGGTGCAGAATTACTACTTCGTACGTTTTAACAATGTTTTCAACAATTGTGTTCGATTTTCACGCGTACAAAGCGTCGGGCAAGGCTAGTTTTATAATATCTAAGATAATCTAAATTTAAACCGAATACCCAATACTATTTCCCAAAATATGATTTTCATTTTGTGGAGCTAATCACGGTAAAGGAAAAAAACTGATCTGTGAGATTAAACAGCTTGTGAGCCTTCATTTTACGATTAAATTTATCGCCTTTTTCTTTCTTCCTAAACCATTCTTCTTAAAAAAGAAAATTCTCAGCTTTTCTTTTTCTAAAAATTCCCAGATATTTTTTTTCTTTTCATCGGTTTCTTAGTCTTTCGTAACTTAAATGTAAGTGTATTTAAATAAGGAGATAGACAGAGGAAGTAAATAATGATTAAAACTTTTATCAATAAAAGTAAGCTGAAGCAGTTCCTTGCAGTAAAAACTTTAAGCTTTAATTTCTAAAAGTAAGGATATATATGTTTATTAATATTTTTCAAATGGTTTCTTCCTCGACTGCCTTTTCATTAATGATTGATTTCATAAATGATGCTTTATTTTATGTTTTATGATTTTCGAATACTTCTGTCACATTAATTTTAGCAAAATCGAATTTTGGAGAAAATGGAGAAATAAATAATACTTACATATCTATATACAGAGTGTCCATAATTAAACGACTCTATGTTTTAGTTGACTACAGCTGAAACTATTGTCCAGAACGTTGTGAAATTTTGTGGATGACATAATAAAGGTATGAGAATTTGTTTAAGAGAACAAAATAGTTCAAAATTTTGACACCAGAGGGCGTTTTTTAACGAATTACACATTTAGTATACATTTATCATAGTTTGCAAACTTTATTACAACCAAACATGTTTCGCATGACGGTCATCATTTTCAGATAACATCTGGAATCGTAAGGCAGTATGTTCCTCAGTTGACGCAGTGTGTTCTGAGAAATGGCTGAAATGCTGTCGTGAAATGCTCTCTTTAAGATAAGGTAAAGTTAATAAATAAAAGTTCTAAACTATTGTAAATTAGGGTGTTTCATTTTTTCCAAAGGTGTGATTTCCATATGACTTTGCTTACGCCCCGAGTCTCAGTGGTGTAAAAGATATATATGCCAAATTTCAAAAAGATCGGATAATATTTAGGGGTTGCACATATTGATGACTTTTATCTCTAACTAGTGAAATTTCTAATATTGAAGATTTTTGTACTAATGGGTGTCTCATGTATTTCTATCATATTTTGAAGGTAATAGAACTTTAAATATGGAACCAAAAGAAGAATTTAGCTGCTAGAAATGGTGCCTAGTGGTGAATTTTTAGGATTTCGGCTCCCTTCAATGAAACGTGTACTTACTTTTAGTTTTTAGTTACAATCACAAGGAAATGAAAGAACACATTCGGATACTGTTTAAACTAGCGGTAATAAACTACAAGAAGTGTGGAGGAAAGGAAATATCTCTGTTAAGACAGGAGAATATCCGTGCTGGTATACGAAAGCTGTACAAAGAATACAAAATCTGGGTAAAGAGAACCTAATGACAAAGAGGCCGAGAATGTGCCTCCAGAAACGAAAATATTAAGTTCAAGTCATAGATTAAAACCCAATGATCAGACACTAACGTCTATTTGGGATAAAGAACAGTTACTTCATTTATAGCAACTGCAAAGAGCCTTGGCCACGATGCTTCTAAAATCTCCGTATCTCCAAATACCGTTTACCGAGCTCGGCCAATCAATAGAAGTGAAATGGCAAAGAAAATCAAAAATCCTCCTAATTTTGCTTTGCATTGGGATAGTAAACTGTTGCCTCAGTTGCCAATGGGACCTGTCAAAACTTTGGAAGATAGAGTTGCAGTTCTAGTGACTGGTAAAGATATTGAGCATTTGCTTGGCGTACATGTTGCCCTGAAAGGCACTGGTGAGCAGATGTCTGAAGTAGTTATTCAGGAAGTGGGTAGATTTGGCCTACCTGACAATATCATCGGTATGTCTTTTAATACTACAGCATCTAATACAGGACTTGTCCAAGGGGCATGAATCAGAATTGAAAAGGAATTCGGACGAACATTGTTGTGGTTGACTTGCCGTCATCACGCATATTAACTAATATTGAAAGGAGTGTTTGAGAAGTATTGTGACAAACCACCAAGTTGTCCTGGCATCCAGATTTTTCGGAAGTTCCGAAATCTGCTGGCTTTACTTGATAAGAAGTCATATATGACAATGCTGGATGAAGAAATTTCCGTTCAAGGCTTTCTAGAAGAACAATGAATGAATATGGTAAACTACCTCCAAAATATCCTAAAAGACCGAAGTCATAGTCATAAGAGAAGACTACAAAGAGTTATTACAACTCCCACTCCTGTACCTAGGATGTTGGTCTGAAAGTGACTTCAATTTCAGCATTCCAGGGGCTCTGAATCAAGCAAGGTGGAAGGGAAAGACAATATATGCACTTAAAATTGTCCCCTTCACTAAACAGTTGAACATTCCACAACGAGAATTGAAAGGAACGAAACAGGTTGCACATTTTGTCAGCCTCATACATGTTTTCTTTTGGCACGAGGCAATTGTAAGTCGTTGTGCTCTAAATAATGATTTGGATATGCTACAGCTTTCGAGCACTTACCTAGATGTAGACGTCAAAAAAAGTGCTCTCACTGTTGCTTACGAGACACCTCAGAAACAAACGTAGGATTGGCTTTTCTGGACGAAAGTATTACTCAGGCTGACAAGGAAAATATGAATAAAAATTTGGAATCCAAACCTGCAAAGAAAAAAGAATTGAAACAATTAGAGGATAAAAACCTAGTTTTTGAAGGAAAATACCTGAGTCATTTCGGTATTAATAAAACAAAGACGTTCTTTGAATTATTTGGGATCTACGATGTGACATAATACTGAAGTAATTCTCTAAGAAGCCATTAACACGTTGAGTGTCCCACCAGTCCTGAACTTTTCATTTAGGCCGCGTCTGTCATTGCTGACTGACACTTATAGATTGTGTAACGGGAATCTTATTTCATGGACCAAACGGAAAGACAAACAAAATAGACTTGGCATTAAACGTGTTAAGGATAGTCGAACATCACAGAAAAGTCGTCAACAAGCGAACAAAAGAAGGGATTACATCTTTCAAAGTTGATTAATATAACACACGTATTACCTATCATACTACCTATTAATCTTAGTGTCTAGTTTTAGTATTGTTATTTCTAGTTTTCCCAATAAAAGTAATTAACATTGAAAAATCGTATTTTCTGACTACATTTACAATACTGCTCAAAGTGTGCAACCTCTAAATATTATCCGATCTTCTTAAAATTTAGCATATATATCTTTTACAGCACTGAGACTTGGGGCGTAAGCAAAGTCATATGAAGATCACACCTTTGGAAAAAATGAAACACCCTATTGTAAATATATGCTAAATGCGTAATCCATTAAAAATGCCCTCTGGTGGCGAAATTTTGAACTAAGTGTTTTTTCGCGTAAACAAATTCCCATCTTTTTATTATGTCTTTCTCAAAATTTCACCACTTTATGAACAATAGTTTCGTCTACAGACAAATTTAAAGTAGGGTCGTTTAATTATGGACAGCGCGTATATCAAACGTTACTATTCTTTTCACGGTTAAAGAATTAGGTACTAAATTACTTCTTTTTAATTTAATTCTATTTTTTCAAATGCAAATAAGACAAAGAGCATTCTTGTAAAAATTAATAACTTAAAAAATGAAAAAAATCATTCATAATACAAAAGTATAACTAACATTCAAGCTTTTAAATATTCAATAGCTTCGGCTCCTGTCCCTGCAGGCGAAGATACTCGCGAGCTAATGCTAAATCTATGGGGAGGTTATTTTCTAATATCTCATATACATTTCGACATTTTTAAATAACATTTTTTGCATTGGATAGCTGAGGTCCATCTCTACATCGCTCCTTTTTCACTTTTTCGATTTTGGCTGCAGATATTTTTTAGAATGACACTTTCATTTTCGGAACCGCTTTCGAAAGTGATTTTCTGAAGTAAATTTCTATCACGTAAGGGTTTTACAGAATTTTAGAATTTATTTTTTACATACATAGTAAAATACGTGTTGAAATATAAATTGTAATTTACATTTTGTGGTCAAATAATAATTAAATGAATGACTCTATAGATTAAAACCCTTATTTGTGTGCATTTTACTGTAAAAGCAACTATAAAAGCATTCCGCACTGTCGTCAAGAAATACATCATCTTATTTTGAACAAGTAATATAAAAGTTTTGTTTTTAAAGTCAATTCCTGCTTAGGTCACCAAAGAAAAATTTAATATAATCCCTTAAGCTAATATTAGTTTTTGTTGCATTAAAATATCTCAATTTGTTGATTTTCTATAAGCAAGTAGGTTTACAATGGGAAGTGTATGGGAATTTGGCGAAATATTAGAGATATCGCCAAGTTGGCGTCACTTTTGGCGACTCACTTTAGTCGCCACATTTGGCGATAAACTTGGTGGTATTTGGTGACAGAACAGGGTCCCCCCCTATAGTAACCCCTTATTGAAAATACTTTCATTGATCTTCAATAACCAATGGCCGCCATTTTGTTTCCCATGCAAAACTAAAATTAATTATAAAAACATGTATAAAAATCACTTATAAACAGATTAAGTAAAATAATACTAAAAAATGATAAAATATCTTTATTTTAGTTTTATATATTAGTTATATATATTAGTAGCGACATTTTCAAAATCATTTGTGATAGAATTTTTTTTTATCATAAATGATTTTGAAAATGTCGCCGTTGGTGCGACGAAACGATCTTCAATTTTAATAAAGATATTTTATCACTTTTTAGCATTATTTTACTTAATCTAAAATTAATTAATTAAAATTTAATTAATGAATTAATATTTGAAAAAACTGTATTAACATCAATTGTCATCCAGTACAAGTTTAAAAAAATTTATTTCAACTTGACAGGATGAATAATGAGTATTTTATTAACGATTGAAAATTTGAACAAGATAAATATATAAATAAATATAGGGAGAGTGTGAGTCAATAGTAGGAATTGAATGAAAAAATAGCATTGTTAACATTACATTACATTGTTAACGTTACATTATGGGCTTTTTTATGCAGCAGTTTCGTGCTCGTATTAGTTCATTATTCATGTTAGTTTGTATTAAGTAATCAAGAAATCATTTTTACTGATGAATTTTACCTTTTGTTTGTATTTCAAACAGCCAATTTTTGACAAATATTTCACTTTTTCTTTACGTAACTGGCCTGTATCTAATAAATGTAACGTGATGGAGAAAATCTCATTAATCAACTAAATTCAGAACCTTAAATTTAGTAAAATGCACTTATTTACAAACCAGATACAGAAAAAAAGGTGACATTTATTGACTAATGTTATCTTTTTAGGGTTTCGTTCATCTGACGAAACCCTATTCGTCTCGCTCCTCTGTCTGTCTGCCCGTCTGTCTGTCCGTCACAGAGCCCGTTCTCAGAAACTACACATGCTGGAGATTTGAAATTTTGCATACTTATAGGTGACCACCACACATCATACGACAAATCATAAATTTTGAAAAAGTCGTACATTTAACCCTTTGGGCTCCCACATGTGTATTTTAAACAATTCTTTCTAAGTGAGTCCCTAATTGGGTTGCAGGCATGAAATTTTGCGTACTTATAGATGGACACCTCAGATCAAACGACAAATCATAAAATTTTGAAAAAGTCATTCATTTAACCCTTTGGGCTGCCACATGTGTATTTTAAACAATTCTTTCTATGTGAACCTCTAATTACATTGGAGGCGTGAAATTTTGCATACTTATAGCTGAATACCTCACATCAAAGGACAAATCATAAAATTTTGAAAAAGTCGTACATTTAACCCTTTGGGCTCCCCCATGTGTATTTCAAACAATTCTTTCTATGTGAGCCTCTAATTAGGTTGGAGGCGTGAAATTTTACAAACTTATAGCTGAACACCTCACATCAAACGACAAACTATAAAATTTTGAAAAAGGCGTACATTTAACCCTTTGGGCTCCCACATGTGTATTTTAAACAATTCTTTCTAAGTGAGCCCTAATTAGGTTGGAGGAGTGAAATATTGCATACTTATAGCTGAATACCTCACATCAAACAACAAATCATAAAATTTTCAATAAGTTGTATATTTAAAACTTTGGGCTCCCACTTGTGTATTCTAAACAATTCTTTTTAAGTGAGCCCCTAATTAGGTTGCAGGCATGAAATTTTGCGTACTTATAGATGGATACCTCAAATCAAACGACAAATCATAAAATTTTGAAAAAGTCATACATTTAACCCTTTGGGCTCCCACATGTGTATTTTAAACAATTCTTTCTATGTGAACCTCTAATTACATTGGAGGCGTGAAAATTTGCATACTTATAGCTGAATACCTCACATCAAAGGACAAATCATAAAATTTTGAAAAAGTCGTATATTTAACCCTTTGGGCTCCCACGTATGTATTTTAAACAATTCTTTCTAAGTGAACCCTAATTAGGTTGGAGGAGTGAAATTTGCATACATATAGTTGAATACCTCACATCAAACGACAAATCATAAATTTTCAAAAAGTCGTACATTTAACCCTTTGGGCTCCCACAAGTGTATTTTAAACAATTCTTTTTAAGTGAGCCCCTATTTAGGTTGGAGGTGTGAAATTTTGCATACTTATAGCTGAACACCTCACATCAAATGACAAACCATAAAATTTTGAAAAGTCGTACATTTAACCCCTTGGGCTCCCACATGTGTATTTTAAACAATTCTTTCTAAGTGAGCTCTTAATTAGGTTGGAGGCGTGAAATTTTGCATACTTATAGCTGAGCACCTCGCATCAAACGACAAATCATAAAATTTTCATAAAGTCGTACATTTAACCCTTTGATCTCCAACATGTGTATTTTAAACAATTCTTTCTAAGTGAGTCCCTAATTAGGTTGGAGGCGTGAAATTCTGCATACTTATAGCTGAGCATCACACATCAAACGGCAAATCATAAAATTTTGAAAAAGTCGTACATTTAAGCTTTTGGGTTCCTACATGTGTATTTTAAACAATTCTTTCTAAGTGACACTCTATTTAGGTTGGAGGCGTGAAATTTTGCATACTAGCTGAACACCATCATGCGACAAATCATAAAAATTTGAAAAAGTCGTACATTTAACCCTTTGGGCTCCCACATGCGTGTTTTAAGCAATTCTTCCTAACTGAGCCCCTTATTAAATTGGAGATTTGAAATTTTGCATGCTTATTATAGCTGAACACCTGAGATCAGGCGACAAATTATAAAATCTTGAAAAAGTCTTACGTTTAACCCTTTGAGCTACCACATATGTATTTTAAGCAATTCTTTCTAAGAGAGCCCCTAATTAAATTGGAGACATGAATTTTTGCATACGTATAGCTGAATACCTCAGACCACACGACAAATCATAAAATTTTCAAAAAGTCTTATATTATTTACTCCTCCGTGCTCTAATGTATATTTTAAGCAATTTTTCTAACCTCCCCCCTTTTCATCCGGGGAGCACTTTTCTAACTTTTGCCGACACCCCTTTGACCATTCTTTCATATTATGCACCATAGCCTTACATATTTGAGTTCCACTTTTTACCGCCAGGGGCTCCTACTTATCTCGGGTGCTATGGGCCCAATCCCTTCGACTAATATATATACGGATAGTATGTAAAACGGAGTTTTGTTCGGATAGAGATTTGTTTAGAATAGAGTGCGCCCCTGGTTGCGAAATGTGGAACTAATAGATTTTTCAAAAGGATAAAGTGTTTTGAAATGAATATTAAACGAAACCCTCTGTGCGATCTGTGATCACACTTACCCACTTGTTTTTCTGTGATAAAGACATACCGTATATAACGTATAACGCTCATTTTTGATAGAAGAAAGTTGATCGAAAACACTGTATAACAGTGGTTTTGTGCTAAAACTAAAATTAGTTGATTCTAGGTCAGTTTTTGGCGCTGATTCCGAACATGCTTTTCGTTTATCTCTAGGTGGTCCAAGTTTTGAAAAATTCGCATATTTAAATTTATCAAATTTAAGCTTTTTTGTGCTATTTTATGCAAATTTTAGATACAATATATGTCACATCTAATTATGTTTTCTAGATAATGACTACTTGACTATATTCTTCATATAAATGTCACGATTTGCATATTCTTAACATTTATTTATCAGTTATTAAGCCTAATTTGCATATTTTTTTATGGTGTAATGTTTACATCACTATCAACTTTAAAATAGTTGTCACAGAATTGACGTAATATTTTTCTAGACTGGATTTTTATGCTGATTTCAAATCTGCAGTCTGTTTTCTTATGTCATGTCTAGTTTTTGAGTAAGATGAATTTCTACTTTTGCACGGCATTAACACAGGTTTGAGATAAGATGCTTTTTAGGGGGGTGTAATTCATTGACAAGAAGGTGAACAGGGTCAGATTCATATCAGAGACATAAACAAAAATTTATATAATCGGAAAAAAAAGCAAGTAGTAGAATCTATCCTAACTAGTTGAAGTTTATCATAAAAAGTTATTTCTGGCTTTTTTGACCAAAAACTAAAATTTCACTTTTTCAAAAACTAAACGTGATAGAAGAAAACAGATACAAGATTTGAATCAGCTCAAAAAACTAATTTAGAAACATATTAGCGTACTCATGCAGCAGAAATATTTGAACTCCAAGAAACATTATTAGAAAAACATGAAAAATATGCAAATTAGGTACAATATTTCACAGCCACATGTCAGTATAATCTCAGAAACAACGTTTTTGTGAAGTAAGTTAGGTAATAATCATAACATAAAACAAAAAACCCTGTCTGATATTGCTTTATACCTTAAATTTGCAAATAATTGTATAAAATTTACTAAATTTGCATAAATTGAAATATGCAAATATCTCTCAAACTTGACGTACTGGAGTAAATCTAAAACTACATTCGGAATCAGCACAAAAAACCGCATAAAAAACAACTAGTTTCTGTTTTAGGACAGAGCAAAAGTTCAAATTTGTTGACCAGTGTTATGGGCTTTTGTGCAGCAGTTTCGTGCTCGTATTAGTTCATAGTTTGTGTTAAGAAATCAATAAATCATTTTTACTGATTAATTTTACCTTTTGTTTGTATTTCAAACAGTCAATTTTTGACAAATATTTCACTTTTTCTTTACGTAACTAACCTGTATCTAATAAATGTGACGTGATGGAGAAAATCTGATTAATCAATAGAATTCAGAACCTTAAAATTAGTAAAATGCACTCATTTACAAGCCAGATACAGAAAAAAGGTGACATTTATTGACTAATGTTATCTTTTTTTTCTGTGATAAGGACATACCGTATATAACGTATAACGCTCATTTTTGATAGAAGAAAGTTGATCGAAAATTAGAGGTACGTGCTATACGCCAGTTATAAAAAGGAAAGGTTAAACTTTAAGGAGAGAAAAGATGAACGTAAGAACTAAGATTTCTAATGTAAGAAGCATGCTACTTATTTATAAAACTTAATTTCGCTATCAGATTACGTGATAAGTTGTAGTTGATATTTTACAATAATCTTTATTTTATTTTTTGCTATTTAGCTGATGAAATAATTCTTTTGTAAAGAATGGGATGCGCATTATCTAAATATATCTAAAAATAGAAATATACACCTGACTATACGCTATGTAAAAACAACATACTATTCACTTTATAATCCTTGAATTAAATTATGTTTTCCTTGTTCGTTTAATAAATAAGTTTGCTGCTAAAATTAAAAGATAATTATTCTGTATCAGTTTATTTTGAAATATTTGTAATTGAGAATTCATTCATTTGTAATAGAGCAGAAAAACTTTCAACACATTTTATGCAATACAAATGTTTGACTTCATTTTGCTTCAAGCAACTATAATCATTCAATATTTTGATATTGTATTCAAGTTTACTTAATAAATGAATTAAAAAAATCATGCATATATAAAATTTTTACTATGTATTTTTCTAGGGAAAAAAACGAAGCTGACAAATTATAATTTTTTCGAAACAGAAATTAGAAGAAAAATGATCTACATGATTTAGTAGTTCGAAAGAAATAACTGAGAATTCTTCAGAATATTATTTTAATTTAGTATTTTTATACTGATTACACACACTTATGACTAAACATTAATTACCATATAGAATATAAGTAGGGTGATAGATAAACAGACATTAAATGTATTCCTATTTTCATAAATATAAATATTTTGGATAAAAAAATTATAGAAATGTGTACTGTGTCATTAGAGAAGACTGAGGAGTTTTTCTCAGTTTTAAGTAAAACGATCGTAATTTGTATTTGACATTTGTATTTGACATGCAACAACATTTCATCTTGACAAATATAAATAATTTATTATGTATTCTATCTTCTTTATAGTATAAAACTTTTTAAAACTTACTAAATCATTTTAAAAATACATACACCCTGTTACAAAAAAATATATGCACCCAGACAGAATTGAGCCGGAGCTACGAAACTTATGTAACTTATGAAACTAATGAAATTTGATTAGTTATGTAAATTATTAACATTTCAGCACGACTGACTAGTGGATGCTTGTGCAATACGCATGTAAATTGCGCAACAGGCAGCATTTAAAAGAGCCGAATTCAAATTCCGGTAATTAGAACTGGACTACCATTGTTTACACGTGGGGTTTGAAAGAATGATACCTTTAAGACGTACACGACGGCACTACGAAAAGTAGTTCCACTTCGAAAGGGGTCGAACCATAGGCCTCAGAAAAGGGGTGCTGGCATCAGTGGATCACAGAAGTTTACGGCAGTATACAATCACTATCATCTATTCGACGCCATTTACCAGTTGATATGGATGGTGTTAGCAATCGGTAAATAATATTTTATTTATAAGTACGGCTTTTGGCAACGCGACAGTGATGCTTTTTTTATTTATAAAATGCGGTGAATTGTTAGAGTATTTTTCTTTTCCTTTTTATTACATTTATTTTATCTCACGAGAAGAGATCAAAAATTTCGAAAATAAAAGTTGGCATCTGCTATTTAATTGAGTTCAAAATGAAGTTCTTTAAAAATTGTTTATGTTTTTTTTTGTGGTCTGTGGCTATAAAAGTTTTTAAGAAGAATCTTCGTCCATTTTGCTGAATTAGTATGACTAATATTAAAGTAGCCCAGACAGCATACATGTTAGAGTCATCTTTTGATGAAACAGCGAGCGGTGATCCATCTTCCCGGTAAACCACATTTTTATTTTGTGTATATTGCAAATTCGACATCTTTCAAATGTCTCATGTTTTTATTTCAAAGCATGTAAATTAAATTTTGTTAAAATCAATAATAATTAATTCTTTCGAACCCATCATTGAAGTTTGGCGAGCATCCAAACAGATGTAGTGGTATTAGGTCATACCATTCTTAGATGAGACCGACTCTGGGATCAGCTCTGAACTTCCATTTAGGCAGTTACATCTAACCCTTCAACATAGGCGGTATTGTCTGGATTGGTGCAGATCTCGAGAAAACTGGACAGTGTATGATTGGATAAATGGGATATTCAACGACGAATCTCGCTTTTCTATCAGTGCTGGTGACTACCGTATGCGTGTGCAGGCAGAGAGGTCAGCGGTCTAATCCTGCATTTGGACCGCGGTACACTGGCACAATACCTGGAGTGACATTCTGTAGAGCGATCTGCAGGGAGAGCTGATCACTTTTACTCGTTCTGCAAGGTACACTAATGGCTCGCAGGTACGTTCACGACATTTTGCAGCCGGCGGTACGGCTTATGATATTAAATAGCCTAGCTGACATTTATCAGCAAGATAACGATCGGACACATACTGCACAACTCTCAGAACAATGTTTACAAAGATATAATGTCCATCTATGGCCTGCCAGGTCACCAGATCTTGTTCTAACAGCGAATGTTTTGGACATGGTGAAAAGGCGACTTCAACAGTCTCGGAATACCACCGAACTAGTTTATCAGGTGCTACACTTATGGCAGAATCTACCGAAAAGTAACTTAATAGACTCCATGACTCACCGAGTATCGACTTTTATAGCCGCAAAATGTGGCTTTACAACCTACTGAACTTGACATTCTTTTTTGCTGCTACTAGTCAATAAAATATTTTCATTCTGAATTTGTAATCATTCATCTAAGCAAACATTATTCACATATTAAGTTTTATGATTGTGGCTCAGTTTTTTCTGGATGCATGCACTTTTTTGCAACAGAGTTTCATGGAGATTCAAACCAGCTACCTGCACATTTAGATATCTTGCTCAGATATCTTTTCCGTCATGAAGTTATGATTCTGGTCGCTGAGGGTAGATAATTTAATCTGGTGTTTTTTCACCATCCTTGTAACTTCTCCAACATGCACCCAACATATTGCGTGTCTGGTTTAAGCAATCATTGAAGCTAAGGTGAAAATGCTACTTAACTAAAACTGAGTAGGATGCTGGGGTCCCTGTTCTTCAAATCGTTACACACACACACGCACACATATATACATATATTGGAGAGATATTGCTTTGGTGGTTGTTCTTGTGACTTTTATCAGGATCCAAAACTTATATGTTTGCCTGCCTGTATATTTATTTGTTTATTTAAGCAATAAATTTCATTAATTAGATAAATCGTCACAAAATTTGTATATGTTATTGAAATAAACAGTACTTCTTTGGGTTTTTAAACAGTCATTGTATCATAAGAGGTGTGGCTATTACTAGGTTGAGCAAAACGTTCTGAGAAATTTGTGAAAGTTGCGTTGTTATGTGCAAATTAACAACAAAAGCAACAAGGACTATTCTTCAAAGTAGAGAGCCTCATAGTCTACGACTTTCTACCATAGTTCTGACAGATTCCGGATTTGCTGGAAGTACCATGGCAGATCCTTGGAATCGAGAAACTCTTGACATGCTTCTTCAACTTCATTAAAGGATTCAAATCGACGGCCCTTGAAAAAAAAGGTTGCATTGATTGAAAGAGAACATAATCCGATGGAGACACGTCTGGACTGCAGGCGGGGTGTGGAAGAATTTCGACGCCACCCAACTGTGCTATATACGATACAAATTCTGGTAAATATTAGATTAAAAATTTCCCAGAACTTTTTGCTCAACATAATAAATAACTGGACTGGTTCTACAACCAGCAAACAACGAGCGTGGATCAGTCGGACTTACAATCGAACTCTCCTTGACGCTATTACCTGGTTTCTCCCTCATCCGCTGATGGGTCATCAAGGTCACGTGTCACTTAGTTTGACAGTAGCATTTGCTCGAAATGTACCATGCGCCAGTGACTCACTGGAAAAACGATAAGTGTTCAGAAGGAGCAACGGGTTAACTTCAAGTTTCTAGTGGAATTGTTCAAAGCAAAAGCGGCGGTGACTTTCAACAAGCTGACAGAAGAAGACTTCCAGCACTGCTTTTCACAATGGAAAATACGAATGGTGTAGCGCAGGGATCGCCAAGGGGGATATATTGAAGGCGATAAAGTTTCCGATGTAATTGGAACGAATGAAACGTTTTATGACGTCAGTCTGGTTATTTAATAGTTGCACCTCATTTTCTTACAATGACGCGTAAAAATTTAAATGCATCGTCATCTATAGTATCTGCGAAATGCCTCGAATTTCTACGTAATTTGAATATTTTTCTGGTATGGACACCCGAAAACCCCCATTTTAGCGGTTGACTCGTAGGTTTACCATTGTGTTTTTCTGCACCCAAAGGTATGGATACGTGGAGGACTGGGAGAAGGGAAACACAATGATAAACCTACTAGTCAATTATTAAGATCGGGTTTGCAGGTGTTTGCAGTTGTTTTTCACCAAGATATGACTTGGCAGACCAATTGCGTTTTAATATGTGATCGAGTTTTAACTAATTCTGGAATTTCAGCCGTGAACTAGATGAGGTGATTGTCTGTGCTGTCGCTTCCCAGTCTAAAATGCTTTCTTGCAGGTATGCATCAAAAATTTAAATACGAGTGTATCTGAACTGGTGGTCATAACTCTAAGGAGTGCTGATATACGTCCAGTATAGCAAACCTGTCACAATCCATTTATTTAATAATACAGGTGTATCGCATCAAATTTCGGTATCCGTATCTTCGTTCATAACATCAAAGAAACTATTTCAGAGAAATTGTCGAAATAATAATTTTGCTTTCTGCAAAATGTTGTAACGTTCAAGAAAAGTGAATCGCGGTCAGTGACATCGTGTGCACTATCATTTACTTTCCGAATTTTGAAGCGTTTAACTCAGTGTTATTTTGATGTAGATGATTTTATTTTTTTCCGCATATCGTGATTTCATCACATTTCACAGAAAGAAAAGATGTTATTTTGAAAATTTCGTTAAAATATCTTCATTAATGGTTTTTTTAAAAGAATTTTTATGTTTAACATTTAATTTTTTAATTACGCATTCATATAACACATACATTACTTTTGTATAACCCTAATTTCCTTTGCGGCAACTTTGCGGTACTATTTTTTCTTTTAGAAATTAAAACCATATAATTCACTGTGCATTTACGCCAAATTGGGTTATATGTAGATTCGCAAATTACCCACAGGAGGGCTCAGAAAGCTTCACTTTTTTTTCTTGACCACCCTGTATGCAATATTTATTACTCACATAAATTTTTCCTCAATTAAAACTTAGTCTTAATATATGAATCTTCTAAAATTCTTAATAACTATCTTTCTTAAATTCAGGAAAAGGAAAAGCAAATTAAGATTTCTTTCATTAACATGCAAATACTCAGGGCTTAATTTCTAACAAAAAAAGTACCGGAGCCCTAATATTTTCCCTAATACTAATAACCATAGCGTCCCCCCCCCCTCCATCGTCACTCTAATCCGAATATTTATATTCCATACATTATTTGCAAAATTTAAAGCATTTGTTTTCTTTAGAAAAATAAAAATGTTCAATAATTTCTGAATATACTTAGCTGTCAATTGTTCCTCTTTTTAGTTATCACTCCTTCCAAGTAGAAACCTTTGCCTAATTTTAATGTTAATTAATCACAGGATTCTGCGAGTAAATAAATTAAGGATTCTGATTCGAAAACAGTGTTAAAACAAAAAAGGGACAGTTCGCAGCTATACATTTTTATGAAAAATGAATGAAATTTACAGAAATTAATACTGATATGCTAAAGAATCAAGCAATGTTTTTCAATTTCCTATAAAAGTAGCATATCAAGCTATAATCGATTCCTTCCGTAGAACAATCTTTCGTGATGACTCCCTGAAAATCAGATTAAATTAAACATCTGACACCGTGATCAGAAAGACTCAATCTTTTATAGAAAAAGGGGAAACGCTGCTCTATTGCTTACTATAAAAATAACAATACATTACAATTATATCTACTTACAAATGACTACTACTTACAACTTTGTAAATCTGCAGAGCAGAGCCGCATTTGTGATGAAAAATAAATGGAAAAATCACTAACGTTATTTCCGTACTCGTACGCAATGGAAAACTAAAAACCTCAAGCAAAGAATATCTCAAGCTGATGCTCGTTGACTAAAAAAGGAAAATATTCTTTTCTGGTTAGATATCAAAATTTAAAAAAAAAAAATGATCCAACTAAAAAATATCCTAGTGTCAGAAAAGAAAATCAAACAGAAAGCAAAATCATTGCTCGCGCTCTTGAATGGCGCCAATATACATGTCACCGAAAACAATGCCAGACATTAATCTGCAAATGTCAGTAGGATAAACAAAACACGATTACTGTTTCTCCTATTCTGATCAAAATGGCATTAAAAAGGGGGATGAGTCATTTTATTTTTTCTATACCTGAGTAAATAAATCTTTTAATTTACAGACAGATTGAGTTCGAGCGCTTCGGTTTTTCGGAAGCGCTATTGCACTAGGCTCCGGAGCCCTGTATTTATGGGCTCCGGTGAATTCCGACCAATATTTAAGTATTTACTAAAAACAGAGAAGTGCCGGAGCCGGGCTCCGGCGCAATTTAAGCCCTGCAAATACTATGCTAATAACACAGAGGAAACGTAATATAACCTAGACTTTAAATAACGTCTAGTACAGAACAGAAAAACTACAAGATATAAGCTTCTCAAAAAATCTACAATAAACGGAGCTGAGTTTGTGACATGCGGGATTAAATTGTGACTGTTTTATTTCGTTCAAGTCTATGCAAAAAAAGTGCAGCTTTAAACAACTAAGAATAAAATGTTGTTCTATATCTATTTTAATTCTAGTGCGTGTACGAGCGGCACAGAATTAAACTATATAAAAAGTTGACATCCGTCCCAAATTAAATTAAACATTATTATAAAAACTTTAAATACAAAAGTATATAAATATTTTATTCACAGAAGAAGGCAGTGAATGGGATGACAAAACATAAAAAAATAACTGAACAAAGTAAACTTTTGAAAGTAAATATGAGTTGAATTGCGTTTGTTGTTGTTATAATTTGTTAGCAACTTTTTTTTTTCATCATCTGGGAAATAAATGGCTTTTGATTTATTTATTTTAGCAGTAACCAAAAAACTTACCCATCATACGCAGTATAGGGTAAGTCTTGTAATCGTTTTAAAAATCGAAAAAAAATTTTGGACGGATTCACACGTTTCAGACACTGGAGATTCCGAGAAACATATTTTTAGAAAAAAAATTTTGCCGTTCGTCTGTATGCGTGTATGTGTGTGTCTGTAAACGCTCTATCTCCCGAACAAATTGAGATAGAGACTTGAAATTCGGTGTGTATTTAGGAAGTAACAATGGAAAGAAGTCTATTGAATATTAGTAACCTCGATTATCTGGAACTATTTTTTTCGGATTCTCGAAGTATTCGCTCTGATAAAAGGTATACAAACATTTTCGCAATTGTTTATTTTAAGGAGTGAATATAAAAGACAATAAAAAAGCGTAAATTGTGCATAAAAAATGAGGTCGATCGGATAATGAGTTGCCGGAGATATTTGTAATCATATTTTTCATAACCTTCGATTTTTCATGACACTGTATTTCATTCAAATTTCAATTCAAAGATGTATTTTAATTGGAAATAAGACGCTTAATCTGACGCAGTAAACTGTTAGTTAATATGGTTATCATTTTTGTAGTTATACGGATGTTCCTTTTACGGAATTCGGTACTACTCGATTATCCCGTCGACCAAAAAACGATCACCAAACTATAAGATTAAATAACGTCATAATCAAAGATCAAATAACTATAAGCCAATAATCGTAAATGTCACATTCACTTGACATTAAACACGTGTAACGTGTTTGTTGCGTCATCAAGTAATTTTTAATTCGGCGTTTTATTTGTATTTTTATTAATCTTTTACCAATTTATTTTTTCTTTCTTTATTTATTTAAAATAACGAAAGAACAAATAAATTAGTAAAAAATTAATAAAAATGCAAATAAAACGTCGAATTAAAAATCACTTGATGACGCATCAAACACGTTACATGTGTTTGATAGTTAGACTAAATTATTTATTATGAGACTGTTTTATTTAGTTCAAGTCTATGCAAAAAAAGTGCAGTGTTAAATAACTAGAAATAAAATATTATTCTATATCTATTTTAATCTAATGTATATAAGAGCGGGACGGAATTAAACTATATAAAAAGTTGACATCCGTCTCAAATTAAAATAAACATTATTATAAAAACTTTAAATATAAAAGTATATAAATATTTTATTCACAAAAGAATGTAGGAACGGGATGACAAAACATAAAAAAATAACTAAACAAAGTAAACTTTTGAAAGTATAGAGATAAGTTGAAATGCATTTGTTCTAGTGACAGTTTGTTAGCAACTTTTTTTTTCTTTTAATCATCTGGGAAATTGCTTTTGATTGTATTTATTCTAACAATAACAAAAAAAAAATGTTTCTATTTATGAATTATTAATAATAGTATTTTAATAGCGATTTCAAAAACTGTTTATTAAAAAATATGTGTATGCGTTATGTTCAGGGTTTTAAAAAATAAAACAAAAAACTAATGAAATACGCAAATGATTGTATAAGTTGTGTCTAAATAACCGACGATGTTCATTTTTAATATTGATTGGTTCATTTTTCAATAATCGCTCAAATTTGATAAAAACTAGGTTTTATTTATATTTTAATATCTCAAATCTAAATTTCTAATAAAATTCTGGTATTAATATTGAACTTTTTGAAGAGGATTCAGTTTTAATATGCAGAGGCCCTTCACAACAAAATAACCCCAAACACTTATAAAGGACTTTCTATGAATTAAAAAGTTTATTTATATATTTAAATTAAAACTGAAATAAAAAGCAATAGTTAGATGAAGTTCGAGCATAATGGACTATCATTTACATTTTTATTTGTAAATCAATTTACAAATTTTGAGATACATTAAAAGTTAGTAAAGAATAAACTTTGACTATTTCTTAACACATTTTTAGTGCCTTTAAATTGAAGAAAAAAATGCATATCAACATTTAGCTTTAAAAATAAAATTGCACTTTCGGGTAACGGCAACCAGTCGGGTAACACAGAACAGGGTTATAAAGAATATCAAAATTGCAAGAAAATCAACGATTTACAAGAATAAACAAAACTAACCGCCCCTGGCGACCAGTTTGGTCTCCCTTAAAATTTATGTTTGGAAAAGCATCCTAAGCATTGTTTCATGCTACTTTTATTCATAATTTAATTTACTTGGACTCCCTTAAATGTAATTAATATAATCCCTTAAGCTAATATTAGTTTTTGTTGCATTAAAATATCTCAATTTGTTGATTTTCTGTAAGCAAGTAAACCCTATTGGTTTACAATGGAATCCTATGGGAATTTGGCGAAATATTAGAGATATCAACAAGTTGACGTCACTTTTGGCGACTAATTTTAGTCGCTAAATTTGGCAATATAGCGCCAAGTTGGTGAAAAACTTGGCTGAATTTGGCGGCAGAACATTGATCCCGCCTATTTAACCTCCCCTTATAGGTATGGAGTTGCATTAAATGGTGTTCAATAACCAATGAGATGCGTTCAATTCGAGCGTTGCCATTAAACAATAACTAATCGCGCTTTCTGTGTCACGTACGATAGCGTAATATATACATAGATTATTTTATATTATTCAAACACATGCATAAAATCCTATCAAATGTAACACATCTAATTTATAAAATCTGAAAAAATTAATCAGAATAACTTAAGGCTCCCGTTGGGAATTTTCAGCACCTTTACTTTTTAAACCCATTAAACAAATGCGCTATTTTCTTTTCAACGACTGGAAAATTTGAAAATCGTCTGAATTCCGATAGGAAAGTATTATGACATGAAAAGAAATGCTCTATATTTTTCGAACGAATGAACCAAATTTGGCCAAAAACTATACAGCTAAATCCGGGTACCTCGACAAACCTACCAAATTTCAACCTAATCGAGCGCTTTTTGCGGCAGTTATCGCGGAACAGATAGACAAACTAACAGACAAGCTGTAACTAAAAAATTTTCGTGCCTCCGCAGTGAGCCTCCACTCACACTTCGGCAACTGTGGGCCAACACTACAAAATAATATGCAGGATGTCCACCAGCTAATCCCCAAGTCGTTAGTCATAGATATATAGTTCCAATTACAAAAATGTTTTAAATGATGTAAAGAGGTATTTTAAAAGTGATTTGGGTCAATAAAATATGTCTTAAAAACTTATGAAATTAATTTTTTTACGGTCTCCTGGTCCTGTAAGCTATCTAAAAACCTCCTATTACATTAAGAAGTAATAAATAAAAAGTCCCATTCTTCTACGATTAAAACTGGTTGATTAAAATTGAAGCATTTTTTTTTATTTTATTTTTTTTTTTATTTTATTTTTTTTTATTTTTTTTTGCTGCGAACAACGGATCATTCATAACTTTACCAGAAATATAAATAATCGCCAGATTAAAAAAAGTAATAAGATTGAATTTAACATTGCTTAACATTGCAGTATAAATTTGAAATTTGTTTTCATTCTGACATGTTAAAGCCAAATATACAGCTGGTACTAAAAATATAAGTGAAAATTAACATATTTTTGGTAAATGAAACGATGAAAAGCAACAGCCGCAATTCCTTACAAAATGATACATATTTTAAAATGCTATTAGATTATCTAACCTAAAACTTATTTAATGAAAATTAAAGTTATCTTAAAACTTGCTCGACGTGACTCCCTTCGGCTGCAATGCAGAAGTGTACACACGAAATAAATCCTTCTAATAATTTAAGCACTTTGTCCACGATCCCTGGTCCGACTCATCTGTGTTCAAATGCAGAACATTGGTATAAGTTATACAATTCAAAGTTTAATAACTCGGTCAATTTTAACCTTAGATGAATGGGACTTTTTTTGTCTCAATTGATAGTGTAAGAAGAAATTTTTACTAAATATCACTTATAACACCAGAGGATCGTATAAAAAATTAAATTTCGTAACGTTTTAGAAATTTTTTTATTGATTCAAACAACTTTTAAAATAATTTTTTACCTCATTTAAATAAAGCATTTTTTGTAATTAGAACTATATGTCCTATGACTAACGGTTTAGGAATGAGCCATTGGATACCGTTGAGAGTAGTCTTCCTGTATATGGCAGCTATAATAGAAAAAAAAGTGTTTTTTTTTTTTTTTTTTTTTTTTTTTTTTTTTTTTTTTTTTTTATAAATTTCCTGACAGCTACTCAAAAAATCTCAAGTATGTTAGTTTAAAAAGTCCTTATTTTTGTTAGAGTTCTGTGGTGGTAGTACCTGCATGGATGTTGTGCAGTGAAGTACTATTCTTTAACAGTATGCGGACTTATTTAATATTAAGCTTTTACAACGGTGGATTATTTTGCATCTGTTGGTAAGAGGTCAGAGGGATTAACAGGTTTGACATTTAGACCGAGAGCTGGCAACACAGACAATCACCTCATCGAGTTCACGGATGAAATTCTAGGATTAGTTAAATCTCGATTCGCATGTTATAACGCAATCGGTCTGCCAAGTCATATCTTGGTGGAAACACCCGAAAACCTGATTTTAGCGGCTGACTCGTAGGTTTACCATTGTGTTTTCCTTCTTCCAGTCCTCCATGCTTTCATACCTTTTAGTGCAGGAAAACACAATGGTAAACCTACGAGTCAGCCGCTAAAATCGGGTTTTCAGGTGTTTTCCCACCAAGATATGACTTGACAGACCGATTGCGTTTTAATATGCGAATCAATATTTAACTAATACTACAATTTCATCCGTGAACTTGATGAGGTGATTGTCTGTGCTGCCGTCTTCCGGTCTAATTGGTTTTGCAGGAAGAACTGTTGAGAATTACGTTAATGCATTATTTTTCGGTGACTTTTTAGTGCGGTAACGAGAATCAGATATCAGACATAATTGTGTGAAGCCAATTCTAAGTTGGTTTCATGTATGCTATTTATATTATTTAATAACAAAAATTTGGTTTTTGATATTTTAATGATAGAGCGTAATCTCAGACATGTTTGTTTCATTTGAGAGGTATCTTTTTTTATTTATTGCTAACCTTTAAACATTATTTTCTATATTCAGTTTAAATTAAAGTTATTTTAAATGTATTCTAAACGCGTTTATGATTATTTATTTGCTTAAAGTTCTGTTCTAAACAGTTGAATTGTTAAACCTAACTGCTGATATGATCCAATGTTTCAGTATTCACAATTCTTGCTTTTGACAATTATTTAATGATTGCTTAGTTATTTAAAGAAGAAAACAGTACAGTACTAGATTTCTGAAATTTGGTTCTGTTACTGAAATTCATTGCTATTAAAATCTCATTTAACAACTTCATTTTTTTAATAAATACAGAAAAGAATAATACAATCTATAATAAATGTTTATATGCATCCAGTACTCTTCGTGTATCATTTTTAAGCGCTTTTTACAAACAAATTGCCTCTTTTCAGCATCCCATAAAAATGTAGCTCCTTTTTAGCACTCTTTTGAGCCAATTTTAGCATTAATATATCTTGAAAAATTGGCAATAATAATTACGATACAAACGCAATATAATTACGATTAAAATGGAATATTATGTATGATTTTAATTTTTTTTTTAATTAAAAAGAGGAAAAATTTCCAAATATTGTTTTTTCAAAGCATAGTTTTTAATTTTGAAAATATAAATCTTCTGGTATTCATAGAACTTTTAAAAATTGAACTTCTTTTTGTTTTATTATCTACTCAATTAAAATCCGTGCGCGTATCTATGTAACCTCAAAAACTCAGAAATCACAGGGCGCAGGGCTACGAAATTTGGCACACGGATTGTTGGTAACGGGCCCATGAACGATTGCGATAAAAAATTCGAAATTTTTAAATAGATTTTTTTTTATTTTATGTTATTGACAATTTTTTGCCTTTTTTGTGTTTAACCTGTAATCGCGCGAGTTCTAACCAATTCTAAATGTTTAATGCAATCTGAGATATGCATATTACGTACGCCACGCTGCAATACTAAGAAGCTGTAGCGGGTATTACGATAATTCTTTTCCCTCGCATGCAAATAATTAGAGATTATTTAATTGCGCTTAATTATTACCTTTTCTTAAAAATAAAGAAAAACATTTTATAACAAACATCAACAAAACTTTTTGTTCTATTTATTCCCTTATTCCAAATATATCGTTTTATCGTCTGCTGCCATAGAAACATGATAATTCGGCAAATTTAGAATTAAATTCATGAACGCCCATGCGTAGAACGGGTTAAACAGCTAGTAATATATATATTGTGCGAAAATATCCTTTTGCACGTACGATAATTTCTTGATCTTTTTCTTTCTTTCTTCCTTCTTCTTTTTTTATTTATTTATTTATTTTTTTTTGAGTACTTTAGGAGTGAATTTAGGATGGAAATCGCATTTTACGGCGAATTTTATAAAAATAAAACGTAATAGATGTACATTATTTTAACTAAAAATATCTGCACATATATTTTTTAAAGAGATAAAATATATGGGTTTGCCGCCTAGTTATTATTGTTTTCTGAAACAGCAGGATAAAAAAAAATTAACAATACACTAGTAATTTTTAAAAAGCAACCTATAAATAACGCAACCTTCAAGCGTAATTTTCATTGTAAAAAAAAAAAAAAAAAAAGATGCAGATTTCCAAAATGTAAAAGCCTGAAACCTTCCTAGAATAACAAAATTCAATTTCACGCCGCCATAAAGGGTACATTAATGAAAAAACAGCAAGATATGATCTCCTGTCATAACGAATGATCTGAAAAACCACAGACTAGACAAAATAAAAATCGAAAGTTAGATTTAATCAGTTATTCTGAGAGTGAGATGACAGGAAAAAAAAAAAAAAAAAAAAAAAGAGCTCATCGCGAATTCGTGATCTTTAATATTTCTAGGTCGAATGAGGAAAAAAATAAGTTTGGTAATAATTTCTTTTTATAGAAATAGATGAAAAAAATTGTTACTGTTTTAAGAGCTCCTAACGATCTTACCGTTTAACCCTTTATCTACTGACGGTACTTATAAGTACCATTAAAATAACATGTTATAAAATTCATTTAATACTTCGATTAGTTGCAATACAGTTTAGAATGAGTTATAGATACATTACTTTATCTTGTTCCAAAAGCATTGGGGGTTACACAAAACAAAAATATTTTTACAAGGATGATTACTTTAGCCTTTGCATATTTTCAGCTTTCTTGGCGTTGGCGGGGGGGGGGGGGGGGATAATATTTCAATTCGGAAATATTTCTATATTTCTATTGTAAGAGTATATTTGTACATTTCCTAATTCTACAAAATACTAAGAAAAATAATTAAATTAAAATATTTGAATGGTGTTATAAATATTGCACAAAATCCCTATAAATTCAATTTTAATTATTCCTTCTAAATCCTTCAATCCTTCTAAAATCCTTCTAAAATTTATTAAATAATAATCTAAATCTTCTAATGTAGTTTAAACAATTCACGAAAAATGCTTTAGAAGATAAAATGTTCATGAATTCATAATTCAGTACATAAAGGGTTAAGGAAACGGTATGAAATCTCGGATGTAGATATTTTAAGGGGGTCCAGGACACATTTTAAAATAACTTTTATTCATTGAGTTAAAATTCTGAATTTTTTTGTGGTGGTTAACCATATCATTTGTAAACAAAACCACATAATAAAACTTCACATAATTTTTTTTTAATTTTAAATGTAAAATTTATTAAAAAATTGGGGTAATTAAAAATCGTTATAACTCGAAATATTAATCATAGAATTTCAATTTTCTTTTCCATTTAAATAAAGAGAAATATATAAGTTTTAATTTTGATTCAGCAGTTTAAAAATATTAATTTAAAAATAATTGAAAATATTTAACGAAAAAAAAAGTGGCGCAACTTAAAAAAAAAAAAAAAAAAAAAAAAAAAAAAAAAAAAAAAATCATATTTTCAAAAGTAAATACTTTTTTTCAAATATGCTGAATCAAAATTAACGTAAAACGATTGAAAAAGACTTGTTCCAAGTTTGAACCATCTACTTTTAATTGTTCTTGACTTATAAGAATTTAAATACGAGAAATGGTGAAAAAACACACATCATTAAGAAAAACGCATCTTTACCAGAATTCGTTTCCATGACAGCCATTGCTTGAAAGCTTGATTTAGAAAAGAAACCAAAACGGAAAAATTAAAATTTCTTGTTCTAATTAACATAGAAACATGATTTAAAAGTCATTTTAAGCAAGAAAAAACAGAGAAATTTTTAATGAAATAAAATGTTTTTACAAAATTTGAAGATTTTTGTAACCCGGACCCCCTTAAAACGTTCAAGAATGAGGCGAAGAACGCCAAGACTTTCACAGTTACAGTTATAGTGACAAAATTTCAAAAATTTCAAATGGCATCACAAAAATTTTTTCATCGCACAACTATATCCACACTGAAACACCATAAATAACATTCAAGCTGTACATATAATATAATGCTAAAAACGGTGACTTAAAACGAACACAAATTATAGCAATGGGGAACAATAAACTATCCCATATAGCTAGCTGACAAAACAAAACATTTTATCCAGATTGCAAAATTTTCAAGCATTTGCTTTCATAGATGATGACGCATCGTATGAGGGAAATTTTTGGTAACAATAAATTGTGGATGACTATCAACATCATAATCAAGACTCTCACATTTAACCTCTTGCGCTCTATGACGTACGCAGCGCACGTCATCCTATTTTTGTCATTTCCGACAATGACGTACGTCAGTGTACGTCATGATATCTGGCTAATTCTTTTAATAAGACATTCCGAATTCTCACCAGAAAGTTTTAACTTTTATTTTTACTTTCCAAGGTGATAGATTATCCATAAAAAATAAAATAAAATTACAAATTAAATTTTTGTGGTGTGAATTCAAAATTTATATTTATAAAAAAAATCTGCCAGATGCGGCAACACTGGTGGCATACATCCACTAACAGCGCTAAAGCGCAAGGGGTTAATGATCTTTTTTCATATACACCAGATGGGAATGGTTTACCGAAATATACCACACAGCTACATACTTCCGGTAGAGGAAGACCAACGCTTTCGCGCATCACTCCTCCACAAACTCTGAACTCTTGTATGATTGGTCATCTCAACAAAAATACCCATGTACTGAAAGATTGAGCCTCGACGTTTGGGGTTCACATCTCCAAGTCCCCCCCGGGGCTTCTGAAATGGCCAATTCATATATTATCACTACTCTGTGTATATGGTCTGCATGTTACATCTCTACATTTTAGCAGAGTATGTTATACATGATCGTCTTACACGAGAAAGCTAACGCAAATTACAGATTCACAATGGTCTTCCTATCTCTTTACATGTCCAGGAAGGCGATTTTCATAGCAGCGAATACCGTGGGAGTAAAGTTTTTTTTTTTTTTTTTTTTTTTTTTTTTAAATCTGGAAAAAGTTTACGTTGTGCCATTTTGTGAACTCATGTGCCCATACATGCTAAACATGTTGTTTGAGGTCTGTGGGTTAGACTCTCGCTGGCTCCATTGCATACTCTTTGTGGAGCTCCCGGCTGTAATTCTCTGGTGCTGGAAATTTCCTTTTGCTATCTCGTCCTTGTATGTTGACGAAATTGTATATCTAGTTTGTGTAATTATTCCTGTGTATAAAATAATGGATCATTCGAGGCGACAACCATTGTAGCTAAAGGCCCCAAAGCAATCTCACTTCGGTTGAGTTCAAATGTCAAAATGTAAATGAATATTTCATGTGTCACAGAAAAAAAAAAATCAAAGTACAGTCGTGGGGAAAAAAAGTAAACACCCCTACTAACGTTGCAAAAACTTATTGTAAAAGAAAGTTACTGGTACCAAACGACTGGAAATAAAACCTACTTTTAAATGATGTATATAAAATTTGCTTAGGAGGGCATCTTCATATCAAAACGAATCAGACTTTGTTTTTTTTTTACTAGCAATGCCCAAGTTCGACACCATAAATAAATTCTACATTCTCCGATAAGCGTAAAAACAAATTTTCATTAAATTCGCACGATTAGTTTCAGAGAAATTAATTATTTTAAAATAAGCCTATTTTAGGGATTGTGTCGAAATTGAAGTTCGGTACTCGATTGTTGAAATGTACAGAATGACTGTCACTTCTACCAATATATTATTTCTTGCCAATGTGACCATTTTACTCGCTTAATATGTTTCGACTATTGCCAGCCCAAATGTTTCAATAAAATGTCGGGAAATATATTTTGTTCAAATTATGCTTTTCTACAGATCATAGAACATATAAATCTTCATACAGATCATTAATCATAATTCGAAATCTGATTGCAAGAAAAATTTGAAATAGAGAATTCTCACAAAGCAAGACATAATAAATATAAATCTATCAAAAAAATTGTAGGTTGCAATTCATATTTTTTTCGAATATTAATTTCATAATTGATAATTCGTATTTTTAAATTTTTAAAACTACAAATTCAATGTATTTATGCTTGGAATTTTTAGTATTACAACCACACAAAAAATTATCATATTAGGATAATATTTTCAGGAGATATTAATAAAAATATGAAAATGTAATTTAACATTAGAAGCTCTAAATTTTAAATGTTCATAATTCAGAAACATATTATGCATACAACTTGAAATTTCGTTTCTAGGCATGGCATAGTTTGATACGAAGATTTAAAATATATTGTCAAAATTAGGTTTTGCCAATGAAAAAAACGAAGTTTGGTCTGGTTTTGATTTGTAGATGGCCCCTTAAGCAAATTTTATATACATCGTTTAAAAGTAGACTTTATTTCCAATCGTTTGGTAAAAGTAACTCTATTTTATTATAATTAGATGCATAGTTAATAGGGGGTGTTTACTTTTTTTCCATGACTGTATGTGTATATGGGGCATTCTCACAATCTTTTGACTTTTGGGGAAAAAAATCTGGCGAAATTAAACTTGATAAAATAACATTTTAACCTGATAGACGAATGCCTTAATGATTCAAAATAAAGAAAAATTGGTCAGCAGCGAAAATTTTTTTATTTAACTGAGGTTTAGGTTAAACTTGCAAGTTTAATTTTCCTTACCATTTTACCCCTATAACTTTTTATTTTCTTCTAAATTTTTACTTATAATGAATTTGCATAGTACCCACAGGACATTCAAATAAGAAAAAATACAAATGTAGTACTTTTAATACAGAATTTTTGTATAACATTGTCTTAAAGGGGTGTTAAAGAAGGGATGGTAAGGTAAAAAAAGGGACGAAATAGTAAAAAAAAGGGACAAATTGGTAAAAAAAGAGACGGTAAGGATGGAACGGTAAGGAAAATTACCACCTATTTTTAGGAAAATCATGTTAAGACTAAGTGATAGCCACAATGTTCATTGATTTTTCGAAACAGTTGTTAACATTGGATTAAATTAATTTTTTTTTTTTTAATTTACCTCGAAAAGTGCAGGAATAAACCTTGGGGACGGTAAGACTACCAATAAAGCCACGGTGCTTGAAATTGATATTTAAACGCTGATTTATATTCTGCAGTAAATTTCCTGTCAAAGAATTTTATATATTCTTTCTCTAGCATACTTCTGCATGAGCAAAAACTTGAAAAAAATTCTGTCGCTGCATCTGAAGTGATTTTCTGTATAATTTTAGAAGAGGGATGGTAAAAATCTAAAACCCAGGGACAGAGTTCAAAAAATAATATCAACCCTAAAAATGTGTGCAGGTTAATTTTTAACCCCATATTTATATAAAACAATAGTTCTAGTTTCAGAAAAAAATTACATTGAATTATTTTTATTGAAACACTTTTATCCAGACAGCTCCAAACTTCAAAATCAGCATCAGGGACATGGGACGGCAGATGAGTTTTCCATATGTTTGGACCCCCAACATTGTCCAAAACTTATTTATCTCGTTAATACTGTTTTAAAATCATGCAATGGGATGTTCCCAAGTATATGAAATAAAAAAAACACAAAAAAGTGTATTAAATAAAAAATTATTATTCAGAGACATGAAAGTTAAAAGATTGTAAGAATACCCCATATACCGGATGTCCCAAAAATGACTGATGGATTTTAAAATTCAATAACTTGCAAACGGTGTCAGACATTAAAAAAAATTCTTGCAGGAGTGTTATGTAAGATGTCAGGAATTTTTATGCTGTGATTCTCAGTTTTAGTTACAAATCGCATCGATAGATGGCACTGCAAGCAACAACCGATAAATCCAGGCTTGATTTTTTGACTTCTCTCTTCTTCCATGCGAAAAAAGGATATTAAAATGTATTGAATGGATCCCAAAGTACCAAAAATCGGGCCTGGACTGAGCGCCTATTGCTATCAGCGCCATCTATTATTTGAAATTCGAACTAAAATCAAGAATCGCAGTACAAAATCTGACATCGTACATAACCCTCCTGCAAGATTCTTTTTAAATATTTGTCACAGTTTGGAAGTTATTGAATTTTAAAATTATTTTGGGGACACCCGGTATATACTAATGAAAAGGTTAAGATTGAATCACTTTGAAAAAGTACTCTTATATGTGACCATAATAGAGGTAAATAAGTATATTTTACAGGCCCAGTTTTTAAACCTCATAAACATGTAGGTTTTGAAATTTTTAAATTTAAAACGTAAACTTCTCCAGAATAAAACAATTCAATTTCATGCCATCATATTCGTACTCGAATAAAAGGGCAGAGATATATGATCTCCTGACAGAAGGAATGATTTGAAAAACCACAGGCTATACAAAAAGAAAATCGAAACTTTCAAATTCAATCAAAGATTCTGAAAGCGAGTTGAAAAATACTAAAATACAAGATCACTATATGTTCGTGACCTTTCATATTTGTAGGTTAGGTGTTAAAAAATAATGCATCATAATAATCATTTCTATAAAAAGTGATGCAAATTCAGTGAACAGTGAATAAAAAATTAGGTTATTTTAATTTGAATTTTTTAGTTTAATTTCTTAGACTAAGTGAAAGCCTTTCAATCATGAAGGGTCGTACAAAATTAAAAACAAATTATATAAGGGATTTTTTTTCTCATGCTATTTTCCGTTTACAGTCCAGTGAAGTAAGATATTTACTTTGACATGAATAATTGCTCACCCATTCCAATTATTCTTGGCGCAGTATCTTCCAAAAATAAGTACTAAAATACTTTTTTTTTAATGCCGCTTGATTGAAAATTCCGTTTTTTATAACAAAAACAGAACATTGTGAAATTACATATTACAGTTCAGGAAACTAGAAACAATTCTCACACTTTTAATTTCTGTAAGCCAACAGCTATAGTTTCAAAAATTTGTTTATATGTATAGTAAAGTGACTATGAGAGTTCGATGAGAATGCTTGCAGCACAGCCTACCGGTACAATTAGGAGTTAACTTGCCAATATCAATAACTATACGAGATACGGTAAAATATAGCCAATTGCAAATTCATAGAGCAGTAGGAATTTAAGAAAAGACATCTTGCGGCCATAAAAGCTAAGAATGTAACGTGCAAAATCTTTATTTGCGTTACCTTAGAGTGTTGGAAACAAACAAACTTCTAATTTTATTGCTAGTAATTACTGTAAGCTGTGTTTTATAAAAAATCATATTAGTGATAGTGATCGTCATGAATCAAAATAATTCTGTGTTTAAACATACACAGAATCTGTGTTTAAACATACAGAAACTGTTTTTAAAATTTAACTTATAGGACTAGGGATCGTTTAAAAATTTAAATTTAAGTACTTTTTCAAAAAATAGCTATTTTGAAGTAAATGTTTTTTTTCATTTGATGAAGAAAAACATTTGAAACATTTTACTTTTGGGAATACCACTAAAAGTAAAGGCTTAGGAAGTATCTATTGGCCAACGACATGAAGGAAGGCCTGTATCTGAAAGCAAAAACATTTTCTCAAATCGTAATCACTGTTTTCATGTATTGCATGCATTATCATTTGATTGATAGCACACGATTTATTAAACGAAATTCTACTTTCTAATATAACAGAATTACGCTATGCCATGGGTGTATTATTGCTCATATTCAAATAGATGTAAACAATAAACCAAAATAAACGAGGGAGTGCAAACAAGAAATAGGAAACCATCTTTTATAATGCATAATACAGCATGTCTATAAACGAATGTCACATAAATTTTATTAGTATCAACTGTAAGCGCTGTAGAGTGTTGGTTCAAGGTAACAAATAAATAGTAACTTAAACAGTTTTAGATGAGCGCATGCGCAAGCACTGCTTTGTTATTGATAGCTTGCAGTGCCACATACGCAAAATGGCGACTCCTGAGCGTAAAGCTTTATTGCTGGGCTGAAGATTTAAAAGCCGTTAGAACCATGCAATTTTTTTTCCAGTGATTTTCCAGAGCTGAGACGCAGAATGGAAGAGGCTATTGCTTCCATGACTCCGGACTTCTTAATGTAAATGTTGAAAGAATTGGACTATAGGTTAGATGTGTGCCGTATAACTAAAAGTGCACCTATTGCTTCCATGACTCCGGACTTCTTAATGTAAATGTTGAAAGAATTGAGCTATAGGTTGGATGTGTGCCGTATACTAAAAGTGCACCTATTGCTTCCATGACTCCGGACTTCTTAATGTAAATGTTGAAAGAATTGAGCTATAGGTTGGATGTGTGCCGTATACTAAAAGTGCACCTATTGCTTCCATGACTCCGGACTTCTTAATGTAAATGTTGAAAGAATTGGACTATAGGTTGTATGTGTGCCGTATAACTAAAAGTGCACCTATTGCTTCCATGACTGCGGACTTCTTAATGTAAATGTTGAAAGAATTGGGCTATAGGTTGGATGTGTGCCGTATCACTAAAAGTGCACCTATTGCTTTCCATGACTCCGGACTTTTTAATGTAAATGTTGAAAGAATTGGGCTATAGGTTGGATGTGTGCCGTATAACTAAAAGTGCACCTATTGAACATTTGTAATAAAAACTAGGGTTCGTTTACCTCAAATATATATATTTAATTTACGTTAAATTTTTTGCTCATGTAAAAATATTTGGCAGTATTGATCAGTTTCATTACCTGAAGTGTTCAAATAACATTCCAAAAATAATGAATTTTGGAGCATAGATATTTTATCCCTTACCAAATTTGTTGACTATATTAGACCAATTAGAATACCAATTAGAATAATTGTGTTAATATTAATCTAGTATATTAGACTAGTTATAGTTGTAAGTATTTTGCCTTTATTTTTAAAAAACCTATTCACTTTATAAAATGTTTTTCTAATTGTAATAAGCAGATAATACTAAGTTTTATGTATAGTGATTACACAATATCCTGAAGTTATGTAGTTTTCATGAGGTTTATATCATGAAGTTTCAGTAGGTATGAGAATCTTGAAAATAAAAGTAAATGTAATCCAAGAAACATTTTTTTATAAAGTTTCCCATGCATATTATGTAAAATACTGCAACTGGATTAGAAACTTCGATTGCCTTACTTTTAAGCGCATTAGTTTGCCTCCTGAACGGAATTTCCACCTTTCCTTCTTTTATTCTTTTCATATTTTTTCTGATTTACAATGTAAATTTAATATAAACGCTTTAGCTACATCTCTATTCATGATGGTGTAACGCGGCAAGGTATTTTTTGTTAAACTTGACTTTTTTGTCATAGAAGAAACTTTTCTGAGCATATTTCAAAAATAGTTTGAAACATAACCTATTTACTGCAAATTTATGGTGTTTAAACATATGTCAGGCTATAAATACAAAATTTTTAAATTAAAAAGTAGATCCAATATTTTAAGAAATATATCTTTATTTTAAAACAAAAAATATATAGTATGTCTCCCCCCCCCCCCCCTGCAAAAAAAAAAAAAGCCTGTACGATACTTATAACTTTAGTTCTAATTAATCGACAGGTTGAAAATTGCACGTCAAACGTGACAAATGAGGTGCGTTGGTACTGTAACTAGTTTTATAAATATTTTTTGCACCGCATATTGTACCGAATGTATATTTTAGTGTATTTCATAATCGCATATCAATTTCAATCTGTTCGTAAGGCTGTAACATCATTAAAATGCATTTGAAATAATTTTTTCCCATTGACCGTAATGTAACGGAAAACTTTTGACGGTCCCTGTAATTAAACTATATATCCAATTTTCATAAAATTTGACATGGTTGAACAAAATTTTGCAGCAATTATATATTTAAAATCTCAGACCATTCGGTTGGGTAGTTTTTGCTCTGTTCTATGTGGATGGACGGACGGACAGACATACAGACGGACCGAACGACGACTATAGGTGCTACGTATTTATATAATTACGAACGCACCTAAAAATGAAAAACAAGTGTGATTTTAAGTCGTATAATTTTTTTAAAAAAATTATTGAGTGTGGTTTAGTTTGTCATAAACAGAAAGAGTTATCTACGTATTAAAAGCCGCATCAACTTTCATTTTTCGAATGGCAACAAACATGTTTTTTTTAACACTTTATTTGAGTTCCTCGATCAAAGGAACTCAGAAAAATATATATACCCTCCCACCTCCAAAAAAATCCATCCATTTGAAATATTTTTTATTCTAATGAACGACAGTGAATGAAAGACCCAAACACAGTCTAAGGATTTTTTTTTTATTCAAAAACATATTTTTAATTATGAAAATTATTAATAAATTCACATTAAAAAAATGACTTACGTTAATTGTTTCAGAAGAACCAAAGTCTTTGATAGCCTTTTAGGTAGCTTTCATTACAAAAAGCTACCTATTGCAGCCATTCGGAGGAAAGCGATTTCAAAAAATTTTGGTATATTTTCATCGATCATGACCCCCAGGCCCCGAAACAACCCTACGTTAAAAAGTTGATATACATATATATATTTCTTTATTTATTTATCTGATCTTTGTCATACTGTAACTCTCGTATTTATGAACCGATTTGGATAAAATTTCGTGTGTATATAGTACATACCAATGTCTCGACCGAGTTCGTTGGCCAGCTTCAACCGCCATCTTGTTTCAAAATGGCGGCCATTTAAAAAACTTTAAAAAACTTAAAATTTAAAATGAGGCACAAAAAAATTAGAAATAGGAAAATATTTTTTTTTCTTATGTATTTGAGCTTGATACAAAGATACCAGAGCATTTTTTGTTTCGTCCATATCTTAAAAAATGGCTGAGTTATAGCACTTTGAATTTCAAGCATGACAGACATTTTGAAACGATCTGATTTTTGTCACGCGATAATACGCGTATTTATGAACCGATTTCGATGTGACAAGGCATGTGCATAGTACATAGCAATGTCTCGACCGTGTTCGTGGGCCAGCTTCATACGCCATCTTGTTTCAAAATGGCGGCCATTTAAAATTAAAAAAAAAAAAAAATTTAAAATGAGGTACAAAAAAATTAGAAATTGGAAAAGATTTTTCCCTTATGTATTTGAACTTGATACAAAGATCCCGGAGCAGTTTTTGTTTCGTCTATATCTTAAAAAATGGCTGAGTTATAGCACTTTGAATTTCTAGCATGGCTGACATTTTCAAACTATCTGATTTTTGTCACACAATAATACGTGTATTTATGAACCGATTTCGATGTGACAAGGCATGTGCATAGTACATAGCAATGTCTCGACCGTGTTCGTGGGCCAGCTTCATACGCCATCTTGTTTCAAAATGGCGGCCATTTAAAAATTTAAATTTTAAAATGAGGTATAAAAAACTAGAAATTGAAAAAGATTTTTTCCTTATGTGTTTGAGCTTGATACAAAGATTCCGGAGGATTTTTTGTTTTGTTTATATTTTAAAAAACGGTTGAGTTATAGCACTTTGAAATTCTTGTGTGGCTGACATTTTGAAACGATCTGAATTTTGTCACGCGATTACACGCGTATTTATGAACGGATTGGGATATAACTTGTTGTGTACATAGTATATACCAATGTCTCGACCGAGTACGTTGGCCAACTTCATCTGCCTTCTTATTTCAAAATGGTGGCCATTTAATTTTTTTTAAATTTTAATTTAAAATGAGGTACAAAAAAATTAAAAATTGAAAAAGATTTTTTTCTTATGTGTTTGACCTTGATACAAAGATTTCGGAGCATTTTTCGTTTCGTCTATATCTTAAAAAATGACTGAGTTATAGCACTTTGAATTTCTAGCATGGCTGACATTTTGAAACGATCTGATTTTTGTCACGCGATAACACGCGTATTTATGAACGGATTAGGTTGTGACAAAGAATGTGCATAGTACATAGAAATCTCTCGGCCGAGTTCGTTTACCAACTTCATCCGCCATCTTGTTTCAAAATGGCGGCCATTTAAAAATTAAAATTTTTTTTATTTAAAATGAGGTACAAAAAATTTAGAAATTGAAATTTTTTTCCTTATGTGTTTGAGCTTGATACAAAGATTCCGGAGCATTTTTTGTTTTCTCTTTATCTTAAAAAATGGCTGAGATATAACAGTTTGAATTTCTAATGTGGGTGACATTTTGAAAAATCTGATTTTTGCCTGCAACAGCACTCGTATTTATCAACCGATTTAGATGTGAGTGAGCATGTGCACAGGAATTACTAAAGTCTCTACCAAGTTCATTGGTTAGCTTTGTTGCACACATTATGTTGCTTTAAAATGGCGGGCACTTCAAGGTATCGCCGAATTTGGCGACCAAATATAAATCACTTTAAATAAAACCATCTTTGATAACGCGACTAATTTCGCGAAATTCTCATTCATATTCAGTACTGACAAAAATTAGGATTTAATCTTCTATAATCGGGTTCCACTATTTTGAGCTCTGTGTGTTTGAATAATATAAGCTGGCTTTTAAAAATTAAGGAATATGAAAGCTGCCTCTTCCTCCCAGCACTGGCCGGAAGCACTTTTTACAGTTCATTAGTATTATTAGTTTGGGAGACATATGTAGAGACATTGTACTTCATTATATTATATTATATTTATTTATTTATTTTGAGAAATACAAACACTGGGTGTACTAGCTGAGTAGAACACTTCTCCGACTGTAACAGTCGATGGTACAAGTGATACTTTCAAAGTTACCTGAAAAATGAAGTGATTCCATGATCAGTAAACGCACAGAGCGGACAAAAATTTAAATAAAATATTTTTTTGTTTAACTACCTCAAATAGTTTTCTTTCTTAGTAATTTGGTAAATGCTCAGGATTTCAGACATTACAGAAATCTAAAAAGAGGTTTCGAAAAACAGCACTTTAATAAATTCAAATACATAAATATATAATTCACTGTATAAAAAAAATTGACTCGCTATTACTTTTAAATATTTAGAGTTTCGACTAAAACAATTTAACAATATACTTTTTAAAGTGCCGGGTGATCCAAAAGTTCGTTAAAAATTTAAAAATTCATAAAAGGGAAGCAATTATGATAGAGAAATGCAGTTTGCAAGAAAAAGCTCACAAGGTAGTCGGATTGGTTTAGCAGCAAAAAAAAAAATTTTGTTAAAAAAGTTAGCTGTAGCTGGCATGACATGCGAGAGATTTAGCAAAATTATGCAAATTAATCTTGCAATAAAATACCGTGATGCACGAGGATGTCTCATTCACTTTCAGAATGTTATCATTACCCGATCGAGCGTTGTTGGTGAAAATGTTCTATTTGAACGGAGAGTCAGCAACTGTTGCGTTGCGAAAATTTCGAACGCCGAAAGGACTGAAGACGAGGAACAGCCCCATATCGTGTCCTGGAATAGTGAAGCTTGTCAAACGGTTCGAAGAAATTGGCTCTTTGGAGGATCGGCCACGAAGTGGAAGACCCTCGTAGGTGGAGAGTTAAATTACTGCGGTGGAAACCACTATGAATGATTTTGCGGCGAAATCGTCCACGTGGGGGGTAGCAGTGCACGCAAAGCTGGAAGGATATTGGATGGGCCTCACTCATCGATTCGAAGTATTCTCCTCTGGATATTGCATCTCTATCTCTATAAATTGCAGTCACTGCAGAAATTACAACCGGGAGACATAGCTATGAGGGAATCATTTGCCGAGTGGGCTATGGCAAGAATTGAAAGAGACCCTCAATGGTTGTTCAGCGTTTTCTGGGCGGATGAGGCGCACTTCACACTACACGAGGATGTCAACATCCAGAACATTCGTATATGGGCAACGTCTAATCCTCGTGAACACACAACGAAGCCACTGAATCCAACCAAATTGACAGTCTGGTGTGGCTTCATCTCATCTTTCATTGTCAGAGCATCGTTCTTTGATGAATCGTGTCCCATATTGGGTTGGAAAACGTAAGGTATTATACAGACATATACATACAATAAATACAATAATCCGAACTGGAGTGAAAAATTAGCCAGAGCCAGGAATCGCACCTGGGGCCACAGCGTACTAGGCTGTTGCTCTAACCACTGAGTCACTATATAAACACTATACCTTTAACAGTTTAATGCAGGCGTTATTTATGTGTGTATGTGTGTTTTATTATATCCCCGTCCTTTTGTTCAAAACCGCATTTTATTGCTTTACCATGACATTGAGAGTGAGTACTTTTCCTTTCGGAATGTAGCCTAATTTTTCTGAGATTAAAGAGATTGGGGGGGGGGAGGCACCCAAGGGAACATAGAAAATCAATAGTGCAATCTCTGGGGGATTCTGAGATTACATAAGTCAAAGATAACTTTTAGAAAATACTTTTGTCGAAATTTAGGGGACTGTACAAACTCTTAAAAAAATCCACATACGACCGCCCCCATTTTTGTGTCATAGCATAGGCTTAATAATCAGGGGGCAGTGGTCTAACTTAATATGACGTTTGATGAAATTCTTCTCCCTTAGATGCTGAGATAGGGTTATCACGGAAATGGTGAAAACACATCATAGCAGAGTTAAACGTCAGGCAATATACATACAAACCTAATCAGCACCCATTTTAACCTGGGAGAACGCACGCATACCCAGAGTATGAATGGTTTTTACTTTGACACCAATAAATACAAAAGAATAATCGTCGCGTTATTTCATCGGAGACAATTTTCGGAACAAAAAGAAGTTGAAGATTACTTTTAAAAAGTTACTGCTGACAATTGTAAAAACCGTACGCACTCCGGGTCTCTCAGGTCCGACGCGCGTCCTCCCGTGTTATTCATTCCAATGCTTTCTTCTTATGTATACAGAAGAAAGTAAAAAAAAAAACCATTAAAACATTATTCAAGAATTTTATGGAAAACAAAGTTTAATGTGTATGCTCAATGTAAAAGGAATAACGATGCTTAACACGCAGAAATTTTGTAAACGTGGGCTATTTTTTTATTAGGGATGCATTTACCATTGAGTATAAATCCATATATTACTCGTACTTGGCTGATTTTTGATGCAATCGTTTATTATTTTCTATTTTTTTAATTTCTTTTCAAATGTCAAAACAAAATAAATCATTTTTTGCAGTCAATTTGTTTATATTTGTTTATTTACGGAAAGGCACGAGTGTCGTAATAAAATTTGATGATAGAATGGAAAGGCCGGGTGAGCGTGTGTGGTGTTGTTGCGGCAGCTATTAGCTCACGTGCGCGTCGAGCGTTTTGCTTTTCAGTGTGGTGAGAGTAAATTTATTCGAGTATTGTAATATATTAGTGTTTGCATTTCTTATTTGTAATTAGTGTTGAGTGTAGTTCTTTTTAAGTGCACGTGTACAGTCTGAGTACGTTGGACTGGTCACCAGGCACGGTTTTGAGTAATGTCGGGAACGGAGGTAAAGATTAAAGAAAGTACAGGATTCAATAATGAAGAATTCAAAAAATATAACTGGAATCACGGGAGGGCGGCTAATCAACTTTGTACCAAATTTAAAAGACTACGTTATTATTATAGAGAGTCAAGAGGGCGGGCTACATAAGCTAAACCCAATCCGGCTAAAAAATGAAATGAAACAGAACTTTGAACACTATAAAGAAATAGATAGTCAGATACACCAGAAACAACAAGATGTTAATTACCACGAAAAGTTACGAATGTGCCAATGAGATTGTAAATAAAGAGCAAATATTTAATACTAAAGTCAAGCATATACTAATGAATGAAAACATAGCAACAAGATTTTTAATTTTCAGAATTGACACGGACATAACCCTCAAGGAAATCCAGGAAGAGATAGAAGAAGAAAATCAAATAACAATCCAAAATATCAGAAGATTTACTACTAGACATGAAGGTCGGATAATACCCACAGGAACTGTGCTACTAACCATTTATGGACATGTGTTACCTGAATACGTGAAAATGTTCTACATAAGCCAAAAAATTAGTTTATTTGTTGATAGGCCCAGAAGATGCAATGTTTGTCAAAGCTTTAATCATGGAACGAATAAATGTTCAAATGAAAAGAGATGCAAAAGATGCGAAAAAGAACACCCTGAATTGATATGTAAAGAAGAGGAAATTAGATGCGCAAATTGTGGGAAAAATCATGAAGCAGACGACGATGAATGTGAAATAAAAAAACAAGAGGTTGAAATTCAAAAATATAAGAGCGAAAATCATATAACTTTGGCAGAAGCCAGGCGACAGTTCAACTAAGTTCAACAAGATTATGGACATTGTAGCTAACATGTGTGCAGTTATGGTGAGTTTACAGCAAAAACCAGAAAATGCAGTTGAAAAGGGGTCGGAAGGAAACAAAGATGAAAATACAAAAAAAAAAGCAAAATGGGAAAAAGAGATGTCATGGCTGAGTTCTATGACCAGCTAAGAGAAAAGAAATTGAAACTAACAAATGAAGCCCAGGAAGGAGAATTATTATTGTTACAAGCAAGCCTAACTCCAGAGAATAACAAAATGCTGGTAGATCAGGAAAATGGATAAGTTCTATGGACTCGTTGGTGTTTGTTTACTTGGTGCTAGTGAGGTGTTCATTATCGGTTGGTTGATCAGTATTTACTCTGGGTTAAACAGGACTTTGATTTTTGGGGTAAGTGTTGAAATTTTTTGTCTTTTTATTGAGCAATGTTATTAGTGTTTTTTATTTTTAGTTATTGTTTATGGACACTTTGTTAGTTCAGTGGAATATAAGGGGATTAAGGTCAAACTTGCCCTGGCTTCGTACTGGTATGTTTCGTAACAGTATAGTTTGGGCGTTTCAGGAAACGCTTCTTAGCAATAATTTTAATTTATCCTTGAGTAATAGGAATGTTTTTCGTGCTGATAGGCCTGGTTGTTTATCGAAAGCGGGAGGCGGATTGCTGCTTGCGGTGTCGAAGCGGATACCTGTTAGGATGCTTCAGCTCCCGACGATTGGCCGTGACCACGAGGCTCTTGGGATTCAAATTTGGTTCAAAAAAAGGTGGATAGCTATCATCAATATCTATGCGCCGAAAGGGTTTGCCGATATCAGATGGTTGCATAGTATCAAAGAGGTGATCGGGCATGACTATATCATCGTTGGCGACTTCAATATTAACTTTCTGAACTGGCATAATAACCCTAAAGCCTATAAAATGATAAATTTGATGAATTGGATTACTCATACGGATGCTATTTTAATGAATTTAGATCAGGCCACGAGATGTAGGGGCGAGGATTTGGGGTCATTATTGGACTTGACAATTGTGTCGGATAATTTAGCTCGGGGCTTCCAGGTGGATGTCCTTTCCGATCCGTTGGGTTCGGATCACTATCCTATCAGGATTCTTGATAAGTTCAATGGTGGTAGTGGTAAGAAAAGATACTGGACTCAGGTCAGTTGGCAGCGTGTTTGCTCGGTTGTGGATGGTTTGGATGGTGATGTTTATGCTGAGGGGTTGGACAGTTGGTCAAAAGTTATCTCCCATACTTTGATGCAGTGTACGGAGAGGTTTCCAGTGAGTGGGGGTAATCTTCCGCCTGGGTGGGGGATTGCATCCCGTAGACTGTTGGCTCTTAAAAGGTTTTATCACAGGAAGGCAGTCCGGCTAGGTCAGTTGGACTTATGGTGCAAATACAAGTTCTATAACGCTAAACTGAAGAAACAGATTAAGAAAGACAATCAGAAGTTTTGGGATTCGGTTGCCAGGGAGGCTGGAAGGGGCCCGCATATATATAAGATTATCCGAGGGATTAACAAGTTAAAGGAGGAGGAGGCGAACATGGACTTCAATTTTCCAAACTGTCCACCTGATGCAGTTTCCCAAGCAAACTCGTTTGCTACCGTATTCTAAAATTCTCCGATCCTTCATGACATACCTATTGATTTCTCGGGAGATGATGATTTGGACACAAGGCTTACGATGGACCATATGGAGAGGATAATCAGGAAAAGTAAATCTACTACACCTGGTATAGACGGGATCAAAATGAATTTTTTTTAAAAACCTTAAAACCAAGGTGTTATCTCAGGTACTGGAGATGTATAATAGGATTCTCGAGACAAAAAAAAATCCCGGAAATATGGAAAGAAGTCATCATGCTGCCCATTAAAAAACCAGGAAAAAAAAGAAACGACATAAGGGGATATAGGCCAATTGCTTTGACGGTGACCAGTAAAAAAATATTTGAAAAGATGATATTAGATATTCTGCTCAATTGGAGCATGAAAAACAAAATCTTTCATAGGAACCACTATGGTTTTATTCCGTTCAGGGACTGCGAGGCTGCCGCGTACAAGATTTACAGGGATATTCGAAGAGGACGTCAAGCCAAACAGAAGGGATTTTTAGTGGCTTTAGACATTAAAGGCGCTTATGATAATGTATGGTGGGATGGTCTACTGCTTAAACTAAAAAAATTGGGGCTAGGTGCTGATCTGTGTATTCTGATCCGGAATCTCATGCAGGAGCTGAGGATTCGGGTTAAGTGGAGGGGTTTGTACTCGGTGCCATTCATGTATCTGAGGGGCTTATTACAGGGCAGCTCTCTTTCTCCTTTTCTGTTTGCCATTTACTTAGCTGATATCTTTGAGATTTTTGACTCTTGTATTCATTGTGTGATCTATGCCGACGATATTTTTCTTTATGGTTTTCACGAAAATGTGGAGTGGTTAAGGGACATTTTACAGGAGAATCTGATTAGGACTATCCATTGGTTGTGTGCGTGGAATCTTGAGGTGAATCCAAATAAGTGCCAAATCATGAAGATAGGGCGGTGGAATGAGGAAGTGGAGAAGTTAAAGATTAAAGGTCAGGAGGTCGATTTTTCAGAAAAGTTAAGAGTCTTAGAGGTGTTTTTAAACAGTCAGGGGAATCTTAAGAACCACATTGCCATGCTGAAAGAGAAATCGAGCAAAAGAATGAACATGCTTAAAGTTATTGCTGGCAGGAGTTGGGGTACTGAAACCAAGTATCTTTTAAAAATCACAAATAGCATGATGGGATCTCTTCTCGATGGTAACCCGAGGATTCTCGCGCACTCAAACAAAACGAAAAGTCGCCAACTACAAGTGATTCTGAATGTAGGTCTTAGATGGGTGAGTGGCGTGCCAAGGTGGTGCCCAATCCCGGTGCTATTACAAGAGAGCGGGTCTGGAGTAGCCACTCAAGAAGAGAACTTTTGGCTGTAAAGAGGGCGATCTCAGAGTTTAAACATAAAGAGTATACTGATGTTTTGTCAGAGGATTTACTTTACAGAGATCTGACTATCCTCAGTCGGCATAACACGAATGTTAACGAAATGATTACTTACAAGTGGGGCACCTAGGTGAATGAAAACTGTAAAATTTATGTTAATGCCTGGCCTTTCTAGAATAAAGATTTCCCTGAGGAGGTAATTAGGAATTCGTTTGACTGGTTTTATCAGATGCACAGAGACAAGGCGATCATCATAGCAACAGATGCATCAAAAGAGGGGAACAAGACTGCGATTGGAATGGTCAATCAACATACGGGTAACCGGTTGGCGTTGAAAATTCCCAACATCAATTCGATTTTTACAGCGGAAGCGATTGCTTTATTGGTAGCCATCAAATATTATATGGTGGAGAGTGGAAAATATATGTTTTTCACGGATGCTAAAAGTGTCTTGATGGCCCTTGAGAAGATCAACCGTAAGTCGGTGGCGGTAATCACCATGCTAAGGGATGAGATCAACAGGAAGAGGATTGATCAGTTTCAGATGGAGTTTATCTGGGTGCCTGGACATAAAGGAATTGAAATCAACGAGTGTGCAGATGAGCTGGCCAAGAAGGGCCCGTATAGCAATATTGGGATTCCATGGTTTTCTCCCGAAGACTGGATGATGGTTGTGAGAAATAATAAACAGAGGGAGTATATTTGGGATTGGAACCAATATAGGATTGTTCATCCAGGTCGTGGTTGGGATTACGCTAGCATAGGGTCTCCGCATCACTGTCTTAGGAGGGAGAGTGCTGTAATTTTTGCTCGGTTTCTGACAAAGACTGTTCTTACTCTGGTTCGTCATAAGAAGTTTCTGGGTAGTGGGGATGCTAAGTGTGATTTGTGTGGTGGCGAGGAGCAAACCGAGGAACACTTGGTTTTGAGTTGTAAGAAATTTTGTAGGATTCGGGATAAGATTTTTGGGAAGTTATCAATGTCGAAGAGTATGTCGTACGAAGAGATTTTTTCTGCAATGGGGAGAAAGGGTGGTGAAGAGTGGGTTTTGTTTTCTCAGTTATTGAATGAGATTTATCGTCACTGTCGGAGTTGGATTGACGCTGCTGTATAGGACTTAATGTTGACAGTGGTGGTACTTCGTTGTGCCGGTTTATTTGGTTTCTGTCGTATCTGTCTCTTGTAGTTTATCTAGGTAGTGGATTATGACAGCTTTAAAGAAATAGAAAGCTGCTCACCGGGCCCAAGAGGGTCAATAAACAAACAAATAAACAAATTATTTACGGAATATCGTTTAAATAAACCATCTTTATAAATTAACATTTATTTATTTATTTATTTATTAAGGCTTGCTAAAATTATTAATTAATTTTTTCCCATGCAATACAATGTGTAGCAACAACTTAAAAAGCGAAAATTTTGATCTTAATATACAAAATAAAGCAGAACTTTTATAATTAATGAAATATGAAAAACAAATCTACTATAAAAATATATAAAATCAATTTGAATTCTATTGTAATGTCCTTTTCGCATATGTAAAACAAAGTCTAAAAATGAGCTGATCTGTTGGTAAAAGTTATTGAAACTAATTTAAGAGGATCTTCATAAGCAAATGAACTTTCTTTTAAAGAATTTTGACGCAAACGAAACAAATGAAATCCAGATATTGCAATAATATTACGTGAGTATGTTCGATGTGTTAAAACAACTCAGCTTATATACTATTGGTTTTCGAATGATTATAATATTACGTGAGCGTATAAAGTGTTAATATATTATCAGATTTTTGCATGTTCTGTAACGAATCTGCTGCTTATTTTGTTTTTGCTTCTTTAGGTAATCTGCTACTTATTTTGTTTTAGCTTCTTTAGGTAATCTGCTATTTATTTTGTTTTAGCTTCTTTAGGTAATCTGCTACTTATTTTGTTTTAGCTTCTTTAGGTAATATGCTACTTATTTTGTTTTAGCTTCTTTAGGTAACATGCTACTTATTTTGTTTTAGCTTCTTTAGGTAACATGCTACTTATTTTGTTTTAGCTTCTTTAGGTAACATGCTACTTATTTTGTTTTAGCTTCTTTAGGTAACATGCTACTTATTTTGTTTTAGCTTCTTTAGGTAACATGCTACTTATTTTGTTTTAGCTTCTTTAGGTAACATGCTACTTATTTTGTTTTAGCTTCTTTAGGTAACATGCTATTTATTTTGTTTTAGCTTCTTTAGGTAACATGCTACTTATTTTGTTTTAGCTTCTTTAGGTAACATGCTACTTATTTTGTTTTAGCATCTTTAGGTAACATGCTACTTATTTTGTTTTAGCTTCTTTAGGTAACATGCTACTTATTTTGTTTTAGCTTCTTTAGGTAACATGCTACTTATTTTGTTTTAGCTTCTTTAGGTAACATGCTACTTATTTTGTTTTAGCTTCTTTAGGTATGAGCCGTATAAGTCAGCTATTCTGATAAAATGCAAAAAGTTTTAGACAAAAAACAAATTTATAATATCACTAGATGCAAATCATAATTTCTGTTAAAGTGGAAATCAAAATTGACTGTTTATTTTAGTGACTTTGAGAGTTTATTGAACAATCTCATTTTCACGATGTCGTCATATATAATTAACTATTTAGTATCTCCAGTAACACATTTTTAAATAGGTCCGGTAATACATGTCGGTTCAGAGTTGTCCACGCTAAACTGTAATTTTTCTTCGAGAGATTCGATAGTGCAAAAATATCATATCGGAAAGCATCCCCCTAGTTTTGACAAATGTTTATGATTCAAATTTCTAAATATTTTTATAAACTTTCTTAAATCTTGGAAAGTCGATATTCATTTAAATGTGCCCCCTCCCCAAATTTCCCCCGTTACAATAGGCCGTCTACAACAATTCTGATCTTGCGGACTGAAAATTCCAATTTTAAACCTTACAAATCACCATCAAACTTCTAGTTCGTGTAAACAGTGTCTATATAGATTACAGAAATATTTTTATTATTTTATAAAATTACCATTGTATCTTTATTTTTCTTTAAAAAGAAACCAAAACAGAATATCTTCAAGTTATCTAAATAACGTGTCACCCTGTAAATATAACTTAACTTCACCAATAGTTATAAACGCCAAGACGAATTTTTACTCAGACGACCTATGTCATCAGTTTGCCCCCATAATTTTTTTTTCAAGCGATAAAAACAGCTACAAGAAGTTAAAATTTGCATTTGTAGATTATTTGTAAATGTTAGTATTCAGAACTTTTCAGACAATCCAATATATTTCAAACAATCAAGAAACTACCTATAATTATCAAAATTCTATCATATAAATGAGTTAAATGCATAAAACATATTATATACTATTATAAACAACATCGATCTTTTATAGTTAAGCTAAACTTTAATTAACGCCCTCATTTGAAAATTGTTCCTAATAAGGACTTTCAGATGTTGAATATATGCCTTATTTCCAATGCAAATTCGAGCTATCTGGCAGAGCTTTGAAATTAATGAAGCATTCATAAGCACATCGGATTGTCCCGTATGGCCTTGGGACAGCAAGTAAATTTATTAGATGCTTTTACAAAATTTTAGTCCGAAAATGAAAATTTTGTTAACTCAGTTTAAATTTTAAAATTATTAAAGATGCATTGTTGCATTTTATTAGGACATATTTCTGTGGATATCACTTTTATTTGTATAAAATTATACAATTAGGACGCGCTCTGTCAATTATTTAAGATTAAGAGCTTAGAAATTTCAGACTTATTTGGGAAATTAAGATTTTATACATTTATTACATTTATGGTATAAAATATGAAGCTATTAATGGAAAATTTAAATAAATTATCAAACTTAAGGATTAAAAATTTAGCAACACAATAAATGTACAGTCGTGGGAAAAAGAAGTAAACACTCCTTACTAACTCTGCAATAAATTATCGTAGAAGAAAGTTACTGATACCACATGTTTGGTAATAAAGTCTACTTTTAAATGATGTATATAAAATTTGCTTAGGGAGCCATCTACTTATTAAAACGAACCATAACTTTGTTTTTTTTTCAATAGCAGTACGCAATTCTGACAACATAAATGAATTCTACACCATTTAATTGGCTTAAAAACAAATTTTTGTGCAATTCGTACCAAAAGTTTCCGGGAAATTAATTATTTTAAAACGAGCGTATTTTAAGAGCTGTATTCAAATTGAAGTTCCATACTCGATTGTTAACCGAGAGAGCCCCCTTCTTGATCAAAGCACCTTAAGCGTCACTCAAGTAGTGAATGAAATCTGCTAGATTACAGGACAGCATAAGAAATTTCAAAATATTTAGTCACTTCTATCATAGACGGCCCTTTAAACCGTCATTTTGCCTTTTTTAAATCATAATTTGAAAACTACTTGGAAGAAAAATGGGAAATTTTGGATTTCCATAAAGCAGAACTTAATAACTCTAAATCCATCAAAAAAATTGTAGGTTGCAATTCATAATTCTTTCGAATATTAATTTCATAATTCATATCATAAAAATATATATATTGCAAATTCAATCTATTTATGTTTGGGTATTTTAGTATTATTGCTGCACAAAAATTTAGCACACTAGGAGTATAATTTCAGGAGATATAAATAAAAGATATGAAAATGTAATTTAACATTAGAAGCACTAAATTTTGGATGTCTTTAATTCAAAAACTTAGCATTCAAATGACTTGAAATTTGGTGTCTAGGCATAGTTTGAACCGAAGATTTGAAATATCTTGTTATAATTCGGTATTGCCATTGAAAAAAAAGGAAGTTTGGGTTCGTTTTAATATATAGATCCCCCCCCTAAGCAAATTTTATAGACATCATTTAAAAGTAGACTTTAATTCCAATCGTTCGGTACCAGTAATTTTCTTCTACGATAATTTGTTGAGGAGTTAGTAGGGAGTGCTTACTTTTTTCCCCCCACGACTGTACAATGAAACAGAATGCAGCATTATGTTCGGAAACATTATGGAATATTTCTGAAAGTCTAATAAGTAATATTTTTTTGATAAAAATCTAACACTTTAAAAGTAAAGCTGTATAAAGTTAGATTCAATAAACTATGTATATTTAAATTTCCAGATACAGTAATTGTGTCATTATTATTAATAAAATTTGGTTATGTGGAAGAAGTTAACTGTGGGGCGAGAGAACCTAAATCCTCAGAAGGAATATTTTAGAGAAATAGATATACAGGCATCTCCCGACTTACGTAAGTAATGCATTCCGTAAAGTTTAACGTGACTTGAATTTTACGTAAGAGTGAATTTGTAAGTTGCTTATGTAAACTTTTGTAAGAAACTACAATATTTATTATGTATATATATATATGTATGCATATATACATATGTATATATTATTTACACCGTATTGTTTTGTAAATAAAGCATCATGCGACAGTATTTACTCGTATATAAACTATAAACGTATGAAAAAATATAAAACAAACTGAAACAACACTTTTCAAATATCTTGTTGAATGCGAGATTTATAAATCTAACACTGATGAATTGATTTATAACAATTTTGAATCTATATCAAACGACTATAAAAATAAGAAATAATCAAAGAGGACTCATTTAACCTATTCCCCATGGATTTCTGATGGCAAGACAAATGAATAGCACTCACAAAATAAAGTAATCCTTGATAAGCATAAACTGTATTTATTATGAATTTTATTATATTATTTATGACTATTATGAATAACTAACCATAAAGATTAAGTTGTTTTGTTATAGATTTGATTGTATATACCAATAAAAGTATAAGTCTATCTAATACTGAAACTATATTACGGTTGTGGCTTGTATCTGCAATTTTATTTATAAAATAAACATCAAAATAATGCAACTGCGTATCAAACGCGCTAGTATGTTCACAAATGTAATTTTCGAGATTTATTACGTAACGGCGAATTTACGTAAATTGCGTAATACGCAAGTCATATGCCTGTACAGTTTAATTCAAAAGAAATGCGATCTTTTTTTAATCTTTCACTAGTATTTCTGTTTTAAAAATGATATTAAAGTTCTTTATGTTTCTGAAATCGTTACAGTTACAGTTTTAAATTATCGTATACGTTTTCTCTATGAATAAATCGTGTCTTTTAAATTAGAAGGTGATGTAACTGCAGAATTTTTCGTACTTTTTAGGAAAGATTTTTCGAATTATTTATTTAATATAGCTTTTATCAGAAGGCGTTAAATTCAGCACTTATTTTTGAAATGGATTGTTCTTGAAATTAAGAAAAGAAATTGACTGTAGTAATCTTTCCAAAAAATCGACTGCAAAATCATGTAATATACTATATTACATGAACGTCGGTAATTCCTTCTTTTCTTTTCCATCTATAAAAATAGTATTAAAATATTTATACACGCATATACAAGGTGGCCATGAGTAAACTGACTTTACTCCAACATTTTCTGTAAGGCAATGTAATTGCGAGAACGGAGACACATTTTGTAGTATGATTAAACAAGACGTGGGAGGGATCGAAGGATTGCGGGAAAATAAAGTTACAAAAGTCACCACTAGGGTATATTTGGGGATCTATTATTTTTTAACTCAGTTATACTGATTGTTAAAGATATTATACGAATTGAACTTTTCCGAGAGAAAAAATGTGGGTCAATCCATTTCAAGTGGTCCAGCACTAGTCGCTCGACCATTTTTAAAAAATCTGAAATGTTTTGTACAACAACCCTAACATGATGGAAGTTCAAAATGACTATTATTTTAATTTTATTAATTTTCGTTTGTGCATGGCGGCCATCTTTGTTTCATCGTCTGTAGCAATTTTCTCACAAGAAGGGTTTACGGAAGTGTAAATAATTCATCATTTATTTCTCCATTTCAGGTGCGGGTTAAAGCAATTTGTACAGAATACATTGCGCTAAAAATTTGGTAATAGAGTAGTTTCCGAAACTAACTGCTTATTAGTGAAACTTAAGCATAAAGTTTCAGTTTTTTTCCAAAATTTGATCGTTTACAAGAGGAAGTTTTTCTAGCAAGGATGTCAAATTATGTCAACATGACATAATTTTTTTTTTTTTTTTTACAGTTAGGCCAAAAGTACTTGTACTCACACGCCGAGTTCCAGATCTGGGACTTGCTTTCCCTTCGCTAAAAAAACAATTATGCCTAAAAGGCCCACATTTTGTATGGTTTCAGTAATTTTTGTTGTAATTTTAGTAACTAAAAGAAACCTCAGCACTTTTACATAAAGAAAAAAAATATTTTAAACAAGACCTGAGACAAAAACAGAAAGGGGAAAGAGAAAAGCTGTTAATGTTGGCATACTTGTTGAGACATGATCAAACGTGTCAAAACACATTCCTGCTTGTTGGTTTAAAAACCACAATTTTAATGCTGCTTGCCAGCCCCTGACACTTGTTCCTACAATAAGTATGTTCCTGTAAATGAAACATTATATGATGTTACCATGCATCAGCCTCAAGTAATTTTCAGAAAGTAAAGATATCCAAAGCCTTTTCAAAATTTATACTGCAAAAAATGACATTTTTGCATAAGAAATAAGCTAGGAATTATTAATGAAGTGAGACTTGCACATAATGATTTCAAAGTTTATTTCTATGAGCCATCAGGGCCAAGATCTTCAATCAAGTTATCAAGAGATGACAAAACTTGTTTCCTACAAATAAAATTTTAAGAAAGGTCAAAGTTGTGGTTTTTAAACTAACAAGCAAGAATGTGTTTTGACACGTTTGATCATGTCTCAACAAGAATGACAACATTAACACCTTTTCTCTTTCCGTATTCTGTTTTTGTCTCATGTCTTGTATAAAAATATTTTTTTTCTTTATGTAAAAGTGCTGAGGTTCTTTTTAAAACATAAATTACTGAAACCATACAAAATGTTTGGCCTTAGGCATAATTATTTTTTAAATTAATTGCTAAGCTTTGCAAAGGGCTTTATTTTCTGTTACTATTATTTAAAGATAATCAAAAACATAACTTTAAGTGACACTCTGAAATAAATAGCTGCGACTGTAACAAAACAATAGTTTGGCAGTATTATTTTGACATGTTGCCCTTGCCATATCTCAGCTTGTAGTCAAATCTCCATCCTGAAATTTCTTGTGCATTACACTACCATACAATACTGTCAGAAACCAGAACTTCGAATTTTTATCTCGTGCCCCACCGTGCCCCACCAGTACAAAGCCTCAAAAGTGCGATTTTTGACATTTTTGAAAAATTTGGAATTTTTTTTGCGAAGAGAAAACAAGTGCCAGATCTGGAACTCGGCGTGTGAGTACAAGTACTTTCGGCCTATCTGTAAAAAAATTGTCATGTTCACATTTTTCCTTGCTAGAAAAATTTCCTTTTGTAAACGGGCAAATTTTGGAAAAAAACTGAAACTTTATGCATAGATTGCACCAATAAGTATTTATTTTCGGAATCTACTCTATTACCAAATTTTTAGCCCAACGTATTCTGTACAAATTGCTTTAATCCGCACTTGAATTGGAGAAATAAACGATGAATTATTTACACTTCCGTAAACCCTTCTTGTGAGGAAATTGCTGCAGACGATGAAACAAAGATGGCCGCCATTCAAAAACAAAAATTAATAAAATTAAAATAATAGTCATTTTGAACTTCCACCATGTTAGGGTTGTTGTACAAAAAATTTCAGATTTTTTAAAAATGGTCGAGCAACGAATAAGGGATTTTCTGGACCACTTGAAATGGATTGACCCATGTCCAACTCGAGATTCGAACCCAGACTTCAATTGGCAATGCTTTACCAATTCAGCTACTTGAGCCGATAACCGGCGGTCATAATTCACTCAGAAAACCTTATTGGCGATAGCATCTGGTCTACCATGCGGTATAATCATTTAATAGAATATACCGCTGATAATGGAACTCCATTAAACGATGGGTATGTAGATAAGTTATTACTTTTAACTGAATAATACTGATTAGAAAAGATATCATACGAATTGATTTTTTTTTTCAAATGCATGGAAAAATCTGATCTGACAAGGAGAGGGCCAACCTTGTTAATCACAGATTTTGATTATTTTAATATATGTTGTAGGGTAGGGACCCCTTAGTGTCAGGTTCAACGGATTTTATCCAACGATCCTTAGTTCTTGGAAATCAGGGGGTCTAATAGTCGTATACAACTTAAATACTTACTTTGGTGGTAAAATGGTAGGTTGGTCGTAGCTCAGTTGGTTTGGCGTTGGCCGGCTGATCTGTGGGTTCCGGGTTCGATACCTGAATGCGCTGCGTTTTTTTTTTTCTCATTTTCAGTTTTATAAATATATTTGTAATTATAATTTAATAATTTCAATTAAAAATTTAATAATCATACATTAATTATAATGTTAACAAACTTAAATTTATCTTTTTTTTTATTTTTAAACTATTATTTTTCATCCTTTAAAGAGGTTAAAAAAAGAAATTGGATTTATTATTGAATGATAAAAATTCGAAAATTGTGACAAAATCTGTAGTGACGTCATCTAGGTATGATAAAATAAAAGAATATTCAAATAAAATAAAAATAAAAGCAGGAAGAAGATAAAGGTGAAAGCAAAATAATTGAAAGCGCAAACATACGTATTACAAATTTAAAAATATTTAATATGCAGAAAATCGGTTGTAATTTAACTCTAATGCTAATTTTTAATATAATTAAATTATGCTTGTTACTTTAAAAACTGAATAATAGTATTGTCGCATTGACTTCCTTTGTTAAAGCAATGCGTAAATGATGTTTCTTTAAATTCACGAACTGACACAATTGCTCAATATCATTGCATCGATAAAGGATATATGAAATACATTTTAAGTGTGATTTAAAAAAAATTAACAGTTTTGTGATGTTTTATTACAACTAATTAGTTAAAAGTAAAAAATTAAATAGGTTAAAATTATAATTGATATGTAATATTATAAATTTTAATTGACAATCAGATTATTAAGTTATACTTGCAAGTATATTTATAAAACAAAAAATGAGAAAAAAAAACGCCGCGCATTCAGGTATCGATCCCGGAACCTACGGATCAGCCGGCAAACGCCATACCAACTGAGCTACGACCAACCCATGATTTTGATACCAACGTAAGTATTTAAGTTGTATACGACTATTAGACCCCCTGGTTCCTCAAGAACTAAGGAGCGTTGGATAAAAATCCGTTGAACCTGACACTAATGGTTCTCTACCCTACAACATATATTAAAATAATCAAAATCTGTGATTAACAAGGTTGGACCTCTCCTTGTGAGAGAAATATGTCAGCCGGTTGTCGGCCAGGTAGCTCAATCGGTCGAGCATTGGCAATTTAAGTCAAAAGTTCTGGGTTCGCATCCAGGCTGGGTTTTTTTTCGCTCAGTTGGGAAAATTCAATTCGGATATGTGACGCTGTTTTTTTTTTCGGAACATTTCGTTCCCCGCCTTTTTTAATAATTATCCTACAAAATTTTGCCTGCCTTGGTGGCAATAATTAAATCCAGGATTTTTTCCCCCACTAAATCCATCATGTAAAAAATAATTCTGCCAAAAAACAATTTACTTCTTGCTTCCTTTAATCAATTTGTCTGCCTTTTCTCTGCATATAATAATTAATTTATAAATAACTACACAATGGTAATTTAAACGTCAAATTATTCGAAAAGAAACTTTTTTTGTAGGCACTATTTAAAGGACAGTTCTAAAGATTGTTAAGCAAAACTGGGTTATTCACAAATCAATACATACAACAGTTTAAGAAATTGCTATATAGAAAATCTGGAAGGAAACTTTCTTTCTCCGTGTCACTTTTCAAGCGATTAATTTGACCTTCAGAAAAGTAATGAATATGAAGATGCTCTCATGCAGTTCTTAGAAGATGGAGAAACTTTGAAAAAATATTTATTTACTTATTGAAATACCTCTATTAAACTAAATGATAGTAGAATAATTGTAAAAATGAAACAAGATAGATATCATTTGGGATAATGCCAAATAATTAAATAGGGTTTTGTAGTTTGTATGTTTATATTTCATAATATTTACTTATTGAATATTTTAAGAGATAAAATAATTTAATTGTTAAATATTATCGTGACGTATTAAATAATTTAAAATAAAGAATAGCAAGTCAGAAATTGTACGGGAAACGTGGCAAATGAACGGACAGACGGACAGACAAATCTAATGCATAAACACTTTTCAACTTTCAATGTTAAAAACGTAACTTAAACCTTTCAATGTTATGGAAGAAGTTGTCAAACTAAACAGATTAGAAAACGATTTACGCAATTGAAAACGCAATTAATTCCCATCTGTAGTCGAAAAATTATCCAAAATCTTTTGTGCAAGCCTGTACAGTCAAACCTCGTTAACACGAACACTCTTAACGTCTTAACGTGAATTACTTTTAGCACGAACTGTTTCCGATCACCCAGTCCAGTTATGTGCAATGTATTGGTGTTCGGATAACACGAACTTACAGTGAAACCTCCCTGTGCAATCACCTCCATTAAGCGACCACCTCCCTGAACGACCATTTTTCATGGAGCGAAATTTTTCCTATAGGCTCAATATTAATTTTACCTCCATTCAGAGACCACCCCAGTTGAACTCCCTCCATGAACGACCTATTTCTTTGAAGAAAATGAAACAAATCACGGTTTTGCCTGGTCGTTTGAAGAAGGTTTTATTCGAACAAAAATTCCGGACAGCGCATTATTCATCAAACTTCTAAACTAAGTTTAGAATTTTTAATTATTCCGGTAACTTTTAAGTGTTTAAACTCTTTTGTGCCTTTTTAGGAAATGAATTTAACTCTGAAGACAAATTAAGGATGACGATCAATAATCTCCCCTGCCCTATTCTGTCAGGAAACTCTCAAAGAAATAGAGAAATTAATGAAATCGTTATTATTTGTTCCTGTCCAAAAAAAAATTGCATTTATTTACTGAACTTCCAAAGGACTTGGAAATAAAAGTTATAAAAGATAAAACCGTAAAATCAAAGCAAAAGTCAATGTGTTCATTTTTTAAACTCTGCAGTAATTAACTTATGCAATTAACTTTTTTTTATATACTTAAACTTTCATATTTTTTCCTAATGTGAAAAATAAATTTTAGTAACATTAATTGTTACCTTTTTTCAACAATTAAAATCTAAATTTAAACGTGACCTCCATTAAGAGACCACCTCTCGGAGCGACCAATTTTAATTGGAACGGAACGTGGTCGCTTTAGGGAGGTTTTACTGTACTTTTAACGCGAACAAAAAAGTTTCCCCGTGAGTGTTCATGTTAACGAGGTTCGACTGTATATGATCTATAGATTTGTGTAAATACTACATAGTATGCAAAAATTTAGTTCAGTGTGGAAATGAACAACCTAGTTGAAAATTTCCCTTTAGCAATTCCCGGTAACAAGAAGAAATGTACTGGAATTCTATTGTGTAACCCTGTATAGGACCTATAGAATTTATAGACATCGAGTTACATGCAAAATATTATTTAAATTTAAGGGGACAAGGTACCTTAAAAATAAATTTTTTATTTTTTCTAAATTTCACTTTAAATATTATTCAAGGGTACATTATATGCATTATGGCATGCATTTATCACAAAAAATAAAATTAAATTAAAAAAAAATTTTTTGGTGAAAAAAAATGGAATTTTACACGTTATTTTCGAATTTTTTTAAATGCACCGCACATTCCATATCAATGAAAATCTTAAATATTTTTCGTAAAAGTTTGGTTTATATGTGTAAATAAAACTCTGCATCAAATTTTATACATTTGAATATAAAAGTTTAAAAAAAAAAGTTTGAAATTTTTTTTCTTACCTTTATATTCAAATATATAAAATTCGATGCACGGTTTTATTTATATATATAAACCAAACTTTTACAAAAAATATTGGGGATTTTCATTGATATAGAATGCGCATGGGGCATTTTGAAAAATTCTAAAAAAACGCGTAAAATTCCTTTTTTTTCCCTCCAATTTTTTTTTTTTGGTGATAAATGCATGCTATAATGCATATAATGTACACTTGAATAATATTTAAAGTGAAATTTATAAAAAATAAAAAATTGATTTTTAAGGTACCTCGTCCCCTTAAAAACACATACTAAAACTGCAAACTCACTTCCATCATATATTGCTCAAATACAGTACTGTAAACACATTATTTTGTGTGTCCCTGTAAACGAACGATAAAGGCTATGAAAAGCATATACTATAGTAATCATCTTATAGTGAACCTCTGTAATGTATATAAATTTCATTATATTTGGTAATAGTCACTAAAATACACAGCAAACGACTTTTTCCCATTGATTATACTGTAACGGAATTGTTTTGAGTACTCCTGTAAACGAAATATTATTGCTACACACGTCATTTTCAATATCGAACATGCCATGTTAAACCTCAATAGCAGAGCATAGTTGTGAATTTCCATTCAGAAATTTCTGTACATAAACGGAAATTTACTCGATATCTTTTGTGCTACTTTCTATGTCATACAACACACCGAGTAATAGGCAAAAAATAAGTTTAATTTTAAAACATGTACCACAACTTAAAAAAACTCTTTCAGCAATTATCATTCTTAGACAGTTTTTGTGTGTCCCTGTAAAGGAACAAAGAACACTAAAAAAAGGACTAAAAAAAGGAGATTCTACTGGCTATCAAGACGCCAGTAACAATTATGTTAACTGAATTCAAACCAGAACGAAAGCTAATGTTAAAGTTTTGGTGAAGAGGAACGAGTAGATTTTTTCTTCGAGCTTCACTTGCTCGTTTGATGTAGATTGGAAATTGTTCAAACCAATTCATCAATGTTAACTTTATAAATCCCGCATTCCATAATAGGTTTTTTATTTGAAAAGTATTCTTTCAGTTTGTTTTTATATTTTTTTCATACTTTTACAGTTTATATCCAAGTAAATACTTCTGCATGATGCTTTATTTATAAAATACTGTGTAAATAATATATATATATATATGTGTGTGTGTGTGTATATATATCCAAAAACCAAACCAAAAATTCGAAACCACGGAACTGATCCAACGATAAATAAACTAAACCAGATGACAACTACAAAATAACTAAAAACAACTAACTTCAAAAACAACATACTTTAAAAACGGCAAACTTTAAAATCATTCAAACTAAAACCAGAAGAAATTGAATCAATGGAGACAGGCGGCATGCACTTGCGACATGCAACTGCAGGGTTAAAACCAGTTTTTATGTGCACAACGCTCCCCCCCCCCCCAACAACCTGTCAAGACCAAAAAGAAAAAAATTAACAAATCGAATGAGCTGCCTAGACCCATCGAAAATCAACAACTGAACGTGAAACCTCAAACAATCGTGCACGCAATCCCTGAACAGTCAAAGCCACAGTTACTCCTCTCTTCGCATCCACATTACCTCTAAATCTCTGCGATAAGTCTTACACTTTACGAAATTTCGCAGTAGACTCTTCAAAAATCTCTCAGGATAGCCATGGTGCAATGCCAGAATATACCATTTGTAAAGTTCAATTTTTTCCCCAGTATTTGATGTCAGTCTATCTATACGGTTTAACTCGTTAATAAAAATATTTCTCTATATTGAGATATGTACATTTGATCCAAAATTTAACATTTTTATAGTTTCAAAGTTAAAGCTTTTTCGTTTATCGTATATATCTGTTTTTATCTCACCATTTTTTATCTCTTTCTTAATGTCTAAATAATTCACCATGTTTTTACTTTTTGACTCCAATTTCAAATTTAAACCATTAGGATAGCAATCAAATTTTTCTTTTTTCACATCATTGCATCTGACTATTAAAACGTCATCAATGCAACGAAAGCACCTCATATCCTCATTTATATCAATTTGTTCCTCGTACATATATAAGTAGATATCGGCTAAAATATATTTTGTATATATATATATACATATTATTTACACAGTATTATTTTATAAATAAAGCATCATGTAGAAGTATTTACTTGGATATATATATGTATATATATATATATACATTTATATATTATATTCATAAATAAGACACTGTACTGAATTCTAAGTCGATAAAAATTATCTTTAAAAATTATAGTCTTTCATGTCATTAATATTTATACAGGGTGATTCACAAACATCGAAACAATTGGCTATCTCCTTAAATATTTCCCCTAGGCACATACTTCCAATTGCAAAGTTTCATAAAAAAAGGTGCCAAATTTAATGACATAAGTTGTAATTCCCTGAGGGGTCTATTTGACAAAATACAAAAACTAATTTTTTATACGGCCCCTGTTGGGTAAAATTTCCAATAAAGAAATTTTCTCTTATCCCTTCCTGAATTAAACAACAAAAAAAATCATCTCGGTATCTGCAAAAATCGCAGAGTTATTAATATTCAAAATTCGCGACCTACACCATTTTCCCATGCCTCTGAGCCACGAGTTATTGACTCATTTTGAATGCAAGATAGGGATCATCCACAAATTGTACGATATTAAAAGTCAATTTAAGACAGTGCCTCTCTTTTGGACATAAAATAGCAGCGTTTAGATTTTAAGTTAAACCTTCTTTTAAATTATGCTGGAGGCCTTTATTAGTGATCTGCACGGGTCGAAATATCCAGACCCGGTCTCGAGCCGACCCATAGAAAAAAAAAGTTCGTCCCGGCCTGGAAAAATGTTTAAATCTTAGCCCGAGTCTGGTCCGGCCTGATTGAATTTCAGGAAGACAGTTTTTTACGCCGATATGGTTAAAATTGTTTCGTATGAAAGAGTTCTGACCAAAAATAGCTTTATAGCTTTATAATAGCTTATAGATTTTCTTTTTATATGTTTATAATCTTCGTTTTTAAAGAAACGTAAAAGGCTGTGATATTTATTTTGTTTAACGATCTCTATTTATGTAAATGTTTCACTTACCATTTAATATCGTTAATCCATAATCCATGAATTGGAGACTTTCAAAAATGATATACAGTAAAACCTTCTAAGACGGAATCACACATACAAGAAAAAAATGCCTTATAGACAATTTCCCATCTCAGGGTTTGCAAATGTATTCTATTCTTTTCTCAAGCATTATTATATTCATTTTGCATGGATCAAAAAATTATTCCGTTTTAGACAGGATTCCGTAATAGGCAGGTTCTTTTTAACTTGTTTTATTGTTTTTTTTTTTTTTTTTTTTTTTTTTTTTTTTTTTTTTTTTTGATTTTACGTTTAAATCTACTATCCTTTAAAAACGATTGTTAAAGTTTAATTGTAAAAGGTAATATTGTAAAGTTTAATTGTAATGGTAATTGTAATTGAGATTTAAAAATATATGCATTTTTTTTTTTTTGGTAAATTTTTTGAGTTGAGCCAAACTTTACTGATTTTTGCAAGGATTATGTGAGTCGGATAGAATGATTTTAATACGGGTTGAGTCGAGACCGGGACTGAAACCTTCACCCCGTGCAGACCTAGGGTAGGAAGGGAATTCATTAGGCCCGGTCGAGACTGGTCCGGCCCCAGAATACAGACTTTCTTTAACCGCTCACTGGGACGATACAGAACCTGAAGTTGTGAAAGTTAAAATTATGAAAACACTCTTAATTGGTCTGCTAGAAAAAAAAACCTTGTTTTAAATAGTTCAGAAAGAAGGTGGAAAGGGCAAAAGTTACACTGAATCGGAAGTTTAAGCTACAGGAAAGAGTTACATACTCAGCTGCAATTTTTTGAAAAGCATTTAAATATTTTATTAGGAGCCAATCTTTGTTTAAATCTTTAAATGCGTTTTAAATTATTAATTTAAATTGTTAAAAATAATTAATTTAAATTTATAAATTTAAATGCAAAATTAAAATAAATTTAATTTAAATTATTAATTTTCATTTTTTTCATTTTTAAGTCAAGAATTGTTAAAAAAAAAAAAAAAAAAAAAAAAAAAAAAAGGGATGCAAACTCGGAACATGACCTTTTTGATTATTTTACATTAATTTTGTTTCGACAAATTTGAAAATTTATTTATTTTTGAAAATATGATTTTTTTTAAAATAAGTTACATCATTTTTTTTAAATTTGTGTTTTTAATATTTTTAATATTAATATTTTAAAAAATCCTGAAACAAAATTAAAATTATATTTTCCTCTTTAATTAAATGAAAAAAAGTTTGAAATTAGACGATAATATTTCGAGTTATAACAATTTTAAATTACCCGAATTAAAATAATAATAATTTTAAAAATTTTAAACTTTCTGAGAAATTTTAGGATGTGATTTTATTTGCAAATTATATGGTTAATTATCACAAAAAAAAAAAGAAAAATCTAATTCTAACTCAATAAATATATTTTTTACATGTATCCTGGAGCTTTCAAAGTAACATTGTTTCTTGAATAACACGCATTTCAGTTTGTGTCTAATCCCTTAAAACCTGACGAATTATTTAAACAGGCATAACTCCATGAGTTTTGCAGATATGAAGATGGAACTTTTTGTGTTTAATTCAGGAATGGATAAGGAACAAATTCCTAACTGGAAATTTTATCCTACGGGGTCCGTATAAAAATTTAATTTTCGTATTTTCTCAAATAGACCTCCCATGGAGTTGTAACTTATCTCATCAAAATTTCTAACTTTTTTTTATGAAACTTTGCAATTGGAAGTATGTGCCTAGGGGCATTAATTAAGGAGATGGCCTATTGTTTCGATATTTATGAATCACCCTGTATATATATATAATTAAACAAAAACATATTTTGAAGAACAAATTAAAAAAACAAAATTTATTTCCTACATTGTTTAAGTCGGAGAAGGAACAGATATTAAGTTATTTCATTCAATTAGTTCTACATTTAATGTTAAATTTTTGCAACAAATTAGTTAAGCCAATTGAAGATGAAAAAATAAAAATAAAATTCATACAATATGATACTTAAAACACCCTAAAAAATTAGATTCCGTTCAAATGAAATCGAAATAAATCTTAAACTTCTTCCATTTCTAATTGAAAATATTTGTATTGCAGATTTTGTATTATGTTTATGACAATTGTACAAAAAATGATAAGATGCATGCAAAATACAAAACTTAAAAAAAAGTCTAAGATTTATTTCGATTTCATTTGAACGGAATCTAATTTTTTAGGGTGATTTAAGTATCATATTGTATGAATTTTATTTTTATTTTTTAATCTTCAATTGGCTTAACTAATTTGTTACAAAAATTTAACATTAAATGTAGAACTAATTGAATGAAATAACTTAATATCTGTCCCTTCTCGGGCTTAAACAATGTAGGAAATAATTTTTTTTTTTTTTTTTTTTTTTTTTTTTTGTTCTTCAAATTATGTTTTTGTTTAATATGTCAAGTTTTTTAATAACTAATGCACTCAGACAAACACATATCAAAATTAATAGAGAGTATCATCATCATGTATGCGGTATTGCATCACAATGTGGGATACAGCTTACCCGTGTGTAATTCAAAATGTTTCCCCACAGTAGTAATGCAGGTTGCTGTAGTTTGGACAAAAACGTCTAATCTGAACGTAAAAAAATCTATAATCAAAACATAAAAAATTAACTTAAGGGGTCTTGTACCTTTTAAACGCGTCGAACATTAACAAAAAACTTCAAAGTTTGAATTAGTCTATCTTCAAAGCCTTTTTATGTATAAACTTGAAATTTTGGATATTGATTAAACAGACTATGCTTTGTAATATCGTACCATTAAAAATTTATTAACCCTTTATTGAATTTGTGTGTTGTTGAAATCAAAATAGCTCTTTTTTTACCCCATAAATCATTGCGCGCATGATATCTTGAGAAAATATGTATGGATTGGCATGAAATTTGGTAAAGATACTAAACATGTATGTGTGTTTAAAATGATCTACTTTTAGGCTAAAATTATTTCATTAACTATATAAAAAAAATATTTTCGTAAAAAAAAATAAAAATTTTGTATTTTTAATGAATAAAAATAGTCATAACTAAAAATATTACCATTGTAAATACTTAAAAGTAGATCATTTTAAACACACATATTCGTTTAGTATATTTACCAAATTGCATGACCATCCATACATACTTTCTCAAGATATCATGCGCGCAATGACTTATGGGGTTAAAAAAAGAGCTATTTTGATTTCAACAATACACAAATTCCGTAAAGGGTTAATAAATTTCTGTTGGTAGTATATTACAAAGCACAATCTGTTTAATCAATATCCAAAATTTCATGTTTATACATAAAAAAGTTTTGAAGATAGGCTAATTCAAACTTTGAAGATTTTCGTTAATTTTCGACGCGTTTAAAAGGTACAAGACCCCTTAACTTAAATTTAGATACCCTATTTCCCACTCAGGAACGCTATGAATGTAAGTGTAAATTGTGTTGAATCCTTACTGCTAATATTTAACAATATTATAGCTGTGATACAGTAAAAAATAAAAAATAAAAGTTTTACTTAAATTTTGTTACCTTATTCTCTCCCAAGGGGTGATATAAACACATCAGAAAATTATTACCCAAGTTTAATTTGGGGTATAAATAGTTCTCATCTCGGAAAAAATATGTACATTTTAAAATTTAAGTTATGTAATTCCCCACTAAGTTCGCTACCTGCGTAAAAATAGCTATCCACTAGAAACTTTTTACTAAAATATAAACTTGGCCAAAGCAAAATCTTATTCTGAAAATATCCTTTTTATTTCATTATGACGCCATATTCACTTTTTTAATTTTTGAAAAAAAAAAAAAAAAAAAAAAAAAAAAAAAACTAGCTCAATATAATATTTCACGTGAAAATCTTTCAACAAAAAATAAATAAATTATTATTACGGCTTTTGAAATTTTTGCAACAATGAAGTAAAAATGTTACATTTTCTATGAAAAATGTCCGTTGATTTTCAATGAAAAAAGCGAAAATTGGAATTATTAAGAAAAATATTTGAATAATGTAAAAAAAATTGGCCCATGTTTCTCTCTGGGTTATAATTCACCCATATGCAAAGGCATTTTACCATTTGTTTTGAATCTGACGTCAGGCAAACGTTTTTACACTTTAAATTTATAATATCATTAGAATTAGTAAAGAATAAAAAATGAGTGGCAACAGGGACAAAAAGATGGGAAGAAAAAATGAAAAAGTTATGATCTCCATAGGCTTTTCCATGTTAAATTAACATTGAGAAGTGACACTGGAAATAAATAAGTATTGCGATGCCGCGCTATACTTAAATAAATATTGCACCTTCTTACGAAATTTTACCTAATCAATTTACAAATTAGACTTTGGTAAAATTCAAGTTACGTAAAAGTTTGCGGAGCGCATTACTTACGTAAGTCGGGGGATGCCTATACTACTATACAGCAGTGTTTAAAATATCTGAAGTACATTTGGAGTCAGTTTAGAGAAAAGTTAAAGCTTGGAATAAGTCCAGGTTCTTTTATGTTTTGTATTTTGTTATTCGAAGAATACTGTCTCATGGCAAAACTTATATTGATTTTGGTCAAACAAATCCTACCAACGATAAGAAAAAGTTTCATCTTTTTGTTTGAACTGATGATTGTTAGCCTTCCGATTTGTTGTTCCATAGAAGATTATGAAATGAAACCTAATAAATGTTTTGGAAGAATAATACAGTAGTAAATTGATATGTATTCGGAATTAGAAGGTTTTTAAATAATACTCATACAAGGAGACGTTGCATCATTTCGGATTGTGACATAATGATAAATGTTTGCTCATGATGTAATCGGAGTTTAGGAACATGTCGATCGAGAACCTATACCTTTTAACGGACGCCCAACAAAGAACATTACACAATTAGTTTTCTCTTTATGTATATAACTTTTAAATTAAATGAATGTTCTGATTTACATTTATTTAAAGGTTCTGTTTCGTAGGTGATCTCGATTCAATTTCATTAGAATTTACTAATTATTTATTTGCTTACCTTTTTGTTTCCTTTCTCTTTTTTTAATATTCCGTACTTAAAAAGTAAAAACTGAACCATTTAGATGATCACCATTATAAGATCACTCGTGTGTCTGTCCATCTGTCGCTGCGTTTTTCTTGAAAACTATGGAACTTGGAAAGTGCGAACTTCATAGAGTTATAAAGGCTATTGACCCACATATTTATAGATTACTAGCCAATCACAAATATCTTTACGAAAAATTTAAGAGGGCTAATTAAGTTACTTGAAATTTATTGTGTATATATATATATATATATATATATATATATATAATGCTAATTAGTCCTCTTTAAAGAAGTTATCAATGGTCGTTTGTTTTTGCTTAGGTCGTGTTTGTATAACGACGTTTTCTAATGCATTAAAGTGCGTCATTGTATTTGATGCTACATCACCATTCTTCCACGTCTACGTTAAAATCATTGCTGTCGTTTTCATTTTCCTGTAATGGAATAATTTCAACATCATTTGAATGAAAAAAACCCGCTTTTCTAAAGCAGTTAGACATTGTTGTGACTGTTATATTATTCCAAGAGGAAACCAACATATGCATAGCATCCAGAATCGAAATTTTCTTGAATTCCTTTTTCTGCTATAGTGATATGAACATTCTTCTCACCAAATCTTTCCTATATTGCGCTTTAACTCACCTTATTATACCGAGATCTAATGGCTGAAGTCTGCTAGTACAATTTGCAGGGGAAAATATAACTCGTGTATGTGTCAGCAATGGGAGATCTGGAGGATGGGCGGGACACTGGCCCATAAATAGCAGAACGTTTCTTTCTTTTTTTGCCATCTTCGTATCAAATTCTTTCAAAAAGTCTAAAAAAGTTTTCGATGTCATCCAGGCTTTGATGCTACTTGCATAAGAAGATGACAATTTCTTCACATTTTTTTAACACTGTGGTTTCTTCGATTTACCAATCACTATTGGCGGTAACTTTTCTGATCCGCCCGCATTGCAACATAAAAGCGCAGTCACTCTTTCTTTGCTGTGTTTACCACCATGACATGTTTCTCCCATAAAATCCAGCGTTTTGTTTGGTAAAAGACGGTAAAATAAATCTGTTTCGTCACAGTTAAAAATATTCTTAACATCAAAGTTTTGAATTAAATTTGGAAGATTTGCAATCCATTCATTCACAGTTGAATCTGAAACAGCTGCGCTTTCCCCACTCAGGCAATGATTTGTTAAACCGTGTCTTTTCTTAAGTTTTTCTAGCCATCCCCTAGAAGCAGAAAAATTTTGGATTCCCAATTTTGTTGACAAAGTGAGTGCCTTTTCTTTGAATAACTCACCACTAATGGGTAAATTAGAAGCTCTCATTTCTCTAAACCACTGAATTAAAGTAGTTTCTAAAATCTCAAATTTTCCTTTCTGAATTCTTGTTCGTTTCTTCGCTTGTGTAGAATACTCACTGTTCATTTTTTTTGATCAAGTCCTTGTTCTTTAAAATCCCTCTGAGCGTTAATTCTGGCAAATCGAATTTTCGAGCTAAACATTTTTGACAGTTTAGGATCCTTTTCTGCTACTCGTATAACCTCCATTTTGAACGACATTGTTAACTTTCTTTTACTCATTTTTATTGCACAAAGAAAACAAAAATAAAATCCAGGTGCTACCGTAATAGCAAAGACGGAAAGAAACACGCGAGTAGATTCATAAAAATAAAAGAGAAAAAAAGAAAAGAAGAAACCATTAGAACTGAGGGGAGAGGGTGAAATGTCTAATTGTAACAACCTATCCACCCTTTCAGGCGCCGCGGAACGGTCTTTTGACCTTGACACCTGCAGAAAAATTTTTATAGATAAAAAAAAAACTTTCGAATGTAATTCATAGTTTGTGAATTGCGTTTTATTTTCGCGTATAACTGAGAGAAACAATTCAAAGTTCCGCTTATAAGTGAGAGATGCATAGCATTATTTTCCTATTCCTCGTGACGGGACCTTACGAAATTCGCGTATAACTGAGAGGCGCATAAGTGAGAGGTCACTGTATATATATGGGGCATTCTCACAATCTTTTGACTTTTCGGGGGAAAAAAATCTGACAAAATTAAACTTTCTAAAATAACATTTTAATCTGATAGACGAATGCCTTAATGATTCAAAATAAAGAAAAAATGGTCAGCAGCGAAAATTTTTTTATTTAACTCTGGCTTAAGTTAAACTTGCGAGTTTAATTTTCCTTACCATTTTAGCCCTATAACTTTTTATTTTCTTCTAAATTTTTACTTATAAAGAATTTGCATAGTACCCACAGGACATTCAAATAAGAAATAATAACAATGTAGTACTTTCAATACAGAATTTTTGTATAACATTGTCTTAAAGGGGTGTTAAAGAAGGGACGATAAGGTAAAAAAAAGTAGATGGTATTGGAAAAAAGGGACGGTAAGGAAAATTACCACATATTTTTAGGAAAATAATATTTAAGAATAAGTGATAGGCACAATGTTCACTGATTTTTAGAAACAGTTGTTAACATTGGATTAAATTAATTTTTTTTTTCAATTTACCTCGAAAAGTGCAGGAATAAACCTTGGGGACGGTGAGACTACCAATTAAGCCAGGATGCTTGAAATTGATATTTAAATGCTGATTTAAATTCTACAGTAAATTTCCTGCCAAAGAATTTTAGACATTATTTCACTAGCATACTTCTGCATGAGAAAAAACTTGAAAAAAATTCTGTGGCTGCATCTGAAATGATTTTCTGTATAATTTTAGAAGAGGGATGGTAAAAAATCTAAAACCGAGGGACAGAGTTCAAAAAATAATATCAAACCCTAAAAATGTGTGTAGATTAATTTTTAGCTACATATTTATATAAAACAATAGTTCCAGTTTCAGAAAAAAATGACATCGAATTATTTTTATTGAAACAATTTTATCCAGACAGCTCCAAACTTTAAAATCAGCATCAGGGACACGGGACGGTATAGGAGTTTTCCAGGTGTTTGGACCCCCAACATCGTCCAAAACTTATTTATCTCGTTAATATTGTTGTGCAATCATGCAATAGGATGTTCCCCAGTATAGGAAATTAAAAAAAAACACAAAAAAGTGTATTAAAATAAAAATTATTATTCAAAGACATGAAAGTCAATGTGAGAATGCCCCATATATAGTTTCTTATTGTACATTTCTGGTTTCCAATGTTCATATATTGTTCATCTTTAGAATTTTACCAACTTGTTCATATATTTGCGATTTCATCTTAGTTATAGATATATATACTACATATATCGTGTGGAGTAATGTTCGAAAGATCTCGCAACACCGAACTGAAATAAATATTTGTTTTAATATTAGCTATCATACTTTCAGAGATATCGTCGAAAATGTTCGGCAAAAATATGTCACCCTATTTACGAATCTACTGTTAATAGAATCATGAAGAAAATATGGATAAGTAAGAGTTTATTTAACCCTTGCAGGAAAATTATAGCGATTATCCTTGTTATGTATTGTAAAAACAATTTTTTCTACAATGTTTATCTACATCTTACAATGCATAAAAACAACTTGTTGCAAACAACTCGCAAAGATGTAAGGTAACCATAATCGAACTGGTGGTACTCAGTGTGTTCTATAGCGCGATCCAATTGCGGGAATTGATCCAAATTTTAAAGAATGGTTAAACAAAAAAAAAGGGGGAGGGGTCGTAGGATACGACGAATTTGTTTTTCAAAAAAATTCCCCGCTATGGTTCTATATGGCGCTGTTGTTTTGCGGAATTCATCAATTCCCGTCTTGCGTTTAATCATATTGCAAAATTTGGCTCCATTCTCGCAATTGCATCGCCCTCCAAGGCCTCCTCAAGTCGGTCATAATTAAATTGTCAGGATTTAGTGTTTTCTATAGCGCGATCTAATTGCGAGAACAGAACCAGATTTTATAGGAGGATAACACGAAAAAATTTGTTCCAAAAATCACCACTAGGGTTCTATTTGGGCGCTGTTTTTTCGCGGATTTCTTCATCCTACGTCTTGCATTTAGTCATCCAACAAAATTTGACCCCATTCTCATAATGGTAGATTGCCCTAAAGAATACACTGAGTTCTGTCAATTTAATTACGGCCACTACCAGTTTAAATATGGGTTTTTTATTGTGTCATGCGTTTTCTACCTGAATTAAAGTACATTATACAGTAAAACCTCCGTAACGGACACTCCCGAATAGCGGACACCTCTATTTAACGGACAGTTTTCCAATCCCCACTTCCAAAAACTAAATTTTTGTATGTTTAACCTCTGAATAACGGACACTCCTAATAGCGGACAGTAATTTTGGCGATAAATGATCAAAAACTATTTTTTAACGAGAAAAAAAAAAGGAAAAAAGTCCTCTAAATTTATCAAGGCAATGCGTCACAAACTTTGTGATCACAGATAAATGTAGAAGGTGAGGTGAAAAAATCCCCCTTCCCACGTCCAGTGTTGAATTCAGAGGGTGGCCCGGGAGGGACATTCCCCAACGGAGCATTGAAATGTCACTACCTGGATGATATGAGATTTTATGTTTTGATGGTCAAAAAGTCCAATTTCCCCACGGAACTCTATAACGTCCCCCACCCCCGGAGCCACAGAAATCCCTCTCGGAGAAAAATGTCTGAATTCAACAGTACCCGCGCCCGAGAAAGAAAACGCACTATTATGCACAATGTGCAAGGTTTTTATATAACAATTTTATACCAGTTTTATTGTTAAAAAAATAATTTTAATTTCTGATTAATCATATATAGAGAGGTTTTAGACCATATAAATCAATTAATGAAACATTAACCCTAGAACTACCGAAAATTTTACTCAAGTTTTATAAAAATATTGCACATCAGAATTCTTATTTAAAACTATGGAACTTATTTACTTAACTCATTATTGTCTGGTTTACACATTTAGTTTATTTTAAAGAAATTTCTGGTTAGAATAAATATTTCGAATGTACCCATCGGGCCCATTGGACCCGTCTGGTAGACGGAGGGTTAAGCATTTCTTAGCAGGTTTTGAATCTCTGATGTTTTTCTCAATAGCGGACACCTCTGAATAGCGGACAGTTTCCGCGATCCCGAGGTGTCCGTCATTTAGAGGTTTTACTGCACTATGTAGTGGATGTAAAATCTATAGATCATATACGAGGACACATTTTCGTCTATGAGCATTTATTTGTTGTAGCGTACTTTCCATTTGAACTAAATATCACTCCGTTATGTCAACAGTAACGTGCATATATCAATATTCAGAAACATATACTGAAGCATTTTAAACCATATAATGAAACTGGCTTCAAATATTGACGAAATTGTTTGTGAAATTTTTCTATTTTACATTAACGCTAAAAGGCAAAACTACCTAATGCAGTTTTTAACTGATTTAACTTTTAACTTTATAAAGAAAAAAGATATAGAAATAAAACATCAAATTATTCTATACAATTAAATATCTGTAGGAGATGAAACTAGATCTGCAGTATGACCTTTTAACGATTTCATTAGCTTGTTTAGTGTTTTCACTTATTTAGTCTCGGCAGTGTATGTCGTTAGCCGTGCCACGTTTCGTATTTTATTAATTGTGGTTTTTGTTATTTGCGTTTACGAGTTTTGAGTTTTATGGGGAATAATTTATCAATACATATATATAGTACGTATATACCCGTATATAGTATAAAACATTTCAAATTATCGTCAACAAATATGAATATACAAATTAGAAATCAATTTGTGCAAATTAAAAATTATGTACAAACAATTAAATATATATACTGCTAAAAATGGAAATTGTTGCACTATTGTTGTGGCAAAAGTAGTTTTTCAAGCATCTGTGAATCTATATATAAAAAAAAGTCTGAATTTGGGATTAATCAACGCACAGCCCAAACTACTGAACCTAAAAACGTGAAAATTGGAGTAAAAATACTTCTTGTGATATAGAGTGCCGCTAAGAAAGGATTTTCTAAAATTCCACCCCTAAGGGGATAAAAAAAAAGAACGAAGTTTTTAAAAATCCTTAAAAATCTGATTTTATAGTTATTTTTCAAAAAATGACATGTTTTAGTGTATTTTTGTATGGCAAATCGAATGGTACTAACCAAATTTTTTAAGTCGAATAGTTCGTCAGATATTTCATATTTTTCTAATTTGGCGATGTGTTGACGCCAAACCTCAAAATACCTAACATTACAAGTGATATTCATTCATATTAATTCATATAGTACATCTGTTACTGTAGCAACGGAAGAAATTCAAATTAAATCTTTTGTTAAATCTTTTGTTTAAAAAATTAAAACGGTTATATGAGCTTGAAAAATAAATAAATAAATATAAACGCTTTGAAAAAAAGAAAAAGAAATATTGATTTTATTTAAAATACAAGGAAGCGATCCACTGAGAAATTAATCTATACTAATATTATAAAGAAGTAAAAATTGTTTGTTTGTAGGAGGTAATCTCTGGAACTATCGAACCGATTTCAAAAGTAATAATGTCAAAATGTGGATGTTAGTCCGCGTTCGAACATAGGCTATATCTTAAGTCCATGCCATTACCCCCAAAGGGGGTGCAGGAGCAAAAAACGTTCTAAAAATGCGATTTTTCTGTTACTGAAGGGCCTAGGTACATCAAATTTGGAATGGTAGTTACTTATAAGATATAAATGATCTCTAACTACATTTCTTTAAAAAATCGAAATTAAAAAGGGTGCAAATGCGCGAAAAGCGTTCTAAAAACGTTCTAAATGGCGATTTTTACGCCGATTTATCGAATCGATTTTTAAAATAATGCCCAACATAAGGTATATTTTATGTCAGTGCCACTACCCAAAAGGGGGTGCAGGAGCAAAAAAGTTCTAAAAATGCGATTTTTGTGTTACTGAAGGGCCTAGATACATAAAATTTGGCATGGTAGTTACTTATTAGACATATCTGATCTCTAGGAACATTTCCTAAAAAAATCTAAATTTAAAAGGGGTGAAAATGCGCGAAAAGAGTTCTAAAAAACGTTCTAAATTGCGAATTTTACGCAATCTCAAGAAGTTCCGACCGATTTAAAAAAATAATGGTGAGAAAATTATGGTAACAACCCTTGCTCCAAAATAGTCCTATTTTATATCTGTGTCACTACAACCTAAGGGTTGCAGGAGCAAAAAAAGTTCTAAATTGCGATTTTTGTGTTACTGAAGGGCCACGGTACATGAAATTTGGCATGGTAGTTACTTATTAGACATAAATTATGTCTAAGAACATTTCTTAAAAAATTCGAAATTTAAAAAGGGGTGAAAATACGAAAAGAGTTCTAAAAAAACTTTCTAAATTGCGATTTTCACACATTTTCAGGAAGTACCGAACCGATTGCAAAAATAATGGTGTGAAAATGAGGTTGGCAGCCCATGCTCTAACATAGAGTCTATTTTATGTCGGTATCACTACCACCTGGAGGGCTGCAGGAGCAAAAAACGTTCTTTGCGATTTCTATGCAACCTCAGGAGGTACTGAACCGGTTTAAAAAATAATGTTGTGAAAATGATGGTGGTTCTTGCTCCAAGATAGGCTATTTTTTATGTCGGTGCCGCTACCACAAAAAGGGAGAAGGAGGAAAAAATGTTCTAAATTGCGATTTTTCTATCACTGAAGGGCCTAGATACATGAAAGTTGGAATAGTAGTTGCTTATTAGATATAACTGATCTCTGAAAACAGTTTTTTTTAAAAAAATTCGAAACTTAAAAGGGATGAAAATGCGCGAAAAAGTTCTAAAAAACATTCTAAATGGCGATTTCTACGCAATCTCAGGAAGTATCAAACTGATTTCAAAAGTAATGGTTGGAAATTTATGGTGACAGCTTTTGCTATAACATTCGCTCTATTTCATGTCGGTGTCACTACAACCTCGGGATTGCAGGAACGAAAACGTTCTAAATTACGATTTTTGCGATACTGCAGGGGCTAGCAACTTGAAATTAGGCATGACAGTTACTTATAAGATATAAATGATCTCTAAGAACATTTTCTAAAAAATTCGAAATACTGAAGAGTAATACTGAAGAGTCCAGAAGCTTTAAATATACCATGGTTGCTGGTTGCAGGGTTAAAATATAAATGCCCTCTAAGAACTGTGGGAAATAAGTTCGAAATTTAAAAGAGGCGAAGCTAAGGGAAAGATCGGAAAGCGTACTAAAAGTCCTAAATTACGATTTCTATGCAATCTCAGGAAATAATAAACCGATTACAAAAGTAATAGTTGTGAATCAATGATGACACACTGCAAATAAAGGCGTCTTAAATTCAAACACATATGTGACTGAAAAAGTAATTCAGACACTTAAGTGTCTGAATATGAAATTTCAGACATCACAGGCGTCTGAAATTAAGACACTTAAGTGTCTAACTATGATCATAGTATAAATACTGTAAACGAAATGTCTGAAATTTAGACACATAAGTGACTTAAAATGGAGTGTTCAATTTTCAGACATTTTAAAGTGTCTAAATTTTTAAGACACGTGTATGTGTCTGAATTTATGACATTTCAAACGTCTGAATCGCATCCATCTTTGATCAACCTGCATGTTCGGCAATAGGCATAGGCAGCCGTTTTTTCACTTTTTTTTGTAAGCTTTATACACTGTCAGGACTGAAACTAGTCTTTTTTGCACCCGGGACAAACATGGATTTAGCATCCCCCCCCCCCCTCTCCTCCGCAAAGTATACTTACAAAGAGAATTTTACTAATTTTCTAATAGCCTACTTATTTTAAAATTTAGAATATGTAATCATAAAATATGTAATACTGAACTACGTAATCTGCTTTGTCAAATATTTATTCATTAAAATCTTGAAAACGGAATCGAAAAAAATTCCGCTTTATACAGGATTCTTATGCCATATCATATCATCTTTAGATTCTTCTATGCTTTGGCATACCCCAGACAGATGATTTTAACAATACTGTGCTACATAATGTGCGAAAAATCGACAGACAATACCTTTGCCCGGAGCAACATGCTCCCTCTGTCCCCCCCCCCCCTTAGTTTCGACCTTCTAACACTGTGAAAAAAATATCTGTTTAAAATATAGAAATTGTACTGCCAGTCGAGACGCAAATTTACGAAAAGAAAAAATTACATTAAAAAATGTAATTTTTTCTTTTCGTAAATTCCAATACAATTTCCATTTTTTGCATATTTCTGTATTTAGAAGGTTCCGTTTAAAAGTAAAATATAATCTTTCAAAGACGAACCCATACAGACATGATATTAGACATAATTTATTTATTTGTATTCAAACTTCAAATTTTTGTTAATCGCTTATAATTCGATATGTAATTTATTCATCAAAAATTGTCATACATGCTTCATAAGAATCTCTTTGGATTTGGAAATAATCATACTAGTATACTCTTAAGATATGGATGTGGCGCCATCTACTTTTAAAGAATTTATTTAATTATCTATTTCTCTTATTTATTATATTTAAGTATTTGTTTAATTATTTATATAATTAAAAAACTCAAAGTACTTATTTAATTTTTTGGAATTATTTACAACAGCTCTGAAATTTTACACACTAACCTTTTAGCTAAAGATTGAGTTCAGAAGTAATCACATTTCATTGTCAAAAAAATTACTCTGAAAATAAAAAAAATTTACTCTGGATTTCTACTGATGTATGTTATATGCGTAAAACAAGGATTTTTATAACTAAATGTCAATATTTTGGCAGAAAAATTATACACAATATTTAAAACTGAGAAATTTGGTTCAGAATATGCAGCACAGGAAGGAATTAATCAGTCCAATTTCAAAAATTTTGCCATATATTCAATCATCAGAAGAAAAAAAGAAAGAAAGAAAACAGGGCCCTCAATACTTTTCCGTTAAATTTATACGCTGTCTTTGGGCAATAAAAAATTCATTTTTTTAATGAAAGATTGTTTTTTTTTTCACCGCTGAACGGTACATGTCCCGAATTGAATGTTTTCACAGTGCATATATAATATATACACTTTTAAAACAATGAAAATATTTTTCCACCCTCAACAGCTTGAAATTTTCTGAGACATTTTCAGGCTCATTTTTAAAAGTAAAAACATGAAACCTGCTGAGGTTATTTTTGAAGAGATGTATAAGAGACCATGTGATTTCATTTTTAGCTCAATTATTTACAATTTAATTTTTAAACAATTGTTTTCTCAAAATAACCATTTTTTTTATTCCCTGATCTCCCGCCTCTGAAAATTCGATTTAAAACACCAACTTTGACAACATTTTTTACGATATTTTGTGCATTTATCAAAAAATCGAGAAGCACGGCACATTGTGTAGTTTCTAAATAAGAAAATTTCTTAGTTTGATGCGATTGAGAGCAAAAATGAATTTAAAAATGAATCAGAAAATAAATAGTTTAGATTAAAATACATCCTTAATATTTCAAAAATAAAGTTTCCTCTGTATAAAACGATAATATTTTTGTTCTAAAAAATTTTTTCCGCTAGAAGAAAAAACCTTTTTGCTGGTCTTTAACGCATGAAATTAAACAAATATTCAAAATTCTAGGGGGGAAAATGTGTAAAACGTTAACTGGATCGAAAAAATATCTACCACTACCGTTTCATTGTGCAGCATAATAAGTAACAATATTTGAGTTTCCAGCTAACGCAGTCGTGGCCGAGTGGATAAAGCGACAGTTTGGAAGCCAGCAGGTCCCGGGTTCGAATCCTGTCAAAGGTAAGTTTGATATTCTGACGTAACGTGAGTTAATAAATCCTGTAAAATGTAATGGACTTTGGCAGTTCCCCAGTCAGTTTAATATGCAGTTTCCCTTTCCATAAAAGATTAAAAAAAAAAAAAAAAAATTAAATACAGAAATTTCCAAAAAAAAATTTAATTTTTCAACGGAAGAAAATTCCCATTAAAATACGTAAATTGATGTAAATTGTACTGGTGTTTTGATTGGCGGTACAATTTCCATATTATAATAGATTTTTTTAAAAGTGTATAATGCTTAGTAAAAAAAAAAAAAAAAAAAAAAAAAAAGAAAGAAAAAAAAGAAAAAAAAAAAAGAAAAAGACTGCTTTTGCATAGAAATGAAAGGTGGTCAAAGATGGATGCAATTCAGACGTTTGAAATGTCTTAAATTCAGATGCATACAAGCGTCTTAAAAATTAAGACACTTTAAAATGTCTGAAAATTGAACACTCCGTTTCAGACGCTTATGTGTCTGAATTTCAGACATTTCAGTTTACAGTGCAGTCTGTAATTTCACACAGGATATATTTCAGGTCTATGCCACTACCGCCCGGGGTTGGCAGGAACAATAAACGTTATAAAAAAGCCTTTAAAAACTTTCTAAATTAACTTTTCTATGGAATTTTAGAAAATACCAAACCGATTTCAAAATTAATGTTGGCAAATTAATGGTGAAAGTCTCTGTTTCTGCATAGGCATTTTATGTTAGTGCCACTTGACATGATGGTTAATTTTAAGATGTAAATGAAGAACGGTTTTTAAAAAATTCAAAACTTCAAATGAATACTGAAATGAGCTTATGAAATGTTCAAAATACTTTCTAAATTACCATTTACTTTGAATTAGTTTTAGTTCTTATTAATTCAAGTCTCATTTCTGCCTAATGTAGTGTAATAATGAAGTTTAGTTAAATTGTGGCTTAATTTTTAATTTTTGAATGATTCATAAAAGTATAATTTCTTCTAATAAATATTAGACATACAAATATCACTTGGCGTATTTCAACTATTACGCGAGCAAAGCCGCAAGTTTTGCTAGTATTGAATATAATGCATCAACGAAGTAACTAATTTATTTAGAGATATCTTTTTACAGTACACAAAATACACTACTGTGTTAGAAAGCATTTCATAACTTATGCTACCACACCAGTTTTCTTTTTCGTTTAATATTGACATAAAAATTTCGGAATACTTTTTTTTTAAATCAATCATCTAAATGAATAAGTAGGAGATTGTTAAACACAAACCCCTCTTACCATTTTTTTAAAAATCAATTTGTTACTAGCTCTTTTATTTGAAGATTCATAATTCTTAAAAATTCAATATCTTACAACACTTTTACATATAATTTTTTAGTAATGCCACGTCGAAAATAATATTATTTTTATTAATTTTGCCGAAAAAAGGTTACATAAATTACTTTTAGCGACGCCATTCCATTTTTAAAAACTATTCTTTATCATTCTTTATCTACTTGTCTATTTAAAAGAAGTGCTTTTTGTGCAAAATAGAATTTGTATCTCTCTTAAATAGCAGCAAAAAAATGCTTTACTTGAAAGAAGTTTTAGCCTTCAGAAACAAGACAAAAATATTTTTAAATGTATTTTATTTTAGCTGTAAAAACGTTTTTAATTACAAGAGAACTAACCGAGATTTTTCTTTTTGTTCCGCTTAATTAAGCCTTTTATAGCCTCCGCTATAATAGCTTAAATGTTCCATTCTGCTATATTTCTGATCAAATTACGGTTTTCTTTGCTTTTATTATTATTTTATTAGATTTAAAGAGACATTTGCTCGTTCCCTTTGTTTCAAATTAAAAAGAAAAACTGATGATCGTACGGTTTAGTAGAGTTTTATATTTAAACTACTTCTATAAAAAATATAATCTCATAAATGAATTTCGGTGTAAACAGTGAATAGTATACTAGCTCAAAAGATAACAGTTAAATAGTAAAATGCCAAGTAATGCTGAATTAAGGCTGCTAGTCAGTCAGTTTCAAATTCCCTTCGGTAATGTTAAGTTTTTGGGAGTATGGTGCATTCTTGTATTTCAAATATCTCCTCAGGAAATTAATATTTCTAACTTCTTTTTCTGTGTACTCTTCTTAAAGGATGTTTTCTTAAAGTTGTCGAAATATTTCTAAAATCTATGCTTAATTTAATGTGTTAAAAGCTGAGGAACTGATAGTAAAATTTTGACACTTCATATAAATTCAAATTTAATGTGTTAAAAGCTGACGAACTGGTAGTAAAATTTTAACACTTCATATAAATGTAAGCATATATTTTAGAAATATTTTGACCCCTAAGAAGAAAAGAGACATCCTTAAAAGAAGAGTACACAGAAAAAAGAGGTTAAAAATATTAATCTCTTGAGGAGATATTTTATAAATATGAATGCATCACACGGACATAAATTTATCATTAGCAAGGGAAATTCGAGATCTCATTTGTGAACAGTCTTAAAAATTTTTTTAAACACCTTTCTTTATGGCATTGTCAAAACTCAGTATATGTAGGTACTGCTAAATATACATTATTATATGAGATATTAATGTACACATTAAATATGAAACGTCAGATTTAAAATTGCTTTTTTTTAAATTTGGAAATTCTGAATTCACACCAGAAAACTTTGAATAGTATTTTTTTTAAATTTTATTTTAGGAATACCCACCGCCTTATAAAGTAAGCCTTGTATCACCTTATAAACTATTAAAACTTTCTGGTGAGATATCAGAAGTTCTGAATTGAAAAAAACTCACTTTCAGCTCGTGAAAAAGCAACTCAAACAGTTTTACGTACAAACTTACAAGTATTCGATGTGAACATCTTTCATTACACGGCACACATCAAGTCGATAAATGAATATCGAGGTTTTAATGCTAAGTAGTATTTATTACATAAAACTTAAAATTATAATTAATACATAAAATGAAAGAGCAACTCAAACAGTTTTAATTACAAGTTTACAAGTGTTCAATGTGCGCATCTTACGTCACACGGCACACATCAAGTCGATAGCTCAGTTCTTCCCAAACGTTGATTAGCAAAGAAGTATTGAAAGACGCTGTTCAGACACTTACCCGATCTGACGCCATGTGATTTCTACCTGTGGGGTTCATAAAGGATCGTGTGTATGTGCCTCCGCTACCAGCTGACCATGCAGCTGTTGCAACAATGACCCCTCGAGCACTAATCAACGTTTAGGAAGAACTGAGCTATCGACTTGATGTGTACCGTGTGACGAAAGGTGCTCACATTGAACACGTGTAAAGTTGTAGGTAAAACTGTTTGAGTTGCTGTTTCATTTTATGTATTAATTATAATTTTAAGTTTTATATAATGGATACTACAAAGCGTTAAAACCCCGATATTCGTTTAGAAGCACCCTGTATTTTAAACCTTATTAATGTATGGGGCTCATTTTACTCATTGGAAACTCCCTTGTAAAGGAGCCGTATAAAAATTTGAATTTTGTTTTTCTTCAAATTTAATCCTCTGAAAAAAGTTAATCTGTTTCATAAAATTCTGCAGCTTTTTTTACGTAACTTTGCGATTTATAATATGTGTGGACGTTTCTCACCACTAATTTTCGAAAAGTAATCTTCAAATTATTTTAGCGCAGAATTTCTGAGCAATGCCAATGATTAAATACAATGACGAATTTTGTTTGAATTTAGTAGTGGCGAAGTATAAATCGTATATAGTACAGTAGAACCCCGCTAATCCGAACTAATTGGGACCGATGTTTGTTCGGATTACCCGAAATTCCGATAAAAATAGAAAAGAAAAAGATGATTGCTAAAACAATGTAAGTTATAAGTACTCAGTAGTACAGTAAACATCCTCTAATCCGGCACCCTATGATTCGGCATGCTGGATAGTCCGGCACGATTTTCGAAAAAAAAATAGTATTCGTTTAATCACTCCTGATGTTTATGATAATCCGATGGAACTGCAGAGTGAGGAATTACATAACAACAAGTCACAAACGGTTCAAAGTCAGGAATCTCTAAATAGCTTAGTCACCACGTCGAAAAAGGGGGGGGGGGGGAGAAAAAAGAATTTCTGTGGATAATTTGCGAAATCAAACTATTGAAAGGAAAAATAAATTTTTATCATCTGAATTAATATACATACTTTTTGCATTTTAGAAAAGAATTTTATATAGTGACTGGCAAACAAACTGATATTTGAGATTTTTTTTAAGATGGCTTCGACAAGTACGCCTACAGTGCACGCTTTCATTTTAAATTCATGTACATATGTTGCACTTTTACATTATTGAGTATTTTTTTTTATTCTATACAAGCTGTTTAAAGAATAAAAAACATGCTTTACTCCCATTTTTTGTTTAATTCTAACTTCTACAAATTTTTCCTGGCATTCATCCGGTAATCCGGAAAATTTCGTAGAAAAAAGTACTTTCTTGTTTTTAGTACAATATCTCAATCTTTTCAGTTAATCTGTTCAAGTATAATTTTCGAAAATAAAATCAGTTCGGATTAACCGAAATTTCGGATTAGCGGGGTTCTACTGTATCCTGAAAATGCGCGAGCCTTTCCGGGCTAAGGAATAAAAGTCGGGGTCAATGTTTTTGAGTCACCCTGTATGTAATTGTTTTTACATTAAATTAATTTGTTTTAGAGGCGATTTAATAAGAAAACAACAACACAAACTAAATAAATTTGATAGCAAAAGAAAAAAAAGAGGTACAGAGTCCTCTTTTCCAAAGTTGTACTTCTTGAAAAAAAAACTGCATTTAGACAATAAAATAATAATATGTAAATTCTCTACAAAAATTACAAAAAAAATTAGAGCGTACTACAGCAGGAATACTTACTATTGTTTTTTCACCAGAAATGAAGTCAGGTTCTTTTTTTCCGAACCCAAGACCGAACCCGATACCCGAAGTACGCAGTAAAAAATTATTAATAACATTTTAAAATCCCGTCCATAATTCTTGCGGTGTAAGACCTTGGGTTAAACTGTGTTCAGTCCTATTTTTTGTATGAACAAATGCCAAAAGAGCTTCCCCCCAGAATGACGCTTTTAATCCGCTGTCGTGTAGGATTGCTCTAACTGCATTCATTGCTACTTTATTAAAATTTTCAGAAACACCTTTTCTGGAGTATAAATGGAGGATCTTTTGATTCTTATACATAAATCAGTTAACGATTTCTCAAATAATATATGAGTAAATTCCAACCCATTATCAGTTCGTACACATTTTAACTTTTTACCAGTTTGTCTCTCAGCTTCAACTAAAAACTTTTTAAAGCATTCATACACTTCCGTTTTATCCTTAATTATATAAACCTCAGTCCTTCTAGAATAATCGTCAATTATTAACAAAAAGTATTTCCCCTCCTCCTAACGAGTTAACAGGGCTAGGACCCCAAAAATCCATATACACCCTATCGAGGATTTGACTAGAAATGCGTTTATACAAATAATTTCTTTTAAGCGATTTTCTATTAGATTTTGCAATTACACAAGATTCACACATCTTATTTTTGTTTTTACAGTTAATATTTTCAATACCTTTAACACTTATTTTTACTCATTTTTTCAAGTAGAGGTAAGTTTGTATGACAAAATCTATGATGTACAATCTCTGAATTTAAACTAGTAGAATAAGCAAAATTTTCACATTTTGAAGCATAACCTTTAACAATATACAATTTATCAACTCGAGGTACAGTAAAACAATATCTATTAAATTTATCATTCACAAACATTATGTTATTTCCCCCATTTAATTTGGTTTCCGACAATGTCTATATTAGACCCACCAATTAAATTTCTTCTCATGTTAGGAGCATAGAACACATTTTTTAAAGTTATTTCTACATTACCTGTTACATCTAGTATGGTAAAGTCAATATTACCAATACCCAATATCTCCGACGAACAGTCCTTGTCTTCTATCAGCACTTGAGAGAGGAGGTTCCTATATGTTACAAATAGACTCCTGTCATTCGTAAAATGAGAAGTAGCCGCTGAGTCCAGAAGAAATTCCATGAGCTTTCCATCATTTGAAGACATAGGGCGAATTCAGATTGCTTTGTAGGTTCAGTGTAGAAAACGTGCCTTTTCCCACTAGAGTTCTTCTTGAAAAACCTTGTATCTATGTGACCAGGTCGCTTGCAGTAACTGCATATTAAACTCGGCCCCATACGATTAGCTGGTGAAGTATACGATCGTCTAGTGGGATCCAGATTGCTTCCACTTCGTGAAAACCAGGGCTTTTTGTCGCTTACAAAATTCTTCATTGGAATGGTTGGTTTAACGGTACGGTTTTTAAACTTAGTTGCATAAACATCACCTACAGCGATAGCCTCTTTACCTTCATCTTTGCATTTTAACCCGGGAGAACTCGCTACATGAGATTTTCTCTCACCGTCGTACTTTTTAAAACTCTTATTTAAACCATTTTTCATTTTAATTAAAATTTAAAAATGTTATTTCAATTATCTTACCTATTTGTGTGTAAAAGTACTAAGCCAAGCGAAAAAAAAAAATGATATTAAGCGAATGTAAAGTGAAAGAAAAGCAATTTGGCACCGTGAGAGAAATTTTCACTAGCGAGTTCTCCCGGGTTAAACAAATTCTCCCATATTCAGTTATGAACTGCTTAGATACATTTTTTAATTTGAATTCTTCATCTAGGGGAGACCGGGGGAATGGCGACACCTTAAGGGAATTTAAATTTTTTCACCTCGAAAAAATGTTTACTTTTTAATAGTAAAAATTCTAAAGCTGAATCATGATCTTTAGTATCTGTATAAATTTAACCGTAATCATAACTGTAAAGTAAGCATACATAAAAAAATATTTTTTAAACCTCTGCACAGTGGCGGGATTACCCAGGACACTGGGGTAATGCCACCACTGTACCGGGGTAATGCCGCCACTCTTTAATGACCTAGTACATGCATCAAATGGATACTAGGAAACACACAACCTACTGAAAATAGTTAGAAAGCAATGTAATTGAGCAGAATAATGGTTAAGCTTACAATTTACTTCATATTGCAAAAGTCACTCTGCTGAATCGGCTCCACTACATTAAAATGAGGCCATTTCTCACCCGATTTGCATGGCGGCGGCATTACCCCGAGAGGACAATATGGCGGAAATCCCCAAGCAAAGACGAAAGAAGAACCGAACTTGTTCAACACATTGCATCCAAATGTCTGCGAATGCATGTAGATTACGGGTCGTATTATCTTAAATACTTAATGTTACAATAAAAGGTGCTTATCTCTACTCAATTGAAGCTCCAAAATAACAAGCAACTAGATGAAAACTACATTTTTCACTAGAACAAACGAACGACGTACAGCAAAGTCACTCTCACTTTAGGCACTGTTTATATTGTTCGCCGCTATAGTGCAGGCACATTCACTATCTCAAACTGCCCTTAGTTTTTAAACTACGTGGGGTGGCGCTATAACCCGGGTTGGCGGCATTCCCCCGGTCTCCCCTAATCTATATAACACTTGAACTAGATTATCGTACTCCTCAGGTAATCGACGAATTAGTTGAAAACATACTAACTGTTCTGGCATCTCAAATCCTGCATCTTTAATTTGAATCTTTTTTCCTTCATTTTATTTTTTTACAAAATTTCTTCTTGCGAGTTTAACTTCATCTCAAAAAATTCATCGACTAATACAGCTAAGCGTGCTCGTGAAGTTGGTTCGAAGTTTAGCTTTAAGATATCCCAGGCTTCTTTTCCGCTTTCTGTCTGAGCAATTAGTATCTGAAATTTTCGTTCTATGGACTGATAAATTGTCGTATAAGCTCTTCGTTTACGCCATTCAAAGTCGCACTTCTCACGATCCGAGGCATCCACTTTACATGCGATATCTGGCTTTCTAATAAACTCCCAGCAATTTCGGTCAATCAATACACATTTGACATCAAGCTTCCAGGAAGGATAATTATAATCCGATAGTTTCGGGAAGGAATAAGTTAACTCTGGTACTTGTGCCATTATACAGTATCTATTTCATCTAAATTACACCATATCTATTTGACCTTTAAATAGCATGACATAGCGCCTTAACCATGTTATAATTAGAGCAGAGTTATAAATACGCAGGTTTTTTTAAGGTCATTTGGTGTGGCGTTAAGTATAAATCACATAGATGAAACAGTTCATTTGGAAATAACAGTTCATTTATTAAATTCAGCTTGAATTTTAAAACTTAAACAATAAATATATATACATACACCTCCAGCTTTTGCTGGGAACTTTGTTATATTGACATATTAAAACTGTAGCAAGGAGTAAGTTTAAACTCCGGTTCCACCGTCCTTCCATTACATCACCTCACACCACTACACACTCCATGGAGTTGTTTCACCCAAGATATACTTACTCAGCATATCAAACTAGAATAAAAATATGCATATACAGTTACAGTTAAAAGAGAGTGCCTTTACGACCGAAATGCAAATATAAAAACCGGTTCGGAACGATAGAACTTCCGAACAAACCACACGACAAATTGAGGGGACAAGACTTTGTTCAGATTTCCAACAGTTTCGCGATTAATGTTCTCATTTAACAATATCGTCTTACATAGAAATAAGTATTAATCCAAATTACTCCCTCATGACAATGATTCGTGATATTCCCTTTTTTTTTTCCAAATCTGATTAAAAAAGCAAATTTATTAAATATATTCAACCACTGTCAGATGTCTGCGAAAATTAAAATTCTTACGGCAAAAAGACATGACATCTACAAATGTAATTATGGCAGAAAGACATGAGTTGTTTTGCAGTAATTTGGAAAAAGGATATAGACGAGGGATATCTCACGGCTTCTTTTTATTGCTAATACTGACCGTGCTAATGTCTGAGGTGAAGTGCTTCAGAATCAGATTTAATTTCCTCCAAATATTTTTCATTATATACCACCATTAACAATTTCGGTCATGAAAATCTAGAGATATTTCTTATTTTTATTCTATAGTTTATGTTTTAACAACTTATAAGTCAATAGATATAGATATTTGTGTAAGTGTACGGACGCTCAGAACGTTTTGTCAGTTTTTCATGGAATGGCCCTGAAACGGGCAGATTACCTGGGTCTAGGATTTAAAATGTGGAGATTTTTATTATCTATTATTTTTATTATTCATTTATTATTAAAAACGGGCAACTTTCTAAGGTCTAGGGTTTAAAATGTGGAGATTTTTTAAACCTATTAAGGAACCATTCCATATCACGTGTGGAACTGCTTTTCTACATATTACTGCTATTTTAACAATGCTATTGTATCCACAAATGAAAACAACTATGCTAATAGGAAAATGTAGGTTTTTTTGTTAATTTTAATGCATAGTTTACATTTTAACAACTTATAAGTTAATAAATATAGGTATTTATGTATGCGTCACGTGCGGGACATTTTAATCATTTCTCACGGAATGGCCCATTTAATTCCCTTTCAGACTGATTTTTAATGGTATGTAAGACAATTTAAAACTTTGAGGAGCGGTGGTATGTTTTATCGATACCGGAAAACATGTAAACAGAGCTCCCGTTTCGAGTCCGTATAAAAACAAAAGTATTCAATGCAACTAATTTAAACTTTCTGATATTTTAAAGGTATGTTTGTAGTCTTATCTTATAAAATTATAAAATGAAGCCCTTCAATGTATTAAAATAAAAAATATAGCAAAATTTATATAACACAATTTTCGAAAAAAAAATTAGGTGTCGTATCACCATCCGTAATATATCTTAATGTTGAATTGACAAAAGAACCTAATTTTTGATTTAAAATGATCAGGAAACTTCACTCTATAGAAGGAATTAAGGATAAAACTATTACTTAAACAAAACCTTATTAAAAAAAATCCCTGCCGGCCCGGCCTACAGGCGGAGGTAGATTTCGAAGTTAAGTATACTAATTTCACCAACAAAAACTAAATCATGATTAGAGATTTATCCACTTTAACAAATTTATCTGGTCGCTTTTGACAAATTTTTATTTCATTTTTATATAATAGCTGGTTTTATCAGAATCATGTTAAGGAGGTATTCAAAAAAGTACTTTTCCATGCTCAATAACTCGAAATTTTCTGGCACATTTTCAGATTCATTTTTAATAAAAAAAAATATGAAACTTGCTGACGTGATTTTTGAAGAGATTTATAAGCGACCTGTGTTTTTATTTTTCGTTCAATTAATTAAAACTTAATTTATGAACAATTATTTTCTCAATAGGACAATATTAGGTAGCTTTCATTACAAAAAAGCTACCTATTGCAGCCGTTCGGAGGAAAGAGATTTCAAAAAATTTTGGTATATTTTCATCGATCATGACCCCCAGACCCCGAAACCACCCTCCGTTCAAAATTGATATATATATATATATATATATATATCCATATATATATATATATATATATATATATATATATATATATATCTGACTTATGTCACACTGTAACTCTCGTATTTATGAACCGATATGGATGTAATTCGGTGTGCACATAGTACACACTAATGTCTCGACAGAGTTCGTTAGCCAGCTTCATCCGCCATTTTGTTTCAAAATGGCGGCCATTTAAAATTTTTTTAAAAATTTAAAATTTGAAATGTGGTACCAAAAAATTGAAAATGGAAAAATATTTTTTCTTATGTATTTGACCTTTATACAAAGACTCCGGAGCAGTTTTTGTTTCGTCTATATCTTAAAAAATGGCTGAGTTATAGCATTTTGAATTTCTAGCGTGGCTGACATTTTGAAACGTCCTGAATTTTGTCACGCGATAAAAGGCGTATTTATGAACCTATTTAGATGTAACTTCGTTTATACATAGTACATACCAATGTCTCGACCGAGTTCGTTGGCCAGCATCATCCGCCATCTTGTTCAAAAATGGCGGCCATTTAAATTTTTAAGAAAAATTTAAATTTGAAATGTGGTACCAAAAAATTGAAAATTGAAAAAATATTTTTTTCTTATGTGTTTGACCTTGATAAAAAGATTCGGGAGCAGTTTTTGTTTCGTCTATATCTTAAAAAATGGCTGAGTTATAGCATTTTGAATTTCTAGCATGGCTGACATTTTGAAGTGTCCTGATTTTTGTCACGTGATAACAGATGTATTTATGAACCGATTTGGATGTAATTCGGTGTGTACATAGTACACACCAATGTCTCGACCGAGTTCGTTGGCCAGCTTCATCCGCCATCTTGTTTCAAAATGGCGGTTATTTAAAAAAAATTAAAAAAATTAAAATTTAAAATGAGATACAAAAATTTTGAAAATGAAAAAGATTTTCTTCGTATGTATTTGACCTTAATACAGAGATTCAGGAACAGGTTTTGTTTCGTCTATATCTAAAAAAATGGCTGAGTTATAGCATTTTGAATTTCTATTGTGGCTGACATTTTAAAACGACCTGATTTTTGTCATGCGATAACAGGCGTATTTATGAACCGATTTGGATGTAACTTGGTCTGTACATAGTACATACCAATGTCTCGACCGAGCTCGTTGGTCAGCTTCATTCGCCATCTTGTTTCAAAAGGGTTGCCATTTAAAAAAAAAAGTAATTTAAAATTTAAAATAAAGTATTAAAAAATTGGAAAATGATAAAAAATTTTATTTGTGTGTTTGGCTTTGATACAAAGATTCTGGAGCAGTTTTTGTTTCTGAAAATTTGTTCTTTTGTTTATATCTTAAAAAATAGTTGAATTATAGCACTTTAAATTTCTAGAATGGCTAACACTTTGAAACGATCTTGTATTTGTCACGGGATAACACACGTATTCGCCTATTTCCATGGAAGAAGGCATGTGGATAGTATACATCAATATCTCAACCAAGTTCGCTGGCCAGCTTCATCAGCCATCTTGTTTCAAAATGGCGGCCATTAAATTTAAAAAAAATATATTTAAAGTGAGGTGCAAAAAAAAAAATAAATAAATAAATTGAAAAAGGTTTCTTTCATAAGTATTTGACCTTGATATAAGCATTCACGAGCATTTTTTGTTTGTCTGTATCTTAAAAAAGTCCTTCCGGCCAGTGCCGGGAGGAAGAGGTAGCTTTCATATTCCTTATTTTTAAAAAGCCAACTTATATTATTCAAACACACGAAGCTCAATTAAGTGGAAACCGAATGTAGGAGATTCAATACTAATTTTTATCAATACTAAATCATTATGAATGAGAATTTCGCGAAATTAGTCAGCTTTATCCAAGCTGCTTTTATTTAAAGTCACTTATATTTGGCTGCCAAATTCGGCGATTTCTTAAAGTGCCTGCCATTTCAAGACAACATGGTAGATGAAGCTAACCAGTGAACTTGGTCGAGACCTTAGTAATTGCTGTGCACATGCTCACTCATATCGGAATCGGTTGATATATACGAGTGCTGTCGCAGGCAAAAAATCAGATTTTTCAAAATGTCACCCACTTTAAAAATTGAAACTGCTATATCTGAGCCTTTTTAGGTAGCTTTCATTACAAAAAGCTACCTATTGCAGCCGTTCGGAGGAAAGCGATTTCAAAAAATTTTGGTATATTTTCATCGATCATGACCCCCAGACCCCGAAACCATTCTCTGTTCAAAATTGATATATATATATATATATATATATATGACCTATGTCACACTGTAACTCTCGTAATTATGAACCGATTTCGATGTAATTCGGTGTGTACATAGTACATACCAATGTCTCGACCGAGTTCGTTGGCCAGCTTCATCCGCCGTTTTGTTTCAAAATGGCAACCATTTAAAATTTAAAAAAAAATTTAAAATTTGAAATGTGGTACCAAAAAATTAAAAATAGAAAAATATTTTTTTCTTATGTATTTGACCTTTATACAAAGATTCCGGAGCAGTTTTTGTTTCGTCTATATCTTAAAAAATGGCTGAGTTATAGCATTTTGAATTTCTAAAGTGGCTGAAATTTTGAAACGTCCTGAAATTTGTCACGCGATAAAAGGCGTATTTATGAACAGATTTCGATGTAATTCGGTGTGTACATAGTACATACCAATGTCTCGACCGAGTTCGTTGGCCAGCTTCATCCGCAATTTAGTTTAAAAATGGCGGCCATTTAAAATTTTTAAAAAAATTTAAAATTTGAAATGTGGTATCAAAAAATTGAAGATGGAAAAATATTTCATTCTTATGTATTTGACCTTTACATAAAGATTTCGAAGCAGTTTTAGTTTCGTCTATATCTTAAAAAATGGCTGAGTTGCAGCCTTTTGAATTTCTAGCGTGGCTGACATTTTGAAACGTCCTGAATTTTGTCACGCGATAAAAGGCGTATTTATGAACAGGTTCGGATGTAACTTCTTTTATACATAGTACATACCAATGTCTCGACCGGGTTCGTTGGCCAGCTTCATCCGCCATCTTGTTTAAAAATGGCGGCCATTTAAATTTTTAAGAAAAATTTTAATTTGAAATGTGGTACCAAAAAATTGAAAATTAAAAAAATATTTTCTTCTTATGTGTTTGACCTTGATAAAAAGATTCGGGAGCAGTTTTTGTTTCGTCTATATCTTAAGAAATGGCTGAGTTATAGCATTTTGAATTTCTAGCGTGGCTGACATTTTGAAACGTCCTGATTTTTGTCACGTAATAACAAGCGTATTTATGAACCGATTTGGATGTACCTTGGTGTGTACATAGTACATACAAATATCTCGACCGAGTTCGTTGGCCAGCTTCATCCGCCATCTTGTTTCAAAATGGCGGCCATTTAAAAAAAATTTAAAAATTAAAAAATTAAAATGAGATACCAAAAATTTGGAAAATGAAAAAAGATTTTTTTCGTATGTGTTTGACCTTAATACAAAGATTCCTGAACAGTTTTTGTTTCGTCTATATCTAAAAAAATGGCTGAGTAATAGCATTTTGAATTTCTAGCGTGGCTGACATTTTGAAACGTTCTGATTTTTGTCACGTGATAACGGGCGTATTTATGAACCGATTTGGATGTAACTTGGTCTGTACATAGTACATACAAATATCTCGACCGAGTTCGTTGGCCAGCTTCATCCGCCATCTTGTTTCAAAATGGCGGCCATTTAAAAAAAATTTAAAAATAAAAAAATTAAAATGAGATACCAAAAATTTGGAAAATGAAAAAGATTTTTTTCGTATGTGTTTGACCTTAATACAAAGATTCCGGAACAGTTTTTGTTTCGTCTATATCTAAAAAAAATGGCTGAGTAATAGCATTTTGAATTTCTAGCGTGGCTGACATTTTGAAACGTTCTGATTTTTGTCACGTGATAACGGGCGTATTTATGAACCGATTTGGATGTAACTTGGTCTGTACATAGTACATACCAATGTCTCGACCGAGCTCGTTGGCCAGCTTCATTCGCCATCTTGTTTCAAAAGGGTTGCCATTTAAAAAAAAGTAATTTAAAATTTAAAATGAAGTATTAAAAAATTGGAAAATGAAAAAAAAAATTTATTTGTGTGTTTGGCTTTGATACAAAGATTCTGGAGCAGTTTTTGTTTCTGAAAATTTGTTCTTTTGTTTATATCTTAAAAAATAGTTGGATTATAGCACTTTAAATTTCTAGAATGGCTAACACTTTGAAACGATCTTGTATTTGTCACGCGATAACACACGTATTCGCCTATTTCGATGGAAGAAGGCATGTGGATAGTATACATCAATATCTCAACCAAGTTCGCTGGCCAGCTTCATCAGCCATCTTGTTTCAAAATGGCGGCCATTAAATTTTAAAAAATTATATTTAAAGTGAGGTGCAAAAAAAAAAAAAAAAATAAATAAATAAATTGAAAAAGTTTTCTTTCATAAGTATTTGACCTTGATATAAGCATTCACGAGCATTTTTTGTTTGTCTGTATCTTAAAAACGTCCTTCCGGCCAGTGCCGGGAGGAAGAGGTAGCTTTCATATTCCTTATTTTTAAAAAGCCAACTTATATTATTCAAACACACGAAGCTCAATTAAGTGGAAACCGAATGTAGGAGATTCAATACTAATTTTTATCAATACTAAATCATTATGAATGAGAATTTCGCGAAATTAGTCAGCTTTATCCAAGCTGCTTTTATTTAAAGTCACTTATATTTGGCTGCCAAATTCGGCGATTTCTTAAAGTGCCTGCCATTTTAAGACAACATGGTAGATGAAGCTAACCAGTGAACTTGGTCGAGACCTTAGTAATTGCTGTACACATGCTCACTCATATCGGAATCGGTTGATATATACGAGTGCTGTCGCAGGCAAAAAATCAGATTTTTCAAAATGTCACCCACTTTAGAAATTGAAACTGCTATATCTGAGCCCTTTTAGGTAGCTTTCATTACAAAAAGCTACCTATTGCAGCCGTTCGGAGGAAAGCGATTTCAAAAAATTTTGGTATATTTTCATCGATCATGACCCCCAGACCCCGAAACCATTCTCTGTTCAAAATTGATATATATATATATATATATATATATATATATATATATCTGACCTATGTCACACTGTAACTCTCGTAGTTATGAACCGATTTCGATGTAATTCGGTGTGTACATAGTACATACCAATGTCTCGACCGAGTTCGTTGGCCAGCTTCATCCGCCGTTTTGTTTCAAAATGGCTACCATTTAAAATTTAAAAAAAAATTTAAAATTTGAAATGTGGTACCAAAAAATTAAAAATGGAAAAATATTTTTTTCTTATGTATTTGACCTTTATACAAAGATTCCGGAGCAGTTTTTGTTTCGTCTATATCTTAAAAAATGGCTGAGTTATAGCATTTTGAATTTCTAAAGTGGCTGAAATTTTGAAACGTCCTGAAATTTGTCACGCGATAAAAGGCGTATTTATGAACAGATTTCGATGTAATTCGGTGTGTACATAGTACATACCAATGTCTCGAACGAGTTCGTTGGCCAGCTTCATCCGCAATTTAGTTTAAAAATGGCGGCCATTTAAAATTTTTAAAAAAATTTAAAATTTGAAATGTGGTACCAAAAAATTGAAAATTGAAAAAATATTTTCTTCTTATGTGTTTGACCTTGATAAAAAGATTCGGGAGCAGTTTTTGTTTCGTCTATATCTTAAGAAATGGCTGAGTTATAGCATTTTGAATTTCTAGCGTGGCTGACATTTTGAAACGTCCTGATTTTTGTCACGTAATAACAAGCGTATTTATGAACCGATTTGGATGTACCTTGGTGTGTACATAGTACATACAAATATCTCGACCGAGTTCGTTGGCCAGCTTCACCCGCCATCTTGTTTCAAAATGGCGGCCATTTAAAAAAAATTTAAAAATAAAAAAATTAAAATGAGATACCAAAAATTTGGAAAATGAAAAAGATTTTTTTCGTATGTGTTTGACCTTAATACAAAGATTCCTGAACAGTTTTTGTTTCGTCTATATCTAAAAAAATGGCTGAGTAATAGCATTTTGAATTTCTAGCGTGGCTGACATTTTGAAACGTTCTGATTTTTGTCACGTGATAACGGGCGTATTTATGAACCGATTTGGATGTAACTTGGTCTGTACATAGTACATACAAATATCTCGACCGAGTTCGTTGGCCAGCTTCATCCGCCATCTTGTTTCAAAATGGCGGCCATTTAAAAAAAAATTTAAAAATAAAAAAATTAAAATGAGATACCAAAAATTTGGAAAATGAAAAAGATTTTTTTCGTATGTGTTTGACCTTAATACAAAGATTCCGGAACAGTTTTTGTTTCGTCTATATCTAAAGAAATGGCTGAGTAATAGCATTTTGAATTTCTAGCGTGGCTGACATTTTGAAACGTTCTGATTTTTGTCACGTGATAACGGGCGTATTTATGAACCGATTTGGATGTAACTTGGTCTGTACATAGTACATACCAATGTCTCGACCGAGATCGTTGGCCAGCTTCATTCGCCATCTTGTTTCAAAAGGGTTGCCATTTAAAAAAAAAATTAAATTTGAAATTACAATGAGGTATTAAAAAATTAAAAAACGAAAAAGATTTTTTTTATGTGTTTGGCCTTGATACAAAGATTCCGGAGCAGTTTTTCTTTCTGAAAATTTGTTCTTTTGTTTATATCTTAAAAAATGGTTGAATATAGCACTTTTAATTTCTTAGCATGGCTAACATTTTGAAACGATCTTGTATTTGTCACGCGATAACACACGTATTCGCCTATTTCGATGTAAGAAGGCATGTGGATAGTATACATCAATACCTCGACCAACTTCGCTGGCCAGATTCATCAGCCATCTTGTTTCAAAATGGCGGCCATTAAATTAAAAATATATATATATTTAAAGTGGTGTGCAAAAAAATTAGAAATTGAAAAAGGTTTCTTTCTTAAGTATTTGACCTTGATATAAGGATTCAGGAGCATTTTTTGTTTGTCTTTACCTTAAAAAATGGCTCGGATATAGCAGTTTCAATTTCTATTGTGGATGACAATTTGAAAAATCTGATTTTTTGCATGCGACAGTACTCGTATATATCAACAGATTCCGATGTGAGTGAGCTTGTCAAGCTTGTGTCAGCTTGGATAAAGCTGACTAATTTCGCGAAATTCTCATTCATTATATTGATAAAAATTAGTATTGAATCTCCTATATTCGGTTTCCACTATATTGAGCTTCGTGTGTTTGAATGACATAAGTTGGCTTTTTTAAAATAAGGAATATGAAAGCTACCTCTTCCTCCCGGCACTGGCCGGAAGGACTTTTTTTCGTTTCTAACACAATCGCTTCGGGAAATTCTGTTCAAAATGCCCTTTTTGACATCATTTTTTGAAATATATTCTGCCTCCATCAAAAAATCGATTATTACGGTACATTATATAGTTTCTGAATAAGAGAATCTTCCAATTGGATGCGTTTGAGAGCAAAAGTGAATTTAAAAATGAGTAAGAAAATAAGCATTTTGGATTTGAATACACCCTTAATAAGATTTTTTTCTTAAACCGCTATGTATTTTTAATTTTTTTTTTTTTTTTTCTTTGTATGAATTGGTCCTATCAAAAACTTGTCTGCATAAATGTTGTAGACAATATTAAGAAGATATATGATAAATTCATGGGGATTTTATATCTTGTGAATTGACGGAGTTAAGGATTTTTTTCTTCTTCAACCCCCCCTTTTAGGTAGCTTTCATTACAAAAAGCTACCTATTGCAGCCGTTCGGAGGAAAGCGATTTAAAAAAATTTTGGTATATTTTCATCGATCATGACCCCCAGACCCCGAAACCACCCTCCGCTCAAAAGTTGATCCATATATATATATATATAACCATTAATTAAACATAACTTACCACCATCAAAAACCGTTATATATATATATATATATATCTGTTCTTTGTCATACTGTAACTCTCGTATTTATGAACCGATTTAGAAAAAATTTCGTGTGTGTATAGTACATACGAATGTCTCGACCGAGTTCGTTGGCCAGCTTCAACCGCCATCTTGTTTCAAAATGGCGGCCATTTAAAAAAATTTTAAATTTAAAATGAGGTATAAAAAAATTAGAAATTGAAAAATATTTTTCTCTTATGTGTTTGAACTTGATACAAAGATTCCGGAGCATTTTTTGTTTCGTCTGTATCTTAAAAAATGCCTGAGTTATATAGCACTTTGAATTTCTAGCATGACTGACATTTTGAAATGATCTGATTTTTGTCACGGGATAATACGCGTATTTATGAACCGATTTGGATGTGACAAGGCGTTTGCATAGTACATAGCAATGTCTCGACCGAGTTCGTGGGCCAACTTCATCCGCCATCTTGTTTCAAAATGGCGGCCATTTAAAAATTTTTACCCCGTACAAAAATGAGGTACAAAAAAATTAGAAATTGGAAAAGATTTTTTCCTTGTGTGTTTGAACTTGATACAAAGATCCCGGAGCATTTTTTGTTTCGTCAATATCTTAAAAAATGGCTGAGTTATAGCACTTTGAATTTCTTGTGTGGCTGACATTTTGAAACGATCTGAATGTTGTCATGTGATTACACGCGTATTTATGAACGGATTTGGATATAACTTGTTGTGTACATACTACATACCAATGTCTCGACTGAGGACGTTGGCCAACTTCATCCGCCTTCTTGTTTCAAAATGGCGGCCATTTAATTTTTTTTTAATTTTAATTTAAAATGAGGTACAAAAAAATTAGAAATTGAAAAAGATTTTTTTCTTATGTGTTTGACCTTGATACAAAGATTTCGGAGCATTTTTCGTTTCGTCTATATCTTAAAAAATGACTGAGTTATAGCACTTTGAATTTCTAACATGGCTGACATTTTGAAACGATCTGAGTTTTGTCACGCGATAACACGCGTATTTATGAACCGATTAGGTCGTGACAAAGCATGTGCATAGTTCATAGCAATCTCTCGGCCGAAATCGTTTGCCAACTTCATCCGCCATCTTGTTTCAAAATGGCGGCCATTTAAAAATTTAAAATTTTTTTTGTATTTAAAATGAGGTACAAAAAATTAGAAATTGAAATTTCTTTTTCTTATGTGCTTGAGCTTGATACAAAGATTCCGGAGCATTTTTTTGTTTTGTCTTTTTCTTAAAAAATGGCTGAGATATAACAGTTTGAATTTCTAATGTGGGTGACATTTTGAAAAATCAGATTCGTTGCCTGCAACAGCACTCGTATTTATAGACCGATTTAGATGTGAGTGAGCATATTCACAGGAATTACTAAAGTCTGGACCAAGTTCATTGGTTAGCTTTGTTGCACCCATTATGTTGCTTTAAAATGTCGGGCACTGCAAGATATCGCCGAATTTGGCGACCAAATATAAATCACTTTAAATAAAACCAGCTTTGATAAAGCAACTTATTTCGCGAAATTCTCCTTCATATTCAGTATTGACAAAAATTAGTATTTAATCTTCTATAATCGGGTTCCACTAATTTGAGCTCCGTGTGTTTGAATAATATAAGCTGGCTTTTAAAAATTGAGGAATATGAAAGCTACCTCTTCCTCCCGGCACTGGCCGGAAGGACTTTTTGTTTTCGTTTTTAATTTTTTTTTGTGCGTTGCGAATTTGTCCTATCAAAAACTTGTGAATATAAAAGTTGTAGATAATATAAAGGAGATTTACAATAAAATTAATTGGATTTGATATCTTGAGAATTGACGAAGTTATGATTTTTTTTCTCCCCAAAACCCTATTTTTTGCGCCCCTTGAGCCAATTTTTAAGTTGAACAAAAATCTGTGATACATAAATTTTTGGCCCTATTTTTAGACGTAATAAAAACTTTAAACTAATTTGATATGTACAAAAATTAAGAATTTGTGGTGTTTTTCCTGTTTTTACAACCCACCCCCCTATTTCCATCCCCTTGGTCCGATTTTGCCCATTAACGAACTTGACCGAGATTTTATGCCCCTTGATTTTATGTATCAGTTTGGAAGAGATTTGTGTAGCATTGTGGAAGTTATCGTGTCCAGAAGAAAGTGATATATATATATATAGATAGATAGATAGATAAAGTTTTTTACTGAGGGTGGTTTTGTGTTCTAGGGGTCATGATCGGTGTAGATCTGCAAAAACTTTTCAGAAATTCCAACATAGGGGGGGAATGTAATAGGTAGTATTTCATACGAAATCTACCTAAAACTCTCAAAGTTGAAAATTTAAAACCCCCTAAAAAATACATTTTTTTTTCATTAAAATTACACAAAATATTTAACTATCTAAAATATATTAATTCATTCTATAGATAACGATGTTATGTGCTTGCAAAAAACAATTTAAGTCATTCCATCAAATAGTTTTTTTTTTTTTTTTTTTTTTTTTTTAATCTTACGGATAGTTGTCAAAAATCAAGTTTTGAGAAAACGCGACTTAAAGTTGCAATTAAATGGGTGTGGCTTTGAAAGCGATTGTTACAGAAATGCTTTATAACTCCGTTAAAAATGCAAATACTTTTATTCGGTTTATTGCACTGTGTTTAGAATTAATTGAATAATCAAAATAGATTCTTAAAAAAATCGATTTTTTTAACCCTGAGCCCCCTTAATTTTAACTCTCAAACGACACAGTGGTACGAGAATTTTTATAAAATATTTTCCATTTAATATGAAAGTGAAATATAGCCTTTTTTTCTTATTTCCAATTAAATTTGTTGGTGAATTCCGGTGCCATTCATTTATTTCAACACTTTAGTATTGAAAATGCTTTGTCCCTGAAAGGGTTAAGAAACTTAGACTAATATCTTATTTTTACCCTTTTCCCAATTTGTGAAGAAATAAAATTTTCAGTTTGAACCTGATCCCGCCCGATCCTATTTCCAGACTGGTTAACACGGGCTCCGGCAGGGCCAGTATCATCTTTATTATCTAAAACTGCTCCTATATATTTTTACCATCTCTATACAGTGGTGGCCAAAATTGTGAATACTTTTAGGTAGCTTTCATAACAAAAAATAAAAAGCTATCTATTGCAGCCGTCCGAAAGAAAACACTTCGGGAAATTTTGCTATATTTTCGCCGATCATTCGTTGGCCAGCTGCACCCGCCATCTTTTTTCAAAATGGCGGCCATTTGAATTTTGTGGAAACTTTCGGAAATTTTTATGTTTAATAACTTTCTCTTTAAAATGACTTATGTTGTTAACTCACACCGTGTGACTCTAAAATGTCTTTTAATGTTTCTAACATTCTGTTTAAAATGATGCATAAGTGTTTGCATTTTGTGAAACATAACATTTTCTATAAGTATACGATGTTAGAAAACATAAAAACATTTCAAAAATTCAAATGGCCGCCATTTTGAAACAAGATGGAGGATGAAGCTGGCCAACGAACTCGGTCGAGACATTAGTATGTACTACGCATATGAAAAATTTCATCCAAATCGTTTAAAAAATTCAAGAGTTACAGCATGACAAAATTCAGATATAAATATATATACATTATGGACACACACGCATATATATATAAGTCAGCATAGCAAAATTTCGGGAAGTGTTTTCTTTCGGACGGCTGCAATAGATAGCTTTTTACTTTTTGTAATGAAAGCTATCTAAAAGTGACCACAATTTTGGCCACCACTGTAGTTTAATGACTGTTCTCTTTTATCTTTGTGAACGTTCACTTATCATTATGCTAATCTGAGAACGTAGATCCCATAAAACTCATAATAAAATATCAATGGCTTTCGTTCTTGAAAGATAAATCGATATATGTAATTGATGCTATATTTGATCATTATTTCAGAAGGATGCGGATGACAGAAAAAATATTGGATGGTCGACGTTCTTAATAGTTGCTTTTTTTTCTAGGGAAAAAAAGTCTGAAACAATATTTAGAAAACCTTTTCGATGAATTTTTTTAAAGAGAACTTTACTAGCTAATAATATTTGATAAGGAAAGAAGAAATGGAAAACAAAAAACAAAAAACAAAATAAGCAATTTATCAAATTACAACGACCATTTGGAAAACGATTTTTTGAAGACTAAAATTTAAGACGTAAAAAATCGCACGGAGTTGATCATACATTACGTACGCCATGAATTAAACATTAATAGTATTATTACGCGTAAAGTAAAAATTGCAAGCCAAAAATATCGCCTGCGACCCGTCAGATTTCATGAAACTTAAGTATTATCCACCTGAAACTTACGTAAATATCCATTTCATTGGCTGTTCGGGAAAAGGCTTTTCCATCGTCAGATTTCCAAGAAATCTGACGGCCAATTTTAAATGAAATTTCATTCTTAAACTTCTAAACATCCGACAATATTACTTTTTACACCGTCGGATAGAGAAAAAAATGTACTTTTAAATGCAATTTGTTTGAAAGCTGTATCTCAATTTGTTTCTGAGTTATTATTATTATTTTTTTTTTTTGTAGTTTTATTACTTTTTTGTCATAGTGGCAACAGAAAGTATCCATCGTTGTTGAAATTAAAGGGAAATACAGATTACTGTATAGACCAATCAGAAAACGAATAAATTGCAGATTAAACCAATGAAAACCTTCAGATATGCTTTTCATTTCACATCCTGACGAGAACAATAACCATTTTTCCAAATGGTTAAAACAATTATGCCAAATTTTAAATAAATATTGCAGCTACCAAATATGCTTTCAAAATTGAAACGTAGTACATAAGTAAACTGAATGACAGTATGCAGTAAGTTTATTTTAATAAAGATAGAATTGAATATATAATACGTGAATTATCACATTGCTAACGAAGCGTGGAACCAACAATGTTAAAAATGTCCAAGCCGGGAATCGAGCCCGGAACCCTCTGAATAGCGCTCCAAGTGCTCTACCGTTTAAGCTACGAGGACGATGCCCGGCTTAGCATTTCCCACATATGTTGGTAAGGCTGCAACTGCAGCACAAGATGGAAAAGTCTTCATGAGCACACAATCTTGTGGCGAAACATGAGACACAAACAAACCCAGCATCGGTGAACACGAATATATTTTTAATTAATTTTTCAATTATCAGCAGTGAGATTAAGCTCGAAATTGTTGAATATATAATACGTGAATTATCACATTCTTAACGCAATTTGTCTCATGTTTCGCAACAGGATTATGTGGTCATGAAGATTTTTCCATCTTGTGCTGCAGTTACAGCCTTACCAATATATGTGGGATGGGTGGGACAACATATGTGGGACATACCAACATATGTGGGATGGATGCTAAGCTGGGCATCGTCCTCGTCGCTTAAATGGTAGAGAACTTGGAGCGCTATTCCAAGGGTTCCGGATTCGATTCTCGGCTTGGACATTTTTCACCTCTTCGTTACTCAATGTGATAATCCAAGTATTATATATTCAACAGTTTCGAGCGTATTTTCACTGCTGATAATTAATTGAAAAATTAATTAAAATTATAAAGAGGATTTTTTTTTTTTAAAATAAAGTTTGCACTTAAAATATTATGAAAAAATAAATTTGAAACTGAGTCCAGTTTCTAAGGAAACGAAGTATTAAGCTTCTTTGAGCTAGAAATGGGAAATAAAGTTACTTTTGCAGGGCTGCCATAGGCGATTATTTTTTAATTCTAATTGGCACCACTTTCTCAAAACAGATATTCTTAACATTGACAACATTTGCAAGAGAAATATACTTCAAAATTTGTATTAGAAAAATAATGGTGCGAATAGAATATAAAAAGTAACCGCCTGTGGCAGCCCTGCTTTTGGTTAACAGAATATATTATTCCACAGTAGCACTGGCATTAAGTTTCAATAACATGTTATTTTTGTAACGCGTAACTAATTGCAAAGTATGCTACTAACGGACTTTTTAAGTGAAAGGACTTTAGACAAAATGTTTGAAATAATTTTGAGAAATATAGACGTTGTTTTCTGTTACGATGGATCCGCATTATTAAAATCTGTTTACACAGTAAAAATTTCATCTTTGCGTGACAAAAATGTATCTAATACGGATATATTAGATGTCATAAATTTTCAACTTTTTTTACATTAAAAATAAGTTTTATTTGTTTTTAGTGAAAAAGAACGCAGAAAATTCATAAAATTCTAAGTATCATAACACAGAAAGTTTTGGTCGTAGAAGAATGGATTTCTACTGTTTGATTTGTCTGATCATGGAGAAAGTTATTCTAAATAAAACTTATAAGACACAGGAACTGTATAATAATTTTAATTTCGTAACTATTTAACCCTTTATCTACTGACGGTACTTATAAGTACCATTAAAATAACTTGTTATAAAATTTATTCACTACATCGATTAGTTGTAATACAGTTTAGAATGAGTTAAAGATACATTACTTTACCTTGTTCCAAAAGTATTATTGGTTACGCACAACAAAAATATTTTTAAAAGAATGTTTCTTTTGTCTTTGCATCTTTACAGCTTTCTTGGCGGTGGGTGGGGGGGAAGGTTCAATTCGGAAATATTTCTATATTTCTATTGCAAGAATATTATATTTGTACATTTCATAATTCTACAAAATACTAAAAAAAAAATATTTAAAATAAAAGACTTGAGTGGTGTTATAAATATTGCACAAAATCCCTACAAATTCAAATGTAATTAATCCTTCAATCCTTCTAAAATTTATTAAACGATTATGTAAATCTTCTAATGTAATTTAAACAATTCACGAAAAATGCTTTAGAAGATAAAATTTTCATGAATTCATAATTCAGTACATAAAGGGTTAAAAAGTAACTAGTTTGGTGTAAATTGATTTTCATATGATGTAGAACAACATTAGCGACGTTTTTGCGATTGGAACTATACTTCTAAAACTAACGGCTTCGGAATTAGCTATTGGTCAACGATAAGAAGGAATACCCTGTATTAAAACAAAACGCGTGTTTAACAACAAGAGATGTAGGAAAAGGAAATTTGATAGGAATATTTTAAAGTAATGAAAATGATTTAGCATTAAAAAATAACATTCTTAACATTTTTTTCTTTTAAGATGTGAGCAACTGATCAGTTATTAAAAAAACAGATTGTCGGATCACTATGTCAGTTTAAATCCCTTATTTTAATCTGAAAAATGAAACATCACCCATAAAAATCCCACGAATCTTTTTAAAAAATTAAAATACTTCCAACGAATGCTAATTCTTTATATTTTATTTTGACTCATATTAAAATAAATGTGACTGATGTGAGAGAGAGTGGTGCATTGGCGCCGATAGGATTTGAGCCAGGGATCTCGTGATCAGGAGGCGAGAACGTTAGCGTCGAGCAAAAGGCCACGCCAGTTACTCTAAGCTAGTAACTCGCTTTATACTGATCATGTGAGATGAGATCGCTACACACTTGCTTTTACTAACTTGCTTTTCGTAACCTTTGAATCAGATTTCTTTTGTCGCTTAAAAGTGCATTTAATTGCTATGATAACTGCAGTTGTAGTTTTTGTGAATTTTAAATTAAGTTATTAGATATAACAAAGACACAATACAGAAGCGTTTTTTGATCGCTTCATCATAGAGATGAAAAATGGGTTCTTTATGTTAGTCCAAAACCCAAAAGGCAGTGAATGAACGAAATACTACAGGCTTACATCCCAAAGAAGCGTTTTTGTGTGTTTGGCAGATTATTCACGGAATCGGTCATTTTGGAGTGCTGAAATCTGACAAACTGCGAATGTAGACCTTTACTGTGAACAATTGGATAGAGTAAATAAATCTTTAATTGAAAAGTGGCCAGCCATTGTCAACAGAAAAGGCGTTATTCTGCAACACGATATGCCAGACCGCACTGCGCAAGACGAACTCTGGCGGTAAATTAATGAATTGGGGTGGGAGGGTACTGCCTCACCCACCGTACTCGCCCGACAATGCGCCATCGGATTTCCATTTATTCCGATCTCTACAATACTTTCTACCTGACAAAAATTTTCAAAAATTTGGATGATATCTAAAATCCCATCTCCAGATATTTTGCTCAACAACCAATTGATCGGCATTGAAATTTTACAAACTAGAGGGCAAACGGCCATTGATAACGAGGGTGGTTATATCATTGATGAAAAATAAAAACTTCTTAAAATTTTATTTCTTTAAATTTAATGTAAAAATACGGCATTATTTTCCGGTCCCTTCAATATCATTATTAGTCAGGGATAAAAAAATTCTCTTGGTAACTTTGAATGTATATGATGTATTAAATCATTAAGCAAAATGTTACTTTAACTCATATTATATTAAACAAAAGCATAATTTGAAGAACAAATTAAAAAAACAAAATTTATTTCCTACATTGTTTAATCCCGAGAAGGGACAGATATTAATTTATTTCATTCAATTAGTTCTACATTTAATGCTAAATTTTTGTAACAAATTAGTTAAGCCAATTGAAGATTAAAAAATAAAAATAAAATTCATGCAATATGATACTTAAAACACCCTAAAAAATTAGATTCCGTTCAAACGAAATCGAAATAAATCTTAGACTTCTTCCATTTTTAATTGAAAATGTTTGTATTGCAGATTTTGTATTATGTTTATGACAATTGTGCATAAAATGATAAGATGCATGCAAAATACAAAACTTAAAAAAAAGGTCTAAGATTTATTTCGATTTCATTTGAACGGAATCTAATTTTTTAGGGTGTTTTAAGTATCATATTCCATGAATTTTATTTTTATTTTTTAATCTTCAATTGGCTTAACTAATTTGTTACAAAAATTTAACATTAAATGTACCGGGTGTCCCAAAAAGGACTGACTGATTTTAAAATTCAATAACTTGCAAACGGTGACAGATATTTAAAAAATTCTTGCAGGAGGGTTATGCATAAGGTCAAAAGTTTTATTACAGTGATTTTCGATTTTAGTTCGAATTACAAACAATAGATGGCGCTGTAAGCAATAGTCGCTAAATACAGGCTCGATTTCTGGTCCTTTCTCTTGTTCCATGCTGAAAAAGGAGATGGAAATGTATTATCCGGGCCACGAAGTACCAAAAATCGAGCCTGAATTCAGTGTCTATTGATCGCAGCGCCATCTATTGTTTGTAATTCGAACTAAAATTGAAAATCACTGTAAAAAAACTTTTGACCTTATGCATAACCCTCCTGCAAGAATTTTTTAAATATCTGTCACCGTTTGCAAGTTATTGAATTTTAAAATCAGTCAGTCCTTTTTGGGACACCCGGTAGAACTAATTGAATGAAATAAATTAATATCTGTCTGCTATATTTTTTGTGTGTGTGGCCGTGGATCGCCGTAGTGGTTGTCTGAAAATTAAAATGAATTGGCAACCAATGAAAATATTAAGAATTAAAGTTAAATATACAAAATAATTAATTTAGAAAATGTTGCCTTTGAAATATTCAATGACGGAAGCTGAAAAAAAAAAAAAGTGTAAAATAACTCACCCGGAGATTGAAGGTACAGTTGACACATATTTTATTTAAATATTTTATATGCACTGTATGCATAATAATTTGAATGACTATTATTGGTAGAAAATTAAAATTTTCCTGGCCAGGAATACGACATATTTGTGTGAAGAGGAAAATACATTTACATGATATTGCACTATGTAAACAATCCTTCAAAATTGCTGAAATTGATGCAAATCTGAGAGTTCACTATATAAACTAATTTTATACTGTCCTAAGTATTATGTCCATAGTCCAGATTGAAGGTCCTGTTTTTAGGAATATTGGTAGATGAGAGTTTGAAGAGGGTCATTCCATGTCAGTTCAGGCAGGCATGTAACCCACCATCACAGATTTTGATGAAACTGAGTGTGTTTGTTCCTTTTATTAAGATATGATTCCCAGTATTTTTTTTTTACTCCTTGGTCAAATAGTTTCTGAGAAAAAAATTGTCAAAATTTTGAAAAACTGCCGTCAATTGGCATTCTTGACTGCTCGATTTTCAAATGTAGCATGACATAAATATGATCATATTTCAATATCTATTCTACAAATCATCTTCAAATAATTTATGCATAATATATAGGGTACGCAGTTTATGAAAAAAGAATACTGTTACGCTTATAACCTTTTAAGTGTGTCTAAAAAAAATGTTTAATCTTTGAAGTCGTGATTTTTTTATGAAAAATAATGCATTAACTAAAATAGCATTATCAACAAAAGGCGGTATTTTTATTAAATTTATTTTTTGTGGGGATATACTTAAAGGTGTCCTTTACCTGATTCTGAAATAAAAATAGTGGGATTTTGGGTGTTTTTAGTAGTATTTCCTATTTAAATATATTTTGAGGCGTATTTCAAATCAAATCAAGCAGAGTCATTCCATGTCAGTTCGCCTAAGACATTTAATTCACTGTCACAAATTTCAATGAAACTGGGTATGTTTATAGCTCATTTTAAGACAGGATCAAGGAAATTAAAGGTGATTACAAGTAAAATATTTTTTAAGAAAAAAAAAATCTAAATTTTGAAAAAAATTTTTTAAATGTTTTTAATGACAGATCTATATTCAAAGACTGCATAAAAAAAAGTCATTTCAATATAAAATCACTAAATAAGTTTCAAATAATGTATATGTGACAAATAATGTAGGCAGATTATTATTTATTGTTGTTTGTCATGTTTAAATGCTAAGAGTGTGTTTAATCTTGTGAATTCTTAAAATTAAGAATTTTGTGAAAAATAATGTTTTAATCAAAAATTTAATAATAACCGAAGGCAGGCTGTTATTACTTTTTTTAATTGTACGTAAAAATATCTTTTCAATAGTTATAAAATAAAAATAGTGAAAATATGAGCAATTTTAACAAAATTTTCATAAAATGTGAATGTTTAATGATAAATATTGAAGCTTTTCATGCTAAGATGTACTATAATGACTACGATATCATGTATTGCTACCCTTGCTTAAATATAATACATACAATAATAAAATAACAAATATTATTTACAGCAATAAAAATTAAATTAAATAGTACCAGTTCCTTTACCAACACTACATTGCACAACAGCCGACTTAAAATCAACAGCCCACTCTTATTGAAAAATACTTTCAACTGTTCAAATAATAAATAAACTGCATTTAAAAATTTTAATATCAACTTATTATCTTAAGACGATAATAATAACTAAACAACATAATGAATTTATAAATCAGCTTTTAATTGAAAATTCATGAAATGGTCCCTTTAAATGTTGTTGTTCATCGAGTCAATCAAAACAAATTAAAAAAAAAAATAGTGAACCTAATATGCTGACTGCAATGACACTTCTAACAAAAATAATCAATTCATTACCACCTGAAATCAAACCCGAAAGATCAAAAAGAAAAAAAAAATCATCTGTAGTGTGAATGTGACATACTCAGAGGTTGTTGAGATAGGAATGTCTTTCTGACATTTTCACCTGTACTTCAATAAAATATAAACATGTAAGTTTTTTTCATTCATCCAAATTAAGTAAAACAATTATAAAATTTTGTTGCCATTACACCAGATGTTAAATTTTTCGTTACATACTATTAGATAAGTTCTTTACTTTTAGACATTATTGACATAATATCATAAAATTTACTATATGTATTTTCTATAAGTGTATAAACAATATATATATGCTTTATTAAACATAAATGAATAATTTTTAAATAATTTGTTTGAGAACAGGGATATATATACACACATATATATGTTGAAAATCCATCTTTCAGCAATATTGTGATGAAATAAATCAAATTACCGTAATTTCCGGTGTATAGACCGCGGATCAAACAATCGTGTTTCGATCCAGAAATTTTTAAAAATAAAATGTAACTTTTTAAATCACAGTAAATATTGGTCTTCAAATGCTGAATAAAATTCCTGGGTCTAAAATGAATTGTTTGATCTGCGGGCTATACACCCGAAATTACGGTACATATCATTAGAAACTGAATAAAGTTACAAAAGTGCAAAGTTTTAAATAATTTTTTAGATATATTTATTTGAAAGATATAAATATAATGGATTATGCATTTTGTGCATATATTTAAAGCACAATACGTCAAAATTTTCTTCAAAAGAATGAAATTTGGTATTTTTTTCAATATTAGCAGCTCAATGCTAAATTTTCAATATTAACAGCCAAATATGAGTTTAAAGATTAGGACTGTCATTTTGAAAATTTCTATTGGGCGGTGAGGAGCTAGTGATTTTTCTCTTTTTTGGAAAGGGGTAATTGCTCTTCGCCCTAGAAGTTTTACTAAAAAACAATATTGTTTATTTTTTTCCTTAAGAAACGAACATAAAAGATAATTTGAAAAATAAAATAAATGTATAAATAAAAATATTTCCAGGGATGATACATTGGATAGATTTTACATCTGAAAATATTGATAATTTTAAATATGATTTAAATACTACTAAAACCAACCAAAATCCCACTACTTTTATTTCAGATCCAGTTATAACGTAGTATTATGTACAATTTAAAATTAAAAAATTAGTTACAGAAACTCCACCTCTGATTGATAAAGATTTTTTAATAATTTCATTATTTTTGTAAAATATTTTTGATTTAGAAGATTATACAATTTTTTAGACACATTTAAATATTTTTTAACATTACAGCAATATTTTTCTCATAATCTACATACTTTATTTACCTCGCTTAAATTATTCGAAGAAGATTTCTTAATTAGTTATTGAAATATGATTTTATATATAAAATGAGGCCTTTGAAAATTGAACAATCATTAATGGCAACTCGTGGCATTTTTCCAAAACTTTGATAATTTTTTCTCATATTTTCACTATTTTTATTTTATAACCATTTAAAAGATATTTTTACGTACAATTAAAAAAGCAATAACACCCTGCCTTCGGTTAATAATAAATTTTTGATTAACACATTATTTTTGACAAAATTCTTGATTTTAAAAATTCACAAGATAAAAGACACTCTTAGTGTTTAAACTCGATAAAAAACAAGAAATAATAATCTGCCTACATTATCTGTCACATATACATTATTTGTCACATATACATTATTTGAAACCTATTTAGTGATTTTATATTGAAATAACTTTTTTTTTTTAATGCAGTCTTCAAATATCGAACTGTCATTAAAAAAATTTAAAACAATTTTTCAAAATTTTGATATTTTTTATCTTAAAAAATGTTTTACTTGGGATCAAGAAAATTAAAGGTGATTACGTCTTAAAATAAGCTATAAACAAACCCAATTTCATTGAAATTTGTGACAGTGATTAAATGGCTTAAGGGAACTGACATGGAATGACTCTGCTTGATTTGATTTGAAATGCACCTCAAAATATTTTTAAATAGGAAATACTACCAAAAGCACCCAAAATCCCACTATTTTTATTTCAGAATCAGGTAAAGGACACCTTTAAGTATATCTCCCACAAAAAATAAGTTTAATAAAAATACCGCCTTTTGTTGATAATGCTTTTTTTGTTAGTGCATTATTTTTCATAAAAAAATTCACGACTTCAAATTTTAAATATTTTTTTAGACACACTTAAAATGTTATAAGCATAACAATATATTTTTTTCATAAGCTGCGTACCCTAAATATTATTCATAAATTATTTGAAGATGATTTGTAGAGTAGATATTGAAATATCATTATATATATGACATGCTACATTTGAAAACCGAGCTGTCAAGAATGCCAACTGACGGCAGTTTTTCAAAATTTTGACAATTTTTTTCTCAGAAACTATTTCACCAAGGAGCAAAAAAAATTACTGGTGGTCATATCTTAATACTAAGAACAAACACACGCAGTTTCATTAAAATCTGTGATGGTGGGTTACATATTGATATTTTACTGCCTGATTTGATGTGGAATGCCCCAAGATAAACTAGAGATTGTATATTTTTTACTATTGAAGATTTATGACGATAAGCAATAACTGTTGAATTGATGAAGGCACAAAGGATCACAGTGTTGAAATAGTCATCACAATAGGTTAGATGCAGACCCGTACTGAAGTTGTCGGAGATGAACTGGAGATTATAAATCTGTAGAATTGATGATGGCGCATTATCGGTGGAGCTCAGCTCGACAAGGCAGATGTTTTTACGAACGTGAAAGGACACTCAGTTATTAAGCAAATCCTTTGAGGGCTATTAATAATCTCAAAGAAATGAATACATTAAAGTAGAATTGGTGATGAAGTTTCAGCTGCTGGGAGTACAGAAAATTGACATGGGAGAGCTTACAGTTCATAAAATTGAAAAGAAAATAACATTTCTTCGTCTGGCTCCGAAAACTAAAAAAATGGCTTCCAAAATGCAGTAATGCTACTTCTTCCTGAAAAATTCTTAGTCTGGGGCTAGAGCCCCAAACATACGTGTGTCCTCCTCCTTACATTGTTGACAAGTCCCAGAGACGAAGCGCACATGGCCCCCCAAAAGATCGTTGGGCCGACGCTGAACTCAAATTCGCCAATCAGCGACCGGCACGTGCACATCTGAGTCATCACGATAGCGATTTTCATCGCAATCGAAATATCGATAACGATTTGTATCGTAATCGAAGTTGCATTCCCCCTGCATTCCTGAGTACCGGCGATATCACGCCGTGATACCAAAACAAGATGGAGGATAGAGTGACGTCACGACGTCCTTTTCTGCGAGGAAGAAAGATAAAAAAATGTCTAACTGCGTCGGGGAAAAAAAATGGATCGCGCGTCTTTTAAAACTGACAGAAGTGATTAAATTTTGTAATGCGGATATCACGCTAAATTACGGTTTAAAATTAATGAAATTTTGGCAATCGCTTAGAAATAAATAGTAGCATCCAATAAAAATTGTTTTGGAATAAAATAATTAATATTAAATAACTTTTTAAATTTATATTTTCGGAAGTTAGCGATTGTAAGAAAAGCATTGTAAGTTACTTTAACGAACGATATGCCTTAATGTTTATATTTTAAAAGATCTGTACACTATTAGAATTATATTTAATTGCATATTATAATATTTATTACTTTGAATAATTATTAATTATAGGATTATTAACGGAATATAAATTATTTAGAATGCTTTTTATTTATTTACTTAATACGTTTTTAAAGTTGTTTTTGAACTTAAATATTTAAATTTAAATAGAGAAATAATGCAGACGATAAATTAATAATCTGAAATATTGAAAATGTAACACTGTCCCTTCTCGGGATTAAACAATGTAGGAAATAAATTTTGTTTTTTTAATTTGTTCTTCAAATTATGTTTGTGCTTAATACGTCAAGTTTTTTAATAACTTACTGCACTCAGACGAACTTATTTCAAAATTAATAGAGAGTATCATCATCAGGCTTTGATGTATGCGGTATTGCATCACAATTTGGGATGCAGTTTACCAATGTATAATTCAAAATGTTTTACCACTGTAGTAATGCAGGTTGCGGTAGTTTGGACAAAAACTTTTAATCTGAACGTAAAAAATCTATAATCAAAACATAAAAAAATAACTTCACTTAAATTTAGGTGCCCTATTTCTCACTCAGGAACGCTATGAATGTACATGTAAATTGTGTTGAATCCTTACTGCTAATATTTAACAATATTATAGCTGTGATACAGCAAAAAATAAAAAATAAAAGTTTTACTTAAATTTTTAAACCCCATTCTCTTCCAAGGGGTGATGTAAACACATCAGAAACTTATTAGCTAAGTTTAACTTGGGGTATAAATAGTTCTCATCTCGAAAAAAAAAATACATTTTAAAATTTAAGTTATGTAATTCCCCACTAAGTTCGCGTAAGTTCGCTAAGTGCGTAAAAATAGCTATCCATTCGAAACTTTTTACTAAAATATAAACTTGACCAAAGCAAAAAATATCCTTTTTATTTCCACTATGACGCCATATTTACCTTTTTAATTTTTGAAGGAAAAAAAAAACTAGCTCAATTTAATATTTCACGTGAAAATCTTTCAACTAAAAAGAAATAAATTATTATTACGGCTTTTGAAATTTTTGCAACAATGAAGAAAAATGTTACATTTTCTATGAAAAATGTCACATTTTCTATGAAAAATGTCCGTTGATTTTCAATGGAAAAAGCGAAAATTGGAATTATTAAAAAAAATATTTGAATAATGTAAAAAAAAAAAAAAATTGGCCCATGTTTCTCTCTGGGTTATAATTCATCCATATGCAAAGGCATTTTACCATTCGTTTCAACCGTGACGTCAGGCAAACGTTTTTACACTTTACATTTATAATATCATTAGAATTAGTAAAGAATAAAAAATGAATGGCATCAGGGACAAAAAGGTGGGAAGAAAAAATGAAAAAGTTACTATCTCCATAGGCTTTTCCATGTTAAATTAACATTGAGAAGTGACACTGGAAATAAATAACCCTTTATCTACGGCATTATGATCTACTGCAATTTTTTTCATGTAATATTTTTTTTTCAGTTACTACAATGAAAATTAAAGGATAAATATAAAAAAAATACTCACCCGTGAGAAATTTAATTACTTAGAGGCAATTAATTAAAGTGTTACTTTAAAGTACCGTCAGCACACTATGACTAAAATATCATAACAGAAAACCCACAAGGTATTTCAACTGGCACCAGAAAATATTTTCGATTTAACAAGTATATGAAATATAAGCTTTTTCTTATTTACAAATAAGTAGTTTGGCAAATTCCGGTGCCAATCCTTTATTTCAACACTTTAGAATTGAAAATGTTTTGCTCCTGAAAGGGTTAAAAAAACTATTTTCCTTTAAGTTTCTATCTTGTTAGCAGTCCTTTAGTTATGCGACGTCTATATTCCAGGGACAACACGTTCTCTCACATCTCCACATGTGCAATATATGAATTTACATATGCCATTTCTAGCATAGCAAAAACGAGCCGGTGCCACAACTTTTACGATTTCCTATAAAAAATAACAATGAAACAGAAAAGAAATACCAGGGAAATCATTACTAGACTACATTTTAGTAATTACATTTTAAAGCAGATGAAAACGATGGATAACTACACAGACGAAAAGTAAACAAGAAGTTTTTCTCCAACACGCAGTGTACTGACGGTACTTATAAGTACCACCGAGTAATTAAACTGTTAAATCAAATACATACACCGTTCATCTAAAATAGCTTATCAAATTGTATTCTAAGATCATAATGAACACATAAAAAAAAATCCAACACTTATCTTATATCCTTTACTGTGTTTGCAGCAATGAAAAGACGAGCGTGGCAATCTGTAGAAAATGTCGGCAGAAAATACATCGACTGCTTCAAAGATAGCCTCATTCCTCTCTAAAATAACAGACCTAGAACTACTGCTACCATGTATTTGGATAAAGTAGAGTTAAAAGAGCGTTTTTTGCAAAGTACCATTAGAATATTAGTAATATTCACTATGGTATAAAAGTTTAAAGTGAGTGGTACTTATAAGTACCGTCAGTAGATAAAGGGTTAAATTAGAAGGTCTCAGTGTTGTAGTCGTAAAAAATTTAAATGTGTACGCTATAGGCAGTGATGTAACCATAATTTTTAAATGGGGAGGGCAGTGGATCCCCCCCCCCCCCCTTCCTCCCTATTAGTTATATTTTGCAACTAAAAGTTTCATTTTGACGATCAAGATTTCAATTAGAGTGTCTCTTTTTTTTTTTTTTTAGGTGTATTTTATTTTATTTTTAACATTATTTGATGAGGAGGTAACTTATTAACTCGCATATTACTAGGTTTTTAATTTTGATGAGGCTTCTTATCTTTGCATGGTTTAAACCAAAAATTTAATTATATTAAGGGAGGATTCTTCCTACAAAGTGTCTATTTGATTTTATTTATTAAGTTTGAATTACTATTTTTTCCTGGTTCGAAACATGAAATGTAGGGAGGAGGAGGGGGGGGGGGTTAAAAAGACCCGGTGCCAGGATGGTGACCATGTAAAGGGGATTTGTTTTGTTAATAAATAAATAAATAAATAAATTCGACACTCGCTCCGTCCCCTTTCTCCGCCCAGTGCTAAACATGGAAGATATACCGCGACAGTTTATATTCGCACGTTTATTCGCGGAGTGCAAATCCGTCATAATACATGTTTTCCTTGCGGAAAAAAAAACAAAAAACCTCCTAACAATCACGGATTTCTGAATAGCAAATTTCATAGGTAGTTTTACTTGAAAAACGTAGAATATACGGAGAAAGTTTTTTTTTTCTTTTTTTTTCAATTCAGAAAGTATACCACTGCAGCCCTAATTGAGCTTGACTATATATATATAGCTATGCAAAGTACTCTGGTGCTAGATTAAAATCATCAATTATTTTCCAATTTCATTTTAATTAATTTTTGTATAGAACTTTTTTAACCTATAACTTTTCCATTATTGCAATTTTTTTGCAAAGTTTTACATTATTTTAAAATTATTCATAGGTGACATTTACACAGGACATATTTTACGAAATATGTATATATATATATTTTTTAACTTAATAATTTTCACTCAAAACCAAGGAAATTCGATTCTTAAAAAAAAAATTACTGTTATTTTTAATAAATTTTATTTAGCTTTTGAAATCTTAAATCTTTATAGTAAATAAAGTAGAATAAAATTTCTAATCGTTTCTAAATTATTGTGATAAAAGAAATAGAAGAAAAATCGCAAAAATGTTATGATTTATCTTTATTAAAATTTTATGAACTGCGGAAAAACTTGCCATCCCGTAGTGCCATCTATTGGTGATAAAACCATACAATCACACCGATGAGGCTAAATATTATTTTGACGAATAACGGATCAGTTTATTAACATACCTTATAACTTGTTGAAGGAGATAATTTTTATAACAAATATTTTAGAGATTGATGATATGTTCATTTGTCAATTTTAATTAGAATAACTTATGATACCTATGGCTTCTATGAAAAAGTTCATTTTAATATTTAATTTATTTGACGGTAATAAAGTTGAAGAAAAAAGAAACAGGAAAAAGAAAAGTTAAAAACGACAGTTCTAGAAAACTATATATTTACGTTGGCATCGAAAACCAGCATTTAAAACTTAGAATAACGGTTTCCTTAAAATCTATGATATATTTAAATCGGAAATATTGTATGATGTTTTAATATGAGAAAATCTTTAAGTTCAATTTTTAATGTTCTTTTTTCACTGGCCTCCTATGATCTTGGACACCTGTACAGTCGTGGAAAATAAAAGTATACCTCCCTGCTAACTTTGTCATAAATCATCGTACAGAAAGATCAATCGATTAATTACAGTGGCGTACCCAGGATTTTATTTCGAGTGTGTGTGTGGGGGGGGGGGGGGGGGGGGCTTAAATTTAAAAAATGTTCTAAATATTACTAAACACATTGAATTGTGTTGTAAAAAGGAACCATTCTTGACAATAATGCCGTAGCCAGAGGGCGGGAAGGGGTGATTCAGTTCCGAATTTTCCGAAAATTAAAAGAAAAACCGGTCATCAGTCCGAAAATTCGGACTTAAAAAATACAACTCGATTTTAACAAATGGTAGCCGAAAAATCAATTTCGTCAATCGTTCGCACAAAAAAAAAAAAAAAAAAAAAATCTCTAATTAAATCTCCTCGTTAAAGTATCTCGGAAAAACCCGAATTTTGCCAAAGGGCCGCGGATAAAATGCGAATATTGTCAAAGGGCTGCGGATAAAATGCGAATTTTGTTCAAAGGATCGCGAAAAAAAGTTACATTTTGCTAAATGATCTCAGAAAAAACCCGATTTTCGTCAAATGATCGCGTAAGAAACGCGAATTTAGTCTAATGACAGCTGAAAAAAAACGCGAATTTCGTTAAAGGGCGGCAGAAAAAACGCGAATTTCGACAAAGGATCGCAAAAAAAAAAAAAAAAAAAAAAAAAAAAAAAAAAAAAAAAACAAGTATTCCATCAAAGGGCCGCATAAAAAAACGCTGATTTCGTCAGAGCCGCAGAAAAATGCGAATTTCGTCAAAGGGCTGCAGAAAAAAGCGAATAATAAGCGAAATAACGCGGGGATAAGTGGGGGAGCGTTACCGAACTCTAAAGATGTCTTTGTAGTCAGACAAAAAGTCACAGTGTGTCTTACAGATACGTGAAAGTAATAGAGTGTTAAAAACGGAGGTTAATGAATATCATTCAGAATCAGCTCTTCCGCTCATATCTAGTGTCTGGTTTCCAACTTAGCCAATATTCTGAAGAGATTAGCTAAGATATCACTGTGCACTAATATGGGACTAACAAGAAAGACAAGTGCGATGCATGACAAATATATATAATCAATTTCTTCATATATTTGTGATTTCAAATTTATTATATATATATATATACAAATTGATCTAAGAAGTAAGAAACAAAATCAGCTCTTCTTTTCCCATTTTTCTTCGACCATTTTGGCAGGGGAAAAAGTCTTAGTTCTTTCAACCTCCCACCCCCCCCCCCCCCCAACCACACACACACATTTCGGTATAGCATGGAGAGGTATCGGAAAAATGAAAGTTAATAAGCCACTTGGACAGCCAACTCTCCCACACCTGATTTCTGATTTAGCCGAAATCGACTTGAGATTAGCTGTGATGTTACTGTGCATTAACATACTTCCGCATTGACAATCTTGGCGCTGCCTTCGAGCGAGATTAAAAAACTCCTTAACCCGAGAAAACGCGCGCATATTCAGAGTATGAACAGTTTTTACTTTGTCACCAATAAATACAAATAATAATCGTCACCTTATTTAATCGGAGAGAATTTTGAGATAAAACAAGTTGAAGATTACTTTAAAAAGATAGTGGTGACAATTGTCCGGGTCTATCAGGTCCGGCGCGCGTCCTCCCGGGTTAAATTAAACTGCATATATATTTGTCGACTTTACTTGTAACGGTCTCTTGAATCGAGCATATATGTATTGATTTATCCAGTAAAACAGGGATGGAGCTATTTTTCAGTCATTTGAAAATAAATTTGGTGGTCTGAAGTAAATTTTGTTGCAGGACTGAGAAGGATATTAGATTAACGAAAAAGACAAATTCGTTGCATACCAGAAAATAAAACAAATTTATCTAAAAAAAAGGAAGTAATACCAACTCTTTTTTTCATTTCACTGCGATCTCTTCGGAGGGGGAATGGAGCTGTAACCTTAGAACCCCCGTCCCTATCACCTTCTTTGAGTATTCTATGATGGGCATCACTGTGCTCTAATACCTGGATATAACGAGAATGGCTGTATCAGAGAAAAAAAAATTACAAATTTATTTGGGAAGAAAGAAAAATCAGCAGTTTTTTTCGTTTCATTGTTGTTTAGTTCGGGAGGAGGACCTGTAACCCTTTCCCTTCTTTGGAATCAATTTAGGTTAACTTGGGACTAACGAGAATGGCTAATCCACAGTAATGATAGAAAACTAAATTACAAATTTATCTCAAACAGAGAAAAAACTGCACTTTTTCTTTTCATTTTCGAGTATTTTGGGAGGGGCTGTATCCCCATTAGCCCCATTCCAGCTGTTTGATTATACTGTCTACTAATATGGGACTAAAGAAAAGAGTGTGGCTAATCTGTTGAATGATAGGGGGAAAATTACAAATTTCTCTCAAACATTAACTAATCAGCACTTTTATTCATATCATTTTTTGACAATTTTGGAAGGGGGGGGGGGCTGTAACTCCATCAGTCCCCTTCCCCTTCTTTGGGTATGTCGAAGTCAAGGGCGGCGCCAGAGGGGGGTCCGGGGGGGCATATGCCCTCCCGTCGGGCACACCTGGCCCCCACGTCGGGGTAAAATTTAATCGTCGTCGGGGAAAATTTTTTGACTTGCGTCTGGAGTCCTGCATCGGGTCGGGTAATCAGATTTTTCCTGCACACGACCCGAGTCGTGTCGAGTCGGGTGCAGGTTAATTTTTTAAAAAAATATCTTAGGTTAGTTTATAGAAAATGCGACCCACGGAATAGCAAGGCGCTGATTTTTTTTTCTTCGGAAATCGGATTGGCTTGAACCACATGTCGGTTAAAGGCTGTCGCACAACGGCCGGGTGTTACCGAAAACTTTATACATTTTGTCTAGAGCTCATTCATGTGCACTCCTGTTGTTTATTCGATTGACCGCAAACTTACGCGCCTTTAAGAAATAAGATTTCAAGAGGAGACAGGACGTTTAAATTCATCTGCTCGCATCGATCTTCTTATTAAAAAGCGTAGGGTAAGTATTTTTTATAAATGAATGAGTAAATAAAAAGAGAATTTTGTATAATTATTGAAGCAAACTTAGTATCAAACTAAAAATTCCTTCTTTGTTCATTAATTTCAATATACAGTGAGTAGAGTCTCATTTTATAGATATTAATCTTTATTTAATATATGAAAGAGAAATGGAAGGTATAAATAAGAAAATAATTATATACATACATAACTTCATTGTAAAATACGGGAAGATGTGTATATAGCAAATACTAAAATCTTGCATAGGTTCAGTTAACCCGATTCTACCCGATCGTGTTGGCCATTGGCTCTAAAATTTTGCTGTGGATCGGGTTGACTAGTGTTTCCATTTTCGGGTCATCTCAGATTAGAGTTTTTGTTTCTTGGGAGTCGATTCGAGTACGCCAAACTTTTCCAAAGAAAAGTCCGCCCCACCAGTGGCCGAGAAGTTCTGTGCTCTCGAAGCTGGTAGATGGGAGGTGCTGGGTTCGAACCCAATCGCGTCCGTCGGCTCAATCGTTCGGAATTTTCGTGGTTTTCTTTGAACCTTGGATTTCCATGCGTAAATACGGATTATGTTCCCTTAGAAAGCCCCCCCCCACACACACACACACGCACGAAGGGCACTTCTCCCTCGGGCTTATATCCCTCTTGTAGATAATCGGCCGTCAAAAATTAACCCAACCCAAAGAAAAGTTCAGATTATTGTTTCAAATGATAAAAAAAAAATACTTGTATATGAATAAGTAAATGTATGTATTCATTTTTTGAAATATAAAATTGATTTTATACATATGATTGCAAACTATTTTCCAGAATTGTTTTACATTTAGGATTGATTTTTTACTTTTTTTTCATTTCATGCTTAGGATCAAGTTGCAGGTTTGAAAAAAATATTTTGTCGATTTCGGGTCGGGCATAACTTGAATCGTGCAGGGTTGTAATTAACAATTCGTGTTTAGGGTCGTACGTTCGTATTTAGAAATTAAAAAAAATCGTGTAAAACAAAATATCGACTTACTTGATAATTTAAACTTGATTGTATTGTTAGACTGAACAATTTTGATTAATAACTTAGTTATACTTTGTAGAGTTCTGTCTGGGCCGAAATTTCCAGATTCGAGCTCAGCCCGACTCGTCGAAAGAAAAGTTCGGCCGTACAAAAAACAGTAATGGGCCGACCCGGTATAAAAATTAAAAGTTCGGTCCGAGACCGGCCCGGAAAAAATTTAAAATCTCGGCCCAAGTCCGACGGAATTTTACGTCGATTTGTTAAAAGGAGTTCGGACCAAAAATACTTATTTTAGCTCTTTTTTCATGTTTATAATTTTCATTTTTAAAGAAGGTTGCGATATGTATATTTTTAATGAATCTCTATTTGTATGTTAACGTTTCAAATATAATTAATATCGTTAATCAAAAAATTATGTATTGGAGACTTAAAAATCTGAAAAATGCTATACAGTAAAATCTTCTAAGACATCGCATAAAAAAAAAAAAAAAAAAAAAAAAAAAAAAAAAAAAAAGCGATTTAAACAAGTTCTCTTCTTAGCAGGTGTAAATGTATTATATTCTTTTCTCACGTATTATTATATTCATTTTACATGGATCGATAAATTTTTCCATATAAGACGGTCCATTTATGACCATATATGATACATAGTTTCCATATATGACATACGTCATAGGCTGGTTCTTTTTCACACGTTTTACTGTATTTTAATATTATTGCCTAGAAATCTACTATTCTTTAAAACGAATAAATTTTAATGTTTAATTGTAGAATAATGTCGATTTAAAAATATATACACTTTTTGCAAAAAATTTTGGCCTGGGCCAAATTTTACTAATTTTTGCACAGACCAGGCCATACCGAGACAATGATTTCATACAGGCTGGATCGAGACGGGACTAAAAATATCGACTTATGAAGACCTAGGAAGAATGAAACCTGCCTTATCTCGGTACGAAAAAAAGAAGTTATGCCCGGCCCGTGCAGACCTCTAAACTTTGGCTGTTTCAAAATAAGCATGAATTTAAAGATTTTTTTTTTTAGCATCAACAAGACTTTGTTTTATGATTGAGCTGATATTAATGAACTTTTACATTCTAAAGCTATTTTACAAGTTTTCCTTTAACTTACATTTTTCTTCAGAACTTTGTATTTCAGTTTTAATCTCAGATTTAAATTCTGTATCTTATCAGAAGTTAGAGGATCATGCTGTATGGTTTCGATAAATATTCTAAAAAAAATACGTGAGTTGAAGGTGTTTCTTCAATTGCTTTTTTTATTATTATTATTAAAACACGAAAATTCCTGTTTTGATTTGCCCATTGTTCTCAAATCCAAAAGGGCAACTCTCTGACATAAGTTTTAATTTATTTTTGTTCGGAAATGCATGAAACTAGCAGGTGTTGATGTTCCGAAACTATGTCATCGAGCTGTTTTATCAGTTTTTTTGCAAACGCAATAGATCTTTCAAAAAAGAGTGTCAAAGTGGGCGTTTTGAACCGAATTTCCGCGCGATGCGAGAAAAATTAGTCAAGAAAGGATGAAAAACGTGTTTGTCACATGATCCAAATCGCTTCTAACTCAATAGTTAATTGATGGCTAATAAAGGGAAACACAGTTCGATTCTAAATCGCTTCCCTGGTCAGGCTTTCCACTTTTATATCTTTTCGTTAAAAAATGAATTCGTAAATTTGTCAAAACGTTTTGCGCTTGTTGAGTAGAGCAGTTGAGAACAGCCTTAACGTAAAAATTATCTGAAGTTTCATTTTCGTCAAATCACAGGGGTGTTCCCGCAACTGTGCCACATGTTACTTTTTTGTATCAGAAACTGATTTTTTACGCATGTCTCTTTTCCTCCGAAACACGAAAAGTTCGCGAACTGAAGCTCATTTTTTTTTCTTTTACCCGACTGAAAAGAAGGGTTATGTGCTTCACGCGTATCTGTGTATGTGGATTTCTTTATACCCTCGAAACATCTCAACGGCTGGATGGATTTTAATGAATGAAGTCTCTATCGATTCGTCTTAACGGCCCGATGGTTATAGGCTAGGTTTTGTTTTTATAAATTCAAAACATCGGCCGTAAAATACAAAATGGCGGTAGGGACGAAAAAAAATTACGCACCCTATTGAGTGGCCTATCATTGGATAGGTCTTTCAAAATGAAGACGATGTTTCATTGACTATTTTACAGTCAGAAGCTCCGTTAAAATATTATACAACCTGGAAGTTGTGTATGTATTGTGGATCTCTAGCTTTACTGCAACTCTACCCATCATAGACATCTATAGACCTCATCAAAACAGTGTTTATAGATAGGAACTAACAGTTAAACACAACTTAAAAGTCATCAATACAATTAAATAAAAAAAATAGGTAAGTAATATAAACAAGTAATATAAAAATATATATTTTAAGTCAATTTTCTACTTAGGTCAATAAGAGAATTTTTTTCTCCCATTCTTCTTTCCTTTTGAGTGGCACTTAAAAAGCCTTGATCAAGAAGAGGGCTCTCTCGGTCTTAAAAAACCTTGATCAAGAAGGAGGCTCTCTCGGTTTTAAAAAACCTTGATCAAGAAGGAGGCTCTCTCGATTATCGAAAATTAATTAATTTAATTTAATTAATGAATTAATATTTGAAAAAAAATTGGACTAACATCAAGTGTCATCCAGTACAAGTTTTAAAAAATTTATTTGAGCTTGATTGGATGAATAATAAATATTTTATGAACGATTGAAAATTTGAACAAGATATATATAGCGAGAATGTGAGCTAATAGTAGGAATTGAAAAAAAAAATTGTTTCATATTGATGAGAAATAATTAATTAGTTCGCTTTTTACGCATTCGAGTTTTTTTTGATTTTATAAATTTAATTGTTTATTTAGTTCTCCAGTCAAAACACGGAATTTTCTTCAAATAACAGAAAAGTCTGTTCCAACCACAGGCGCGTTCCGGCAACTTGCTGCCTGTGCTTTTTACGTTTAACGAAATGTTTTCTTGGGAGTGTATGTAATAATTGCGCCTTTTCTTAAACGGCCGAAAGACAAAATAATGAAAGAAATAATAAAACGCGGTATTTGTAAAGTGAGCATTATTGTCATGAAATTACTGTTAATTATTTAGAAAACTCTAGTTCGACTAATTAATTTCACACCATTTCTTTATGGATAAAGTATAATTCACTTACATCCAATACGATGAAAGGAAGCTATTTAATACACCAACCTGTTAAGATAGAACGACAAAGAATTGGAAGAACTTTCGAATTTAGACAATCTTAGCCTGCTTTAGCCGATATTGCGAAAATTTTCAGTTTAAAGCGTTATTCCATTACACTGGTTCCGTTTTAACAGGTTTTATTGTAGTGCTTAAAATGTCTCGATTTTGAAGCGTCTGTCCGGCTTTTTTTATCCGACTGCCAAGAAGGTTTTTGTGTTTCACGCGTATCTGGGTATGTGGATTTCTTTATACCCTCAAAACCTCCCCAACGGCTGGATGGATTTTAATGAATAAAGTCTCTATCGATTCGTCTTAACGGCCCGATGGTTATAGGCTAGGTTTTGTTTATATAAATTCAAAATGGCGGCCGTAAAATACAAAATGGCGGTAGAGACGAAAAAAAATACGCACCCTGTTGAGTGGCATATCATTGGATAGGTCTTTCAAAATGAAGACGACGTTTCATTGACTATTTTACAGACAGAAGCTCCGTTAAAATGTTATACAACCTGGAAGTTGTGTAGGTAGGATCTCGAGCTTTACTGCAACTCTAATCATCATGGACATTAGGGTGGGTCGAAAAAACCGAAATTTTTATAATCGAAATGTAATAGCGCAGAAAACTTGCCTTTTGTAATACAGAATAAATTTCTAAAATATTACATCGATCGGTTAATATCTTTTACCGCCGCAAGGGGGCCAAAGTTTCAAAAAATCGCAAGAAACATGTTTTTTTTATCATTTTTTTTAAATTATCCAAACATACCAATACAATTTCTAATAGAACGCAATAGCTACATGAAGATATGAGAAATGTCCCGGTAAATGTTCATTATGATGAAATCATATCTTTATTTGCCGCAAAAAGACCATATTTTTTGTAAAAATTTCAAAAATTTCAATTTTAAATTTTCTTTTCTAAATTTTTATAATTTCTATAATTAGTCTAGAAATAAATAATTTTACTTTATATCTATTAATGTATCATAATTTTTTATAACTATTTGTAATAGACTTGAAAATAAAGTTAATCATTCATTTTTCTTGACGATCGCTTCATCTACTGATGTTTTACTTCGTAACAGCCAATTCATGCCACAAAAATTATATAAAATGAGCAAAATATTTTAGTATTTTATTAATTAAAATATAGAGATGTTTAACCGAAACGGGTTAAATAAACTTAAAATGAAGAAGAATTTAATGTAAATGAATTTTATAATATAACTTGCTTTCAGATGAAGCCATTATTTCTCGAGAGGCCAAAACTGATCAGATGTGATCCTCCCTCTGTGCTAGTAAACAAACTTTATCAGCGCTTCAATGAATAATTTTACACATCTTTCTAGTGATTGAGTGGGATAAGGAAAGTTATAATAGCTGGTATCTTTAATCGAACATTTTAAACTCACCAGCGTTGTTAGTCGATAAAGAAACCATAACAGGTGGTTCCGTTAGTTTTCAGTTTTGTCAGTAGACTAAAGCCATACAATTTTAAGCTTCAGTGTTGAAGTCTGCTATGATAAAGTGACGGATGGCACTATTCTAGTCCACAGAACTTCGTGCTTTTGCAATTTTCTTCATGGCTGGGGCCCTGATGTTCTCCTCTTCATATGCTATCATTCCAAAGAGGCTATTTGTATGATTTAAGAAATAGTAATTTCGTGAAAATACAGGAACTATAATCTTTCGTAGATTATCTGTCAAGTAACGTAAGTTACTAACTATAGTGCACAGATTCTGGAAAGCATGAGTGATTCATTTTAATTGTGAACCAAATGATGCAGTACATTTTCAGGATGTACTCATAAAGTATGACAAGTTAAGAAGAGGGTTTCATTGTTCCAACGTAGAGTCTCAAAATTCGAATAGCAGTAATGATCCACCTTGCGTGAAATATTTGTCCAGGGACTCAGCAAAAAAGATCAATTGTATACACGCCTGTTGAAAGAGTTCAAGTTCAAGTTCAAGAAAGAGTCAATAGTTCAGACATATACACTTCTGGTCAGTTGACAAATCATCTTTATCAACAGCTAGGTGATCAGATTAAATTGGCTTAAATTTTGCAATGAATTGGTAATAATTCGCAAATCGCAAGAGATCAACCAATTGGGCCACAATATGATAGAGAACCTGTTTTTTGTCATCAAGATGTTTGAAAAGATGTCTCAGTGGAAGCTCATTGAAGTGAGGTCAAGGAAGCCAATAAAGTGGTATTTTTAAAGTTGTTCTCAACTAATCCTACTATAAAACCACCTTTGCATTCTGTTTTGAAGACAGTTCCGCGAAATTCAACTGCAATTATTATTACAGTCTGGATTTCATTTTTCTTCAAAAAATCTATAATGTCATTGCATATAGAAGTCGCCTTGCCAGACGATGGGGTCAAATGACGAAAATAATTGAGACCTGGTTCTAGTATCAAAGTTCCTCCTTGACTTCGCAAAGATGAAACTTTGCCACCTCTTTAACCTGGCAGATATTTCTATCTTTAGGGCCATCAAAGTATAGAGTAAAAAAAGAAAAAAAAAACGAACAAAGTAAAACGTGGCCCTCTGGCAGCGAGAAATTAATTTTACGTGCAGGCAGCTGCAGGTGTTTCTATCATCGAGCAATTTTTTTTTTATATAGAATTACAGTGATCATGGTTAACAATGTGCATGAAATTAACAACATAAAATGCCTTTCCCAGCCTATTAGAAATGTAAAAAATCTAAAAACATTAGAAAAGTTATGAAAATTGAAAAAATGAAAAACTTTAATTTTTAACATTTTTCAGAAATTTTAGCCCTGTTGTGGCGGTAAAAGCAACGATGTCACAAAAATGAAATCTTAATGTTACATTACTAATATCTTGGCGTGGCTATTGCGTTCTATTAGAAATTGAATAAGTATGTTTGGATAATTTAAAAAAAAAATTGCTAAAAGTATGTTTTTTGCGATTTTTTTAAAATCTGGACCCCTTGCGGCGGTAAAAGATATTAACCAATCGGTGTAATATTTTACGTATTTTATCTTTTTTACAAAAGGCAACTTTTCCGCGCTATTACGTTTCGATTATAAATATTTCGGTTTTTTCGACCCACCCTAATGGACATCTATAGGCCTCATCAAAACAGTGTTTGATAGGAAGTAACAATCAAACACAACTTGAAAGTCACCAACACAAGTGAATAATAATAAAAAAAAAAGGTAAGTAATATAAAAAAATAGTTTAATATTGATGAGAAATAATTAATTAGTTCGCTTTTTACGCAGTCAGGTTTTTTGATTTTTTAAATTTAATTCTCTCTCTGTCCCGCTGTTTGACCTGACAACACTACTTACGAGCCAAGCTGGAATTAGCTCAATTTTACAAAAAGAATGTCTAAGTTATTGTTTGACATGAAAACTTATATATTTAAATTTGAATGAGTCGCTTTACGTGTTTATTTTCTACATAAAAGATAGAATTGATATTACAGATATGATTGCTGACTATTTTTTCATAACTGTATTAAATTATAGATCTTTTTTGTGTCGAGTCGTGTTCGGGTTGAAGTGTTTCGGTTTAGGGTCAATAGAAAAATTGTTGTCGGGTTCAGCGTCAACGGAAATTTTTTGTTAGGTTTCGGATTGACTTTAAGTTGAACGTTTGGGTCGGGTATAACCCAAACCGCGCAAGAATCTATTTCAGATGAAAAACTACGTATTTGAATATGAATGACTCCTTGCATGTTTATTTTTCCACATAAAAGATAACATTAATATTAGAGATATGATTGCAAACTATATATTATTATAATTACATTATAGTGTGGATCAATTTTCTCTGATTCCGGGTTTCAGGTTGGGATTGGAATTAAGTATCCGAGTTTAATGAAAGAAACTTTTACCGAGTTCGGGCTTCGGAACAGGCCAGGGCTCGTGGAAACCTCTAATATATATTTTGAATTCGGCCCCCCTGTCGGGGATACTGTGCCCCCCCGTCGGGCAAGTTCTGGCGCCGCCCCTGGTCGAAGTATCAATGTAGATTAATATGGGGCTGACGCAAATGGCTAATCATCGGTAAACTGTAAGAAAATTAAATTACAAGTTTATTTAAAAAAAAAAAAAAATCAGCACTATTACATTTCATTTTCGACTATTTCGGGAGGAGAGCTGTAATCCCATTATCTCTCTTCAACCTTTTTGGGCAACTGTGCACTGATATAGGAGTAAAGAGGAGAGCGTGGCTAGTTCGTTGAATGACAGGAGGGAGAAAAATTACAAATTTCTCTCAAACAGAAAGGGAAAAAAATATCAGTGCTTCTTTTTCCCAAGTCATTTTCGATTATTTCAGAGGGGACTGGCTGCCGGAACCTCATAGTCCAAGAGCCGACAGCACAAAAACCTATGTTATCAAGCACAAGAAAAAAACCTTTATTTTATGGGAGAGTACAAGTAGGGGAATCTAATGATCCATGTCTGCTGGAAGTGAAGTGGTGCATAGGCCAAAAATTAATACCTCCAGTGGTTGACTCATAGGTTTATCATTGTGTTTGTACTACAAACAAAGGTATGAAAACATGGAGGAGAGTTGTAGGACAAACACAATGATAAGCCTACGTGTCAACCACTGGTGGCATCAATTTTTGGTTTATGCAACACTTCACTTCCGGCAGACGTGGATCATTAGATTTCCATACTTCTAATCTTCCATAAAAAAAAGGTTTTTTTTCTTGTGCTTGATAACATAGGTTTTTTGTGCTGTCGACTCTTGGACTATCATCAGTCTCCTTTTTGGGGTATGATGTTAGTGTCTATGTGAACAAATATGGGACTAACGAGAATGGCTAAACCGCTGTTAAACAGAAAACTAAACTGTAAAATTATCTCAAACAGGAACAGCACATTTTTCATTACATTTCGAATATTTAGGAAGGGGGGGGGGGGGGCTGTACCCCAATTGTTCCCATTCTACTTCTCTGAATATAATGGGAAGTCACTGTGCATTAATATGGAACTAAAGAGAAGAGATCGACTAGTCTGTTCAATGATAGGGGTGGAAATGAAAAATTATCAAACAGAAAGAAAAATAAAAAAGAAAAGTGCCCAGCTAAACTGATGGCATTGAGCTCACAGACTATTCACACTAATTGTATATTATACTCTTATTTTAAAGAATAATGCCACTCAAAAAATAAGTGAAGGGGAATTAGCCCCCGTTTCCCCCTTTATACTTAACCAGTAAACCTCCAAATATAATCAGGGAAGCTCCTTATCATAATAAACCGGTATACCAAATTTGAAGCAAATCGAATAATCTTGCAAAAAAAACCATTTATCTAAATTAAGGGGGTGGACTAACCCCCTTTTATCCTTAACCAATTAATCGCCAAAACGGATCAGGGAAGCTCCTTAACATAATAAACCGGTATACCAACTTCGGAGCAAATCGAATCATTCTGCATGAAAAACCCATTTATCTAAATTAAGAGGGGCGGGCTAACCTCCCTTTTCCCCCTTTACCCTTAACCAATGAACCCCAAAACTAATCAGGGAAGTTCTTTAACATAATAAACCGGTATACAAAATTCGGAGCAAATCGAATCATTCTGCATGAAAAACACATTTATCTGAATTAAGGGGGGTGGACTAACCCTGTTTTTCCCCCCTTTATCCTTAACCAATGAACCCCCAAAACTAATCAGGGAAGTTCCTTAACATAATAAACCGGTATACCTAATTCGGAGCAAATCGAATCATTCTGCATGAAAAACACATTTATCTGAATTAAGAGGGTGGACTAACCCCGTTTTCCCTCCTTTATCCTTAACCAATGAACCCCCAAAACTAATCAGGGAAGTTCCTTAACATAATAAACCGGTATACCAAATTCAGAGCAAATCGAATCATTCTGCATGAAAAACACATTTATCTGAATTAAGGGGGGTGGACTAACCCCGTTTTTTCCCCTTTATCCTTAACCAATGAACTCCCAAAACTAATCAGGGAAGCTCCTTAACATAATAAACCGGTATACCAAATTCGGAGCAAATCGAATCATTCTGCATGAAAACCCATTTATCTGAATTAAGGGGGGGTGGACTAACCCCGTTTTCCCTCTTTATCCTTAACCAATTAACTCCCAAAACTAATCAGGGAAGTTCCTTAACATAATAAACCGGTATACCAAATTCGGAGCAAATCGAATGATTCTGCATGAAAAACCCATTTATCGGAATTAAGGGGGTGGGCTAACCCCCCTTTTCCCCCTTTATCCTTAACCAATGAACCCCCAAAACTAATCAGGGAAGTTCCTTAACATAATAAACCGGTATACCAAATTCGGAGCAAATCGAATCATTCTGCATGAAAAACACATTTATCTGAATTAAGGGGGGTGGACTAACCCCGTTTTTCCCCCTTTATCCTTAACCAATGAACTCCCAAAACTAATCAGGGAAGTTCCTTAACATAATAAACCGGTATATCAAATTCGGAGCAAATCGAATCATTCTGCATGAAAAACCCATTTATCTGAATTAAGGGGGTGGGGTGTGGACTAACCCCGTTTTTCCCCCTTTATCCTTAACCAATGAACTCCAAAAACTAATCAGGGAAGCGCCTTATCACAGTGAACCTAGGAAAAAATTTTGAAGTAAATCGGATGTTTCTATCAAGAGTTATCGCATTACGTACATACGTACGTACGTACGTACATACATACATACATACATACATACATACATACAGAACGGGCGGGCACATTAGCTCTCAGGCTTTGATAGCCTGTGAGCTAAAAAAAGTGCTATTTTTCAATTCATTTTCGACGATTTCGGGAGGAGGGGGCTGTAATCCCATCAGTCCGTTCCCCTTTCCTTCGGCATGCTGTAATGTCAATGTGGACTAAGATGGGGCTAACGAGAATGACTATTTCGCTGTATCACAGGAGAAAAAATTACAGATTTATCTAAAAAAGTAAGGATTTCAGAAAACAAAATTACAAATGTATTTCAAACAAAAAGAAAAATCAGCATTTTTCTTCATTTCATTTTCGACTATTTTGGGAAGGGGCTGTAACCCCATTAGACCCTTCAACTTTTTTTGCGTATAATATGATGTCGTTGTGTATTAATATGGAACAAAAACGAAGGGAGCAGCTAATCTGTTGAATGATAAGGGGGGAAATGCAAATTTATCTCAAACAGAAGGGGAAAAAAATCAGTACTATTATTTCATTTCATTTTTGACTATTTTGAGAGGAGGGGACCAGCTCCCTCCACATCTTTGGGTATGTTGTGATGTCAATGTGGACTAGTCTGGGGTTAACGAAAAATGGTTATTTTGCTGTATGACAGAAAAAAAATCACAGATTTATGTAAAAAAGTAAGGAAAAAACATCTTTTTAACACTTTCCAGCAAAGCTGAAAAGTTTTATGACTTCGGTTTGTCTGTCCGTCTATCCGCGCTCTAACTCTCGTAAAAATAATCGAATTGCCCTGAAATTTTTGCATGTTATTGAGTTTACCATAGCACATTCCCTATTTCAAATGAAGTTTGTAGCATGTTTAGTTTATTTACACGGACAATCAAAAGTATTCGTTACATTACGGCCTATGGGAAAAAATCGTTTCAAATGATTTTTAATAATGTTAAATGCTTTCAAACATAATAAAATTGATATGCACTTATGAAGTGCACTAAAATAAAAATTCTGTTGAATATGCGGTGCAAAGTATAGCTATTATTCATTTACAAGGCCACACAAAAGAATTCCATTACATAATGATATAGGGATAGAGGGAATTCTTTGAGGCATATTTAAATTATGTTAATCTATTTCATATATAAAGTAATTTATATACATCGTTAAGGTGTACTATAACTTATTTCATGTAGAATACGAAGTGCACAGTATTTACAGGGACACACAAAAGATTTCAGATACTATATTGTATCCGAAATACTGTACATTAGCGATGATTACCAGAAATGCATTTTTAATTACGGTATGCGCTTTTATGTTTCACTATATTTATGCATACTATATGGTGTGTATGAATACTATAATTCATATGCAGGGTTATACAAAAAAATTCGTACTGGTTACTAGGTATGATTTGGCGCAAATTGCTTAGGCGCAAATTGCTTAAAACTGTTTTTTTTATGAGTTATGCATTTTTACGCTGAACTGCTTTTAGTATACTCAGAAATGTTTCTAGAATATAGATAAAATGATATACAGGGTCATTCAAAGAATTGGAACACTAAAGTACAGCCAAGTCAGCTTCATACACTTAATCCGTCCAATTAGGAAACCAATTTAACAATTCAGAAACTGTAAGAGAGAGAAAACGAGGAGACAACCCTCATATACACAGTAACATACAAGATGAAATATCAAATGTGTCTGCAGTAACATACAAAAGTATCAAGGGAGGTCATATAAAAGTAAAAAAGAAAAAAGGACGAAAAAAATAAATGGGTGATATAATTCATATGTTACCTGACTTATTGTTTTCATTCCACTAAATATTCCGGTATAGCCAAGTCAGCTTCATACTTTTTATCCGCCCAATTAGGAAACCCATTTAACAATTCAGAAACTGTAATAGATAGAAAACGAGGAGACCACCCTCATATACACAGTAACATACATGGTGAAATATCAAATGTGTATACAGCAACATACAAAAGTATCAAGGGACGGCATATATAAGTAAAAAAAAAACTGAAAAAAGGACGAAAAATATAAAAGGGTGATAGAATTGCATGTTACCTGACTTATTGTTTTGATTCCACTAAACATTCCGGTATAGCCAAGTCAGCTTCATACACTTTATTCGTCATATTAGGAAACCCAGTTATAAACTCAGAAACTGTAAGAGAGAGAAAACGAGGAGACAAACCTCATATACACAGTAACATACAACGTGAAATATCAAATGTGTATACAGTAACATACAAAAGTATCAAGGGAGGGCATATAAAAGTAAAAAAAAATGAAAAAAGGACGAAAAAATAAAAAGGTGATAGAATTGCATGTTACCTGACTTATTATTTGGTTTCCACTAAACATTCCGGTATAGCCAAGTCAGCTTCATACACTTTATCCGTCCAATTAGGAAACCCATTTAACAATTCAGAAACTATAAGAGGGAGAGAACGAGGAGACAACTCTCATATACACAGTAACATACAAAGTGAAATATCAAATGTGTATACAGTAACATACAAAAGTATCAAGGGAGGGCATATATAAGTAAAAAAAATGATAAAAGGGCGAAAAAATAAAAGGGTGATAGTCCTGCACGTTACCTGACTTATTGTTTTGATTCCACTAAACATTCCGGCATAGCCAAGTCAGCTTCATACACTTTATCCGTCCAATTAGGAAACCCCTTTATAAATTCGGAAACTGTAAGAGAGAGAAAACGAGGACACAACCCTCATATACAGAGTAACATACAAGGTGAAATATCAAATGTGTATGCAGTAACATACCAAAGTATCAAGGGAGGGCATATAAAAGTAAAAAAAATGAAAAAAGGACGATAAAATAGAAGGGTGATAGAATTGCATGTTACCTGACTTATTGTTATGATTCCACTAAGCATTCCGGTAAAGCCAAGTCAGCTTCATACACTTATCCGTCCAATTAGGAAACCCATTTAACAATTCAGAAACTGTAAGAGGGAGAGAACGAGGAGACAACCCTCATATACACAGTAACATACAACGTGAAATATCAAATGTGTATACAGTAACATACAAAGTATCAAGGGAGGGCATATATAAGTAAAAAAAATGATAAAAGGACGAAAAAAATAAAAGGGTGATAGAATTGCATGTTACCTAACTTATTGTTTTGATTCCACTAAACATTCCGGTATAGCCAAGTCAGCTTCATACACTTTATCCGTCCAATTAGGAAACCCCTTTATAAATTCAGAAACTGTAAGAGAGAGAATACGAGGAGACAACCCTCATATACACAGTAACATACAAGGTGAAATATCAAATGTGTATACAGTAACATACAAATGTATCAAGGGAGGGCATATATAAGTAGAAAAAAATGATAAAAAGACGAAAATAATAAAAGGGTGATAGAATTGTATGTTACGTGACTTATTGTTTTGATTCCACTAAACATTCCGGTATAGCCAAGTCAGCTTCATACACTTTGTTCGTCATATTAGGAAACCCATTTATAAATTCAGAAACTGTAAGAGTGAGAAAACGAGGAGACAACCCTCATATACACAGTAACATTCAAAGTGAAATATCAAATGTGTATACAGTAACATACAAAAGTATCAAGGGAGGGCATATATAAGTAAAAAAAATGATAAAAGGGCGAAAAAATAAAAGGGTGATAGAATTGCATGTTACCTGACTTATTGTTTTGATTCCACTAAACACTCCGGTATAGCCAAGTCAGTTCCATACTTTTAATCTGTCCAATTAAGAAACCCATTTAACAAATCAGAAATCTGTGAAGAGAAAGAAAACGAAGAAACCACCCTTATATACACAGTAACTTACAAGGTGAAATATCAAATGTGTATACTGTAACACACAAAAGTATCAAGGGAGGGAATGTAAAAGGGAAAAAAATGATAAAAGGACGAAAAAAATAAAAGTGTGATAGAATTGCATGTTACCTGACTTTTTGTTTTGATTCCATTTAACATTCCGGTATAACGAAGTTTGCTTCATCCTCTTAATCCGTCCGATTAGGAAACCCATTTAACAATTCAGAAACTGTAAGAGTGAGAAAACGAGGAGACAACCCTCATATACACAGTAACATTCAAAGTGAAATATCAAATGTGTATACAGTAACATACAAAAGTATCAAGGGAGGGCATATATAAGTAAAAAAAGTGATAAAAGGGCGAAAAAATAAAAGGGTGATAGAATTGCATGTTACCTGACTTATTGTTTTGATTCCACTAAACATTCCGGTATAAGCAAGTCAGCTTATTAAGCTTTCACCGTCCAATAAGGAAAACCATTTAACAATTCAGAAACTGTAACAGAGAGAAAACGAGGAGACAACCCTCATATACACAGTAACATACAAGGTGAAATATCAAATGTGTATACAGTAACACACAAAAGTGTCAAGGGAGGGCATATATAAGTAAAAAAAATGATAAAAGGGCGAAAAATATAAAAGGGTGATAGAATTGCATGTTACCTGACTTATTGTTTTGATTCCACTAAACATTCCAGCATAGCCAAGTCAGCTTCATACACTTTATCCGTCCAATTAGGAAACCCATTTATAAATTCAGAAACTGTAAGAGAGAGAAAACGAGGACACAAACCTCATATACACAGTAACATACAAGGTGAAATATCAAATATGTATACAGTAACATACAAAAGTATCAAGGGAGGGCATATAAAATAAAAAAAAAACTGAAAAAATTACGAAAAAATAAAAGGGTGATAGAATTGCATGCTACCTGACTTATTGTTTTGATTCCACTAAACATTCCGGTATAGCCAAGTCAGCTTCATACACTTTATTCGTCATATTAGGAAACCCATTTAACAATTCAAAAACTGTAAGAGTGAAAAAACGAGGAGACAACTCTCATATACAGAGTGACATACAAGGTGAAATATCAAATGTGTATACAGTAACATACAAAATATCAAGGGAGGGCAAATATACGTAAAAAAAAGATAAAAGGATGGAAAAAATAAAAGGGTGATAGAATTGCATGTTACCTGATTTATTGTTTTGTTTCCACTAAACATTCCGGTATAGCCAAGTCAGCTTCATAAGCTTTCACCGTCCAATAAGGAAACCCATTTAACAATTCAGAAACTGTAAGAGAGAGAAAACGAGGAGAAAAACTTCATATACACAGTAACTTACAAGGTGAAATATCAAATGTGTATACAGTAACATACAAAAGTATCAAGGCAGGACATATAAAAGTAAAAAAAAAATGAAAATGGACCAAAAAAAATAAAAGGGTTATAGAATTGCATGTTACCCGACTTATTGTTTTGATTCCACTAAACATTCTGGTATAGCCAAGTCAGCTTCATGCACTTTATCCGTCCAATTAGGAAACCCATTTAGCAATTCAGAAACTGTAAGAGAGAGAAAACGAGGAGAACACCCTCATATATACAGTAACATACAAGGTGAAATATCAAATGTGTATAATGTAACAAAGAGTGTGCGTATAAATGTATAAAAAATGATAAAAGGACAAAAAAGCAGTATTGTGATAGAATATCATGAAACCTGTCTTTGTGCTTTAAATTCCCCTAATAATATCTTGTAAAACCTAAATTATTTACCGGGAATTTCTTACTCGCATTGTTGCTAGAGTGTTCAACAAAAGACGATTGATATTTTATATCTTTATGTATGTTGCGATTAATATTTGTCATTAATCTATATTAATTGTTATATATATGATTTTCTGCAAACAGTTTTTCATTCTTACACCAGCATTCTTTAAATTTGCATGTATTTTCCAGGCCTATGTTACAACGGTTAAACTAAGAGTCAAGAGATAATTTAAACTCTAAATAGAGATTTCGAGGCAATATCTTCAAGAAATAATTTGTTCAATCTCTTGCTTTTTGCGTATGGCTTTTTGTTTCTTGTAGATAATATATAATTTACAATTCTGTATGTTTACACAGTAGAAAACTAAGAGATTATCCCCAAATACTGACGTTTATGAGAAGTATTATACCTATACCACGAGATACTCTTAAAATATACTGTTAGTGCCCCTTGAGTTTTTTACCAACTTTTACCGATATTTTTATCTGGGCTTCAACTGACGAACGCAAAAAAACCCTATTCTACAAAAGATCTTGTCGCATTGTTATCTTCGTCTTTTTACTTCGTACTCTATAGGGTACATTAAGTATATTAAACATTATAAAATAATCGCAAAATACTTAACACTGAACAGCAGAAGTTGCGTCGAAGATGTTCAAAATTTGTCGTAAAACTACGTATCCTTTTTTTAAATATAAATTAGTATTAGCGGAGAAGTATAACGTATTCCAACGTATTCGTTTGTCGTTTACTCTTCTACTGTGGAATACGAGAAAATTTTATTCTTTGAAACTATTTGTCTTATTGTTGGCCGGTTGTTGAACCGAATACGATTGACATTTTACATTGTTATATTTATTGAAAATATGTAATCTTTCAAACAATTATTCATTCTTAGAAGTATTAAAGAAGCTTCAAGCGATAATTTAAAATATAAGAAGACGTTTTAGCGCCAATATTTTCAAGAAATAAAATGTACTAACTCTTGACATCGTAAGGAACCTAAAGGCTTAGTATATAATTAATTATTTTGTCTATTTCTACAGCATAAAACATAGAGATAATCCGCAAATATTTAAAACAGAAATAAAGAATTAAGTAAATGTTTCACAGCGTATCTTGAAAAAACAAAAAGTGTTTCCTCTGTTGCTTTTTCGTATTTGTTTACAGTTATATTTGTAACGGCGTTCAATCTGCTACTGACGAACATGAAAAAAATACATTGTTGGAATGTCCCATAAATACTTAAGGCTGATACAATTGTATAAAGGCTGCGTCCCCTCGGAATAGCACTTATATTCAAAAGCGAAACCTGGATTTCCGGAGCATTCATCCCTGACATCCCGGCATTTTGCCTCTCTTTTAGCTTTAGATATCAAAAAATACACTATTATAGACATCAGGTCCATACACTAAATCGGTGCATTTCAGAACCTCATTTTACATTTGAAGAGCTGAGTGTATGAACATGTTATGCTACATTTTTTATTTATTTATTTATTTTTTTTTTTTTATCTTTTCGATGAAAGCGTTTTGAGGTATCCTATCTCATGGTGAAGCTAAAATACTAAGATTCTATTTAGTCTTGAAGATGTAAGAAATTTTTCCTTAATATTTATTATTTTAATACTAAATTATGTCAGTAATATTAATAATTTTTATTATTTGAAAATTAAATATGAATAAGTTTTACTGAGAGAGCTTAATACCATAACTGTTAATATTTTAAACACATGGTATGAAACAGAAAATAAATCATTAAAATTTACATCAAAAATTTTCATTTCAAATTTCTACAACTGTAATTTTTGTTACTTAACATGTTCTTCCACTTAGCTCTTCAATTATGAGTGCTAGAAAAGTATCCAGAGAGGATATATAAATGTGAAAAAAATGATTAAGGACGAAGAAAATGGAAGTGTAATAGAATTGCATATTACCTTACTTATTGATTCTGATTCCACTAAACACTCCTGTATAGCCAAGTCAATTCCATACTTTTAATCCGTCCAATTAGAAACCCATTTAACAATTCAGAAATCTGTGAAGAGAAAGAAAACGAAGAAACCACCCTTATATACACAGTAACTTACAAGGTGAAATATCAAATGTGTATACTATAACACACAAAAGTATCAAGGGAGGGAATGTAAAAGGGAAAAAAATGAAAAAAGGTCGAAAAAAATAAAAGGGTGATAGAATTGCATGTTACCTGACTTTTTGTTTTGATTCCATTTAACATTCCGGTATAACGAAGTTTGCTTCATCCTCTTAATCCGTCCGATTAGGAAACCCATTTAACAATTCAGAAACTGTAAGAGTGAGAAAACGAGGAGACAACCCTCATATACACAGTAACATTCAAAGTGAAATATCAAATGTGTATACAGTAACATACAAAAGTATCAAGGGAGGGCATATATAAGTAAAAAAAGTGATAAAAGGGCGAAAAAATAAAAGGGTGATAGAATTGCATGTTACCTGACTTATTGTTTTGATTCCACTAAACATTCCGGTATAACCAAGTCAGCTTATTAAGCTTTCACCGTCCAATAAGGAAAACCATTTAACAATTCAGAAACTGTAACAGAGAGAAAACGAGGAGACAACCCTCATATACACAGTAACATACATGGTGAAATATCAAATGTGTATACAGTAACACACAAAAGTGTCAAGGGAGGGCATATATAAGTAAAAAAAATGATAAAAGGGCGAAAAATATAAAAGGGTGATAGAATTGCATGTTACCTGACTTATTGTTTTGATTCCACTAAACATTCCAGCATAGCCAAGTCAGCTTCATACACTTTATCCGTCCAATTAGGAAACCCATTTATAAATTCAGAAACTGTAAGAGAGAGAAAACGAGGACACAAACCTCATATACACAGTAACATACAAGGTGAAATATCAAATATGTATACAGTAACATACAAAAGTATCAAGGGAGGGCATATAAAATAAAAAAAAAAAACTGAAAAAAGGACGAAAAAATAAAAGGGTGATAGAATTGCATGCTACCTGACTTATTGTTTTGATTCCACTAAACATTCCGGTATAGCCAAGTCAGCTTCATACACTTTATTCGTCATATTAGGAAACCCATTTAACAATTCAAAAACTGTAAGAGTGAAAAAACGAGGAGACAACTCTCATATACAGAGTGACATACAAGGTGAAATATCAAATGTGTATACAGTAACATACAAAATATCAAGGGAGGGCAAATATACGTAAAAAAAAGATAAAAGGATGGAAAAAATAAAAGGGTGATAGAATTGCATGTTACCTGATTTATTGTTTTGTTTCCACTAAACATTCCGGTATAGCCAAGTCAACTTCATAAGCTTTCACCGTCCAATAAGGAAACCCATTTAACAATTCAGAAACTGTAAGAGAGAGAAAACGAGGAGAAAAACTTCATATACACAGTAACTTACAAGGTGAAATATCAAATGTGTATACAGTAACATACAAAAGTATCAAGGCAGGACATATAAAAGTAAAAAAAAATGAAAATGGACCAAAAAAAATAAAAGGGTTATAGAATTGCATGTTACCCGACTTATTGTTTTGATTCCACTAAACATTCTGGTATAGCCAAGTCAGCTTCATGCACTTTATCCGTCCAATTAGGAAACCCATTTAGCAATTCAGAAACTGTAAGAGAGAGAAAACGAGGAGAACACCCTCATATATACAGTAACATACAAGGTGAAATATCAAATGTGTATAATGTAACAAAGAGTGTGCGTATAAATGTATAAAAAATGATAAAAGGACAAAAAAGCAGTATTGTGATAGAATATCATGAAACTTGTCTTTATGCTTTAAATTCCCCTAATAATATCTTGTAAAACCTAAATTATTTACCGGGAATTTCTTACTCGCATTGTTGCTAGAGTGTTCAACAAAAGACGATTGATATTTTATATCTTTATGTATGTTGCGATTAATATTTGTCATTAATCTATATTAATTGTTATATATATGATTTTCTGCAAACAGTTTTTCATTCTTACACCAGCATTCTTTAAATTTGCATGTATTTTCCAGGCCTATGTTACAACGGTTAAACTAAGAGTCAAGAGATAATTTAAACTCTAAATAGAGATTTCGAGGCAATATCTTCAAGAAATAATTTGTTCAATCTCTTGCTTTTTGCGTATGGCTTTTTGTTTCTTGTAGATAATATATAATTTACAATTCTGTATGTTTACACAGTAGAAAACTAAGAGATTATCCCCAAATACTGACGTTTATGAGAAGTATTATACCTATACCACGAGATACTCTTAAAATATACTGTTAGTGCCCCTTGAGTTTTTTACCAACTTTTACCGATATTTTTATCTGGGCTTCAACTGACGAACGCAAAAAAACCCTATTCTACAAAAGATCTTGTCGCATTGTTATCTTCGTCTTTTTACTTCGTACTCTATAGGGTACATTAAGTATATTAAACATTATAAAATAATCGCAAAATACTTAACACTGAACAGCAGAAGTTGCGTCGAAGATGTTCAAAATTTGTCGTAAAACTACGTATCCTTTTTTTAAATATAAATTAGTATTAGCGGAGAAGAATAACGTATTCCAACGTATTCGTTTGTCGTTTACTCTTCTACTGTGGAATACGAGAAAATTTTATTCTTTGAAACTATTTGTCTTATTGTTGGCCGGTTGTTGAACCGAATACGATTGACATTTTACATTGTTATATTTATTGAAAATATGTAATCTTTCAAACAATTATTCATTCTTAGAAGTATTAAAGAAGCTTCAAGCGATAATTTAAAATATAAGAAGACGTTTTAGCGCCAATATTTTCAAGAAATAAAATGTACTAACTCTTGACATCGTAAGGAACCTAAAGGCTTAGTATATAATTAATTATTTTGTCTATTTCTACAGCATAAAACATAGAGATAATCCCCAAATATTTAAAACAGAAATAAAGAATTAAGTAAATGTTTCACAGCGTATCTTGAAAAAACAAAAAGTGTTTCCTCTGTTGCTTTTTCGTATTTGTTTACAGTTATATTTGTAACGGCGTTCAATCTGCTACTGACGAACATGAAAAAAATACATTGTTGGAATGTCCCATAAATACTTAAGGCTGATACAATTGTATAAAGGCTGCATCCCCTCGGAATAGCACTTATATTCAAAAGCGAAACCTGGATTTCCGGAGCATTCATCCCTGACATCCCGGCATTTTGCCTCTCTTTTAGCTTTAGATATCAAAAAATACACTATTATAGACATCAGGTCCATACACTAAATCGGTGCATTTCAGAACCTCATTTTACAATTGAAGAGCTGAGTGTATGAACATGTTATGCTACATTTTCTATTTTTTTTTTTTTTTTTTTTTTTTTTTTTATCTTTTCGATGAAAGCGTTTTGAGGTATCCAATCTCATGGTGAAGCTAAAATACTAAGATTCTATTTAGTCTTGAAGATGTAAGAAATTTTTCCTTAATATTTATTATTTTAATACTAAATTATGTCAGTAATATTAATAATTTTTATTATATGAATAAGTTTTACTGAGAGAGCTTAATACCATAACTGTTAATATTTTAAACACATGGTATGAAACAGAAAATAAATCATTAAAATTTACATCAAAAATTTTCATTTCAAATTTCTACAACTGTAATTTTTGTTACTTAACATGTTCTTCCACTTAGCTCTTCAATTATGAGTGCTAGAAAAGTATCCAGAGAGGATATATAAATGTGTAAAAAATGATTAACGAAGAAAAAAATGGAAGTGTAACATAATTGCATATTACCTTACTTATTGCTTTTGATTCCACTGAACACTCCGGTATAGCCAAGTCAGTTCCATACTTTTAATCCGTCCAATTAGAAACCCATTTAACAATTCAGAAATCTGTGAAGAGAAAGAAAACGAAGAAACCACCCTTATATACACAGTAACTTACAAGGTGAAATATCAAATGTGTATACTATAACACACAAAAGTATCAAGGGAGGGAATGTAAAAGGGAAAAAAATGAAAAAAGGTCGAAAAAAATAAAAGGGTGATAGAATTGCATGTTACCTGACTTTTTGTTTTGATTCCATTTAACATTCCGGTATAGCGAAGTTTGCTTCATACTCTTAATCCGTCCGATTAGGAAACCCATTTAACAATTCAGAAACTGTAACAGAGAGAAAACGAGGAGACAACCCTCATATACACACTAACAAAGAAGTTGAAATATCAAATGTGTATACAGTAACATACAAAAGTATCAAGGGAGGGCATATAAAAGACAGCATATAAAAGTCAGCTTCATACTCTTAATTAGTCGAATTAGGAAACCCATTTAACAACTCAGAAACTGTGAGAGAGAGAAAACGAGGAGACAACCCTCATATACACAGTAACATACAACGTGAAATATTAAATGTGTATACAGTAACATACAAATGTATCAAGGGAGGGCATATAAACTTAAAAAAAATGAAAAAAGGACGAAAAAATAAAAGGGTGATAGAATTGCATGTTACCCGACTTATTGTTTTGATTCCACAAAACATTCCGGTATAGCCAAGTCAGCTTCATACACTTTATCCGTCATATTAGGAAACCCATTTATAAATTCAGAAACTGTAAGAGAGAGAAAACGAGGAGACAAACCTCATATACACAGCAACATACAAGGTGAAATATCAAATGTGTGTACAGTAACATACAAAAGTATCAAGGGAGGGCATATATAGGTAAAAAAAAAGATAAAAGGACGAAAAAAATAAAAGGGTGATAGAATTGCATGTTAACTGATTTATTGTTTTGATTCCACTAATCATTCCGGTATAGCCAAGTCAGCTTCATAAGCTTTCACCGTCCAATAAGGAAACCCATTTAACAATTCAGAAACTGTAAGAGAGAGAAAACGAGGAGACAAACCTCATATACACAGCAACATACAATGTGAAATATCAAATGTGTGTACAGTAACACACAAAAGTATCAAGGGAGGGCATATAAAAGGAAAAAAAAAAAAAAGATAAAAGGACGAAAAAAATAAGACGGTGATAGAATTGCATGTTACCTGACTTATTGTTTTGATTCCACTAAACATTTTGGTATAGCCAAGTCAGCTTCATAAGCTTTTACCGTCCAATAAGGAAACCCATTTAACAATTCAGAAACTGTAAGAGAGACAAAACGAGGAGACCACCCTCATATACACAGTAACATACAAGGTGAAATATAAAATGTGTGTACAGTAACATACAAAAGTATCAAGGGAGGGCATATATACGTAAAAAAAAGAAAAAAGGACGAAAAAAATAAAAGGGTGATAGAATTGCATGTTACCTGATTTATTGTTTTGATTCCACTAAACATTCCGGTATAGTCAAGTCAGCTTCATAAGCTTGCACCGTCCAATAAGGAAACCATGGCCGAGAGGTTCTGCTCTCGAAGCCGGTAGACGGGAGGTGCTGGGTTCGATCCCAATCGCTCCCGTCGGCCTAATCATTCGAAGTTTTCGTCGTTTTCTTCGAACGTTGGACTTCCAAGCGCCAATGCAGATTAGGTTCCCTTAGAAAGACGCCCAAGAAGGGCACTCCCCCCACCCTTAGGACCATATCCCTCGTGTTGATAATTGGCCAACATAAACACAACCAACCAAACAACCAATAACGAAACCCATTTAACAATTCAGAAACTGTAAGAGAGAGAAAATGAGGAGACCACCCTCGTATACACAGTAACATAAAAGGTGAAATATCAAATGTGTATACAGTAACATACAAAAGTATCAAGGGAGGGCATATAAAAGTTTTTTAAAAAAATGACAAAAGGACGAAAAAAATAAAAGGGTGATAGAATTGCATGTTACCTGACTTATTGTTTTGATTCCACTAAACATTCCGGTATAGCCAAGTCAGCTTCATACACTTTATCCGTCCAATTAGGAAACCCATTTAACAATTCAGAAACTGTAATAGAGAGAAAACGAGGAGAACACCCTCATATATACAGTAACATACAAGGTGAAATATCAAATGTGTATAATGTAACAAAGAGTGTGCGTATAAATGTATAAAAAATGATAAACGGACAAAAAAGCTGTATTGTGATAGAACATCATGATACCTGTCTTAGTGCTTTTAAATTCCCCTAATAATATCTTGTAAAACCTAAATTATTTACCGGGAAATTCTTACTCGCATTGTTGCTAGATTGTACAACAAAAGACGATTGATATTTTATATTTTTATATATGTTGCGAATAATATTTGTCAGCAATCTATATTAATTGTTATAAATATGATTTTCTGCAAACAGTTTTTCATTCTTACACCAGCATTCTTTAAATTTGCATGTATTTTCCAGGTCTATGTTACAACGGTTAAAGAAGAGTCAAAAGATAATTTAAACTCTAAATAGAGATTTCGTGGCAATATCTTCCAGAAATAATTTTTTCAATCTCTTGCTTTTTGCGTACGGCTTCTTGTTTCTTGTACATAATATATAGTTTACAATTCTGTATGTTTGCACAGTAGAAAAATGAGAGATTATCCCCAAATACTGACGTTTTTGAAAAGTATTATACCTATACCACGAGATATCCTTAAAATATACTGTTAGTGCCCCTTGAGTTTTTTACCAACTTTTACCGATATTTTTATCTGGGCTTCAACTGACGAACGCAAAAAAACCCTATTCTACAAAAGATCTTGTCGCATTGTTATCTTCGTCTTTTTATTTCGTACTCTATAGGGTACATTAAGTATATTAAATATTATGAAATAATCGCAAAATACTTAACACTGAACAGCAGACGTTATGTCGAAGATGTTCAAAATTTGTCGTAAAACTACGTATCCTCTTTTTTAAATATAAATTAGTATTAGCGGAGAAGTGTAACGTATTCCAACGTATTCGTTTGTCGTTTACTCTGCTACTGATGAATATGAGAAAATTTTATTCTTTGAAACTATTTGTCTTATTGTTGGCCGGTTTTTGAACCGAATACGATTGACATTTTGCATTGTTATATTTATTGGAAATATGTAATCTTTCAAACAATTAATCATTCTTAGAAGTATTAAAGAAGTGTCAAGCGATAATATAAAATATAAGAAGACGTTTTAGCGCCAATATTTTCAAGAAATAAAATGTACTAACTCTTGACATCGTAAGCAACCTAAAGGCTTAGTATATAATTAATTATTTTGTCTATTTCCACAGCAGCAAACTTAGAGATAATCCGCAAATGTTTAAAACAGAAATAAAGAATTAAGAACATGTTTCACAGCGTATCTTGAAAAAACAAAATGTGTTTCCTCTGTAGCTTTTTCGCATATTTTTACAGCTATATTTCTCTCGGCGTTCAATCTGCTACTGACGAACATGAAACAAATACATTGTTTTTATGTAATTATCCCATAAATAGTTAAGGCTGATACAATTGTATAAAGGCTGCGTCTCCTCGGAATGGCACTTATATTCAAAAGCCAAACCTGGATTCCCGGGGCATTCATCCCTGACATCCCGGCATTTTACCTATCTTTTAGCTTTAGATATCAAAAAATACTCTATTATGGACATCAGGTCCATACACTAAATCGGTGCATATCAGAAACTCACTTTACAATTGAGGAGCTGAGTGTATGAACATGTTATGCTACATTTTCTATTTTTTTTTTATCTTTTCGATGAAAGCGTTTTGAGGTATCCTATCTCATGGTGAAGCTAAAATACTAGGATTCTATTTAGTCTTGAAGATTTAAGACATTTTTCATTAATATTTAATATTTTAATACTCAATTATGTCAATAATATTAATAATTTTTATTATTTGAATATTAAATATGAATAAGTTTTACTGAGAGAGCTTAATACCATACCTGGTAATATTTTAAACACATGGTATGAAACAGAAAATAAATCATTAAAATTTACAGCAAATATTTTCACTTCAAATTTCTACAAATGTAATCTTTGTTACTTAACATGTTCTGCCACTTAGCTCTTCAATTATGAGTGCTAGAAAAGTATCCAGGGAGGATATATAAATGTGAAAAAAATGATTAACGACGAAAAAAATGGAAGTGTAGCATAATGGCATATTACCTTAATTATTGCTTTTGATTCCACTGAACACTCCGGTATAGCCAAGTCAGTTCTATACTTTTAATCCGTCCAATTAAGAAACCCATTTAACAATTCAGAAATCTGTGAAGAGAAAGAAAACGAAGAAACCACCCTTATATACACAGTAACTTACAAGGTGAAATATCAGATGTGTATACTGTAACACACAAATTATCAAGGCAGGGAATCTAAAAGGGGAAAAAATTATAAAAGGACGAAAAAAATAAAAGGTGATAGAATTGAATGTTACCTGACTTATTGTTTCATTCCACTAAACATTCCAGTATAGCCAAGTCAGCTTCATACACTTTATCCGTCCAATCAGGAAACCCATTTAACAATTCAGAAACTCTAAGAGAGAGAAAACGAGGAGACGACCCTCATATACACAGTAACAAACAAGTTGAAATATCAAATGTGTATACAGTAACATAGAAAAGTATCAAGGGAGGGCATATAAATGTAAAAAAAATTGAAAAAAGGCCGATATAAATAAAAGGGTGATAGAATTGCATGTTACCTGACTTATTGTTTTGATTCCACTAAACATTCCGGTATAGCCAAGTCAGCTTCATAAGCTTTCACCGTCCAATAAGGAAACCCATTTAACAATTCAGAAACTGTAAGAGAGAGAAAACGAAGAGACAACCCTCATATACACAGTAACATACATAGTGAAATATCAAATAAGTATACAGTAACATAAAAAAGTATCAAGGGAGGGCATATAAATGTAAAAAAAATTGAAAAAAGGCCGATATAAATAAAAGGGTGATAGAATTGCATGTTACCTGACTTATTGTTTTGATTCCACTAAACACTCCGGTATAGCAAAGTCAGCTTCATACACTTTATCCGTCCAATTAGGAAACCCATTTAACAATTAAGAAACTGTAAGAGAGAGAAAACAAGGAAACAACCCTCATATACACAGTAACATACAAGGTGAAATATCAAATGTGTATACAGTAGCATGCAAAAGTATCAAGTGAGGTCATATATAAGTAAAAAAATGATAAAAGGACGAAAAAAATTAAAGGGTGATAGAATTCCATGTTACCTGACTTGTTGTTTTGATTCCACTAGACATTCCGGTATAGCCAAGTCAGCTTCATAAGCTTTCACGGTCCATTAAGGAAACCCATTTAACAATTATGAAACTGTAAGAGAGAGAAAACGAGAACACCCTCATATACACAATAACATGAAATGTGAAATATCAAATGTGTATACAGCAACATACAAAAGTATCAAAGGAGGGCATATAAAAGTGAAAAAAAAATGATAAAAGGACGAAAAAAATAAAAGGGTGATAGAATATCATGTTACCTGACTTATTGTTTTGATTCCACTAAACATTGCGGTATGCCCAAGTCAGCTTCATACACTTTATCCGTCTAATTAGGAAACCCATTTAAAAATTCAGAAATTATAAGAGAGAGAAAACGAGGAGACAGCCCTCATACACACAGTAACATACTAGGGGAAATATCAAATATGTATACAGTAACATACAAATGTATCAAGGGAGGGCATATAAGAGTACAAAAGAATTATAAAAGGATGAAAATTATAAAAGGATGAAAATTATAAAATGGTGATAGAATTGCATGTTACCTGACTTATTGTTTTAATTCCACTAAACACTCCGATATTCAATTTAGCTTCATACCCTTAATTTGTCCAATTAGGAAACCCATTTAACAATTCAGAAACTGTAAGAGAGAGAAAACGTTTAGACAACCCTCATATACACAGTAACATACAAGGTTAAATATCAAATGTGTATACAGTAACATAAAAAGAATCAAGGGAGGGCATATATAAGTAAAAAAAATGATGAAAGGACGAAAAAAATAAAAGGGAGATAGAATTGCATGTTACCTACTTATTGTTTTGATTCCACTAAACATTCCGGTATAGCCAAGTCAGCTTCATAAGCTTTCTCGGTCCATTAAGGAAACCCATTTAACAGTTAAGAAACTGTAAGAGAGAAAACGAGAACACCCACATATACACAGTAACACAAAAGGTGAAATATCAAATGTGTATACAGTAACATACAAAAGTATCAATGGAGAGCATAGAAAATGAAAAAGGACGAAAAATATAAAAGGGTGATAGAATTCCATGTTACCTGAATTATAGTTTTGGGTCCACTAAACATTCCGGTATAGCCAAGTCAGCTTCATACACTTTATCCGCCCAATTAGGAAACCCATTTAACAATTCAGAAAATGTAAGAGAGAGAAAACGAGGAGACAACCCTCATATACTCAGTAACAAACAAGTTGAAATATCAAATGTGTATACAGAAACATACAAAAGTATCAAGGGAGGGCATATAAAAGACAGCATATAAAAGCCAGCATATAAAGGTCAACTTCATACTCTTAATCAGTCGAATTAGGAAACACATTTAACAACTGAGAAACTGTAAGAGAGAGAAAACGAGGAGACAAACCTCATATACACAGTAACATGCAACGTGAAATATCAAATGTGTATACAGTAACATACAAAAGTATCAAGTGAGGGCATATAAAAGTGAAAAAAAAATTATAAAAGGACGAAAAAAATAAAAGGGTGATAGAATTGCATGTTACCTGACTTATTGTTTTGATTTCGCTAAACATTACGTTATAGCCAAGTCAGCTTCATACACTTTATCCGTCCAATTAGGAAACCCATTTATAAATTCAGAAAATGTAAGAAAGAGAAAACGAGGAGAAAACACTCATATACACAGTAACATACAAGGTGAAATATCAAATATGTATACAGTAACATACAAAAGTATCAAGGGACGGCATATAAAAGTAAAAAAAAACGATAAAAGGACGAAAAAATAAAAGGGTGATAGAATTGCATGTTGCCTGACTTATTGTTTTGATTCCAATAAACATTCCGGTATAGTCAAGCCAGCTTCATAAGCTTGCACAGTCCAATAAGGAAACCATGGCCGGGAGGTTCTGCTCTCGAAGCCGGTAGACGGGAGGTGCTGGGTTCGATCCCAATCGCGCCCGTCGGCCTAATCGTTCGGAGTTTTCGTGGTTTTCTTCGAACGTTGGACTTCCAAGCGCCAATGCAGATTAGGTTCCCTTAGAAAGACGCCCAAGAAGGGCACTCCCCACCCCCACCCCACCTCTCCTTACGTCCATATCTCTCGTGTTGATAATTGGCGAACATAAACACAAACAACCAATAACGAAACGCATTTAACAATTCAGAAACTGTAATAGAGAGAAAACGAGGAGACCACCATCGTATACACAGTAACATAAAAGGTGAAATATCAAATGTGTATACAGTAATATACAAAAGTATCAAGGGAGGGCATATAAAATTTTTTTAAAAAATGACAAAAGGACGAAAAAATAAAAGGGTGATAGAATTGCATGTTACCTGACTTATTGTTTTGATTCCACTAAACATTCCGGTATAGCCAAGTCAGCTTCATACACTTTATCCGTCCAATTAGGAAACCCATTTAACAATTCAGAGACTGTAAGAGAGAGAAAACGAGGAGAACACCCTCATATATACAGTAACATACAAGGTGAAATATCAAATGTGTATAACGTAACAAAGAGTGTGCGTATAAAAGTATAAAAAATGATAAACGGACCAAAAAGCTGTATTGTGATAGAATATCATGAAACCTGTCTTTGTGCTTTAAATTTCCCTAATAATATCTTGTAAAACCTAAATTATTTACCGGGGAAATTCTTACTCGCACTGTTGCTAGATTGTACAACAAAAGACGATTGATATTTTATATTTTTATATATGTTGCGAATAATATTTGTCATTAATCTATATTAATTGTTATAAATATGATTTTCTGCAAACAGTTTTTCATTCTTACACCAGCATTCTTTAAATTTGCTGTATTTTCCAGGCCTATGTTACAACGGTTAAAGAAGAGTCAAGAGATAATTTAAAATCTAAATAGAGATTTCGACTCAATATCTTCCAGAAATAATTTGTTCATTCTCTTGCTTTTTGCGTATGGCTTCTTGTTTCTTGTAGATAATATATAGTTTACAATTCTGTATGTTTACACAGTGGAAAACTAAGAGATTATCCCCAAATAATCACGTTTTTCAGAAGTATTATTCCTATACCACGAGATATCCTTAAAATATACTGTTAGTGCCCCTTGAGTTTTTTACCAACTTTTACCGATATTTTTATCTGGGCTTCAACTGACGAACGCAAAAAAACCCTCTTCTACAAAAGATCTTGTCGCATTGTTATTTTCGTCTTTTTACTTCGTCTTCTATAAGGTACATTAAGTATATTAAAAATTATGAAATAATAGCAAAATACTTAACACTGAACAGCAGACGTTATGTCGAAGATGTTCAAAATTTGTCGTAAAACTACGTATCCTCTTTTTTAAATATAAATTAGTATTAGCGGAGAAGTGTAATGTATTCCAACGTATTCGTTTGTCGTTTACTCTGCTACTGATGAATATGAGAAAATTTTATTCTTTGAAACTATTTGTCTTATTGTTGGCCGGTTTTTGAACCGAATACGATTGACATTTTACATTGTTATATTTATTGAAAATATGTAATCTTTCAAACAATTAATCATTCTTAGAAGTATTAAAGAAGCTTCAAGCGATAATTTAAAATATAAGAAGACGTTTTAGCGCCAATATTTTCAAGAAATAAAATGTACTAACTCTTGACATCGTAAGCAACCTAAAGGCTTAGTATATAATTAATTATTTTGTCTATTTCCACAGCAGCAAAGTTAGAGATAATCCGCAAATATTTAAAACAGATATAAAGAATTAAGTAAATGTTTCACAGCGTATCTTGAAAAAACAAAATGTCTTTCCTCTGTAGCTTTTTCGTATATATTTACAGTTATATTTGTCTCGGGGTTCAATCTGCTACTGACGAACGTGAAAAAAATACATTGTTGGAATGTAATTATGCCATAAATACTTAAGGCTGATACAATTGAATAAAGGCTGCGTCCCCTCGGAATGGCACTTATATTCAAAAGCGAAACCTGTATTCCCGGGGCATTCATCCCTGACATCCCGGCATTTTACCTCTCTTTTAGCTTTAGATATCAAAAAATACTCCATTATGGACATCAGGTCCATACACTAAATCGGTGCATATCAGAAACTCATTTTACAATTGAAGAGCTGAGTGTATGAACATGTTATGCTACATTTTCTATTTTTTTTTTTTTTTATCTTTTCGATGAATGCGATTTGAGGTATCCTATCTCATGGTGAAGCTAAAATACTAAGATTCTATTTAGTCTTGAAGATTTAAGACATTTTTCATTAATATTTAATATTTTAATACTCAATTATGTCAATAATATTAATAATTTTTATTATTTAAAAATTAAATATGAATAAGTTTTACTGAGAGAGCTTAATATCATACCTGGTAATATTTTAAACACATGGTATGAAACAGAAAATAAATCATTAAAATTTACAGCAAATATTTTCACTTCAAATTTCTACAAATGTAATCTTTGTTACTTAACATGTTCTGCCACTTAGCTCTTCAATTATGAGTGCTAGAAAAGTATCCAGGGAGGATATATAAATGTGAAAAAAATGATTAACGACGAAAAAAATGGAAGTGTAGCATAATTGCATATTACCTTAATTATTGCTTTTGATTCCACTGAACACTCCGGTATAGCCAAGTCAGTTCTATACTTTTAATCCGTCCAATTAAGAAACCCATTTAACAATTCAGAAATCAGTGAAGAGAAAGAAAACGAAGAAACCACCCTTATATACACAGTAACTTACAAGGTGAAATAACAGATGTGTATACTGTAACACACAAATTATCAAGGGAGGGAATGTAAAAGGTAAAAAAATTATAAAAGGACGAAAAAAATAAAAGATGATAGAATTGCATGTCACCTGACTTATTGTTTTCATTCCACTAAACATTCCGGTATAGCCAAGTCAGCTTCGTACACTTTATCCGTCCAATCAGGAAACCTATTTAACAATTCAGAAACCGTAAGAGAGAGAAAACGAGGAGACGACCCTCATATACACAGTAACAAACAAGTTGAAATATCAAATGTGTATACAGTAACATAGAAAAGTATCAAGGGAGGGCATATATAAGGGAAAAAAATGATAAAAGACGAAAAAAATAAATGGGTGATAGAATTGCATGTTACCTGACTTATTGTTTTGATTCCACTAAACATTCCCGTATAGCCAAGTCAGCTTCATAAGCTTTCACGGTCCATTAAGGAAACCCATTTAACAGTTAAGAAACTGTAAGAGAGAGAAAACGAGGACAACCTTATATACACAGTAACATACAAGGTGAAATATCAAATGTGTATACAGTAACATACAAAAGTATCAATGTAGGGCATATAAAATGAAAAAAGGACGAAAAATATAAAAGGGTCATAGAATTGCATTTTACCTGACTTATTGTTTTGATTCCACTAAACATTCCGGTATAGCCATGTCAGCTTCATACACTTTATCCGTCCAATTAGGAAACCCATTTAACAATTCAGAAACTGTAAGAGAGAGAAAACGAGAAGACCACCCTCATATACGCAGTAACATACAAGGTGAAATATCAAATGTGTATAATGTAACAAAGAGTGTGCATATAAATGTATAAAAAATGATAAAAGGACAAAAAAGCAGTATTGTGATAGACTATCATGAAACCTGTCTTTGTGCTTTAAATTCCCCTAATAATATCTTCTAAAACCTAAATTATTTACCGGGAATTTCTTACTCGCATTGTTGCTAGATTGTTCAACAAAAGACGATTGATATTTTATATTTTGATATATGTTGCGAAAAATATTTGTCATTAATCTATATTAATTGTTATAAATATGATTTTCTGCAAACAGTTTTTCATTCTTACATCAGCATTCTTTAAATTTGCATGTATCTTCCAGGCCTATGTTACAACAGTTAAAGAAGAGTCAAGAGATAATTTAAACTCTAAATAGAGATTTCGAGGCAATATCTTCCAGAAATAATTTGTTCAATCTCTTGCTTTTTGCGTATGACTTCTTGTTTCTTGTATATAATATTTAGTTTACAATTCTGTATGTTTACACAGTAGAAAACTAAGAGATTATCTCCAAATACTGATCTTTTTTAGAAGTATTATACCTATACCACGAGATATCCTTAAAATATACTGTTAGTTCCCCTAGAGTTTTTTACCACTTTTACCGATATTTTTATCTGGGCTTCAACTGACGAACGCAAAAAAACCCTATTGTACAAAAGATCTTGTCGCATTGTAATCTTCGTCTTTTTACTTCGTACTCTATAGGGTACATTAAGTATATTAAACATTATGAAATAATCGCAAAATACTTAACACCGAACAGCAGAAGTTGTGTGGAAGATGTTCAAAATTTGTCGTACAAACTACGTATCCTCTTTTTTAAATATAAATTAGTAATAGCGGAGAGGTGTAACGTATTCCAACGTATTCGTTTGTCGTTTACTCTGCTACTGATGAATACGGGAAAATTTCATTCTTAGAAACTATTTGTCTTATTGTTGCCGGTTGTTGAACCGAATACGATTGACAGTTTGCATTGTTATATTTATTGGAAATATGTAATCTTTCAAACAATTAATCATTCTTAGAAGTATTAAAGAAGTGTCAAGCGATAATATAAAATATAAGAAGACGTTTTAGCGCCAATATTTTCAAGAAATAAAATGTACTAACTCTTGACATCGTAAGCAACCTAAAGGCTTAGTATATAATTAATTATTTTGTCTATTTCCACAGCAGCAAACTTAGAGATAATCCGCAAATATTTAAAATAGAAATAAAGTATTAAGAACATGTTTCACAGCGTATCTTGAAAAAACAAAACGCGTTTCCTCTGAAACTTTTTCGCATATTTTTACAGCTATATTTATCTCGGTGTTCAATCTGCTACCGACGAACATGAAACAAATACATTGTTGGAATGTAATTATCCCATAAATACTTAAGGCTGATACAATTGTATAATGGCTGCGTCCCCTCGGAATGGCACTTATATTCAAAAGCGAAACCTGTATTCCCGGGGCATTCATCCCTGACATCCCGGCATTTTACCTCTCTTTTAGCTTTAGATATCAAAAAAATACTCTATTATGGACATCAGGTCCATACACTACATCGGTGCATTTCAGAAACTCATTTTACAATTGAAGAGCTGAGTGAATGAACATGTTATGCTACATTTTCTATTTTTTTTTTTTTATCTTTTCGATGAAAGCGTTTTGAGGTATCCTATCTCATGGTGAAGCTAAAATACTAAGATTCTATTTAGTCTTGAAGATTTAAGACATTATTCATTAATATTTAATTTTGCAATAATATTAATAATTTTTATTATTTGAAAATTAAATAGGAATAAGTTTTACTGAGAGAGCTTAATATCATACCTTGTAATATTTTAAACACATGGTATGAAACAGAAAATAAATCATTAAAATTTACAGCAAAAATTTTCACTTCAAATTTCTACAATTGTAATTTTTGTTACTTAACATGTTCTTCCACTTAGCTCTTCAATTATGAGTGCTAGAAAAGTATCAAGGGAGGATATATAAATGTGAAAAAAATGATTAAGGACGAAGAAAATGGAAGTGTAATAGAATTGCATATTACCTTACTTATTGATTCTGATTCCACTAAACACTCCTGTATAGCCAAGTCAATTCCATACTCTTAATACGTCCAATTCAGAAACCCATTTAATAATTCAGAAATCTGTGAAGAGAGAAAACGAAGAAACCACCCTTATATACACAGTAACATACAAGGTGAAATATCAAATGTGTATACTGTAACATACAAAAGTATCAAGAGAGGGCATGTAAAAGGGAAAAAAAATAAAAAAAAGGACAAAAAAATAAAAGGGTGATAGAATTGCATATTACCTGACTTTTTGTTTTGATTCCACTTAACACTCCGGTATAGCGAAGTGAGCTTCATATTCTTAATCCGTCCGATTAGGAAACCCATTTAACAATTCAGAAACTGTAATACAGAGAAAACGAGGAGACCACCCTCATATACACAGTAACAAACAAGGTAAAATATCAAATGTGTATTCTGTAACATACAAAAGTATCAAGGGAGGCCATGTAAAAGGGAAAAAATGAAAAAAGGGACGAAAAAAATAAAAGGTTGATAGAATTGCATGTTACCTGACTTATTGCTTTAGATTCCATTGAACACTCCGGTATAGCCAAGTCGGTTCCATTCTCTTAATCCGTACAATTCAGAAACTCGTTTAAAAATTCAGAAAACTGCGAAGAGAGAGAAAATTAGGAGACCACCCTCATATACACAGTAACATACAAGGTAAAATATCAAATGTGTATACAGTAACATAGAAACGTATCAAGGGAGGGCATATAAAAGTGAAAAAAAATGGTAAAAGGACGAAAATATATAAAGGTGATAGAATTGCATATTACCTGACTTTTTGTTTTGATTCCACTTAACACTCCGGTATAGCGAAGTGAGCTTCATATTCTTAATCCGTCCGATTAGGAAACCCATTTAACAATTCAGAAACTGTAATAAGAGAAAACGAGGAGACCACCCTCATATACACAGTAACAAACAAGGTGAAATATCAAATGTGTATACAGTAACATACAAAAATATCAAGGGAGGGCATATAAAAGTGAAAAAAAAAATTATAAAAGGACGAAAAAATAAAAGGGTAATAGAATTGCATATTACCTGACTTATTGCTTTGATTCCATTGAACACTCCGGTATAGCCAAGTCGGTTCCATTCTCTTAATCCGTACAATTCAGAGACTCGTTTAACATTTCACAAAGCTGTGAAGAGAAAGAAAATGAGGAGACCACCCTCATATACACAGTAACATACAAGGTAAAATATCAAATGTGTATACAGTAACATAGAAACGTATCAAGGGAGGGTATATAAAAGTGAAAAAAAAAATGGTAAAAGGACGAAAATATATAAAGGTGATAGAATTGCATATTACCTGACTTTTTGTTTTGATTCCACTTAACACTCCGGTATAGCGAAGTGAGCTTCATATTCTTAATCCGTCCGATTAGGAAACCCATTTAACAATTCAGAAACTGTAATAAGAGAAAACGAGGAGACCACCCTCATATACACAGTAACAAACAAGGTGAAATATCAAATGTGTATACAGTAACATACAAAAATATCAAGGGAGGGCATATAAAAGTGAAAAAAAAAATTATAAAAGGACGAAAAAAATAAAAGGGTAATAGAATTGCATATTACCTGACTTATTGCTTTGATTCCATTGAACACTCCGGTATAGCCAAGTCGGTTCCATTCTCTTAATCCGTACAATTCAGAGACTCGTTTAACATTTCACAAAGCTGTGAAGAGAAAGAAAATGAGGAGACCACCCTCATATACACAGTAACAAACAAGTTGAAATATCAAATGTGTATACAGTAACATAGAAAAGTATCAAGGGAGGGCATATATAAGGGAAAAAAATGATAAAAGACGAAAAAAATAAATGGGTGATAGAATTGCATGTTACCTGACTTATTGTTTTGATTCCACTAAACATTCCCGTATAGCCAAGTCAGCTTCATAAGCTTTCACGGTCCATTAAGGAAACCCATTTAACAGTTAAGAAACTGTAAGAGAGAGAAAACGAGGACAACCTTATATACACAGTAACATACAAGGTGAAATATCAAATGTGTATACAGTAACATACAAAAGTATCAATGTAGGGCATATAAAATGAAAAAAGGACGAAAAATATAAAAGGGTCATAGAATTGCATTTTACCTGACTTATTGTTTTGATTCCACTAAACATTCCGGTATAGCCATGTCAGCTTCATACACTTTATCCGTCCAATTAGGAAACCCATTTAACAATTCAGAAACTGTAAGAGAGAGAAAACGAGAAGACCACCCTCATATACGCAGTAACATACAAGGTGAAATATCAAATGTGTATAATGTAACAAAGAGTGTGCATATAAATGTATAAAAAATGATAAAAGGACAAAAAAGCAGTATTGTGATAGACTATCATGAAACCTGTCTTTGTGCTTTAAATTCCCCTAATAATATCTTCTAAAACCTAAATTATTTACCGGGAATTTCTTACTCGCATTGTTGCTAGATTGTTCAACAAAAGACGATTGATATTTTATATTTTGATATATGTTGCGAAAAATATTTGTCATTAATCTATATTAATTGTTATAAATATGATTTTCTGCAAACAGTTTTTCATTCTTACATCAGCATTCTTTAAATTTGCATGTATCTTCCAGGCCTATGTTACAACAGTTAAAGAAGAGTCAAGAGATAATTTAAACTCTAAATAGAGATTTCGAGGCAATATCTTCCAGAAATAATTTGTTCAATCTCTTGCTTTTTGCGTATGACTTCTTGTTTCTTGTATATAATATTTAGTTTACAATTCTGTATGTTTACACAGTAGAAAACTAAGAGATTATCTCCAAATACTGATCTTTTTTAGAAGTATTATACCTATACCACGAGATATCCTTAAAATATACTGTTAGTTCCCCTAGAGTTTTTTACCACTTTTACCGATATTTTTATCTGGGCTTCAACTGACGAACGCAAAAAAACCCTATTGTACAAAAGATCTTGTCGCATTGTAATCTTCGTCTTTTTACTTCGTACTCTATAGGGTACATTAAGTATATTAAACATTATGAAATAATCGCAAAATACTTAACACCGAACAGCAGAAGTTGTGTGGAAGATGTTCAAAATTTGTCGTACAAACTACGTATCCTCTTTTTTAAATATAAATTAGTAATAGCGGAGAGGTGTAACGTATTCCAACGTATTCGTTTGTCGTTTACTCTGCTACTGATGAATACGGGAAAATTTCATTCTTAGAAACTATTTGTCTTATTGTTGCCGGTTGTTGAACCGAATACGATTGACAGTTTGCATTGTTATATTTATTGGAAATATGTAATCTTTCAAACAATTAATCATTCTTAGAAGTATTAAAGAAGTGTCAAGCGATAATATAAAATATAAGAAGACGTTTTAGCGCCAATATTTTCAAGAAATAAAATGTACTAACTCTTGACATCGTAAGCAACCTAAAGGCTTAGTATATAATTAATTATTTTGTCTATTTCCACAGCAGCAAACTTAGAGATAATCCGCAAATATTTAAAATAGAAATAAAGTATTAAGAACATGTTTCACAGCGTATCTTGAAAAAACAAAACGCGTTTCCTCTGAAACTTTTTCGCATATTTTTACAGCTATATTTATCTCGGTGTTCAATCTGCTACCGACGAACATGAAACAAATACATTGTTGGAATGTAATTATCCCATAAATACTTAAGGCTGATACAATTGTATAATGGCTGCGTCCCCTCGGAATGGCACTTATATTCAAAAGCGAAACCTGTATTCCCGGGGCATTCATCCCTGACATCCCGGCATTTTACCTCTCTTTTAGCTTTAGATATCAAAAAAATACTCTATTATGGACATCAGGTCCATACACTACATCGGTGCATTTCAGAAACTCATTTTACAATTGAAGAGCTGAGTGAATGAACATGTTATGCTACATTTTCTATTTTTTTTTTTTTATCTTTTCGATGAAAGCGTTTTGAGGTATCCTATCTCATGGTGAAGCTAAAATACTAAGATTCTATTTAGTCTTGAAGATTTAAGACATTATTCATTAATATTTAATTTTGCAATAATATTAATAATTTTTATTATTTGAAAATTAAATAGGAATAAGTTTTACTGAGAGAGCTTAATATCATACCTTGTAATATTTTAAACACATGGTATGAAACAGAAAATAAATCATTAAAATTTACAGCAAAAATTTTCACTTCAAATTTCTACAATTGTAATTTTTGTTACTTAACATGTTCTTCCACTTAGCTCTTCAATTATGAGTGCTAGAAAAGTATCAAGGGAGGATATATAAATGTGAAAAAAATGATTAAGGACGAAGAAAATGGAAGTGTAATAGAATTGCATATTACCTTACTTATTGATTCTGATTCCACTAAACACTCCTGTATAGCCAAGTCAATTCCATACTCTTAATACGTCCAATTCAGAAACCCATTTAATAATTCAGAAATCTGTGAAGAGAGAAAACGAAGAAACCACCCTTATATACACAGTAACATACAAGGTGAAATATCAAATGTGTATACTGTAACATACAAAAGTATCAAGAGAGGGCATGTAAAAGGGAAAAAAAATAAAAAAAAGGACAAAAAAATAAAAGGGTGATAGAATTGCATATTACCTGACTTTTTGTTTTGATTCCACTTAACACTCCGGTATAGCGAAGTGAGCTTCATATTCTTAATCCGTCCGATTAGGAAACCCATTTAACAATTCAGAAACTGTAATACAGAGAAAACGAGGAGACCACCCTCATATACACAGTAACAAACAAGGTAAAATATCAAATGTGTATTCTGTAACATACAAAAGTATCAAGGGAGGCCATGTAAAAGGGAAAAAATGAAAAAAGGGACGAAAAAAATAAAAGGTTGATAGAATTGCATGTTACCTGACTTATTGCTTTAGATTCCATTGAACACTCCGGTATAGCCAAGTCGGTTCCATTCTCTTAATCCGTACAATTCAGAAACTCGTTTAAAAATTCAGAAAACTGCGAAGAGAGAGAAAATTAGGAGACCACCCTCATATACACAGTAACATACAAGGTAAAATATCAAATGTGTATACAGTAACATAGAAACGTATCAAGGGAGGGCATATAAAAGTGAAAAAAAATGGTAAAAGGACGAAAATATATAAAGGTGATAGAATTGCATATTACCTGACTTTTTGTTTTGATTCCACTTAACACTCCGGTATAGCGAAGTGAGCTTCATATTCTTAATCCGTCCGATTAGGAAACCCATTTAACAATTCAGAAACTGTAATAAGAGAAAACGAGGAGACCACCCTCATATACACAGTAACAAACAAGGTGAAATATCAAATGTGTATACAGTAACATACAAAAATATCAAGGGAGGGCATATAAAAGTGAAAAAAAAAATTATAAAAGGACGAAAAAATAAAAGGGTAATAGAATTGCATATTACCTGACTTATTGCTTTGATTCCATTGAACACTCCGGTATAGCCAAGTCGGTTCCATTCTCTTAATCCGTACAATTCAGAGACTCGTTTAACATTTCACAAAGCTGTGAAGAGAAAGAAAATGAGGAGACCACCCTCATATACACAGTAACATACAAGGTAAAATATCAAATGTGTATACAGTAACATAGAAACGTATCAAGGGAGGGTATATAAAAGTGAAAAAAAAATGGTAAAAGGACGAAAATATATAAAGGTGATAGAATTGCATATTACCTGACTTTTTGTTTTGATTCCACTTAACACTCCGGTATAGCGAAGTGAGCTTCATATTCTTAATCCGTCCGATTAGGAAACCCATTTAACAATTCAGAAACTGTAATAAGAGAAAACGAGGAGACCACCCTCATATACACAGTAACAAACAAGGTGAAATATCAAATGTGTATACAGTAACATACAAAAATATCAAGGGAGGGCATATAAAAGTGAAAAAAAAAATTATAAAAGGACGAAAAAAATAAAAGGGTAATAGAATTGCATATTACCTGACTTATTGCTTTGATTCCATTGAACACTCCGGTATAGCCAAGTCGGTTCCATTCTCTTAATCCGTACAATTCAGAGACTCGTTTAACATTTCACAAAGCTGTGAAGAGAAAGAAAATGAGGAGACCACCCTCATATACACAGTAACATACAAGGTAAAATATCAAATGTGTATACAGTAACATAGAAACGTATCAAGGGAGGGTATATAAAAGTGAAAAAAAATGGTAAAAGGACGAAAATATATAAAGGTGATAGAATTGCATATTACCTGACTTTTTGTTTTGATTCCACTTAACACTCCGGTATAGCGAAGTGAGCTTCATATTCTTAATCCGTCCGATTAGGAAACCCATTTAACAATTCAGAAACTGTAATAAGAGAAAACGAGGAGACCACCCTCATATACACAGTAACAAACAAGGTGAAATATCAAATGTGTATACAGTAACATACAAAAATATCAAGGGAGGGCATATAAAAGTGAAAAAAAAAATTATAAAAAGACGAAAAAATAAAAGGGTAATAGAATTGCATATTACCTGACTTATTGCTTTGATTCCATTGAACACTCCGGTATAGCCAAGTCGGTTCCATTCTCTTAATCCGTACAATTCAGAGACTCGTTTAACAATTCACAAAGCTGTGAAGAGAAAGAAAATGAGGAGACCACCCTCATATACACAGTAACATACAAGGTAAAATATCAAATGTGTATACAGTAACATAGAAACGTATCAAGGGAGGGCATATAAAAGTGAAAAAAAATGGTAAAAGGACGAAAATATATAAAGGTGATAGAATTGCATATTACCTGACTTTTTGTTTTGATTCCACTTAACACTCCGGTATAGCGAAGTGAGCTTCATATTCTTAATCCGTCCGATTAGGAAACCCATTTAACAATTCAGAAACTGTAAGAGAGAGAAAACGAAGAGACCATCCTCATATACACAATAACCTACAAGGTGAAATATCAAATGTGTATAATGTAACAAAGACTGTGCGTATAAATGTATAAAAATTGATAAACGGACGAAAAAAGTAGAATTGTGATAGAATATCATGATACCTGTCTTAGTGCTTTAAATTCCCCTAATAATATCTTGTAAAACCTAAATTTAGTTACCCGGAATTTCTTACTCGCATTGTTGCTAGATTGTTCAACAAAAGACGATTGATATTTTATATTTTTATATATATTGCGAATAATATTTGTCAGCAATCTATATTAATTGTTATAAGTATGATTTTCTGCAAACGGTTTTTCATTCTTACATCAGGATTCTTTAAATTTGCATGTATTTTCCAGGTCTATGTTACAACGATTAAAGAAGAGTCAAGCGATAATTTAAACTCTAAATAGAGATTTCGAGGCAATATCTTCCAGAAATAATTTTTTCAATCTCTTGCTTTTTGCGTACGGCTTCTTGTTTCTTGTACATAATATATAGTTTACAATTCTGTATGTTTGCAAAGTAGAAAACTAAGAGATTATCCCCAAATACTGACGTTTTTGAGAAGTATTATACCTGTACCACTAGATATCCTTAAAATATACTGTTAGTGCCCCTTGAGTTCTTTACCAACTTTTACCGATATTTTTATCTGGGCTTGAACTGACGAACGCAAAAAAATCCTATTGTACGAAAGATCTTGTCGCATTGTTATCTTCGTCTTTTTACTTCGTACTCTAAAGGGTACATTAAGTATATTAAACATTATGAAATAATCGCAAAATACTTACCACTGAACAGCAGAAGTTGTGTCGAAGATGTTCAAAATTTGTCGTAGAAGCTACGTATCCTCTTTTTAAAATATAAATTAGTATTAGCGGAGAAGTGTAACGTATTCCAACGTATTCGATTGTCGTTTACTCTGCTACTGATAAATACGAAAAAATTTTATTCTTTGAAACTACCGGGTGTCCCAAAAAGGACTGACTGATTTTAAAATTCAATAACTTGCAAACGGGGACAGATATTTAAAAAATTCTTGCAGGAGGGTTATGCATAAGGTCAAAAGTTTTATTACAGTGATTTTCAATTTTAGTTCGAATTACAAACAATAGATGGCGCTGCGATCAACAGACGCTCAATTCAGGCTCGATTTTTGGTATTTCGTGGCCCGGATAATACATTTCCATCTCCTTTTTCAGCATGGAACAAGAAAAAGGATCAGAAATCGAGCCTGTATTTAGCGACTATTGCTTACAGCGCCATCTATTGTTTGTAATTCGAACTAAAATCGAAAATCACTGTAATAAAACTTTTGACCTTATGCATAACCCTCCTGCAAGAATTTTTTAAATATCTGTCACCGTTTGCAAGTTATTGAATTTTAAAATCAGTCAGTCCTTTTTGGGACACCCGGTATTTGTCTTATTGTTTTCCGGTTGTTGAACCGAATACGATTGACACATTACATTGTTATATTTATTGAAAATATGTAATCTTTCAAACAATTAATCATTCTTAGAAGTATTAAAGAAGCGTCAAGCCATAATTTAAAATATAAGAAGACGTTTTAGCGCCAATAATTTCAAGAAATAAAATGTACTAACTCTTGACATCGTAAGCAACCTAAAGGCTTAGTATATAATTAATTATTTTGTCTATTTTCACAGCAGCAAACGTAGAGATAATCTGAAAATATTTAAAACAGAAATAAATAAGAATTAAGTACATGTTTCACAGCGTATCTTGAAAAAACAAAAAGTATTTCCTCTGTAGCTTTTTCGCATAGTTTTTACAGTTATATTTATGTCGGCGTTCAATCTGCTACTGGCGAACATGAAAAAAATACATTGTTAGAATGTAATTATCCAATAAATACTTATAGTCTAAGAGCTAGCAACGTCAAAAAACACGTCATTTTATCAAGGCTCATTTTTCTATATGTTCTTCCGTTTTATGGTGTAGTACGTTTGCAACCGGTCTGGAAGTCGGGAGACGTTGCGTTAATCCGTGGCAGAAGGGGTTATGCAGGTCAAAAAATTTCAAAATTACGTCATTTTATCAAAGCTCATTTTTTTATATGTTCTTCCCTTTTACGGTGTAGTACGTTTGCAACCGGTCTGGAAGTCGAGTGACGTTGCGCTTACCAGTGGCAGAAGGGGTTATGCAGGTCCAAAAACTTCAAAATTACGTCATTTCATCAAGGTTCATTTTTTTTTATGTTCTTCCCTTTTATGGTGTAGTACGTTTGCAACCGGTCTGGCAGTCGGGAGACGTTGCGTTTACCTGTGGCAAGAGGGGTTATGCAGGTCAAATAACTTCAAAATTACGTCATTTTAGCAGGATTTTTGTTTGTAACATTTGTTTATACTAACTATTTGTGATATTAATCCATTATTGCCAGACGTTACCAATGTCGCTAAGACCCTGCCAGAACCACATTTATAGATAATATATTACTCTTTGGATATCAGACGATCTATAATTAATTTGCCAGACACAAATGCGGTTGCAAAGTTAATGCCAGACGACTTTAAATATGGTAACCGAAGTGCCTGTTTCAAGAGTGGTTTATATTAGTTTAAAAATTATAAGTAATCTTTACGTCATTTTATCAAGCTTAAAAATTACAAGATATTACTTTTTGTCAGCGATGACCGCGATGACCACCTCGGGAACTCAGCTTTCGCTTTTAACTTTTTGTCAAGCAGACAACCTATAATTAATTTGCCAGACACAAATTCGGTTGTAAAGTTAATGCCAGATGGCTTTAAATATGGCAACCGAAGTGCCTGTTTCAAGAGTGGTTTATTGTTTAAAAATTATAAGTCATCTTTACGTCATTTTATCAAGTTTAAAAATTACAAGATATTACTATTTGGCTGGCAGACAACCTATAATTAATTTGCCAGACACAAATTCGGTTGCAAAGTCATTGCCAGACGGCTTTAAATATGGCAACCGAAGTGTCTGTTTCAAGAGTGGTTTATAGTTTTAAAATTATGAGTTATCTTTACGTCATTTTATCAAGAATAAAAATGACAAGATATTACTGTTTGGCTAGCATACAACATATAATTAATTTGCCAGACACAAATGCGGTTGCAAAGTTAATGCCAGACGGCTTTAAATATGGCAACCGAAGTGCCTGTTTAAAGAGTGGTTTATAGTTTAAAAATTATAAGTCATCTTTACGTCATTTTATCAAGTTTAAAAATTACAAGATATTACTATTTGGCTGGCAGACAACCTATAATTAATTTGCCAGACACAAATTCGGTTGCAAAGTCATTGCCAGACGGCTTTAAATATGGCAACCGAAGTGTCTGTTTCAAGAGTGGTTTATAGTTTTAAAATTATGAGTTATCTTTACGTCATTTTATCAAGAATAAAAATGACAAGATATTACTCTTTGGCTAGCATACAACATATAATTAATTTGCCAGACACAAATGCGGTTGCAAAGTTAATGCCAGACGGCTTTAAATATGGCAACCGAAGTGCCTGTTTAAAGAGTGGTTTATAGTTTAAAAATTATAAGTTATCTTTACGTCATTTTATCAAGCTTAAAAATTACAAGATATTACTCTTTGGCTGGCAGCCAACCTATAATTAATTTGCCAGGCACAAATTCGGTTGCAAAGTCAATGCCAGACGGCTTTAAATATGGCAACCGAAGTGTCTGTTTCAAGAGTGGTTTATAGTTTAAAAATTATAAGTTATCTTTACGTCATTTTATCAAGCATAAAAATTACAAAATATTACTCTTTGGCTAGCAGACAACCTATAATTAATTTGCCAGACACAAATGCGGTTGCAAAGTTAATGCCAGACGGCTTTAAATATGGCAACGAAAGTGCCTGTTTCAAGAGTAGTTTGTAGTTTTAAAATTATAAGTCATCTTTGTGTCATTTTATCAAGCTTAAAAATTACAAGATATTACTCTTTGGCTAGCAAACAACCTATAATTAATTTGCCAGACACAAATTCGGTTGCAAAGCTAATGCCAGACGGCTTTAAATATGGCAACGAAAGTGCCTGTTTCAAGAAATAGCATCTATTGTAGGGATTTGGCTTCATTTAATGACAGTCAACCCTTAATTGTTACCATAGAAACAATCGTTTCTTTGTAAATATATATATATACAATATAGTGTTTGTCGAAAAAAATCATTTGTCGAATTTTGTGTAATTAATGTAAATTTATGTAATTGTAATTTTTAAACTTTAATTTTTAAACTATAAAACACTTTTGAAACAGGCACTTTCGTTGCCATATTTAAAGCCGTCTGGCATTAACTTAACAACCGAAATTGTGTCCGGCAAATTAATTATAGGTTGTCTGTTAGCCAAAGATTAATATCTTGTAATTTTTATGCTTGATAAAATGACGTAAAGATGACATAATTTTTAAAATATAAACCACTCTTGAAACAGGCATTTCGGTTGTCGCATTTAAAGCCGTATGGTATTAACTTTGCAACCGAATTTGTGTCTGGCAAATTAATTATAGGTTGTCTGCTAGCCAAAGAGTAATATCTTGTAATTATTATGCTTGATAAAATGACGTAAAGATAACTTATAATTTTTAAACTATAAACCACTCTTGAAACAGGCACTTCGGTTGCCATATTTTAAGCCGTCTGGCATTAAATTTGCAACCGAATTTGTGTCCGGCAAATTAATTATAGGTTGTCTGCTAGCCACCGGTTGTAAACGTACTATACCATAAAAGGGAAGAACATATAAAAAATGAATTTTTATAAAAAGACGTAATTTTGAAGTTTTTTGACCTGCATAACATCTTCTGCCACAGGTAAACGCAACGTCTCTGGACTGCCAGACGGGTTGTAAACGTACTATACCATAAAAGGGAAGAACATATAAAAAATGAATTTTTATAAAATGACGTAATTTTGAAGTTTTTTGACCTGCATAACACCTTCTGCCACAGGTAAACGCAACATCTCTGGACCGCCAGACCGGTTGCAAACGTACTACTCCATAAAATGGAAGAACATATAAAAAAATGAGCCTTGATAAAATGACGTAATTTTGAAGTTTTTTGACTTGCATAACCCCTTCTGATACAGGTAAACGCAACGTCTCCCGACTACCAGACCAGTTGCAAACGTTCTACACCATAAAAGGGAAGAACATATAAAAAAATGAGCCATGATAAAATGACGTAATTTTGAAGTTTTTTGACCTGCATAACCCCCTCAACCACTGGTAAACGCAACGTGTACCGACTGCCAGACCGGTTGCAAACGTAAAAGGGAAAAAGTAAAAGGTAAAAGTAAACTACAAAATAAAAGGGAAGAACATATAAAAAAATGAGCCATGATAAAATCAGGCGACGAAATCGTTGCTAGCTCTTAGACTATTAAGGCTGATACAATTGTATAATGACTGCGTCCCCTCGGAATGGCACTCATGCTCAAAAGCGAAACCTGGATTCCCGGGGCATTCATCCCTAACATCCCGGCATTTTACCTCTCTTCTAGCTTTAGATTCCAAAAAATACTCTGGTGAGGACATCAGGTCCATACACTAAATCGGTGCTTTTCAGAAACTCATTTTACAATAGAAGAGCTGAGTGAATGAGCATAATTTTTTTTTTCTAGATGAAAGTGTTATGAGGTATCCTATCGCATGGTGAAGCTAAAATACTAAGAATCTATTTAGTCTTGAAGATTTAAGACGTTATTCATTAATATTTAATATTTTAATATTTAAAAATGTCAAAAATATTAATAATTTTTAATATTTGAAAATTAAATATGAATAAGTTTTACTGATTGAGTTTAATATCATACCTGTTAATATTTTAAACACATGGTATGAAACAGAAAATAAATCATTAAAATTTACAGCAAAAACTTTCACTTCAAATTTCTTCAAATGTAATTTTTGTTACTTAACATGTTCTTCCACATAGCTCTTCAATTATAAGTGCTAGAAAAGTATCAAGGTAGGAGATATAAAAGTGAAAAAAATTATTAAAGGACGAAAAAAATGGAAGGGTAATAAAATTGCATGTTACCTGACTTATTGCTTTAGATTCCACTGAACACTCCGGTATAGTCAAGACAGTTCCATACTCTTAATCCGTCCAATTCAGAAACCCATTTAACAATACAGAAAACTGTGAAGAGAGAGAAAACGAAGAGACCACCCTTATATACACAGTAACATACAATGTGAAATATCGAATGTCTATACAGTAACATATAAAAGTATCAAGGGAGGGCATATAAATATAGTAAAAAATGATAAAACACGAAAAAAATAGAAGGGTGATAGAATTGCATGTTACCTGACTTATTGCTTTAGATTCCATTGAACACTCCGGTATAGCCAAGTCAGTTCCATACTCTTAATCCGTCCAATTCAGAAACCCATTTAACAATACAGAAAACTGTGAAGAGAGAGAAAACGAAGAGACCACCCTTATATACACAGTAACATACAAGGTGAAATATCGAATGTCTATACAGTAACATATAAAAGTATCAAGGGAGGGCATATAAATATAGTAAAAAATGATAAAACACGAAAACAATAGAAGGGTGATAGAATTGCATGTTACCTGACTTATTGCTTTAGATTCCATTGAACACTCAGGTATAGCCAAGACAGTTCTATAGTCTTAATCCGTCCAATTCAGAAACCCATTTAACAATACAGAAAACTGTGAAGAGAGAGAAAACGAAGAGACCACCCTTATATACACAGTAACATACAAGGTGAAATATCGAATGTCTATACAGTAACATATAAAAGTATCAAGGGAGGGCATATAAATATAGTAAAAAATGATAAAACACGAAAAAAAAAATAAGGGTGATAGAATTGCATGTTACCTGACTTATTGCTTTAGATTCCATTGAACACTCCGGTATAGCCAAGTCAGTTCCATACTCTTAATCCGTGCAATTCAGAAACCCATTTAACAATTCAGAAAACTGTGAAGAGAGAGAAAACGAAGAGACCACCCTTATATACACAGTAACATACAAGGTGAAATATCAAATGTCTATACAGTAACATATAAAAGTATCTAGGGAGGGCATATAAATATAGTAAAAAATGATAAAACACGAAAAAAATAGAAGGGGGATAGAATTGCATGTTACCTGACTTATTGCTTTAGATTCCAAAATATATTTAAAAATGGCGAAATGCAAACGAGATATTAGAAAAATCCCTCCCCATAGGATTAGCATTAGCTCGTGAGTGCCTTCGCTGGCAAGGACAGGAGCCTTAAATGAAATAATTAAAGGACGAAAAATGACCATAGAACATGGGGTCGCAAACAACGTATTTAATCAAAAATGCGGGGTGTTCTATTCTAACTCAATTTGGGTAGACGGTAATAACTTTTAGAAAACTGAAGTATATTATAATAAAACATTTAATAGACATTCTCACCTTTGTTGTAAATGTGATATTATATAAAAGAAAGTGGTACAAGTTTCTATTATACGCGCCAGCAGTATGCAGTTGACACTTCACATTTTGGACTGCGATGACCAGTTCATACGGTATCATTGATTGCTTGAGCAACCCGGTTTTTTTCTTTTTTTTTTTCCTGAAATTTTCGTGATGTTATCACATTTCACACAGAACAAGGTACATATTGGTGCATTTTTGATTCAATGTATTTATTTTTCTCAAAATTGCAGTCAACCCTGATTCAGTGAGGATAAAACACGTATTTGTGACTAATTAAGTGTTTTGCGACCCCATGTTCTCTGGCAATCTTTCATCCTCTTTGTACCTAATATCACCCCTCTGAATGTGTCGGTTGAATTTGTCAACACCCTTTATGTTATTAGCCCCCGGTATGCTATTTCTTTCTCCCACCTATTAATGCGTCGTCTCCAAAAAATAACTTTACGTTGTATAAGATAGCCGTAAAACAAAGCAGATGTATCATTGTACGGAACAATCTCTACTGCAATTTTTTAAACTTCTAAGCATCGCACATATTCAATTTTTATACCGTCGTATTGGAAAAAAAAAGTACTTTTAAATCAATTTGTTTGAAAACAGCATCGCCATTTATTTTTGAGATATTATTTTTTTTTGTAATTTTTAGCACCATTTGTTTAATTTTAGCAACGCAAGTACCCAATTTCTGTAGAAAGTAAAGGGAAAATAGTTGGAAAATACACTGCTCAAAACAATTAAAGGATATTGCAGTTTTAGGTGGATTTTGTATCTGGTAAACTGTTTAGCTGATTGATACATGGTCGACAGACATAGTAGGTTATATGAGAATAAATTACACATGTTTGGCAGAAAAAATGCATTTTATTGCGTATTTGTGTACTAAAGGAAAAAAACACAATTTGTGCATATGAGGAAAAAAGAATAAGAAAAGGTGTTTTCTTCAAAGAAAATCATTTTCAGTAGGGGATATGGTTTCCACGGGCTGCCAGCAACGTTGAACACCTTTGAGGCATGGACTCAATGAGGCTATTAATGACGAGTTGGGGTATTCTGCCCCACTCTTCCAGAAGAGCTCTTTCCAGTTCTTGGAGAGTTTGTGGGGGTTGTTGGCGGCCAGAAACTCGTCTTCCTAGAGCGTCCCAAACGTGCTCGATTGGATTCATGTCTGGAGAACACGCTGGCCATTCCATTCGAACGATTCCTTCCTCGAAAAGGAAATCCTCCACCAGGTTTGCACGATGTGGCCTGCAGTTTCGTCCATTAAAATGAAGTTATCTCCGATTGCTGCAGCGTAAGAGACTACAATAGGTCTGAGGATCTCATCCCTATATCGGCGACCAGTCAGAGCTCCATCTCGAATGATGTAGAGGTCGTGCGCCCGTCAATGGAGATGCCACCATACACCAACACTCCTCCACCGCCAAATCTGACACTTTCGTGCACGAACGCAAGATTATTCCTACTGCCACGGTCCCTCCAGATGAAAATACGCCTATTATCCGGAAGCACAGAAAAATGGGACTCGTCAGAAAACAGAATATTGCTCCATTCATTTCTCTTCCAGTTGACATGCTCGGTTGTCCACTCCCTGCGGTCGCGACGATGCCTTGATGTTAATCTAACACATACCATCGGTCGGCGAGCATACAGACCTACAGCATGGAGCCGGTTTCGGACAGTCTGAGTTGAAATCGTGGTGCCTGTAGCCGAGCGAAGGTGTTGTTGGAGAAGAGTAGCGTTCATGGTTCGGTGTCTCCGAGCTGTTAACGCTAAATACCGATCTTCATTGGGCATTGTTGCCCGTCTACGACCTTCCCCTGGTCTTCGGCCTGCACATCCACTCTCCCAAAAACGGTTCCAGATCCTGGAAATGACACTTTGTGACACTCCAATGGCTTGCGCTACTTCGGCTTGAGTTTGGCCCCCTTCTAACCTACCAACAACTCTCAAAGCTTCTGAATCTGTCAAATGACTTCGCTGAGACATCGTACTCATCGAAACAAAGCAATCACTGAATGCCGATCATCCTTGTCTTCATTCTCTTTTATCCAGTTGAAAGTCAAATTTCATTCGCTGCCGCTGAAGCGACGTTTTTGACGTCGAACTCAAAATTTGCAAACTCCACAGTTTGAAAACCAGAAAAATTTGCATTTGTGATTCTCTTCTTCTATTTTCGGCAAAAAAAATTTCGTTTATATCTTTATTTTATATAAAACTTCAAATATCCTTTAATTGTTTTGAGCAGTGTAGTAATTAGATCTTTTTGTTACCATTTTCTCATAAAAACTGAAAAAAAAAATGTAATTAAAATACATGCTATTTTGAAAAACAATAAATGAATGATTTCTGATAAAACATGGAGCTATTATAAACCAAATTTAATTTTAAGTGTCTAAATTAATATTACAAACAAATGAAGGCATATGAATCATGGGATAGCCGATTTTTTTTTGTCTAGTTTCTTGAATGACGAAATCTCTTTTTTGGATTTGTTTATCATTCAGCGGTAGTCACGTCCTATGCGTATTTTACTGTAGGTGTTGTTTAAGACTGGATCGTAAATGAGGAATTCTTTAGCGGATGTGGATGACGTTATTTTATACAAAATAAAAGCGCGTGTTTGGAGTCTTAAAACTGAAATATCTATATATATATTTTTTTTCCTCATCGGGGGGCGAAACTAAATTCTGAAAAACCAGAATTCCTTTTGTTTTGATTTCTTTTGGGATAAATATATGTAATAATGCATATAGTGTGCCTTTGAATAATACTTAAAAAGGATTAACAAAAAATTAAAAAAATGAGTTTGAAGGTCGCTTGTCCCTTAATGGGTTAAGAACGATTACTTTTCTTTTAAAATGTTTCACAATTGGTATGTTTTCTTACACTGTCATATGTAAAGATTCTATTGTAAATATGAAAAGTATTGCATCAGGAACGAGTTACATAAAATTTATCAGGAGCTGGTACGATAAATTTTTCTACACTTTAGACTTATTTACCGCTGTTAATCTTTTTTGAAATTATTATTCGAAAAAAAAATATGGCTTGCAACCTATAAACAGTTTAAAACAGAAGTCAACTTCTAGAAACGTCAAATACGCGAATCCAAAATTACAGCTTATGCCGCAAAGTAGGTTTTGAGTTACACTTAAAAAACTGTCGGCATTGATTTCTGTTTTACGAAGATTCAAATAAGTGAGAAGATTGACACTGACAGGAAAATAGATTTCCTTCCACACCCCTCCCCGGCTTTCAGTTATAATTTAACCCTTTGTATTACCGAGTTGCCTATCTGCAACATACACAAAAGTCATTGTTTCGTATACAGTGGGTTTTAAAAGACGTTTTTATTAGCTCTCGATATGATATTTCTTTCTCCCAGCGAATAAAGTGTCGTCTCCAAAAAATAACGTTCCGTTGTATAAACCGTAAAACAAAGCAGATGTATCATTGTACTGTTAAATACTATTCTGCAATTTTTTTAACTTATAAGCATCGCACATTTTAGATTTTTAGGGTTCCGTACTTAAAAAGTAAAAACGGAACCATTATAAGATCACTTCTGTGTCTGTCTGTCACAACCATTTTACTCGTAAACTATGGAACGTGGAAAGTTAAAATTCAGGGAAGTAATAAAGATCATTGACCCACATATTTTCAGATTAATAAACATTCATAAATATATTTAGTAAAAATGTAGAGGGGCTAATTACGGTACTTGAAAAAAAAATCTTTTCTTTGTATATCGTGTGGGGTATCGTGTGAAAGATTTCGTAACGCTGAACTCAAAAATTCATTCCTTTTAATTTTAGGTATTATATTTTCAAAGATATCGTGGAAAATGTAGCGCAAAAATATGTTCCCATCCATCTAATTCCGAATCTACTGAAACTAAAATTATGAAAAAATTAGAGGTAGTAGACGTTAATTTAAACCTTGCCGGAAAATTATAGTGTTACGCCATAGGTCACATAGCTTTTGAGAAAATCACATTTTTCTGTTACACACAAATTTCGATTTACGGGCATTGAGAAAAATTGTTGAGCATCGCTGGATATACCTATCGTAGCAGAAGTATAAAAGCATTGTTGATAATGAATTTCGAAAAAAAAATCATCGGTAATTAGCCGAGATATTAACCCTTAAAGATACGACCAGTTTGGACATACACAATGACAGGGGCGGCGTACTCTATGCCTAGTTAACAACTTTTAATGATATGTATATATGTGTAATGTAATCTCCAGTAACAATATAAAAGCAATAAATGTCAAATTGTTAAAAACATACTAATTTTAGGGGTCTCAAGACTCTAAAAATTGGAAAAAATAAAAAAAAGACCATTTTCAACATTTAATGTCTTAAAATATATATGATTTTAAAACACAATTTTAATTGGGATGAAAGATATAAGTATGTTCTTTCATTTCATGTATTTAAAAAAATTGCAAGATGCAGAATTAGTATTTATAGGGGGCTCGAAACTGTTAGACATTTGTCGAACAAAAAATTGGCATAACAGTTTGCAGGATTACAAAATAAACATTGCAACTAGAATGAAAATTTTAGTGCTTACTTATACTTTAGATTATAATAATTACCCTGAACTTAAATAAATTTGTATTTAAAGCATTTCTATATTCTTAATGCAACTAGAATGAAAATTTTAGTGCTTACTTATACTTTAGATTATAATAATTACCCTGAACTTAAATAAATTTGTATTTAAAGCATTTTTATATTTTTAATGCAACTAGAATGAAAATTTTAGTACTTACTTATACTTTAGATTATAATAATTACCCTGAACTTAAATAAATTTGAATTTAAAGCATTTTTATATTTTTAATGCAACTAGAATGAAAGTTTTAGTGCTTACTTATACTTTAGATTATAATAATTACCCTGAAGTTAAATAAATTTGTATTTAAAGCATTTTTATATTTTTAATGCAATGTTGCATTTAGCTAATACAAAATTTTGAAAATTTCAACAGTATAATCCTCTAAAAAAATATTTTTTTGAACAATAAAAAGGAAATTTTCGGTTCCGTTTATACAGACTAACATGAAATATATGTTTTGAAAATTTCATGAAAAAACATTCAGAAGTTCTTGAGGTATCCTGCGCGTTATGCCCAAAAAACAACATTTGGAGAAAAATGATTTCAAAGTTTCGGAAACGCCGCTTCAGCTATTGAGCGAATATAATTCTAAAAGCCATAACTTCTGTTCTAATGGGAATTTCAAGGAAACAATTATATCAAAGTGTTCAGAAAAGATAGAAGTTTAACAAAAAATTACTAAATTAATTTAATTAATTTTCTAAAAAAATTAAAATTTCTAAAATTTTGAAACTTTAAGAGTCCTGCGACCACTTAACCCTTTCAGGCGCGGAGTAATTCAGTTTATGAACTTATGAAATAATGGACTGACACCAGAATTTATAAACGAATTTATTAGAAAATACGAACTTGCTTATTTTCACTTACATGATAAAAGGAAATATTTAATTAAATATCCTTTGTGCCGTTTGTCTGTTTTGGAATTAAAATTAGGTGTCCTTTTTTAAGGACATCGCCCTCGAAAGGTTTAATTAGAATGAATCACATAAATACTATGGTATTCGCGACTAGTTTGCATTGAATGTATCTCTCAATACGCCTTGGATGACTTTAAAAGTTAATTAAAAACCTATCTGGAAAAACGTGGCACTGGCCAAGGCGGCGTTGCAACTTTGCGACCTGCTTTCGATTTAAACTTTGAACAAAGGTTTTGTTTTAGCTACACTGTAGAAATAAAGGTTATTTCTAGGCTGAATTTAGTTTTATGAAATGCCAAATGAAGTTTAAATATGCGCTGCTTTTATTGTCAGTACCGAATTAAGTCCATCATAAACAGATTAGGGTAATATTAAAAAATGAGTTATACAGAATAGCTATATTTGATATTATTTAAGTTCCATATTTCTTTGAACTTTCATGATATATCCATTTACACTTTTCTAATATATACTGTTATACCTAACCCTACGTTGTGTAGTTTTTTACAAAGTCTTAGTATTCTTTTAGCAACGGTTTTTTCTTTATAATACAAGTACAAATTCATCTACTTATTCTACGGAACCCTCTGTGCGCCAGTAATACTCACACATGACCGTTTATTATACCGTAGTATTGGGGGGGAAAGTACTTTTTTATAGTCATTTCTTTGAAAACTGCATCTCAATTTATTTTTGAGATATTATTATTATTATTATTATTATTTTGTAGTTTTTAGCTCTATTTATTTACTTTTGGCAACTCAAGTACTCCATTTCCGTAGAAAGTAAAGCAAAAATAGTTGTAAAATAGCAATTATATCCTTTTGTTGCCATGTTTCCATAAAAACTGGAAAAAAAATGTACTTAAAATACGTGCTATTTTGAAATATATAAATGAATGGTCTCTGATAAAAAATGGAGATATTATAAACTAAATTTAATTTTAAGTATCTATATTAATATTACAAAGAAATGAATGTATATGCATAATTAGATAGCCGAGTTTCTTGAATGACGATTTGTCTTTTTTTGGATTTGTGTATTATTCAGCGATTGTGACATCCTATAAGCACTTTACTGTAGATGTTGTTTAATACTGGATCGCAAATGAGGAATTCTTCAGCGGATGCGGATGACGTCATTTTATATAAAATAAAAGCGTGTGTTTTAAGTCTTAAAAGAGAGAATTTTTTATGCCAAAGTTTTATTTATTATTTGAGTAGTTTTGTGTCGTTATTGTTAAAATGAACTTCGTCAATTTTGTCAAATTAAAAATGTTGAAGACATCCAAAAATAGTTTTTATTTTCCAAAGGTAGGTTCTTATACTTTACAATTTTGTATTAGAAAATTGATGATATTTATGAGAACTATGTAATTTTATTTTTATTGCAAACGTAAAAAAAGTACCTTTCAGTCAATATTTTTTTTATGTTCTAATTTATTATTATTATTTACAAGCTTAAAGTGATGCATTCTGTAAGTCACGACAATACGATAATGGCACCAGAATTTTTATATGTACAGTTTATTAAACACAAAATGCTATATACACAATATGTACACTTGACGAGAACTATATACAATTTTACTATAATTTATGCACACAATATTGCCACTAAACTACACATCTCGCTTCCGAAAAAAGAAACCAATATTTCCTCGGATGCATTCCCGCATCCTACACGTAACCGAAAAACAGCCACTACTAACTCGGTCTCCACTCTTCACTTCCAGTCACTTACCGCTGGGGAGTCAGTCTCTTCACTTCTCTTTAGTTACCTTTAGAAAAAGGTTGGTTGCATGACACATTCTAACATCTTAATAAATATTTTTCAAATCGGAGTTGCTAAGTCACAGGTGACTCTAAAATCGAAATTCTATAATTTCTGACTCTTCCGTAAACGATACAAAACAAAATTTAATCAAAAACATTAAAGCTTTTTTTCTAGATAAAATTAACTTGACCCACGGTGACCCAAAAATGATCCATTAATCGAATTTTCTCGAACATGTGACCTAACCCAATGATCTTCTCGTGCCCGGAAACAGTATAATCCAAAATTTTGTCAAAATCGTTTGAGCCTTTTTTTAAGATACAATTAGCTTGACCCACAGTGACCCAAAAATGACCAACTAATCAAATTTTCGCGAACATGTGACTTAGCTCAACGGTATTCTCATGCTCAGAAACAATATGATACAAAATTTTGCCATAATGTTTTGAGCCGTGGTTTTAGATACACTTAGCTTGACCCACAAATGACCCACTAATTGAATTTTCTCGAACATGTGATTTAGCCCAATGGTCTTCTCATGCTCAGAAACTGTATAATACAAAATTTTGACAAAATCGTTTGAGTCGTTTTTTTTAGATACAAATAGCTTGGCCCACAGTGACCCAAAAATGACCCACTATTCAATTTTTCTCGAACATGTGACTTAGCTCAAAGGTCATCTCATGCCCGGAAACGGTATATTACAGAATTTTGTCAAAATGTTTTGGGCCTTTTTTTAGATTCAATTAGCTTGACACTGACCCATTGTGACCCAAAATGACACACTAATAAAATTTTCTTGAACATGCGACCAAGCCCAATGGTATTCTCGTGCCCGAAAACGGTAAAATACAAAATTTCATCAAAATCGTTAGAGCCGTTTTCTAGATAAACTTATCTTGACCCACAGTGACCCAAAAATGACTCACAAATCGAATTTTCTCTAATATGTGACTTAGCCTATTGGTCTTCTCGTAATCCAAAACGACAAAATACAAAATTTAGTCAAAATCGTTAGAGCCGTTTTTAGATAAAATTGGTTTGATCCATACGGACCCGAAAATGACCCACTAATCGAAATTTCTCAAACATGTGGCCCAGCCCAATAAATGGTTGGCTAAAATATTTAGTCAAAATCTATAGAGATTTTATATTTTAGATATAAGTAGCTTGACCTTGACCCATTTGACCCAAAATGACCCACTAATAGATTTTCTCGTACATATGATTTAGTCCAATGGTCATCTCATGCCCGGAAACGGTATATTACAAAATTTTGTCGAAATGTTTTGGGCCTTTTTTTTGGATTCAATTAGCTTGACCCTCACCCATTGTGACCCAAAATGACCAACTAATCGAATTTTCTTGAACATGCGATCAAACCCAAACGTTTTCTTGTGCCCGAAAACGATACAATACGAAATTTCGTCAAAATCGTTAGAGCCGTTTTCTAGATAAACTTTGTTATAAAAAGGAAATAAAAACTCGTCAAAAGCAGACAGATAAAAATGCATTTATCTGTCTATCAATATATTTAAGTAAAATATATTGCGAAAGTAATCGTGTCCAGAAGAAAGTGATAACACAATTGCTTCGGGAAATTCCGTTCAAAATGCCCACTTTGACATCATTTTTTGAAATATATTCTACCTCTATCAAAAAATCGATCATTACGGTACATTATATAGTTTCCGAATAAGAGAATCTAGCAATTGGATACGTTTGAGAGCAAAAATGAATAGTGAATAGTGTATAGAGTAAATTAGTCTCTATACACAGTGACCCAAAAATGACCCACTAATCGAATTTTCTCTAATAGGTGACTAATTTAGAGTAACTAATTTAGTAGTAATTTAGTGTGACTAATAAAGTGCATTAAATATTTACACTATTTTTAAGTAAAATATATTTAAATAAAAATATTTAGAACAAATGCATCCTAAATTGACTCATAGATTAATCATAGCGAAATGAGCGAATTTATCTGCGAAGGCTGAAAAGCTTGGAGCTCCCAGACCCGATTGATCCGTAATAATTTTCTCCCCTCTGCCTCCCTCACCCTATTCGTTCATTAACCGTCTTCAAAAAATAGGGGAAGGTTATTCAACGTGTATGTTTTTGTTTATTTATTTATTTGTATGTATGTTCACTGGTCACTGGTTACTGCGAAACTACGCGACCGATTCATGTGATCTTTTTTTTTTAATGAAAAGAGGTTACTCTCGAATGGGTCTCATTTAAATTTCATCAAAATTGGTTCAGTGCTTTTTTAAAAATTCAATAAAAACCTATAAAATTATTTTTGTCCTCATTCTGTTGAACGTTAGCTGCTTGCGGATCTCTGTGTGAGCTGGATGCGCAGTTCCCGTCACTGCACGAGCGGTCGATGTACAACAGAACTACAAAAACTGGTCTTTTTTAGGGTTGCGTAAATAATAAATAAAAAATCCCTGCCGGCCCGGTCTACAGGCTGAGGTACATTTCGAAGTTAAGTATACTAATTTCACCAGCAAAAACTAAATCATGATTAGATATAAATCCACTTTAACAGTTTTATCTGTCTGCTTTTGACGAGTTTTTATTTCATTTTTATATAATAGCTGGTTTTATCATAATCATTTTAAAAACGAAATCATTATTAAATATAAATCCACTTCAACATTTTTATCTGTCTGCTTTTGGCGAGTTTTTATTTCCTTTTTATAACATAGCTGGTTTTATCAGAATCATGTTAAAAACGAAATCATTATTAGATATAAATCCACTTCAACATTTTTATCTGTCTGCTTTTGACGAGTTTTTATTTCCTTTTTATAACATAGCTGCTTCTATCAGAATCGTGTTAAGGCGATATTAAAAAAAATATTTTTCCATACTCAACAACTCGAAATTTTCTGGCACATTTTCAGATTCATTTTTAATAAAAAAAAAATCCCTGCAGGCCCGGCCTACAGGCAGAGGTAGATTTCGAAGTTAAGTATACTAATTTCACCAACAAAAACAAAATCATTATTAGATATAAATCAACTTTAACAGTTTTATCTGTCTGCTTTTGACGAGTTTTTATTTCCTTTTTATAAAATAGCTGGTTTTATCATAATCATGTTAAAAACGAAATCATTATTAAATGTAAATCCACTTCAACGTTTTTATCTGTCTGCTTTTGGTGAGTTTTTATTTCCTTTTTATAACATAGCTGGTTTTATCAGAATCATGTTAAAAACGAAATCATTATTAGATATAAATCCACTTCAACATTTTTATCTGTCTGCTTTTGACGAGTTTTTATTTCCTTTTTATAACATAGCTGGTTTTATCAGAATCGTGTTAAGGCGATATTAAAAAAAATATTTTTCCATACTCAACAACTCGAAATTTTCTGGCACATTTTCAGATTCATTTTTAATTTTAAAAAAAAGTGCTGACATGATTTTTGAAAAGATTTATAAGCGACCTGTGTTTTTATTTTTCTTTCAATTAATTAAAACTTGATTAATAAACAATTATTTTCTCAGTAGGGCAATATTTTTCGTTTCGGGAAATTCTGTTCAAAATGCCCACTTTGATATCATTTTTTAAAATGTATTCTGCCTCTATCAAAAACTCGATCATTACTGTACATTATATAGTTTCTGAATAAGAGAATCTAGCAATTGGATGCGTTTGAGAGCAAAAATGAATTGTAAAATGAGCCAGAAAATAAGCAGTTTGGATTTGAATATATAGATGATTTTTTTCTTCAACCGCTATGTATTTTTAATTTGTTTTTGCTGTAAGAATTGGTCCTATCCAAAACTTGTCTATACAGATGTTGTAGACAATATTAAGAAGATATATGATAAATTCATGGGGATTTTATATCTTGTGAATTGACGGAGTTATGGATTTTTTACTTCTTCAAACCCCCTTTTTGTTTTCGTTTTTAATTTTTTTTTGCGGTGCGAATTGGTCCTATCAAAAACTTGTGAATATAAAAGTTGTAGATAATATTAAGGAGATTTATAATAAAATTAATTGGAATTCATATCTTGAGAATTGACGAAGTTATGAATTTTTTTCTCCCCAAAACCCTATTTTTGCGCCCTTTGAGCCCATTTATAAGTTTATCAAAAATCTGTGATACATAAAATTTTGGCCTTATTTTTAGAAGTAATAAAAACTTTAAACTGATTTGACATGTTTAAAAATTAAGAAGTTATGGGAGGTTTTCGGTTTTCGCAAAACCCCTCCCTATTTCCATCCCCTTGGTCCGATTTTGCCCATTAACGAACTTGACCGAGAGTTTATGCCTATTGATTTTATGTATCAGTTTGGAAGAGATTGCTGCAGAATTACGAAAGTTATCGTGTCCAGAAGAAAGTGATATACAGTCCGTCTCATAAATATAAAAACACAGATGTTTTTGAAATTACATTTTATTAATTCAGTTAAAAGTAATTAAATTTATACCTCATATTAAGAACACTGAAATGAATCTCTTATATGGGTTTTAATTTAAATAAAATAATTTCGTCTCGAATAATAAAAAAAAATAAAAAAAATACGCTGTCTCATAAATATAAAGACAAACTTGAAACTGCTTCATATGCAAATTTTTTTCGAATGTACGCGTACAGGATTAATGCGGACACGCAGAAATACATTTAAACTTACCCAAACGAGCAAAGTTGTTTGACTTGTTTCAATTGCAAAGATGCCGTGGAACATTGAAATTTCAAAAGATGAAATTTGTAAAACACGTGAATTTAAAGCTAATGGCTTAACAGTTTTTCAAATATGTGTAAAAACTGGGAGAATCAGAGCTGCACTTTATAAAATTTTATCAAAAACTTACAATATATATTCGAGAAAACGATCTGGCAGACCGAGAAAAACCAATGAAAGACTCGATCGCCAGATCATGCGACATGTTTCGTCGCAAAAAATGTCACTCTGATAAGTTTCTCAACGAGTTTATGGCATGGTCCCAAAGGATACAGTACATCGTCGTATAAAGGACAGAAAAAACTTTGTATGCCGACATACGTGCAGATTTTCTTTACTGAAAAAAGAACACAAAGAACGGAGGTTAATCGGGGTTAAAGATCATATTCGCTGGAAAGACGAATGGATGCAAGACATTTTTTCAGATGAAAAGAGATTTAACTTGGATGGCCCAGATGGTTAGAATTCCTACACGCACGATTTAAGACGTTAATCTTGAACCTTCTTCAGTAGACGGAAAGGGTTCTGTTATGGTGTGGGGTGCCTTCTCTTTTAATGGAACTACGGATATTGCTTTTCTGGAAGGTAAACAGACATCTAAAGCGTATATCAAACTGCTTGATAGTCAGTTGTTGCCAATTGCTGATACTCTTGGTGGTCGGAATTATTTGTACCATCAGGATAATGCATCGATTCACACATCAAGACTGACAAAAAAAATGGTTTGCCGATAGCAATGTTTATGTCACGGTATGGCCAGCACGTAACCCTGATTTAAATCCAGTAAAGAATCTTTGTGGTACTCTAGTTCGCAGTGTATATGCATCTGGAAGACAATTTTCAAACGTCCTTGTGTTTGAAAAAGAAATCAAACGAAGTTGGTTTGATTTAAAGCGAAAATAGTTACACAACTTAATAAAAAGCATGCCAGCTAGAATATTTTCTGTCATTAGTAAGAATGGAATATTTATTGGACAGTAATTCAAAAGTATGTAAAATGTCTTTATATTTATGAGACAGCAAATTTATTTTTCATTTATCAATTTTCAAGTTTAAATTATTTAATTCTAATTTAATTTACTATAAAATATTTACTTGGCCCATACTATTCGTCATATGCATAAATATAATTTTAAATACTGAATTAATAAAATTTTATTTCAAAAATATTAGTGTCTTTATATTTATGAAACGCACTGTATATAGATAGATAGATAGATAGATAGATATATAAAGATAGATTTTTGTTTTCGTTTTTAACTTTTTTTTTGTTCGGTACGAATTGGTCCTTTCAAAAACTTGTGAATATAAAAGTTGTAGATAATATTAAGGAGATGTATAATAAAATTATTGGATTTGATATCTTGAGAATTGACGAAGTAAGGAATTTTTTTCTCCCAAAAACCCTATTTTTGCGCTCCCTGAGCCTATTTTAAATTTTATCAAAAATCTGTGATGCATGAATTTTTGGAGCTATTTTTAGAAGTAATAAAAACTTTAAATTGATTTAATATGTACAAAAATTAAGAAGTTGTGGGGTTTTTTCGGTTTTCACAAAACCCCTCCCTATTTCCATCCCCTTTGTCCGCTTTGGCCCATTAACGAACTTCAGCGAGATTTTATGTCAGTTGATTTTATGTATCAGTTTGAAAGAGATTTGTGCAGAATTGCGGAAGTAATCGTGTCCAGAAGAAAGTGATAACACAATTGCTTCGGGAAATTCCGTTCAAAATGCCCACTTTGACATCATTTTTTGAAATATATTCTGCCTCTATCAAAACATCGATCATTACTTTACATTATATAGTTTCTGAACAAGAGAATCTAGCAATTGGATACGTTTGAGAGCAAAAATGAATTTAAAAATGAGTAACAAAATAAGCAGTTTGGATTTGAGTGCATTCTTAATGCAATGATTTTTCCAACACAATCCGCTTCGGGAATCGGTTCAAAATGCCCACTTTAACAGCATTTTTTAAAATATATTCTGCCTCTATCAAAAAATCGACCATTTCGGTACATTATATTATTTCTGAGTAAGAAAACGTAACAATTGGAAGCCTTTGAGAGCAAAAATGAATTGTAAAATGAGCCAGAAAATAAGCAGTTTGGATTTGAATACACCCTTACTTAGATGATTTTTTTCTTCAACCGCTATGTATTTTTAATTTGTTTTTGCTGTAAGAATTGGTCCTATCCAAAACTTGTCTATACAGATGTTGTAGACAATGTTAAGAAGATATATAATAAATTCATGGGGATTTTATATCTTGTGAATTGACGGAGTTATGGATTTTTTACTTCTTCAAACCCCCTTTTTGTTTTCGTTTTTAATTTTTTTTTTGCGGTACGAATTGGTCCTATCAAAAACGTGTGAATATAAAAGTTGTAGATAATATTAAGGAGATTTATAATAAAATTAATTGGAATTGATATCTTGAGAAGTGATGAAGTTATGAATTTTTTTCTCCCCAAAACCCTATTTATCGCGCCCCTTGAGCCCATTTTTAACTTTATCAAAAATCTGTGATACATAAAATTTTGGCCCTATTTTTAGAAGTAATAAAAACTTTAAACTGATTTGATATGTTTAAAAATTAAGAAGTTATGGGGGTTTTCGGTTTTCGCAAAACCCCTCCCTATTTCCATCCCCTTGGTCCGATTTTGCCCATTAACGAACTTGACCGAGAGTTTATGCCCATTGATTTTATGTATCAGTTTGGAAGAGATTGGTGCAGAATTACGAAAGTTATCGTGTCCAGAAGAAAGTGATATATATAGATAGATAGATAGATACATAGATAGATAGATAGATAGATAGATATAAAGTTTTTTACTGAGGGTGGTTTTGGGTTCTAGGGGTCATGATCGGTGTAGATCTGCAAAAATTTTTCAGAAATTCCAACATGGGAACGATCCCAATAGGTAGTATTTCATACGAAATCTACCTAAAAAACATGAAACTTGCTGACGTGATTTTTGAAAAGATTTATAAGCGACCTGTGTTTTTATTTTTTCTTTCAATGAATTAAAGCTTGATTAATAAACAATTATTTTCTCAGTATTGCAATATTTTTCGTTTCTAACACAATCGCTTCGGGAAATTCTCTTCAAAATGCCCACTTTGACATCATTTTTTGAAATATATTCTGCCTCTATCAAAAATCGATCCTTACTGTACATTATATAGTTTCTGAGTAAGAGAATCTACCAATTGGATGCGTTTGAGAGCGTTTGAATTTAAAAATGAGTAAGAAAATAAGCAGTTTGAATTTCAATGCACCCTTAATAAGATGATTTTTTTTCTTCAACCGCTATGTATTTTCAATTTGTTTTTTGCTGTAAGAATTGGTCCTATCAAAAACTTGTCTATATAAATGTTGAAGACAATATTAAGAAGATATATGATAAATTCATGGAGATTTTATATCTTATGAATTGACGGAGTTATGAAAATTTTTCTTCTTCAACTCCCCTTTTTTGTTTTCGTATTTAATTTTTTTGCGGTACGAATTGGTCCTATCAAAAACTTGTGAGTATAAAAGTTGTAGATAATATTAAGGAGATGTATAATAAAATTAATTGGATTTGATATCTTGAGAATTGACGAAGTTAGGAATTATTTTCTCCCAAAACCCCTATTTTTTGCGCCCCTTGAGCCCATTTTTAATTTTATCAAAAATCTGTGATACATAAATTTTTGGCCCTATTTTTAGAAGTAATAAAAACTTTAAACTGATTTGATATGTACAAAAATTAAGAAGTTATGGGAGGTTTTCGGTTTTCACAAAACCCCTGGCTATTTCCATCCCCTTGGTCCGATTTTGCCCATTAATGAACTTGACCGAGATTTTATGTCCCTTGATTTTATGTATCAGTTTCGGAGAGATTTGTGCAGAATTGTGGAAGTTATCGTGTCCAGAAGAAAGTGATATATATATATATACATATATATATATATAGACAGATAGATAGGTAAAGTTTTTTACTGAGGGTGGTTTTGGGTTCTAGGGGTCATGATCGGTGTAGATCTGGAAAAAAAATTTCAGAAATTCCAACATAGGAACGATCCCAATAGGTAGCATTCCATACGAAATCTACCTAAAAAACGGAATCATTATAACTCGTGTGTATGTCTGTCTGCCCGTCTGTCACAGCCGTTTTCCTCGTAAACTATGGACTATACAACGCGGAAAATTCTAATCTGGCAAAAGTAATAAAGGCTATTGGCCCACCTATTTATAGATTATTAAACATTCACAAATATATTTAGGAAAAATGTAGGGAGGCTAATTAAGTTACTTGTAATAAAAAATCCTTTTTTTTTTTTTTATCGTGTGGGGTATCGCGTAAAATCTCTCGTAACGCCGAACTCAAAAATACATTTGTTTTAACTTTAGGTATTATATTTTGAGAGATACCATGGAAAATGTAATGCAAAATTACAGGCTGGTCATAAAAAAACTTCCCCGATATATGAATCCCTAGCGGTCTAATCGCTGAACCAATCGAAAAGAAATATTAGATATACTTGTTTGAAGGTATGCGCACAAGATCGGGATGACTTAAAACAATAGAGCTCTCACGGTTACAAGGTTACAGTGAAAAAATCTCGAAATTTTCGAATGGCAATACCCATTTTTTTCCAGCGCAAATTCATCAGTGCATTAAAAAACGATAATTAGCGTTGGAATGATACACTTACGATGAAAATTGCCGGCGTAAAACACTTGCAAAAAAGATCATTGCGAGGAACGAAGGGAGTGGCTACAAGACATGTTTTTCAGTAGCCAATTTTTTTCTCACTTGTGAGCTGAGTAATTGGCCATTCAAGCGCTCGAATACGCCATCTGGTGGAGAAAAGATGTAACTTCTCGCTTCAGGATACTGCCCTGCAAGCACATTGCGTTACATGTATTTTAAATTTGTTCAGAATGATTATTCTTTTGCGAAATTTCAGATTTCCTGTGACATTTGTGTTCTGTCTTATATTACAAAGTAAAAATTATCCGAATTTGAATATCAAAAACTTTCAATTGCATTTACAATAAAAAATTATTTAAATGGCACTTTAGCATTAGTTAAAGGGAAATTAAAGGGACAATTTTCCTGTACCGAAAGCTGCGAGCAGCTCTATAGGCCGTTTTAATTCCCAATGTTGTAAGATTTGTTTTAAAATATTTTTTGAGTTGTGTTTGTGTACACATAGTAAAAATAAAAATGTAATGATTTGTTTTAGTGTGCTGAATATTACGTTACATAGGAACTGATTAGGATTGAGTGCCACAATATTACACCGGCAATTTTAATCATACGTGTATCGTTCCAACGCCATTTATGGTTTTTCAATGCGCTGATGAATTTGCGCTAAAAAAAGGGTGTTGCCATTTGAAATTTTCGAATTTTTTTCGCTGTAACCGTAACCGTGAGAGTTCTTTTGTTCTAAATCATCACGATCTCGAGCGCATACCTTCAAATAATTAAAATATAAAACTTCCCTTCGATTGGTTGAGCGGTTAGGTCGCTAGGGGTACATATATTGGGAGAAGTTTTTTTTATGACCACCCTGTATGCCCCCCCTCTATTTCTGAAATTATGAGAAAAATTAGGTGTAGTAGAAGTTTATTTAAATCTTGCAGGAAGGCTATAGCGATTATCCTAGGTCACATAGTTTTTGAGAAAATCGCCTTTTTCCTATACACACAAATTTCAGCAAGGGAGTACAGGGCGCTCCAGATATCTATCGTCGCAGAAGTATAAAAGGATTGTTGATAATGATTTTCGAAAAAAATAGTCGGTAATTAGCCGAGATATTAAGCTTTAAAGACACGGTCGGTTTGGACATACACAAAGACACGGGTGGCGTCCTCTATGCGTTATCTAGGCTTTTTTTATGGTATATTTGGGTAATGCAATGCCCAGTAGCAGTATAAAAGCAGTAAATGTCATATTGTTACAAACAGACTAAGTTTATTAGAATTAATCTCGAAATTACTTTGGGATTCGCGACTAGTTTGCATTGAGTGACGCTCACAATACGCCACCCGTGTCTTTAAAGGTTAATTAAAAACCTATCTGAAAAAACGCGACACAGACTAAGACCGCGCTCTAACTTTGCGACCTCTTTCCAAAGCGCGCTTAACAAAATGCCAAATTTAAACTTCGAACAAGGTCTTTGTTTTAGTCAAACTGTAAAAAGAAAAGAGTATTACTACACTGAATTTTATAGATCACCAAGATGCTTAATAAACATCGTCATTGAATTTATAAGTTATTTCATATTTAAAAGCATAGTTCAAGAAATATTACATCGAAATTTAATTACTGAAGGTGATTTTAATGTCAACTTCTGTAATAATGCCAGAAATGAACTGTTGGAATAGTTTTTAACACTTGGTCTAATTCCATTCATTCAAAAATCTACTACCAGGGAAAACTCAATTATTGGCAATGTATTCAACAACATCCCCGTGCAATGTGACGTTATTCATTCATTTTTTACCCGACTGAAAAGAAGGGTTATGTGTTTCACGCGTATCTGTGTATGTGGATTTCTTTATACCCTCGAAACATCCCAACGGCTGGATGGATTTTAATGAATGAGGTCTCTATCCATTCGTCTTAACGGCCTGATGGTTATAGGCTAGGTTTTGTTTTTATAAATTCAAAATGGCGGCAAATTTACGCACCCTATTGAGTGGCATATCATTGGATAGGTATTTCAAAATGAAGACGATGTTTCGTTGACTATTTTAGCGTCAGAAGCTCCGTTAAAATATTATACAACCTGGAAGTTGTGTTGGTAGCAGTGGCGTAGCCAGGATTCCGTTTCGGGGGGGGGGGGGGGCGTCCAGAATTTTTCCATCAGGTTATATATATAGTAAAACCTGTCAAGATCAAATCGTAAACATTGCTGAAACATTCCGTTTTACACAGGTTTTCGTGTTATCAGGTGTATTTGTATAGTATTCTTTTCCGTAGCATGGAACATTTCTGTTTAAGACAGAATTCCGTCATAGGCAGGTTCCATTTTTACAAGTTTTGTGTATTTATATAAATATACTTATTTATGTCATATGAATAGAATAAAACTTGTCAAAATAGTAATTGTCTATAACAGAATCCTGTCTTTAACGGAAGCGTTACATGGTCTTAATATGAATTTCGATACAATTAAATTTGCTAAAAACCTGTCTGATAGGGGATTTTCATTGTTCTTTAGTAGAACATAGTGAAACCTGTGTATGCGGAATCTGTCTATAACGGAATCCTGTCTGAAACGGAAGAGTTTCAGAATACCTGCGAAGCGAACAATAGATCTTATTGAAGTAGTGTATCTTAGAAGCATAATTAATTACACTTCTTTCTATGGAAGCCTGTCTAAAATGGAACTTTTTACCAGTCCCTTTGAATCTTGTCTTGACTGTGTATGTATGATAGAAGTATTTCGAGTAACTTTAAGAATTTAGGTATATCCTTATTTAATTTTTTAATTTAAAAAAAAAGCATAGATAAAAAATGTAAGTCCAATCTCTATAACTGCAACAAATAATACATTGAAGTTACATTAATATTTACCAATGAAAAAGATTCACTATGATGTAAAAAGCTGAGCGCATACTGAAGAGTAAAATTTAATTAACTCATTCGCGAGTATACTCGTGGCTTTAATTTATTAATTACTTTGTCACCACTATTTTAGAATTAAAAAAATTGCCTCATTTATTGGCAGAAATTTCGCTGTATTAGTAAAGCGAAATTTGCCTTTCTGAATTTGTGCTAGCAAACGACTTTTAACAAAAAAATTGAAAATTATTACTTTATAGTTTTGGCAGCGAATGGGTTAAATCAAGTTTCATATTACATAACATTTGCCTGCAATAAAGTTAGGGTCAAGTGGTTAAGTTTAAAACAGCAATTTCCATGTTTAATTTCTTGCCATTGAATTGAAAAATTGTGTTGTAATAGATATTGGATAATGATTTCGCATAAGTGTCAATCGCATGAGCCGTTCATGCGATCCGCCGCGCTCCCCATGGGAGTTTTTGAGATAACTCACATAGCATGAACATTAGCAGCAAGTTTTATTTTTTCTGATATTATCTTGCCGTAACAAATTTGAATTGAGAAATTCGCAGCAAATCTCCTGCAAGATATACCATCATCCACTTGCATGAGTAGTTTGTTGTGAAACTGATGCAAGACTGTCTTTAATTCACGAAAGTGACAAAAGCAAAAAAACTCTCTGTTCAGAGAATAGACAATCAGCACATACACAGAAATTGCAGAAATTATTTTCGTTAGGCACCGCTTTTTCTACGCGCGATACTTATTAAATACCAAAAAATGCTCGAAATGAATAGTACAAATATTACCTAAACTTGTTTATGGCGATAAAACTGATGCATGCACCTTCTGACGGCGCTTTCACATCAATGGACTTGATGAGGTCTATGGACCCCTTCGAAGGGATTAAACTTATGGTGTGACATGGAAAGATTACTACTTTGCAGTAAGTTTGCAGTATTTTTTATAACTTGTTTGCCATTAGTTTGCAATAAATTTGATACAGTATGAATTTAACTTGCACGATAAGTTAGCTGCAAATTCAAAGTGTGGTGACTTCGGCGTTTGCGTTATCTTGCTGCAATCTTGTTATGAACTTTCAGTCTTGTCATGCTGAGCTTACTGCAACTTTGCAGGTTTTGAAAGCAAAACTGTTGCAAATTTTCTGCAAACTAAAAATGCTATGTGGGAAGGTTTCAACTTTAAGAAAAAGATCTTGCATTTTCAGCTACAGAAACTAGTAATGTAAGAAGCACACACATCAAATATAGTTCATGCTGGAAAAAGCAGTTTTGTTACAATTGTCTTATTCAGCCATAATTCTTTTGGGTTTCCATGTTTCATGTCTCGTCACTTTTGATACCATATGCGATCTAATAGTTGCTTCCGATATCTGGTCGTCGTTAAGGAAGTTAAATTTTTGTAATAAGTTTATTTGTGATGGATTAGCACTATTTTGGAAGTATTAGAATGCGTAAAAAATGGTTCGTGGTGGTTTCTGCTTTTGTACTTCCCAGCCAATTTATTTTAGATGGTTCGAAACAGTTTTAGAACATTCTCCAAGTTCAGAAGTAAGCTTCGGACGGGTCGGATTTATGCAACTCTAGAGGGGACACATAGGAGTTCCATGGAAGCGGGTAGCGCCCTTCTAGACCACTAATAATCATAAAATTCCGAATCTTCCGATTGCACCCTTAACCAACTTGACAGGAGCATCAAGAATCTCTTCTCTGTATATTTCAGCATTCACAGTTGCACTGGTAAAAATATGTCGGTCACTGCGGCCATTCAAAATGATGTCCGTCCATACCATGATTCCACGACCTTTGTATTGATGCCTTTCACGGATGTTTGCAGCCTTATTGCGTGTGATTTTCTCCCTCCATATGGTAACACGTCTGTAGTAACTCTTTCAACAAAATCGGGATTCATCGGTAAAGAGAACTCGGCTTCAGTCCGTTATACTCCAATGACGATGATCTCTGCACCACTTTAACCGGGCGCATTTCGCTACCGGAGTTAATGGAACACAAATCATGGGTTTCCTTGCATGCAGCCTGTCACTCACGGTAAACCAGAATAGTCGAGTTCTTGTTGCTGCAGCAAACTCACTGCAATCTGAACTGACGTCAATTGCCTATTTCTTTTACCAATCGTTGGCAAATTACCGTCCTGAGAGCCTGTTGTAGTGCGTTTTCTACCTTGACCTGGTTGTCTGTGGACATTATACCAGTGTCTTTAAACCGTTTCCAGATTCTTGATGTGACACTTTTGGCTATTTACAAGTCTTTACAGACCCCTAAGAGTGTCTGTCCTGCTTCCATTCTCCCTATCGCACGCAATTTCTCAAAATCGGTCAAATGTCTTCTGGACGACATATTTCACCTACTAGAAGCGAAAGTTTTACCTAATTACACGTACAATCTTTAAAATTAGACTTCAGATTACCCACGTGCGCTCCTTTTCACACGTGAACCGAAAGAACGGGCTGAGGCTGAAAAATTTGCATATATTTCTGTAGCGAATGTTAATCCCATTGGACTGCGTGATAACGTTGACATTGAGTTACCTTCCTGGAAGTTCCCTTAATGGAATTAACATAAAGCACCTTTTTACGGTTATTCCTTTAATTTTTCTCCCCAGTGTATTTTGAAAGTGGTAACAAATAACCAGTCCAAAAATAAAGTTACTTTTATTAATTGCAGGCAGCAAATTTAAAGTAATTGTTAATATTGTCTATGTAAAGTGAACAAAGATCAGGGTCACGAAACTCAACCAATGTACCGTTATTGTGTTCGTATGAACTCGTTCTTTCCCATAAGTGTCGACAACAGAACCCCATCGAAGTCCAAGATAAAGAAGTTTTACGTTTAATCTAGTTACAGTAAATTTGTGTAAACGGAATAGCAGGTATACTTGTATAGTTATCCATCCGTCTCGGGACATTAAAATGTTTTTGTTTATGAGAGGATTCCGTGTTTTCAGAAAACCTGCCAAGAAGGATTCACAATTGGAGCAAGTTTCATTTCAGATTGGTTTCAAACGTCAGCAAGCACAAATATATAGTGTTGTTTTCTTCGAACCTTGAATAGTTTTCCTTTGAGATAGGTCATCTTCACAGATTTTTCCGTAATAGGTTTATGCTCTTCAGAGGTGGTGTTATAGCAGCGGTTTCCAACCTGGGGTAGCGTAACCCTAGGGTACGCTGTGGGTCTGCCGGGGGTATGTGAAAATAATATCGATAATGGCGGAAGTCACAAAAATGTTAGGAATATCAATGTAATTAGCATCGATTTATTATATGGTTGTGTTAAGAAGATTACTAATGCAAAAAAGCATGTTTTCGTTATCTCCTAGAGCGGAAAGGGGAAGGGGGGCGTGTTTATGAGAAATGGGGGTACTCCGAAATGAAAAACCTAAGAAAGGGGTACGTGAAAGAAAAAAGTTTGGGAAGTGAGTACGTTTTAGCAGTTTTAAGGGATACTGTGAAAACGGAAAGTGTTTATAACGGAAACCTGTCTAAAACGAAAAAGTTCATAGTCCCGAAGAAAGACATACCTTTGAATTATACCTTCTAAGACGAACACCTCTCTAAAGCGGAAATTTTTATAGATCCTTTGTGATTCTGTCTTAGCAGTTTTTTCTGTTGTATTTGTATCCATGATTCAGTAAACCAAGTCTACTTTCGGGGGGGGGGGGGGGTCCGGACCCCCTGGACCCCTCCCTTGGCTACGCCACTGGTTGATAGGATCTCTAGCTTTACTGCAACTCTAACCATCATAGACATCTATAAACCTCATCAAAACAGTGTTTATAGATAGGAACCAACAATTAAACACAACTTAAAAGCCATCAATACAAGTAAATTAAAAAAAAAAGGTAAGTAATATAAACAAGTAATATAAAAAAATATATATTTTAAGTCAATTCCTACTTAGGTCAATAAGAGAATTTTTGTTCCCATTCAGTGGCGCTTAAAATGCCTCGATCAAGAAGGGGGCTCTCTCGATTATTGAAAATTAAATAATTTAATTTAATAAATGAATTAATATTTGAAAAAAAAACTGTATTAACATCAAGTGTCATCTACTACAAGTTTTAAAAAAATTATTTGAGCTTGATTGGATGAATAATAAGTATTTTATTAACGATTGAAAATTTGAACAAGATATATATAGCGAGAGTGTGAGCTAATAGTAGGAATTGAAAAAAAATAGTTTCACATTAATGAGAAATAATTAATTAGCTCGCTTTTTACGCAGTCGGGTTTTGGATTTTTTAAATTTAATTATTTATTAGTCATCATAAACAGATTTGGAAAAGACTTTAAAAATTTATAGAGAATAGCAATATATAATACTATTTAGGTTTCATAATCTCTCTGAACTTTTATGGTATATTACATCTATACTTTCTAGTATATATCACTATACCCAACCCTACGTTGTAAAGTTATTAAATATATATAAAGTCTTATTATTCTTTTAACAACGATTTTTTCATAATATTACAGTTACAAATTAATATATTTATTGTATGAAATCCTCTGTGCGCGTGTAATGCTCTCACTTCATCGATTACTTCATTAACAAAAGTCTCCATTTATGAACAACGAACAGTTTCTCTTAATATAAATTTATATAATTGAAAAAATATATATGTGTTTAGAAAAACTGTATTTCTAAATTAAAACTGTAATTGTAACTGTATTTCTGGCTTTGAAAGTTTGAATTCTAAAACGCACCGCGAAGTATTGTCTAATCGTACAACACGATAGAATTTTTTTTTCACCGTGCTACATCAGCACAGCTATTCAAAAATTGTGGGAGCGGCTCAAGTAGTCATTTTCAAAGAACTTGAATAATTGGGATGATTAATATATACTAATATTATTTAAAAATAACGTTTGTTTGTTTGTAGGGGATATTTTTTTTTAAATACCGAGCCGATTTCAAAAATAATGGTTGCAAAATGCTGGTGGCTATCTCTACTCCAACATAAGCTATATTTCATGTCGGGAAATTTGGTATAGTGGTAACTTTTAGATGTAAATACTTGCTATAAACGGTTTCTAAAACGATTCGCTAACAAAAATCGAAATTTAAAAGGGTAAAATAAGCGGAAAACCTTCTGAAAACTTTCTAAATTACGATTTATTTGGAGTTGTTAGGATCAGAATCATAAAATTTGGAATTAATGTAAATTTTCGATTCCAACAACATTACCTGTTGTCAAATCAAGAAGAGATATTTATTTCTTCTCGTCTTTCAATATTTATAAGAAAACCCATAGGTAGATTTCGTAGGAAATACTACCTATTACATTCTCCCCTATGTTGGAATTTTTAAAAAAATTTTGCAGATCTACGCCGATCATGACCCTTAGAACCCCAAACCACCCACCAGGTCAAAACTTTATATCTATCTATCTATGTATATCACTTTTTTATGGACACGATAATTTCGAAAATTTGGCACAAATCTCTTCTAAACTGGTCTAAATCAAGAGGTAGAAAATATCGGTCAAGTTCGTTAATGGGCAAAATCGAACCAAGGGGGTGAAAATAGGGAAAACTTTCTAAATTACGATTTATTTGGAGTTGTTAGGATCAGAATCATAAAATTTGGAATTAATGTAAATTTTCGATTCCAACAACATTACCTGTTGTCAAATCAAGAAGAGATATTTATTTCTTCTCGTCTTTCAATATTTATTAGAAAACCTATAGGTAGATTTCGTAGGAAATACTACCTATTACATTCTCCCCTATGTTGGAATTTTTAAAAATTTTTTGCAGATCTACGCCGATCATGACCCTTAGAACCCCAAACCACCCCCCAGGTCAAAACTTTATATCTATCTATCTATGTATATCACTTTTTTATGGACACGATAATTTCGAAAATTTGGCACAAATCTCTTCTAAACTGGTCTAAATCAAGAGGTAGAAAATATCAGTCAAGTTCGTTAATGGGCAAAATCGAACCAAGGGGGTGAAAATAGGGAGGAGTTTTGTGAAAACCGAAAAAAAAACATAATTTCTTAAATATAATACATATCAAATTTTTTAAAAGTTAGTTGTTTAAAGTTATTATTACTTCTAGGAAAAGAGGCAAAAATTTAGCCATCACAGATTTTTTATAAAATTAAAAATGGGCTCAAGCGGTGAAAAAAATAGGGTTTTAGGGAGAAAAAAATCATAGCTTCATCAATTCTTAAGATATTAAATTCATTGAAATTCATTCTAAATCTTCTTAATATTATCTACGACTTTTATATTGACTTTGTTTTTGATAGGCCCAACTCTGACCGAAAAAAAAAAAAAAAAAATTAAAAACGACAGAAAAGTGGTGGTTGAAGAAGAAAAATATTGAGAACTTCGTCAATTCACAAGATATCCAATCCGCTTTAATTTATTATACATCTTATTAATATTATCTACAACTTTCATACTGACAAGTTTTTGATGGGACCAACTCTTACAGCAAAAACAAATTAAACAAAAATAGGGGTGGACGGAAAAAATTATCGTATTAAAGTTGTACTCAAATCCAAACGGCTTATTTTCTGACTCATTTTTAAATTCATTTTTGCTCTCAAGCGCATCCAAATGGCAGGTTCTCTTATTGAGAAACTATATGATGTGCTGTATTGGTCGATTTTTTGCTAAAGGCAGAATATATTTCAAAAAATGCTGTCGAAGGGGGCATTTTAAACCGAATTTCCCAAAGCGATAGTGCTGGAAACGAAAAAAAAAAAAAAAAAATGTTTGTGCTGAGAAAATAACTGTTTGTAAATCAAGTTCTAATATATTGAACAAAAAATAAAAACACAGGTCGCTTGTAAATCTCTTTAAAAAAAACACCTCAGCAAGTTTCATGTTTTTACTCTTAAAAATAAGTCTGAAAATGTGTCAGAAAATTTCGAGTTGTTGAGCGTGGAACAATATTTTTTTGAATAGCGCCTTAAATAGGTTTCTGATAATGCCAGCTCTTACAGAAAAATGAAACTAAAAATTTGTCAAAAGCAGACAGATAAAATTGTTAAACTAGGTTTATCTCTAATCTTGATTTAGTTTTTGTTGTTGAAATTAGTTTTTAACTAAGAAATCTACCTCCGCCTGTAGGCCAAGCCGGCAGGGACTTTTTTTTTATTTCTTACATAAAGAAAACATTAAGGGTAATTCATCCATCTTATCAAAAATTGTAAGGCGAGCGATATTTTCGTGCGGATATTGTTCATTCCAAATCAATTTTTTGTTGTATTTTATACTATACATAATAATAGTATTAAAATTAATCATTCCCTATTATATAACTGATTTCATGCTTGTCTTTTTGTACTTTTTATAATATTAAATTCAAGCATCAAAATAAGTCAAAATGTATTTTCACAGCTTGAATATGAAATCCTAACAATATCTCTGATTCGTAGATTCTATTTCCAAATTATCTTAAAAATAATACAAGGACAATGGTAACAGTAAACACAACGGCGTTCAGTAATGTCTCCCTCTCACTTATTGGCTTACTGTTTACCACGTTCGGAGTCGCAGATGTTTTGGATCGCCGATATGTTTAATGGAAAACGTCAATACTGGAAAACTTCTCCATCTGCTATTCTGAACTTCTGAGCCACGTTCGTCCAAATATTTCTGTAATTCCTTGAAATAGATTTTGTAGATATTCATCTTTACATGTTTTTCATAGATCTAAATAATATGCTTTCAAATATTATTTTAAGAGGACTCGATACACTTAACTTTGAAGAACTTCGAAGCTTTTTTTTTTCTTTTCTTTTCTTTCTTTTTTTTTTTTTTTTTTTTTTTTTTTTACTGATGTACATTTATTTATTATTAGCTAAAGTACCCGTCGTTGCCCGGAATTTTAAGAATGTTTGTTTTGAAGAATCAATTTCAAAATTAAACATACAGTATAAAACAAACAATAAACAAGTAAAATTAAATTTAAAAAATCAAAAAAGCCGACTGCGTAAATAGTGAACTAATTAATTATTTCTCATCAATGTGAAACTATTTTTTATATTACTTACCTATTTTTTTATTTATTTCTATTGACTTTTAAGTTGCGTTTAATTGTTAGTTCATGTCTATAAACACTCTTTTGATGAGGCCTATAGATGTTTATGAAGGTTAGAGTTACAGTAAAGCTAGAGATCTTACCTACACATCTTCCAGGTTGTGTAATATTTAAACGGAGCTTCTGACTGTAAAATAATCAGTGAAGCATCGTCTTCATTTTGAATGGCCTATCCAATGATATGCCACTCAATAGGGTGCGTAAAAAAGTTTTTAGTCTCTAACGCCATTTTGTATTTTACGGCCGCCATTTTGCATTTATAAAAACAAAATCTAGCCCATAACCATAGGACGGTTAAGACGAATCGATAGCGACCTCATTCATTAAAATCCATCCAGCCGTTGGGACGTTTCTAGGGTATAAATAAATCCACATACCTAGATATGCGTGAAACACATAACCCTTCGTCGGGTAAAAATGCAATAAAGCCATCTTTATTTCTGTTCATCACTAAGGATAAGCTCTAGGGGTCTAAACCTTTGTAGAAATTCTAATATACACGCATACACACTCGTATATATAAGGAATAGATTTAAAAAGGGCAAAAACAAATTCAGAGAACATCAAAATGTTAAAATATACCAATATTTCCATAATCGGCTTCTTATCATGTTTCAATACGTTTTTTCAAACTCATATGACGTTATATATTTACTTGCTGACGTCCATTATATTTCCACTGTTTATAATTATCAGTCATGACTGACTCAAGTCGTGAGTTCAAATTATAAAGCAAGCAACAATGCATATATGACGTTTTTTAAGTGCTCATTAAAAGCTGCAGAATTAACAGTAATAGAATATTTTTAGTTCGAAAACGCAGAAGTGCTTCGAATACTCTTTGAGGAAATTCTAGTATGACAGATAATAATTTAACAAAAATCATTATAAAAAATATCTCGAAGTATGTATAGCTAAAATATTTTTTTATGAGATGAATTCGTATCATTAGAAAATCATTTTGTATCTTTGAGGAATGAATTACATTTTATTTTATATAAAAATAAAAAGTTTTGGTCAGAGACACAGAGAGCCAACTTGGGCCACACCTGTAATTAATTAATAATTCTGTATATTTATGTATGTATTAGTTACTTTTAAAAAAATATTGGACATTTTCATTTTCGGCCGAAAATAGGAAGATTCCGAAATTCGGTTTCGGTCTTAAAAACCTGTTTCGGTCGATTCTTAATTAAAAGATATTTATTGTGAGTTTATTAAAAACATAAACTTTTGTTAATTTGTAATGAGATTTAGATTGAACTGATTTTTTTGACAAAATGGGCTTTTCCCTACTTTTAAAATCAACGACTTATATCTAGCTTTATCATTGTCTCCTCACTTGTGTGATGTAAATAATGGCTACTGTATTTATTTTATTATTTGGCTTAACCCTTTATCTACTGACGGTACTTATAAGTACCATTAAAATAACTTGTTATAAAATTCTTTTAATACATCGATTAGTTGTAATACAGTTTAGAATGAGTTATAGATACATTACTTCATCTTGTTCCAAAAGCATTATGTGTTACACAAAACAAAACATTTTTAAAAAGATGATTTCTTTGGCCTTTGCATCTTTTCAGCATTCTTGGCGGTGAGGGGGAATTTTTCAATTCGGAAATATTTCTTTATTTCTATTGTAAGAACATTATATTTGTACATTTCCTAATTCTACAAAATACTAAGAAAAGTATTTAAAATAAAAGATTCGAATGGGGTTATAAATATTGCACAAAATCCCTATAAAATCAAATTTAATTAATCCTTCTAAAATTTATTAAATGATTATATAACTTCTCACGTAGTTTTAATAATTCGCGAAAAAGGCTTTAGAAGATAAAATTTTCATGAATTCATAATTCAATACATATAGGGTTAAAATAGGCAATTATTGACAGAAAATCTAGAATAGATCTAGCATGTTTGCATTTTTATTTCACCATTTAACCAAATGCAGGATTTTTTGTATTGTTTCGAAAAAATTACACATGATTCTCAGAAAGGTTTATTACACAGGAAAAATAATGAAAAAAATCAGAGGTGCATTTTTCGTATAATACGTCAACGTTTTCTTATGTTACACATCTGCAATACAAGTAAAAACTACTGTCATAACTAAGTATTGCAAATTAATACATATTTTAATAAGTATTGAATCTAAATACCTTATTCCATATAATTTTTTATTTTGTAAAATTTAACCCTAACCCGGATAGCTTAATATTTAGAAAATCCATCAAAAATGTACCTATTTTTTATTACTGAAATTGAATAATTATAAGGTTTCTAAATAAAATATGCAATTAGTTTTTTGTTGTTGGTTTTGTTGTTGTTGTTGTTGTTTTTTTATGGCGAAAAAAAAAGATGTTATAGAACAAATTCACATTTGTAGAAAAGCCATCATGCGAGAATTGTGTTCTTAACGTTTGTTTTACACCATACAAATTAATACGAATAAGACCTTTATTTTTCACATCTTAGATCTTTATTTATCATCATCACATAATTTTTTACAAATAATATCTGAAATTATACATTATACAATATACATTAAATTTTTATTATTATTATTTTTTTTAGTGTGATATACTATTTCGAAACATGCAATACAAAGTCCAACATCAAAACCAGCGCCAAAAACCAAGCCCAAGAAAGGATATTCAAAGACTTCACACGGAAATGCCAGTCTAATTTTTCTGGTTTCCGACGTTTTTTCTAGCAATTAAATCTCCTGCCCCGAAATATGACGGGCACGAGAAATAACGAACGATATGTCAGCCCGCGATATTGACGGGAGCGATAATTAAGGGGATAAATGCACGAATTATTCTTTTAGAACTGTGTTTTTTTTATTTTACATTAAAGATTTGACACCAGAAATTTTAAGATAAATTTTTAAGTTTATTTAGTAGCATATTTTTTGTAATTTTTACAGGATTACTATTCTTGTATAAATATAGTGGTTGCTAAGAGTTAAATAAAAAGTAATGCATCATTATATATGACTGCAGATATGTATCACTATGCATTTAAGGGGGCCCGGGACACATTTTAAAATAATTTTTATTTATTGAGTTAAAATTCTGAATTTTTTTGTGATGGTAAACCTTATCATTTGTAAACAAAATCACATGATAAAACTTCGCATAATTTTTTTTTTAATTTAAATTTAAAATTTATAAAAAAAAAAGTGGGTGTAATTTAAAATCGTTATAACTCGGAATATTATTTATAGAATTTCAATTTTTTTTTCATTTAAATAAACAAAAATATATAAATTTTAATTTTGATTCAGCATTTTTAAAAATATTAATTTATAAAAAATTTTAAAATACTTAACGAAAATTTAAAAAAAAAATGGTGCAACTTAAAAAAAAAAAAAAAATCATATTTTCAAAAGTAAATACTTTTTTTCAAATATGCTGAATCAAAACTAAAGTAAAACAATTTAAAAAGATATATTCCAAGTTTGAACCTTTTATCTTTAACGGTTCTCGAGTTATAAGAATTTAAATACGATTAATGGTGGAAAAACTTTTGAAGAAAAACACATTTTTACAAGAAGTCGTTTCCATGGCAGCCATTGCTTGAAAGCTAGATTTTGAAAACAAACCAAACCAAAAAAAAAATATTTTTTGTTCTAATTCAGATAGAAATATGATTTAAATGTCATTTTAAGCAGGAGATTTTGACAGAGATAAAACAGAGAGATTTTTAATGAAATAAAATGTTTTAGAAAAATTTGAAGATTTTTGTGTTCCGGACCCCCTTAAGGGTTAAATTAGAAAACAGCAAAAAATATTTAGACATAAACTGAAAAATGAAAAAAATATTATTTTTACACTGCTTTTGGCGAACTCCTTACTTGCCTGTAAAACTAGTTTTTCCACGGTAACAGTAATACTGCAGCAAACGTTTTTGTGTTAGTGGACGGGAAAATGCAAACGATTAGTTAAAATGTAGAACATTTTTTTTCCCGGAAGATTTCACATGAGAGTAAAATATCAGAATTAGCGATATAAAGAGGCGTGATATAATGAGGCGTTACTTTATAATAACAATTTGAAATAAAAAAGAAATTATTACAAGCTAGGTGGAAGGTCGTCGAGTATGATGGTTAGAAAAATATATTTAAAAGTGATTTAAATATTATTTTCTTTCGTTATCTTTACTGAACAGATTTCGAAAACACTATACGTTTTTATAGAAAATATTGCAAAATAATTAGTAGTTTATTCAAAATTCATATCTTTTATTCAAGAATATTAAAATATTTCTGTCGTTCAATTTTGAGGCTGAATTTTCATGTAAACATATTTGCTTGTAAGCACGTACGATGTTGCTCTGTCTAGTTTTTAGTATTTCCTTTCTTATTTATTTATTTATTTATTTATTTACTTATTTATCTGTTAAAATTATTCAGTTTTATTTACTTTTCTTTATGAATAATAATAATAATAATATGTTTATACGCTAGTAAAGTGACGAAGTAGTTGATTTTACTTATTTATTTATTTCAAGCAAAGATACTTCAAAACCTAATATAGATAACAATTCTTATTGCGTCACTGTAAAAAAAAAAAAAAAAAAAAAAAAAAAAGTAATTATTTTAAATAAAATAAAATATTATTTATTTTGAATACCTTATACCTTTTCACTATTTTATTTAAGAACGATTTTGAAAAATTGATAGTGACTCAAAACTTTTTCCTAAAAAACTAAATGAAAATATTTATCAATTTTGAGAAATGTGATTTTATCTTATTTAAAATAAACTTCAACAGGATTTAAGGAAAGTTTTAAAAGCAGGTTTAGGGTCGAATAAAGGTATTTACAACTTTAATTTTACACTATTCAATGATATTCTAAATTTAACAAATATTTGTGTTTCTAAAAATCGAAAAATAACATTCGTATTCATCTCTAAAATAAGATGGCGCTACCAGCTAGAACAATACACGGAATCATGATCGCAGATTTTTGTTTTCAATTTTAGTTATTATTTGAGTACACGTCTCTTCGCTTTAGTATTAGAAATGTCTGATAGAGTAATGTACAATAAATAAATAGAGTTATAATGCACAATAAAAAATAAGAGATTCTCATTCAATTTTAGAGTATGCCCTAAATTAAAATATAATTTTAAACTAACTATACATTAAGAAAAGTTGATAAATAAAATCATTAAATGCGTGTTGTAAAATTTCAAATGTCTGGAAAATTCTTCTTTTAAATATATATATACACGTATACATCCAAGCAATATTATCAAATGTACGATTCAAATTTTATTTTAAATTTTATTTTTTTATTCAGACGTTATTGTGTAATAGATATTTTCAATAAATATGCGCATGGTTATTTATAAATAGTATATCTACTACCATGTGCAATAAATTCAGGGGCGCCATTTGAGGGGGGCTGGGGGGGGGGGCAATAGCACCCCCCCCCCCCAAGGAATTTGATATTTCAGAAAATTTATCAACCATCATATGTAGGGATGCACCGAATAGTGATTTTGGCTGAATACCGAATGCCGAATATTTGGTCTGCAGGTAAGCCGAATACCGAATATTCGGCCAGCCGAATAGTAACTGTTAGGCTGAAAACCGAATATTAGGGCAGCCGAATAGAATCTATTCGGCCGAATACCGAATATTCAGCTGGCCAAATACTTGTATATCTCAGTGTTTAACGTTAAAAAGTTAAATTTTAAACAATTTTTTATAATAATTAGCACAGATACTTCCATTTTGCAGACCTGCCAACCTTTGAAAATGAGAAATCGTAGCACCCAAAATTCAAATTAATCTAGAGGTTGGTTGGTTGGTTGCCGTTTTTTACACTGCAAATCGGGAGCTGATTGCTTTTGGTTCGGGCCGAATTTAGATTCCTGCAGGTTGGGTTAACCCGATTTTTCAAAAGTTAGTTCTTTATACTCTTTCAGATTAAAAACTATATATGTATCATGACAATAAACAAAGTTTTTTGTCTGCGTGCGATGTTTTCTGAAAAGAGCACAGAGCTGGGGTGATTCTAAGTAAAAAAAAAAAATCAGAAATTCACAGAAAATTTTCTGTAAGGAGTGTGTGTGTGTGTGTGGGGGGGGGGTTACAATCTAATTATGCATTTATTTCGCGGCCCTTTCACAAAATTTGCGCTTTTATCCGCAATGCTTTGGCGAAATTTGCTTTTTTCGCGATTCTTTGAAGAAATTTGCGTTTTTCCGCGATCCTTGACGAAATTTGGGGGGTTTTTTTCGCGATTCTATGAGAAAACTTGGATTTTTTTCCGCATTCCTTTGACGAAATTTACGTTCTTCCAGAATCCTTTGAAGAAATTAGCATTTTTTCGCGATCCTTTGACGAAATTCGCGTTCTTTCCGCAATCCTTTGACGAAATTTGGGTATTTTTTCTGTGAGCCTTTGACGAAATTTGGATATTTTTTCCGTGAGCCTTTGACGAAAGTTGCGTTTTTCTCGTGATCCTTTGACGAGATTTGCGTTTTTTGAAATCCCTTGGAACAATGTGTTTTTTCGCGATCCTTTGACGAAATTCGCTTTTTTTCGCGATCATTTAAAGAAATTTGCGTTTTTCTCCGATTCTTTGATGAAATTGGCATTTTTTTCTGCGAACGATTGACGAAATTGGTTATTTTCGGCGTGTGTTTTATTTGGAGAAAATCGTAGTTTTAGGCCGATTTTCGTGGCATCGTAGTTGTTAGCTCCAAATCGTAGAAACTACGATTTTTTCGTAGCAGTTGGCAGGTCTGATTTTGACAAACAAGACTATTTTTATAAGTAAATTTTGTACTAAAAAAAGTATGTTTTGAGTTGTTATTTAAGAAGAGGTTGATTTTTAAAAAAAATTAAATATCAAATTTTAAATTCAATGACTTCAATTAATTCAAACAAATGAAAATAATTCTTTCATATTGAACAAGAAGCAACATATCATTCCACTTCTTTCATCAAAAATGAAAGGCGTACAAGCCGTAGCAGAATTTTCATATATAACTGTATGAAAATGAAGATATTTTAGCGAAATTTGCATCACATTAATTTGCTTGTATAGAATGTGATGATATCCTTGGAAGAGACTGGATTTTGACCAGTGGTACACTATAGGTATTGTTAGCTACATTCTTAATAAAATAATGTCTAGCTCGGTGCTATTTAGATATGAATGGTTGCTATTTCCAGCACTTCTCGTCATGGTATCATATTTCACAGAAATTAAAGTAACTCTGTTGACAATATAGTTACAATACCTTCATTATTGTTAAAGTAACAAAAGAAAATAAAGTTTGACTTGGGGATGCACTGTATTTCTGACTGAATAAGTGAATTGCGATCCTGATTTACTGGACAAAAAATTGCCTGTTTTGATGCTTATTATGCACACCTGAAAGTTTCTTCCATTTTGTTTAAAAACACCCTGTTTGCGAAAAAGCAAGAAACGGATTATTTACCAGATAATGCTCAGTAACTTGCATTTCCACATTTATTAATTCCTGTGAACAAATGAAACGTCATTAATGGTTAATTTTTTTAAGTGACATTTTTAAAACAACAAATAAATAATATAAAATCACTCTCTTTTATTTAAAGATTCTAATTATTCTAAATATCTTTATTAATTGACAGTTAAAAGTAGAAGTTGTGTAACGTTTAAAAAATATTTTTAAGAGGTTTTTTAAGTATGCGAAAAAACCGAATAGTTTGATATTCGGCCTAAACGATTATTCGGTAGTATGGCCGAATAGGCCGAATATCGAATAGATACCGAATATTCGGTGCATGCCTAATCAAATGTAAGACTCAAACATATATTAGAAAATTGCTTAAACTCTAAAATAACTTATCAGATTTTATTGCAATAAAAACATATACATAAATGAATGCTTAAGCATAGAAATTAATAATTATCAAAAAAATTTCCTAAAGCCTTACTGTTCGAACTCCCTCAAGGTGAGACATATATCTTTAATGAGTACTTTGGTTAATTTTAAAAATACATGTGAGAATTTTTTTTATCAGTTGCTTCTCAGCTGTGTGCAAATTGATCATGGGAAAACTCGTCAAAATCATTGACACAACAAACACAATGATTTTCTTCTAGCCAATTCTCGAATAAGTGCAAAGAAAATAATAACATTTAAATCCCACTGATGACTGAAAACGTTCTGGGTTTTCCTAAGGTATTTTAAATAATTTTAAATTATATGTATGCACATGAAGTAATTCTTGTGCATTTATTTGTGCTTTTTATATGAATATTAATTATAAATTTTACCTTTTCTGTTGAAAAATGAAGATATATACATAGTATTCATTAATGTCCAAATGTGTATTTTTTTTATCTGAAAAATATTCAAAATTTCTTTGAAAAATCGGATTAACATGAAACTATCTCATAATAGTGAAAACACAATCTGAAAAAATTAACGCTTTACCTTCACTTGCAGAAAATCACTAACGAAAATTTTCTTATACTTACAGATCACAAAATTTGCAAATTTCGCGACCTATTCATGACGTTCGTTGGCTGATTATCTAATGGCTGGTTGAACTTCATGATCGCGATCATCTGACGAAATTTGCGATTTTTTCCGCCATCGATTCACGGAATTCACGATTTTTTTCCGCGATCAACTGATGAAATTCGATATTTGTTTTCGTGTTGTTTTTTTTTTTTTTTTTTTTTTTTTTTTTTTTTTTTTTTTTTTTGACAAAACTCACGATTCCTTATCACTATCATTTATTGAAATTCGCGATTATGTTTCTGCCACCGACTAATAATATTTGTGATTTTTTTGCGCGAGAGTTAGGCAAAATTTTGGACCTTATTATGTGATCGTTTGGCGAATTTCTTCTCGATGTTATTGCGCGATTGTTCGACTAAGTTTTCGTGATTTTTTACGCAATCTTTTGACGAAATTCGCGATTTTTTTCGCAATCCTTTTACAAAATTCAAGATTTCTGTTTGTGCAATCATTTGACGAAATCTGTATTTCTTTTTGCGATCTCTGATGAAATTAGCGATATTGTCCATGGTCGTTTGAAGAAATTAGCGATTTTTTAAGCGACCATTTTGAGATTTTTTTTTTAAACTTCCACGATTCGCGATTTTTTCTGCAACCCATTGATGAATTGATTTTGCGGATTTTGAAAGAAAGAAAAATTGCGGACTTTAACGAAAATTTAAAAAAAATTGTGGAATTATCACATGCTTGTGAAAGAAGTTATGGAGACAAAATCATGTAGAGCATGTTTTATTGCGCGGGATTTTTTTTCTGTGTAATTTGTGAAATTCTGCAAGTTGTGCAATTTTCCGCGTTCCCTGTTCCTTAAAGAAAAATTTTCCTTGTCCTTCGTCAGGAAATTCATGAAATGGTGCCCCTGTAAGTAAAACTTCGAAAGGTACTAGAAAAAAGCTCCATTTAAGCAGGTTTCCGTCTTAGCAAGTATAATTGTATGATGTTTTTTTCAACGAAATTGGATTTTTTCCCCTTCTAGAAAGAAATCTGTTATAAACAGGTTTCGTTTTCACAAGTTTTACTCTAATACATCTCTTTTCAGAGCTGTACTATAGAGCGGATGGTTTAACAGTCAATGAGGATACCTGTAAAAATGAAACCTGTCTATAATAGAATCCTGTCTAAAAAGAAAAAAAAATCATGTCCAATATATTAAAACCTATATTATTACCTTCTAAAACGGTAACCTGTCTAAAACGAAACATTTAATTGGTTCTGAGTTTCCGTATTCGAAGTTTTTACTGTTATTGTAAGCATAAGTCAGTAAACGTTTCTCTTACGGGGGTAGGGGGGTGTTAGACCCCCCTTGCATCCTAACCTTAGCTATATAGCATCCCTCAAAAAATGTTCCCCCCCCCCCCCAAGAATATTCTGAAATGGCGCCCCTGAATAAATTACAAATACACAGAAACATACATACAGAAACAATATTTGTATACTTATAGGAGTAGTTATTGATCGATACAACTATTTTAAACCACGCAATTAATATAAGTAATATATGTTAATTATATTCACTATACATTACTTTACCTAGGAAAATAAAAATGCTAACTAATTTTTTGAGAATCAATTTTATTATATCATTCTCAATTTCTCAATTTTAATGACGGTGAATTTAATTTCCAAATTTCTTACTTTCAGGTGCTAAAACCATCAAAATTGTTCATGCCGTAGCTGGTGGGGGGGATCACCAGGGTTTGACCCCCCTCCAAAATTTTCGTCAGGATGACAATCAATATTCCCTTTAAGTGTCAGTCAAGAAGGTCATCAAGATCAAGATCCAAAAATTAAACTTTTATGCCAGCCTATTTTTATTGTTTGATTCCGTCAGCATATTGCAAAGCGAGTGCAAGTTCTAGGACATCTTTAAAATTAATACGAATTTTATAGAATAGGCCAACTAAAATTTAACACTGTTAAATAAAAAGAGTACAAAACTCTCATATAGATTGCCTGACTTGATTAACTGAAGATGTTGAAGAATGCAGTAAAAGTCTTTTTTTTTTTTTCCAAATATCCACAAATTTAAAAAAAATATCGAAAACAGCTGTTTCAACAGACACGGGCTCGGGTTCGATTTCTATATCAGTTTCCGGGCTCAGACTCAAAGTAAAAATTCTATTTCTTCACCAAAAAAAATACATAAATAAATAAATAAATGTTATTTGTAAAACGAGAATATAGTCTAAGATTTTTACAGTGTTTTACAATCATTTGAAAAGGAATTGAATTTTTATAAGGAGAAATATTCTACCTGTTTCTAAAATCTTTGGACGATCAATGTTAGTACCACGAAGATGTCGTGGGATATCCCTTGTCTATCTCACTTTCTGTTTGAAGTCCTTTTGTAGAGTGAGTTGCAAAATGAAACTCGCTGCGATATTTGCACATTGATATCTTAAAATAATAAGAATTGTGACTTTTGCGCATTTATGCCAGTTTTTGATCATAAGTGACTAATTTGCTACTTTAAACTAGGGGTGGACATTATTTAACGTATTAGGATAAAAAAAAAAACACTGTTACTATGTTGGAACCTAATATTCCATTAGTATGTTACCGAAAAGACCCTGTTAATTAAATAACATATGGTTTTAAATGGCAGCGTCTTCATTCATTTGCCTTATTCAAGAATTCAATTTCGTGTCTCTAAAATAAAACAACATTCACTAAAAACGTCCTAAATTGTTTCTTTTGAGACGTGCGCATCTTCACTCTCTAGTTATAGGTGACTCTGTTAGATGTGTGATGCTAAAAAATTATTTTACATTTCATCAATCCCCAATGCATAAATAGTAACAACTTGCGCCACTAATTAAACGCTTTTCCGGCTTGGTGCCTGGTGCTAGGTCACCACCATCACCTTCTCCGATTCTGACTGTGCAAAACAGAGCATAAACGAAACACTGAAACAAATAGTCGTTCAGAAAAACATCTGGAAATTGGTAAGAAAAAAGCACATGCTTGACATGTTTTGTATTCATGAATCGTATATATATATATATAAATATATATATTAAATGTTTTCATTTAGCATTTCCTTAACAAAAAGCTAAATTTGACTTTCTAAAACCCAGCAAAGTTTTGTCTAACTTTTGACCTAACCAATCTTTTTCCAACTAAAAGTACACTTTCGTGCTTTTTTTTTCTTGTTTTGCTTCTAATTTTCAATGAGTAAATTAAAAAATTTATATACCTATGAATTATATTGCCAATTATATAGCTCAGTTACACATCAGAAATGGAATAGGAATTACAATAAATTTCTTTGAACATAAAGTTGCAAAAATTCAAGGGATTTTTTTTTCTTTTTTTTCAAAATAGCACAACAACACCCCTGTTCAATATTTCATACTAAAATTGAACAATTTTGCATAATTTAAAAGCATCAATTTTTACCCCCCCCCTCCCCCCCCCAAAAAAGAAAAAAAACCAGCAAAACTCGAGTTTAGAATCATTAAATTTATAAAAAGTACCTTTCTGAAACATTTAAGTAAAATTCATTTATTTATAAATTTATGCCTTAAAAATTTTAATTCTCGATTTTGGATAGAAAGTCCATTTCAAAAATTACGAAACACTATTTGACTGCATCCAAATAAAATGCAGGAATTTATCATTTTTTAATTGATTACCGCGTTTAAAACGTGTATATTAGAACTTAGATTGATTTCAATTGAAAACAGCAATAGAAAACTAACCGCAAATAATTCCTCAATTCATTCGGAAAATTTTTCATTACGCCATCAGTAAATCTAGTTCTTAACGTATAAAATGATCCATTATCGTTTTAAGCATCTGAATAAACAAAGATAATAGAACATATTTGCAATTATTTATCTCTTAAAATTTTCTGCGGTCAATATAACATTTGCTTATTTTGAAACATTTGTTACCAAAGTGTTTTAGGTTAAAAAAAATACGCTAAAGGATAATTTTGTCTCAGTGGAATGAATGAAAGAGTGTTTTGCACATGGAGTAATTATTCCTCAATTCATTCGGAAAATTTTTCATTACGCCATCAGTAAATCTAGTTCTTAACGTATAAAATGATCCATTATCGTTTTAAGCATCTGAATAAACAAAGATAATAGAACATATTTGCAATTATTTATCTCTTAAAATTTTCTGCGGTCAATATAACATTTGCTTATTTTGAAACATTTGTTACCAAAGTGTTTTAGGTTAAAAAAAAATACGCTAAAGGATAATTTTGTCTCAGTGGAATGAATGAAAGAGTGTTTTGCACATGGAGTAATTATTATGAGGAAGTAATGGGAAAGGATTTAATCTGTGTTGATATTTTGAATGAGAGATATTTATGGACAGTTTCTCTGAATATTTAAAAGGGTTATTACTACGTACTCATGGAGGATTTTTGGGGGTGGGCGGGGGGGGGGGTGATTCTCGCACTATAAATTTCGCTTTTTGGCCAAGTATTTTTTATATTTTTGTTTTATCATTGCGTTTAATGGGAGCCGGAAAACATTTAATTTCTGTGATTTTATTTCGCTGAAAAAAAAGAAAGAAAATAGCCTCCTATAATTTGTGAGAAAACTTAATTTTAGTACAGTTATAATTAATTTGGAAAACATATTTGTACGAACGAAATTTGTTTGGACGAATTTCATTTGATTAAAAGCATATAAATAATATTTTTGTGTTCTTGTGAAATTAGCTTTGAATATGCGTTGACAGATATAGCTGCTATGAAGTCGGGGGTCAAATTTCTCTTTTTTAATACTTTCCACCGTAGTTGAAAAGTGTTTATGAATTCGGTTTCTTTGTCCATCTGTCTGTCCTTGCTCTAACTCGTGTAAATATTGTCCGATTGCCATGAAATGGATATATGTTATTCTTGGGCTTTAGTATGACTTGTTCGGTATTGAAAAGGAAGCGGGTAGCATTTTTGGTTCATTTACAAGGCCATTCAAAAGAATTCCGTTACATTACGGTATATGAGGGAAAATCGCTTGCCGTGTATTATAATGATATTACAGTATTTAAAACACATTTAAATTGATATACATCACTGAGGTGTACTGCAAGGTTCTTACTATAGAATATGGTGTGCATAGAACTTATCGTTTATTTACAGGAACACACAAAAGTATTTCGATATAGAAGAAAATGAGCAATAATTGAACTATTGAAGCCTACGCATAATAATTGCTGGAAGTGCGTTTTCATTTTGAAATTTAACTATTTTTTAAATATTACTTGGTGTGTATAAATTCTAGATCATATACAAGGTCGAACAAAAGTTCTCAACAACATTCGTCTATTAACTGAAATTGCTGAGCGGAAATTTTTGACGGTGCTATGCGTTTAACTGCACTGACATTTAGCATATTATGTAGTATGCATGGATATCTGTAGATCATATACAGGGTTGCAAAAAAAAATCGTACATTTTAACGACTATTCATGGTAATAGCAGAAATCGTGTTTTCAAATGCATTCTGTATTTTGCAAATTGTTCATTAAGACGTCATCTTCCACCTATGTAAATTGTGAAATTTTGTTATAGTATTCTGAATGTGTTGGAAAGTGTTTCATAATCTAAACTATATGCAATCTTTTTTAGAAATCGTGTTTTTAAAACTGTGTTTAATATTATACAGTGCGTGTTTCTTATCGTTTACCAATAACTAATTTCTAAGCCGTTAGCTTTAGAGGCATAGTAAGTTTTAAAAATGTTTCAAATTTTGTTTTGCATCCCATAAAAATCGATTTACATTACAACAATTACTTTTTAAATAGGTAAGGAATTACAAATTTCATACATATGCCTGCATCCTATAAGTTTTATTTGCAAGAAGTTTTTCCATGTTTTAACAAGTAAAACAGCAAAAATTTATTCTTGTATGGTCAAAACTTACTGAGTTATGATACTTGGAATTTTATGAATTTTCAATGTTTTAATCACCATAAATGGAAAAACATGTTTTTAGTGTCAGAAAACGCGAAAAATGCATGAAATTCAAAGTATTATAACTAGGTAAGTTTTTGTCTTGCAAAAATTAAGTTTTTAGCCACAAACTGATTCTGATTCATCTGAATATAAAACAGCATTTATAATTACGTCAAAAAATTACTTCAGAAATTTTTTTGAAAGACCTTCTAATTAAAACATCCGTCGACCGGATATACAGCGATTAGTTATATGTTACAAAAATAACAGGTTGTTGGAACCTGTTACCTGTACAAGTGTGGAACGATGTAACCTGTTAACAAAAAGTAACTATATTTCCCATCTCTACTTTAAACAGATATTCAGGGACATCAAAATCACGAAATGTTGTCATGAGAGAGCATTTACAATTAATGCTTATTTCAATTCAAGAAAAGTTTTTTAAATGATATAATTCTTGAAAGAATTTTAAAATGTCAATAAAATTTTTCTATTGTTTATTTTCGATGTCGTGCTAGGACGAGTTCGGGATCCGAAAAAAAAATTATCCGACCGCATATCTAGTTCCCACATATACTACTGGCAAGACATTTGACGATAAAGCATTTTTAAAAATTATTACATTAAAAAACATTAATTTGCTAACACTAATGTCAACATATCAGCGAAGCAGTATCAACACAAATGAGATTATGAATTAGGTTGCAGTAATTATATTATTCAATTAATTCAGAGTAGATCTTAATTTTTAAAAGTCGCTTATATTCAATCAGTAAGCATTGAATTTAAAATAAAATTAGAATCAAATTTTAAGTCCGCATATCCTCCCTCTGAAATATTTTTCTGGCTACGTGCTTGAAAATTATGCATTTTTAAGAAGGGGAAAAAATTATTTTAAATAAACCGAACATTTTAAATCCAAGTTTCGGATAAACGGGCCATTTTAAAACTCTTTGCAGATCGCAGCAATTATCTTCTGATTTGTTTTTAAACTTTTATTTATTTATTTTAAACCGCACTTTAAATGCTATAGCTAAATGCTGAATCTAAATAAGATGTATAATCGAAGTTTTATGTCAAATATACATAAGAATTAAATTATACAAAAATATTCAAATTTAATAATTCAAAGTTCGAAGTGTGTTTTATATCCAGACGAGGCGGGGAGCATGACGCACCCGATCCGTAAACGTGTTATTTTTACAAAATGTTTAATAATAATAAAAATAAATAAATAAACTAAATCCTATTTTCGGTTATAAAAATGGGATTTTCTGTAAACTTGATTTAAGCATTAAATTAATAATTCACTAAAATAGATTTTTATTCAAGGGCTGTGCATATATAACGTTATCACTTTAGGGAGGAGGGATGTGTTTGTCACTTGATATCGTAAGATATCTCTAGGGGTAGGGGGGTGACTTTTGATATTGTTATCATTTTTGATTCAACCAAAATTTTCCTTTTGTGTGTGTGCGTGTAACTTTTTATTTACATTAAAATAGTTTCGTTTAATAGTTTGTATCTATTTTTATGAAAATATCAAGTTATTATTAAAACCATTAAATGGTTATAATCTTTTTTTCATACCAAAATATGGAACACCCCAACGTTTGACATTCCTATTCTTGCCATATGCGCATATAATCCGCTATTGAAGAAACCAGGTACGAAGTACGTTTGAAATTGTACTTTGTTGTGTTTATTAATAAAGAAAAGAGGAAGAATATTATCTATCCGTTTTGTTGATAAGAAGTTTTGCTTCCCCCCCTCTCCATGAAGGGTGCAAGTGAAAGAAAAAAATATTATACTTGGATGCATTATGTAACCAAAAAGCCATTATTAAATATTAAATCATTCTATATATAAAAAAAAGTAACGATTTGGAAAAGGGTCAAACGATTTGGAAACGGACCAATGAAAATCTGCGTAGATCTTCCCGGTATCCCGATCCTAGATCGGCATCCATATTTTTGTGACCGGGGGGGGGGGGGGGGTCTTTCTTCGTTAATATTAAGAAAACTGTTTCATACAAAAATATGAAAATCGGTGGTATTATAGAAAAATGTTTGATAAACATGCTGGTGCAGACAATTTTTAAATCGAATATTTTTTTAAAGATATATTTAATGTTAAAGTTGCTCCAAATCGTTCCATTAAGAAAGTTTTATAGGAGCAAAAGCTATACATAGGAATTTAAACATTTTTAGATCATTTTATACGTTAAAAGTTCCCGGTGAACAGACTGCATTTATTTTTTTAATTTGACTCATTTTTTGAGGATTTATATCCATTTTAAATTCAATTTTTCAGCATTTCGAGAGATATTATTTACATATTTTCGAAAAAGGCATTATTTTAAACTGTTGCCAATTTTAAAAACAGCGCAAAGAATAATATTTCCTTCAAATAAAAGATTTATTTACAAGTGGCTATTATAAACAGAAAAAAAAAACTTTGAAATTAGAATTAAGTGATTACGTGTTAAAAATCAGGAAAATATTGAATATCACGTCATAAAAACTATAGTTACACGTGAATTTCAAAACAGAAAGAAAATTTTTAAATAATAAATTCATTCTTATGCGTTAAAAGTCATAAATGGAGGAAATTACGTAATATTTAAAAAGGCCAGACAATTAACAGTCGGCAAAATAACTTAAATTTAAAAATATATTTGCGCGACACATTTATTTCTTATTTTGAAATAATCTTTTCAACTGGTATCGTGAATTTTAAGACAACGCAAACAATATTTCCTTTCTAACACCAAAGGTATTTTCATGTGAATATTAAAAAGAAAACAAAACTTTGGTGAAAATTACGTCAGATTTAAAACAATACATTTCAAATGTCTTATTTAAAAGAACTTCATAGCGTTTTTAAAAAATACAGAGAGACAAAGACTCTGTTTACTTAATTCATTTTGCATTAGCTTATTTTTAAATTTTTAACTAATGTTTTTTAATCAAGGACGAAAACAGCCATTATAACTCTTAACAGCGGCTGATTTCGCCTTAAAAATCTCCAATCAAAGGAAACTGAATGAAAACTCGTTTACAGGGAGATCACCTCTGTTTTTTTTTAATTATAATTCAATCTTTTTAAAGCCGATGAAATTAGTGTGCTTTTATGATCGGGATGTCTGAACGGGGGGTAGCTCGTAGGGGGTAGAGCCCTCTAGTACTTTTAAAAAGTATCTTTCAATTTTAAATTTTATTTCATATAAAATTAGTTCATTTATAGTAATGATATTTTATTGACTTCTTCTCATTAATTGAATCAGTAAATTATGGGAATAATAAATATAGTCAGAGTATAGCCAGATCTGTATATCGCTGTAAACTTATAAAGAGAAAAAAAGTCAGACACTGATAACGATATTATTAAGGAGAAGAGGCGGAGGGAAGGGGATTCGAGGAATAATAACGTATGATATTGTAAGAAAGGGAGGGGCTCCAAAATTACTAAAAAGTTGATAACGTTATATGCAATGTGTCCGTAATGTCGTGGTGTACTTTTGATCCGTCACAAGAAATCAACGAAACAAGATGGAAATATGAAATCTTCACCAAATAGTAATAATAATAAAAAAATCCAAGTTTCATACCTGTTCAGTGCAGTTCGATGTTGTCTCCATTTAAAACAGAGAACCACAGACGTTATTTACTCTGTTACACCATACGTCCTTAACTGTGTGTGGGTTTAACTTGAATATCGTTCAGATGTGTGTAGGGCAACAAATGGAGGCCACATCGAATTGCACTGAACAGGTATGAAACTTGGAGAGTTTGTTTTTTATTTGGTGAAGATTATTATTAGAAGATTTGGCGCACTGTATGTACTGCCCCTCACATCACAATTCGGACTGAATCATCGAGTTCCAAAGTAGAGCAATTTTGACAAATCTTATGAGATGTCTCTATTCCCTGCTAGATATGAGTTCGAGGCTATTTCTTCGGAGCTCGAACCCGAAAAGTTTTGTATCATCAGAACCCGAGGCTGATACCAAAAGCTATCAGTTGAAAACTGTTAATAAGATTTTTAAATTGCTCCAAGATTAATTTTCTCATTAAAATATCACTATTTACATAAAAATAAGTATCCATCCTTAATTCTCCACCATGACAACCTTTCGTGATTTTCATGTCCCCTGAAATCTGTTTAAAAGATCAATTTAGTTATTTATACTCAACTATTGACAAAAATCTCCAAAAGTCGCAATTCTTATTGCTTTAAATTTTAAGATGCTGTTGTAAAACAATGGCAGAAAGATACGAGTTTTGTTTTCCACTAATTCTGGTAAAGGACTTCAAACAGAAAGCAAGATTAGATAAGGGATAGCCCACGACTTCTTTACGTTACTAACCGTGGAAACTCTTCAGAATCAGACTTTACTAACTTTATCTTTTTAGAATATATACTTTATTATTTCGTATATTTCATATAAAATTGTTTTTCTGGTGTACTTAGTGGTCAAGCTAAAAAATTACTTAATGTTAAATGTAGAAAATTTGTTAAAATTTTCAATTAAAAACAAGTTCCTATTTACGTTCTAACCACCGGGTCGGACAGCATGTTCTCTAACCAAGGTAGCCGAAATTGGATTACTTACAAGGAAGGTCTCCATACGGGCATACTCACAAGGAAGGTCTCCATACTGGGCATACTCAGAATATGTTGAAAAAAATGCTAGTGAAAGTACTCATGTATGTAATAAAGGATCAGTTAAAATTAGCGGCGGAATTACAGTAGAAAATCTGTAAAAAAATAAAATACTTTCGAATAATTGGCGTGAAAAGACGAAAGCGGCACGCAATTTGGCGAGCAGCACTTTTCCTCGCCAAAAGCAAACGATTTTAATGAATCTGAAAATTGTTTGATTTTGAGAATATGCGGTATTTAATGAACTTAAACGTAAACCATGAAAGAATTTATTATTATTACATTTTGTATTATACTTGTTGCTTGTTGCCGATTTGAACGAAATTTTGGCATTGTTTTTATTCTCCAATCCACAATTTTTTTTAAAAATGTAAACGGCTTTATCGGTTATAAAAATAACTTTTAACGCTAGATGAATAATGCTGCCGTAATACATTTCCATACCGAATAAGTTGTTTCCATGGCAACAAAGTTGAATAGACAGTGCTCGATGGGGCGCATTTTTGAGTTTGGAACAATTTTAATCAATTTAAATTTTGCTTTAAATCATAAAATATGATAGTTAAAATTCGTTATAAGTACATATAAATATATATGACAAAACTATAGTTAAAACAAACTAAAAATGACAAAGCTAAAGTTATTTAAATTAAACTTATTTAAACAAATTCAACATAAAAAGTTTTTTCCTTAAAGAGTATTCGACAAGCGTTTTTTTTTAAACTTAATTTCTTCGCCAAACGGTGATAAGTCGCCAAATAAGCGAAATTTTCATTATTTTTTTACGGACGTTCTACCGAGGTTCCGCCAAAAAATTTTTATAAACATATATACCCATGGGAGAAGAACACTCTGTATTTTTTTTTTCAGATTTTTCTGAAGTATTATACTTTCTATATAATCTAATTTCTTTTCTAGATGCTGAATGCATCCTGCAAACTCAATGTGCCTTTCAAGTGACCACGCACGTGTTTCTCTGCAGTTTCATGGCGTCGCCCAGTAAGTACTTCCTTTTGAAATCATGATTAATAGCATTTATTAGCCTAAAAAGACTAAACTACTAAATTTTAATCATCCTTTCTTACATTTTCCGAATTGTCTGTGAAATTAAAAATAATAATAATAATAATAAAGTAAAACCATATACAGTGAAATACGTTTAACACGAAAACGCTTAACATGAAAAATCGGTTAACACGAAATGATATAGCGGTCCGGACGGTATACTATGCAATTTAATGCATTTTGTTTCTTTTAACACGAAACAAAAATCGTTTAACACGAAAAAAAATTCGCTTTCGATCTAGTTAGTTTGAGCTGAAGTTTGTAAATTTTTCGTTAAAACCACTGAATGTTGGGTGGAAATCAGTGAATTTCCTGGGGTTTTTTTGTAAATTAGCTTATGTTTTATGAGCACAATGGCTGAGAAATCGGTGCGAAAACAAACTGCTATTTCGCTTCAAATGAAGATGAAGCTGCTTAATGTAGTTGATGAAAAAGGAGGACGAAAACAGAAATCTGCAAAGAATTTGGCATTGCCAATTCTACTTTATTAACGATAATAAAAACAGGGATCCAATTACTTTAATGTTTGACCGCAGTATGTTTAAGCCAGAGAGAAAATGCATGAGAACCGCTAAGCACGAATATTTAGAGACAGCTTTGCTTATTTGATTCAAACAAGCAAGATCTCAGAATGCTGAAAAAGACACTTCAAAAAAGATATCTGATTTTTTCCCCAAAAAAACAATATTTTTTTACTTGCTTTTTATCCTAATGGATGCAACCCACTGGTAGTTTAACAGGAAATTGAAATAAAATTTGACGACGTCGAAAATATTTGAGTTTTGTTCTTTTTTTTTTTACGAATCTTTTAACACGAAAAAAAAGTTCGGTCCCCTCAATTTCGTGCTAAACTTATTTCACTGTACAGGTTTCTCTGGCTTTATGCGAAGACATGACATGACATTGTGGTACTTAAAGAGTGCCAATGCGGCGTGAAACCGCCACGCGTAACCTCCAACGAACTTGAATGGAAAAAGAAAGATGAATTTCGAAACAAAGCAAGGTCTAAAAAAGTAAAATTTTGACAACTCAGGTGTTGTTCCGAAGGCCATTCCAGAGTTGGAAGCACGAGGCACACAACCTCCAGAAATAGGGTGCATAGAGCATCCAAATAAATTTGGTTGCCCTACATTTCGATGTCAGTTCAACGACTGGCGCAGGTAAAGAACGAAGACTGTGAAGGTAGTAGGGTACCAACGAGCACAGAAAAGGCAAAGCATAAGGTAACCAGAGGCCCAACTAACACTATCCTGAAAACTCATAAAAAATGGGGGGGGGAAATATTTCACTAATTTTGAGTGGCAGTTACCTAGTACCCGTCACTCGTCGAAGTTTTCCAGAGTGCACGCGGATGGTTCAGTTTGAAAAACACTCTTTGATGCATGTAACTGATCCACAGCGACAGATAAAAACAAGTATGTCGGTTTCTACCGGGATATAAAATTGTGGAGAAGTTAAATTAAAAAGCTAAAAAACCCTAAAACTCAATTAACAAATTTGGGATGAGAACTTTGCGACCGCCACAAGAGGCATCTGTACTCGCCAGAGGTTCAGGGTAAAATGAGCCAAACGGGGAGAAAACAGGTCTTATATAGCCGGGGTACAGTGGTTAGTGCGATTTCCAGTTCGTGTGGTAATTTTTATTTCAGAAGATCTCTCGATGAGTGCGAGAAAAATTTCGATTAGTGTCCAAAATAGAATGAATGATTCCAAATGTTATGAAAATGAAATAAAAAATCTGGCAAGAAATGTAATCCATGTTGGGATATCAGGGAAAGGTGTTCATTACGTAGAATTGAACTTCAAATCGACCTTTTAATGATTTTTGATTGCCACTTATTAAATTACATCGCCCGTTAATGTTAATGGAAGTTCAAGTAACTTAAATAAATATTATTTTAAAAGTTTCAAATCAAGCGGTAATATGTAATTTTTAACAATAAACACAAAAAACAGTATCATAGCAATTTATTGCATTATTGTTTATTTGTGTATATTGTTTTTAAAGCAGTTGGTTGTGTATTTTGTAGTTTATCCCAATGCACGTATGTTTCAATTAATCGGATGATAGCGCGGGATCAATTAACCGCAGTAATCGAGGGAAACCTGTAATCGGGTGAAACCAGATATGCAAGTTTTGACTCAATTTGAGCAGCCATCAAGCGGTTAATTGTTGAAATACTTAGCGCTAGGCAAGAAGAAAAAGTGGCCATTGTGGTATCGCTATACTGTCATGTTTATTTTATCAGTTTTTGTTTTAATATTTGTTATTTTTCGAAATTTGATAAATCTGAATATATTAACCTTTAACTGATGTTACCGGTCTCTCAGACCGCGGCTTTTTTCAATTTTTATAGTTTAACTTGCAATTTTCAGTTTAACTACAAGTACTACCGAAATTTTGTTCCGTTTGGAACTTTAGTTCTATCACCAGATACTTTTGAATAGGTGAATTTTAATTATAACAGTTCTGTGCAAAACGTTTAGTACAAAAACACCATCCTATGTGTTAATCGTGCCTTTTATTCATCCTTCGTTCCAGCGGTCTCACAGACCACTTCACACTAGTTATGTGACAATTTCTGTGACATCAGTTAAAGGTTAAAAAAGATTCACAAAAATATTCACAACTTTTAAGAAAAAATACTAGTAGGATAATAGGTAGAAATAATGATAGATTGGTTGACACGAGTATTTCTTTCCAAACTTTTACTTTGCTTATCTATGTACGTTATAATAAGATATCTAAAAGAAAATGCCCCAAATTGGTCATAATTAATGGTTTTAACTTGCCATGCTACGAGGAAAACGTTAATAAAGAATTTCTTCTGAAAACAATAGAATACTAAGTTCTCATATTAAAATTGAAATCATTAGTTTTTTAATGATATAGCTTGTTTTTTGCATGGTTGGAGGATGTACTGGAAGCAGCGAGGGGAAGGCTCGCATGCCCCTGCATAAGTCGGGCCCTGGCTATCATTTATAGACATATTTTTACAGCTTGCTTTGCGATCTTCATTCTTTTGGGGTCCTATATGGGAAACAAGCTTTTGGAAAACCCTGCTTTGAAGAGCCGGTAAACGGTGTTTTAAGAAAAGTCAGTCGAAACTACATGGACAAGAGTGATTATCGTTTTTCTAAAACAGAGAAAGAGTTGAAATTTTTTTCTTCCATTTCACATTTGCAATAAAGATTATTATACTTCCGTTTTTAAATATCATAACATTAGACTTAAAATTTAAAAGTTGTTAGTTAAATTATTAGTTAAAGTTGTAAATTAAAATATTTTGTTAATATCATTCATTTCCTGTAAGATTTACAAATCCATGCTGTCTTACCCCGTCAGTGGGGTAACCCCACTGACGGGGTAAGACAGGATGATTTGACTTTTTGTAGAAAGCATTTATTAATGAAATTCTGATAAACACATCATATATTTATAATGATGTTATAGTACAACGATACGTGCAGGGTGTGTACGCAAAGGCTCATTATATTGTGCTCAAAATTCTCGATTAAAGAATCAAATAATAATGAAGTATCCAGTTTTATCCGACATTCCACTACTAGTAAAAGTTTGATATTTCGATAAAATTACCCCGAAAAACTTAATATATGAAAATTATCTTATATATATATACAGTAAAACCTCTCTAAAGCGACCACGTTCCGTTCTAATAAAAATTGGTCGCTCCGAGAGGTGGTCTCTTAATGGAGGTATGTTTAAATCTAGATTTTAATTGTTGAAAAAAGGCCACAATTAATGTTACTAAAATTTATTTTTCACATTAGGAAAAAATAGAAAAATTTAAGAATCAAAACAAAAGTTAATTACATAAGTTACTTGAGTTTAAAATATGAATACATTGACGTTTGCTTTGATTTTACGGTTTTACCTTTTAGAACTTTTATTTCCTAGTCTTTTCGAAGTTCAGTAAATAAATTCAAATTTTTTTGGACGGGAACAAATAATGACTAGCTCATTAATTTCTTCATATTTCTTTGAGAGTATCGTGACAAAATAGGGCAGGGGAGTTTATTGACCGTCATTCTTAATTTGCCATCAGAGTTAAATCCATTGCCTAAAAAGGCACAAAGGGGTTTAAACACTTAAAAGTTACCGGGATAAAAAAAAAATCTAAACTTAGTTTAGAAGTTTGATGAATAATGCGCTCTCCAAAATTATTTTTCTAATACAACCTTCAAGCGACCAGGAGAAAACGGAATTTTCTTCAAAGAAATGGGTCGCTCATGGAGGGAGTTCTTCTAGGATGGTCTCTGAATGGAGGTAAAATTAGTATTGAGTCTATGGGAATAAATTCCGTTCCATGAAAAAATGGACGTTCAGAGAGGTGGTCGCTTAATGGAGGTGGTTGCACAAGGAGGTTTCACTGTATATATATGCAGAATCTTCAAATAATTTTCTTATGAAATAAGCATTTATTATTTTATTTTACGGTTACCTCGAAACTGGACATAATTTAATGTTTAAAGTTCTATTACCTATTACCAAAGAATTCCTTTTTTCAAAGATTTTTGTTCATTTAGCATTAGTCTGAATTTCCGAATTTTTTAAAGATATGTCTCACAACATATCTTTAAAATTATATATTAGGGTGGGCCGAAAAAAACTTTTTTTCGATTTTCGATGATGGGTAGTGCGGAAAAATGGCCACTAGTGGCACCGAGTTCACGCTAAAAATTTGAGATTTTTAGGACAATTCCTATATTTGCCGCTTTTGGCTTGAAGTTTTGCTAAAATGCTGATTTTTGAACTTTTTTAGCAAAAATTTAAAAAATGTTAAATTAAATTTATTTTGATTGTATTTACTTGAAAAGGCATATTTAATGTACCAAATGTTTAAATATGCTCTGATTATGCACTATTTTTGCGCTACGTGCTTTTAAAATGTACAGCTTTTAGCTTGTTTTGCGTTCGGTACCAACGCGAAACAACCCAAAACTCACCGCAAGGAGGTAGCTGTACTGCGAGTTCCACCCGTCCTCCTACCCACAGAATATTATATTCAAAGCGCTTACATTTTTAGGTTACGAAGTCCTTCTTAGAAATAAATGCTGGCATCTTTTTCTGCGCTTGCAGTTTTGCTCTAATGAAGGCATCTCTTCCTTCACTCCCACATACCTTTGATGCAGCTTCTGTAACAATTTTGGGTCATTCTCAGAAAAATCAAGAATTTCATTACTGATTTTTAAAAAAATAAAATTTCTTCAAACTTGTTAACTACTTATAATTAAGTTAAATCTTGCTTAAAGTAATAACACTGTTATAGTTGTTCAGATCAAACATATAAATATTTTAAGTTTTTTAAACCTAAAAAAAAGTCAGGTCCACGGACGTAACAACCAGGTCCACGGACTTGACAACCAGACCCTCAGATGTGACACTCAGTCCACAGATATGACAACTTGTTACACAGATTGGATAATAAAAAACACACTTGGTGGAAATAATAGAAATGCTTGTGATAGAAATAATAATAGAGCTTATATAGTGAATGAAATAAAATTTATTAACTTACTACCGTAACACAATTGAAAACTAAATCAATGTAAGCAATATTATTCATAGAAAGGAGAAAAATTGCAAGGCAATTTACAAATCATATTGGATTATGGACCTATGAGGTTTGAGCAATAAAAATTAGCAAAATCAATGCATATTTTAAAAATTTTCCATGTTTTCTGTAAAAATGTATTGGTTACGTTTATTTATTTCTGGTTGCTCCAAAACTTTAACCACAACACTTTTATCAACAGTTTCCACATTCGTTTCATCAGGAAAAATAAATTTTCCAACTTCAGCTGACTTTCGCATAAAATTTATAATTAACTCTTCCTCAGATTGCACTCTTTCCACCATACCAACATAATGCTCAATAAGGAGTCTTTCTGATATAAATTCAACAACTACATAGCTGTTAGGCGTGATGGTCTCCAATTCTTCCTTATCGTTTTCTCATCAGAGTATACCTCATGCACCTTTAACAGCTTCCAAGTTGCATGTTGGATAGTTGTTGGATCATCAATCTTGATTTTTCCAATCCCATAAAGATTGCAAGTTTGTTCAGCTGTATACTGCATACAGGAAAGTCGTCTTACCTGAATCGTCGATTTTGTTGATTTTGCTCCATGTAATTTCATGTTCTTTTAGGGTACCCCGGAATGTCTGTATGTTATTAGGGAGTTGTTTATACAACTCCTCAATATCTTCAGAATAAATTCGGTGAATATCTATTGTGCTGCTGCTTTCTTTACGTGCTGACACAAGAGCATCTACAAAATAAACTGACTTTTTTTTAGGTTTAAAAAACTTAAAATATTTATATGTTTGATCTGAACAACTATAACAGTGTTATTACTTTAAGTAAGATTTAACTTAATTATAAGTATTTAACAAGTTTGAAGAAATTTTATTAAAAAAAAAAAAAATCAGTAATGAAATTCCTGATTTTTCTCAGAATGACCCAAAATTGTTACAGAAGCTGCATCAAAGGTATGTGGGAGTGAAGGAAGAGATGCTTTCATTACAGCAAAAGTGCAAGCGCAGAAAAAGATGCCAAAATTTATTTCTAAGGAGTTCGTAACCTAAAAAGTTATGCGCTTTGAATATAATATTTTGTGGGTAGGAGGGTTACTGGAACTCGCAGTACAGCTACCTCCTCGCGGTGAGTTTTGCGTAGTTTCGCGGTACCGAACGCAAAACAAGCTAAAAGCTGTACATTTTAAAAGCACGTAGCGCAAAAATAGTGCATAATCAGAGCGTATTTAAACATTTGGTACATTAAATATGCCTTTTCATGTAAATACAATCAAAATAAATTTAATTTAACTTTTTAAATTTTTGCTAAAAAAGTTCAAAAATCAGCATTTTAGCAAAACTTCAAGCCAAAAGCGGCAAATATAGGAATTGTCCTAAAAATCTCAAATTTTTTGTGTGAACTTGGTGCCACAAGAGGCCACTTTTCCGCACTACCCATCATCGAAAATCAAAAATAAGTTTTTTTCGGCCCACCCTATTATATATATATTAATACATGTTTCGAAACAAATAAAAAAAATAGTTTAAAAAGAATAACTCTCTTGTCGATAAAATTAATTAATTAGGATTAAAAACTCTCGAAATAGAAAGAGCTCTCGAAATTTTCATTAATCTTTTCCCTCTTAGTTAGTTTTAAAACAGCGTTCTTGCTATCAGTATTAAAATGCTTTGCAAAAAAGTATGTTTTTTTTTTTTTTTTTTAATCATGTCTTTTGTTTCCTTACTTAAAAAAAATCCACTTACATTTGAAGCGAGTTGGAGTAATGAATCGTTTCCGCTAAGTGTCCCCTTATAGCACTAATTGTGATCAATATCTCGGCATTTTACTCTATACTGCATAATCCGACTCTATCCTTTTACATTTATTTTAAAAGCTTTATTATGTAAACTGATAAAATAATAAAATAACTAGACAAAAATATTGCTTTTATCAGGTCGTCTTAGATGAAATTTGTAGAAAAAAAGTCAAAGTTAGTTGATAACTTACAAATATAAGGAATTATTTTATTGAAACTTAAGGGGTCCGGGACACATTTTAAAATAAATTTTATTTATTGTCTTAAAAATTTTAAATATTTTGTGACGGTTAACCATATGATTTAAAAACAAAATCACATGATAAAACTTCTCATAATTTTTTATTTATTTATTTATTTATTTATTTATTTTAAGTGGGGTAATTTAAAATCGTTATAACTCGAAATATTATTTCTATAATTTCAATTTTTTTGCATTTAAATAAACAGAAATATATAAGTTTTAATTTTGATTCAGCATTTAAAAAACATTAATTTAAATAAAAATTTAAAATATTTAAATTTAAAATTTAAAAAAAAAGATGTAACAAAAAAAAAATCATACATTCAAAAGTAAATATTTTTTTCAAATTCGCTGAATCAAAATTAAAGTAAAACAATTGAAAAATCATGTTCCAAGTTTGAACCCTTTATCTTTAACGGTTCTTGACTTATAACAATTTTAATACGAGAAATGGGGAAAAAGTCCATCATGAAGAAAAACGCATTTTCACAAGAAGTCGTTTCCACGACAACCATTGCTTGAACGCTAGATTTTGAAAACAAACCAAAAAGAAAAAAATAATATTTCCTATTCCAATTAAGATAGAAACATGACTTGAACGTGCAGAAAAAAAAAAACAGAGAAAGTTTTCATGCAATAAAATATTTTTTAGAAAGTTTGAAGATTTTTGTGTCCCGGACCCCTTTATGGAATTATTTTATCCAAACTTCGACGATAATTAATAGGCACTCAGAGATGGGTCAGACTCAAAGGTAACTTCTAGTTCGTCATTGTTGACCCTTGGTTCTGGGCGACTGCGTGGCTCGTTCGTGAGGTCAAAGTTACATGTACAGTCGTGGGGAAAAAAAAGTAAACACCCCCTACTAACTTCTCAACAAACTATCGTAGAAGAAAGTTACTGGTACCGAACGATTGGAAATAAAGTCTACTTTTAAATGATGTATATACAATTTGTTTAAGGGGTCATCTACATATTAAAACGAACCATAACTTTGTTTTTTTCAATAGCAGTACACAATTTTGACAGCACAAATGAACTCTACACCTTTCAATTAGCCTATAAACAAATTTTTATGCAATTCGTACCACAAGTTTCCGAGAAATTAATTATTTTAAAACGAGCGTATTTTAAGGGCTGTATCCAAATTGAAGTTCGGAAATCGATTATTAACCGAGAGAGCCCCCATCTTGATCAAGGCACCTTAAGAAGTCAATGAAGCCTGCTAGATTACAATACAGCAGAAGAAATTTCAAATTATCTAGTCACTTCTATTATAGACGGCCCCTTAAACCATCATTTTGCCGTTTTTTAAGCATAATTTGAAAACTACTTGGAAGAAAAATGTGAAATTTCGGATTTCCATAAAGCAGGACTTAATAATTCTAATTTCATCAAAAAAATTGTAGGTTGCAATTCATAATTTTTTCGAATATTAATTTCATAATTCATAATTCATATCATAAAATTATAAAAATTGCAAATTCAACGTATTAATGTTTGGGTATATTAGTATTACTGCCACACAAAAAATTAGCTCATTAGGAGCATAATTTCAGGAGATATAAATAAAAATATGAAAATGTAATTTAACATTAGAAGTACTAAATTTTGAATGTCTATAATTCAACAACTTATCATTCGAATGACTTGAAATTTGGTTTCTAGGCATATTTTGAACCAAAGATTTGAAATATCTCGTTAAATTTGGGTACTGCTATTGAAAAAAATGAAGTTTGGGTTAGTTTTAATATGTATATGGCCCCCTAAGCAAATTTTATACACACCATTTAAAAGTAGACTTTATTTCCAATCGTTCGGTACCAGTAACTTTCGTCTACGATAATTTGTTGAGGAGTTAGTAGGGGGTGTTTACTTTTTTTTTTTCCACGACTGTACGTAGAGTTCTCGCTGGCTTTTTACCAACACTTGCGATTTGATGAATAAGAAATAAAAAAACAGTAGCCAAATGAAAAAAAAAAAATTAGCAAAATAGATTCGGCGTGAAACACTGAAAATTCTATCTTTAACCCCTTATTGTATCCCCTTTTTTCAATATGTTCTAAAATATTTTTTTTTTTTTTTTTTTTTTTTTTTGTAATTACTTATATAATAGAAAAATGACTAACCGCTACAGAAACTATTAGAAATAAGTACATTCTAAATGTCTCCTAAATGTGGAAATGAACTTATAAAACTCAAGTTTATTGAAAGATTCTTTCACAATCTAATGCTAAAATACCTTTTGCATATCGTTATATCTTAGATTGATTGTTCATAAAACTTAATTCTAACAAAATTATTTTTTTCTTCAGCCAATCATCAGATATATTGATAATTTTTAACCCTCTGAAGCCTCTAAGAACTCTCCTGCACTTTTTATAAAAATTCTTATAAAACTCAAGTTTATTTAAAGATTCTTTCACAATCTAATGCTAAAATACCTTTCGCATATCGTCATGTCTTAGATTGTTCAAAAAACTTAATTCTGACAAAATTATTTTTTTCTTCAGCCTATATAAATCCGATATATTGATATTTTTTAACCCTCTGAGGCGGCTAAAAACTCTCCTGCACTTTTTATAAAAATGCTTATAAAACTCAAGTTTATTTAACCCCTTAACCGACGATCTACGTTTCAACAGCCAGAGTCCAAAACGTAAACAAGATCGCGCAGCCATCGAGCCATTCCACGGTTCGGCAAATCAACTGACAAAGTATAATACTGAGTACAAAGTATAAACCCTAATTGTAAATGTCACAGGCCACGTACGTGATATTTACATTTGGCGTTAGCATTGTAGTAGGGACCATGCTCGTAATATTTACATTTGGCTCGACCGATGTACTACGGGCCAGGCCGTAGTGGTCTGCACGGGCCCGGGCTTGGCCCGAGGCCCGTACCCGGCCCGGCCCGCGGGCCGGCGGAATGAAGGCGAATTTTCCAACGGGCCGGGCCGGCAGAATTAGGACAATTTTTTCAACGGGCCGGGCCGGCAAAAAAATTGAACGGGCCTGCAGGGCCGGGCCGGGCCGATAAAAAAAATTAATCGGGCCTATCGGATCGATATAAGAATTCGAGCGAAGTAGGTAAAATACGAGCTATTTTCAATGAATATGATTTTCTCGAGAAGTATAAATGTGCGTCACGAGCCGATGCGAGTTTAAAAACATCAATACAGATATGTAGCATGTCCATCGTAGAAATCGGCATCGTACAGTTACAAGATGTCTGATTACGGGTTTAATTTTTTTTCAGCAGACTCGTGCTGGGACGGAACTGGTCTTAATCGATCTCAGGATGTGTAGAACAGGCATTGTGTTTTGTAAAAGTATTAATAGTGATAATGAACTTCTGTTAACAGTATCTTTGGAAATATACCTTAAGGGGTTCTCATATTCACTGCTCAACAATGCGAAACTTTCAAACACATTTTCTGACTCATTTTTAACTATAAAGGCATAAAATTCACAGGCCTGACTATTGAAAACATTTGGAAACGAATAGCTTTCTCCATATTTGATAAATTACTTACAGAGATAACAGAGATTCTTGTCATGTGACTGTACGTTTTTCTCCTTTCCTGTGCTATCGCTTCCGGAAATTCGATTCATAACGCTAACTTTGGCAGTATTTTCAGAGAAAGATATATTGCTTTTATCTATGAAAAAGACGGCATTTACATAGTTTCTGAATAAGAATACCTGCTAATCTTACGCGGTTCCGAAATGAAATGAATTCTCAAATGTGTCGAAATGTAACTTCTTTCGATTTGAGAAAAGCCTTAAAAATGAGAGAAATATTTTCGCAAATCCACTTTTTATCATACAGCTTCAAAAGGTATCATGTTTTTAATCCTTTATTCTGAACTGCATTAACTTTTTAATGAATCCTTATTGGAATTTCGAAATGTCTGTAGAGACGATTACTAAAACACTGTGTAATCGTTAATGTTTACTATTGTGTGTTTTCTGCTTTGCGAACACATAGTAATCTAAAATATACTGTAAAATTTTCCCATAAATATGTACGTAGTATTCATTAAAAGAATCTTAATTGTATGTCGAGAAAAAACTGATTTTTTTTTGTAGAAATTGAATCGGGCCGGGCCTGTTTTCACTAATTTTTGCACGGGCCGGGCCGGGCCGAGAGCTGTAAAAATGCAAACGGGCCGGGCCGGGCTCGGGCCGAACTTTCAATTTTTACACCGGGCCGGGCCGGGCCAAGATGGCTTTCGTTCGGGCCGGGCCGGACCCGGGCCCGGAAATTCCGGCCCGTGCAGACCTCTACCAGGCCGTGATAATCCGTTTTGGCCCGAATACAAGACCACGTGTCTCGCACTTAGTTGTTGGTTAAGGGGTTAAAGATTCTTTCACAATCTAATGCTAAAATACCTTTCGCATATCGTCATATCTTAGATTGTTCATAAAACTTAATTCTGACAAATTAACTATATAGAAATTAGCTATTGACTAACGATATAAAGGCATATCCTGTATATTTTGATTATGAATAATAATAATAATATATTAAACATTGCCCCGTCATACTCCAAAAACATTTTTCCCTTTAGTTGAGTTTTCTTATCTTGATAGGTAGGAGCAACGAACTATGGCGCATCTTTCAGCATCTACACACTATCCATCAATGACAACTCTTTTGACACAACTAATCAATTTTGTGTAATATTTGAAAATATATGGCTCGAGTAAACAAGAATCGAGTAAGACAAGACATCCTCAAGTATGAATAAATGTATATCTTTATGGCTTTGTTTTAAAAAATGCATAATGTTTCGTTTGAGATTATGTGTTGTGTAACTATCGTCGAATATGTTATTTTGTTATTGTAATAAATTTATTTCAACAACGACATAAAGAGAAAAAAGAAAAGTGCCCAGTTGGCATTGAGTTCACAGACTATTCACACTAATTGTATATTATACTCTTATTTCAAAGTAAAATGTCCCTCGAAAAATAAACCAAAACTACCAAAATACCAAATTTGAAGCAAATCGGATAAAAAAACCATTTATCTAAATTAAGTGGGGTACGTGTATTAGCCCCCCTTTCCCCGTTATACTTAACCAATGAATCTCCAAATCTAATCGGGGAAGCACCTTATCAGAGTAAACCGGAATACCAAATGTGAAGCAAATCGGATAGAAAAACCCATTTATCTAAATTAAGGGGGTATTACCCCCCATCCTCCCCTTTATATTTAAAATGGACCACCAAATCTAATCAGGGAAGCGCCTTATCAGAAATAACCAGCGTACCAAATTTGAAGTAAATCTGATAATTCTGAATGAAAAACCCATTGATCTAAGTTAAGGGAGTTAGCCCCCACCCGTTCCTCCCTTTATACTTAACCAATGAACTCCCAAAACTAATCAGAGAAGCGCCTTATCAGAACAAACCTAGAAAAAATTTAAGCAAATCGGATATTTCTATCAAGAGTTATCGCGTTACGTACATACATGCATACAGAACCTGCGGTCACATTAGCTCTCAGGCTTTGATAGCTTGTAAGCTAAAAAAGAAAAGAAAAGGGCATACAAATGCTAGAGTCCGAAACAAGGCATTGTTGAATTCAGGGGGTGGCCCGGGGTGTAACATCACCCCCGGGGCAATGAGATGTCACCCCGGAAGATTTCAGATTTTGTGTTTTCAATAGTCAAAAAGGGAACCCCCCCCCCCCCCCACCACCGGAACTCTAGATTGCCCCCCACCGGAGCCGCAGAAATCCTTCTCCTCACCGAACGAGAACCGATGAAAAATTCCTTTTTAAATGGGTTTTCATCCTAGCAGGTATAATTTCAAGGTTTTAAGAAATTTTGCCGTTTAAGACAGGATTCCGTTATATAGACAGTTTCCATTTTTACGAGTATCCTCTAAGGCTGTTAAAACATCTTTTATATAGTACACCTCGGAAGAGCATAGGTACATTACATTTACTGTAAAACTCGTGAAAATGAAACCAGTCAAACAAAAATTCTTTTGCAAACGGAAAAAATGTTAAATTTCTATGAAAAAAAATCACCATATATACTTGCTAAGACGGAGACCTGTCTAAAATGGAGCTTTTTTCCTGACCTTTCGACTTCTTCTTTGGAGATTTTACTGCAGGGAAGGGGAGCCATTTCAAGAGGTTCTTGAAGGGTGGAGGGCAAAGTTTTCTTTGAGCGGAAGGGTTTGAAATAGTGTGCGGGATTTTGCCCTCTTTCACAAGCATAGGATTCTTCTAGGAATATTTTTAAATTTTTGTAGAAGACCCCGGTATTTTTTCCTTTTTTTGCGGAACTACGCAAAATCAATTCGCGAATTTTGGCAATTGGACTTGGAAAAAATAGCTCAATTTTTAAAATTGGTCGCTTAAAAAATGTAATTTAAAAATTATACATGTAAGAGAAAATATTGCAAAGATCGTGGGAACAAACAGCTATTATTGTCAGTAGATTGCGGGAAAAAAATCGCAGATTTAACCTTCAGACGCAGAAAACAATCAAATTTGACCATCGGTTGCGAAACAAAACTACGAATTTCGAATATCTATCTCGGAAAAAAGCGAGAATTTCGTTAAAAGGCTTGGGGAAAAAAATCACGAATTTATTCAAAGAATCGCGCAAAAAATGCAAGAATTTGCTTAAAACGATCGTGCAAAGCAATCGCAGAAATGAATCGCGCATTTCGTCAAAATTTCTCGGAAAAAAATAGCGAATTTCGTCAATCGATCGCAAAAAAATATCATGAATTTTGAAAAATGTTCACGGAAAAAAAAATGTGAGTTCCGTGAAACGATCGCGGGAAAAAATCGCAAATTTCGTCAAATGGTCTCAAAAAAAGAAAAAAAAAATCGTGAAATTCAGTCGGTCACGGGGTAATCAGCATACAAACATGACCAACAAGTTACGAAATTTGCAAACTTTGTGATTCATAAGGATAAAAAATTTCCACCAATGATTTTTTGTAAATAAAAAAATTTCCCAATCGTTTTCTGCCTTCCTCTTCAGACTATGAACTAAAGTCCAAACAATTCAGAAATCAGAAATCTGCAAAACCCTTCGCCTCAGGTAGAGTCTGCAAGTTGACTTCGACTATTTGATTACGGTCGGATCATATACATCCCTGTAGACTATTTTTTATTCTGCCACTTTATGAAAATTAATCTCTGCTATACACTTATGTAAGATAATTTCAAGAGAAATCTACTTCAAAGTTTTTTTTTTTTTTAACTGTGGTACGAGTGACTATTAAAGTAGTCGCTAATTCTGTTTTGTAATCAAAGAGTTAGTTGTTTCGGGCTCGGGTTAGATTTTCGCTACATTCAGTCAACTTCGTATTGACCCGATTTTTCAAAGAAATTCTGAATGTTTTCAAGTGAAAAAAAAACTATATTATATATGTTCGTTCATATCTCTACATAAAAATATAATTAATATAAGAAGTATAATTGCAGACTATTTTTCCATAATTGTATTACAATACTAGTCTGCTTCGCCCGCTACGCTGATCAGTTTTTCTAAATGAATTTTGAATCGAATGTCGGTGATAACGAAATACATCTATGAACTTGACCTTGTGTTTTCAAGCAATATGAACCTTTACCTGCAATGTCCTCTCGCATTCCTGAAAACGATATGAATGCTACTGAGATATTATATTTTCTAATGTGTCATACAAAATTTGGGCTGTTAACCCCTTGAGGGACAAGCAATAATGTCTCTATAATTTTGAATTCTCACCGGAATAACCGAAAAATTTTATTTTTAAATAAGGAAAAGCAATGTTTCATCAATTTTCCCCCTAAGTTAAAAATATGAAATTTAGTTAAAAGTTTCTGGTGAGAATCTTGTTTAAATTAGGTGGGATATATTTTATTCCACCGCCCCTTAAGGAGTTAAGAATTAAATCTTTTAGTTGATAATTTATAGTACAGGAATCGGTAAAGAATTCAAGATAAAACGATATGCAATGTACTAAAATCATCCCTGAAAAAGGATCTTACAATGCAAATCTCGTCAAAATCCGTTAAGCAGAATATTTTAAAAGATTTAATCTTTTATAATTGGGTTCACCTGATTATTGAATTTTCCTCTACAATTATATAACTAAGCAACGCAGAACAATATCTTATATACTAAAACGTTTACTCAAAAAGTATCTAACTAACAATGCTAGCCTCATCCACATCTGTCGAGTAGAACTTTTGAAAAAGGCTAATCTTTCACAACCGGGTTCACCTCATTATACAACTTTTCCTTTTAATTCTATAACTAATCAACATAAAACGTTATGTCACATACTAAAACCTGTTCTGAAAAATTGTGTAACTAACAGTGCAAGTTCCATTGAAATCTATTTAGCAAGAATCTTTGTTAAAAAGCTAATAATTTATAATTGGGTTTATCTGATTATAGAACTTTCCACAATAATTCTATAACTAAGCAGTACAGAGACAGAATGATATATTGTATACTAAAACCTTCCCTGCAACATTATCTAACTAATAGTCCAAGTTCCATCAAAATCTATTCATCACAACTCAAGTAATAAGCTGCCGCAACGAAATTCTCCTTTGCATTTTATACGCAGTAGATGGATTAGTTTCCTTTCATTTCGGGTTAGGTGGTTGCGGGTCAACGAAGAAATTTTGGAGGTTTTTGAGATGATTGGAAATTACAGTCCTGCATCAGGTCGGGTAACCCGATTTTACCCGAACTCGAACCGCCGGACAGGTCAGGTTTATGCTATTTTTGCCGCTGTGTGTAAGGTTAACTTTAATCATTTCGGGTTATACTTTGTCACTTTTTGGTCGGTTTCGGGATGAACCGAAAAGAAGTCCTGAATATTTTTCAAATGAAAAAGCTATATATCTGAGTGTTAATGGGTGCGTGTGTGTTCATTTTTGTACATAAGCAATAAAATTGTAGACTACTTTTCCATAAATATAATAAAATATAGATTCACTTTCTTTCTCTTTGAGTTTGGGTCAGGATATTTCAAGTTTGGGTTCTAGTTTGTCGCGCTCGAGTCGGGTTTCGGGTTAACGACTTTTGTCGGGTACAACCCGATCCGCGCAGAACTCTAGTATCAGGCTGATGAGATTATTAAGAATGTACTGTATATAATATGATTTAATAAAGCAAATGATTTGGTATCGTTGTATTGATTGCAGTAAATACAATGGAACACTAATAATGCAAAATAAAGAATTCTAATAATTAAGAACTTGAATTAACCCCTTCTTTAAAAAAAGAAAAATCCCCACTAAATTTCGGGCTGAAGTGGGAAATTCATGTCGAAAATTCTAGCCCTGAGGTGGACATGTTTCATTTGATCATTTTGCACACATAAAATTAGCCAAAATACTCATTAATGATAAATATCTCACCTTGAGAATGTTGGAATAGCAAATTCTTTAGAAAATGTTTTTGATAATTATTCGTTTCTGTGCCAAAAGTGTTTATTTATTGCATGTGTTTTTATGGTAATAAAATCTGACAAATTATTTTAACTTTTGAGTATTTTTTTTAATCTGATCTGTGATGACTGATAAATAGTCTAAAATGTGAAATTCCTTTGGAAGGGGGGGGGGGCTATTGCCCCCCAGCCCCCCTTGGCGCCCCTGTTTGGAAATAATTCAGATCCTGTGGATTTTTTGAAATAATAATAATAAAAAGCATTTTTTTAAATTAAGTTTACAATTTTAGCTTTATTTCGGGTTCTGCAGACATGAAAAATCCGAGATTAAAAAGGTGAAAGATAACGAAATTTCACTATTTTATTGTTATTTTGGGTACCGCCGATTCAGAAAAAAAAAATTACAATTTCATTTTATTTTGACTCCTGTGCACAAAAATAAATAAATAAAGGAAGGGTATTTTAGAATTTTGACTTTTGGTCATGCAGACTGGAAAAATTTGATGGGGGGGGGGGGGCGGAAAAGGGCTTCTATTACAATGCTATTCCTGGTTCTTAGTTCTTTTACGTCCAAAAATAGCACAGATTTATAATTTTCGCATTACCTCCGGTAAGAGATCTGCGTGAGCCGAAATTTTAAGGCCCATCCCCTAAAACGTTCCGCCATGTTTTTATGTTTATTCTCACTCCAGTCATACCCGTTGCCTATTGTAAATTGCTTCTATTTTATCGGCGTAGTTTGAGTCTTTTAAATTTGTTAATTGGGCTTGTGAGCCTGCTCAATTTTTTTATCAGTCTGATCCGGCAAATTAACATAAATTGTCTTAATTCTACTTGCACGGCCTGTTTGAAAAATCGCCTTCATTTTCCGGGCCTTGGGTTCTTCCAGACCTTTGTACCTCGGGTTCTATCCGCAAACCCCAAAAATAAGAGGGGAAGTACTTATATACTAAATGTCAAATATCTACTACAGTTATAAATTAAAACAGTTTTTATCTACTCTGTACCTACCTCTATATCTACTTTGTACACCGCAGTAAACCGGTCATCTTTAACTTGAATTAGCCTAATATAGTCCATAAATAACCATAATAATTCATCCTATAGATTTAAAATTACATATTATTCGTTTAATTTCACTTTAAAATGTCTAACAAAAAATTCTGGAATCGGGGTCGGCTTGTTTTTTAGCGACTCCGACTCTTTTGCTAAAAAATGGGTCCGACTCCACGACTCCGAATCCGACTGCGCAGCCTTGCCTGAACTCTCCATGGAAGAGATTGTTTAGGTTTGTGTGTCTTTTTTATGTCCGTGTGGTAAATACTAAACTAAAAAAAAATTGTGTGTGTGTGTGGGGGGGGGGGGGGGGACTGGAGATCAGAGAGACTGCTTCCGTAATAAGAAAAAAAAAATATATATATCCTCCTTAAAACAGCTTATACACCTTGAAAGTAGTCTGATTTTCTGGGATGAATTGGAGAGGTGGAGCGGTTTGGAATCCCCCCCCCTCCCCCCACGCAGCGCGAGCTTCAAGGTACCATCTCATCAGCTTTCAGATTTTGCGCTTATGAATGCACAAAAAGTGCGAGAACTACACGAGAACTACAAAATGTATTGATATGAATAAATTGATTTATCTTTTGTGCCACGCTATCCAAAATCCAAAATAAAATTTATGTAAATAATTTCTTTGCGTCATTGTATCCAAACTAAGCGAAATGTATGAAAATGGATAATATGACGCAAGAAATTATTTACATAAATTTTACTTTTGGTTTTGGATAGCGTGGCATAAAAGATAAATCAATTTATTCATATAAATACATTTCAGTGCATTGCATAGCTTCAGTGAGAGTGATATTTTTAACAGTGTATTGGAAAATTAAAAGTTTTGGTTAGATGTGTAAATATATTTCGCCAAACCGAAAACAATTAAAATTGAATTTTAAAACAAACTGTTTAAAGCTACATCAAGGCGTCACTTAAATTTTGATAACATATCTTTTAAAACTCATATTTTGAATTAATGAAAGATGTGAATGATAAAGCATCAATGAATAAATTTTTATACATCCTTTTAAATTTAACATAATTCGTACACATGCAATTTTAAATAAAACAAAAATAAAATGAGGAAATAAATAATACATATAGAGAGACATTAATTGATAGCATAGCGTCACTTAAAAATTGATATGATTATTTTCAAGTTCCATATTTAAAACTTTTATAGCAGTAAGATAAAGTGCTGCGTCACAAACTTTTAACCCGTTAAGGGTTTTTGTATTGATGGGATAATACGTGCGATCGCAGCATAATGAATAATTTTTCTTCCAGGACTGCAAAGTCTTGTTCGACTTAAAACACGTGTATATTTATTTACAATAGGTGTTCTATATACATTTCTATTATTTATAAGATTTATTCTGTATAACTTAAGTTCCAATAGGAGTTATTAGTAATTTAAAAAATAATAGCATTGATTAAATATTTTCTGAAATGTGTTCGGGGGAAGGGTGGTAACTCAATGATAAGAAAAAAATCCAAAAATTTTCATTAGGTATTAAAATCTGGAAGATGAAGAAGTAAACTGTATTAAATTCACTTTTTAGCACGAGAATTGTCTACAATTTGCGTTTAACCCCTTGAGGGGCACCGGTATATGTTATATACTACCTGCAATTAATGAAGTTTTACACCAGAAAAATTTTATGAAATTTTACTTTTCTAACTTTGGTGGAAAAAAGCCGTAAAATTGCTTTTACTTATTTTGAAGTAGAATTTTTCAAAGATTCCGGTGGGAATTCAGCATTTCACAAACGTAATTGCTTACCTTTCAAGGGGTTAACCCTTTAACGGGCAAGTGATTGTGTTCCTGTAATTTTGAATTCACACCGGAATCTCCGAAAATTTTTATTTCAAAATAGCGAAAAGCAATTTTACAACTTTTTTCCACCAAAGTTATAGAAATAAAATTAAAAGTGTCCGGTTCGAATCTTGATTAAAATTAGGTGGAATATAATGTATCCCACCGGCTCTCAAGGGGTTAAAAAAGTCAACTGCAAATGTATTAAAGTAAACTACATTGGATGGAATATCGAGTGTAAAGACTTTTCGAAACACCAAAAACTTATAATATAAAAAATTTAACTCCTACCGGTAAAATTAAATGATAATAGTTTTATGTTTAACACATGCTTAAGATGTCTCCGTGATTATTGTCACCAGTAATTTTTTTATTGTAAATTTTGCCTTATTCAATCCGAGCATTTTCGCGATTCGGCTCGGCAAAAATTTCTGTTGTGAAAAACCGGTGATAAAAGACTAACAATTCTGTAAAAGACACTCGTCCCGAAGGGGTTAATGACATGCTACTAGTAAATTTCCAGAAAGAGATCGTTATGAAAACGAATGACCCTCTTGTGGGAGTTTCCTGTTTTATCAAAGAAACAGACTCGTCCACATAATTTTCGGCTTTCGATTGACACGTAGTTACCGACATGTAGAAACTCCAATAAGATAGTAATGATCTGTCGTTGGATTCTTATTGTAAATGCAGCGAGGCACCGCCACGAGAGCGTTCACCCGCTTTTTAAACCTCGAAAACGTTCTACTTATGCAGCCGTAAGCAAATGTTCAACATAAATCTATTACTATTTCATTTTACTGGTGTGATGGAAATATTTTGATACTTTTTTTTTTTTTTTTTTTTCGGCCGTGTTTCTGAAAGCTTTTATATTCCGTATTTCATCTAATTTGGTTTCATATGTTTGCAATTGGCTTTTTTGAATGTAAATTGTAAGAAATTTTCACTCTAAAACGTGAATTTCTTACTATTTATTTCTTCATAACCCAGATTTTTGTGCTTAATGAAAATTGTTTTTTCTTGTTTTGTTTTTTTAATTATTTCGTTAAACTTAAGCACGCATTAAAAGTGATATATGCTAACAGTTAATTTTCTGAAAAAGAATCCAGATACATATAAGGATATTAAATTAGTTAATTTGGAAAAAGTAACAAAAAATAATCAAAATTTTGAATATTTCTTATAAAAACAGTCATAATTTCTAAATTTATTTCTTCATGAATGTAATAGAAGGTAATTTTGTACATCTGTAAGTTTATGCCCTCATTCAAAATTTCATCCAATTCTATCCATATGGGTTTTTTTTTTTTTTTTAAATATGCGCACAACGATAAGAACACCGTTTTGAGAAAATTTACTTTAAAGATAGAATTTTCACTTCATCATTTATCCCTTTAAGACCGGGAGATGTTTTGGTAGAAATTGAAAGCTTGGGTGGTTTCTCCTTATCGATAGGACCGTATCTGATTGAAAAAAAATATATATATTAAAAAAAAAACCGATGTCAGGTTATGCAGAGGTAGGACCCGCACAAATCTACACATTTGTGTAGTTTGGGATTATGTGTGCAAATATCTAAAAATAAAAGTTTAAGCAAAAAAAGTTGTTGTTTATTGAGATAATTTTCATCAGCCACAATGAAAATGTTTGAAACAATTTTTGTGTTTGGACAGACCACTACAATTTCATTTTCTGAGACGTGCTCAATGCTCGCACTCCTCTTAAGGGTGCTGATCACTTACAATCCCGTTTTTCGTTCTCCATGTAAACCTATGGGAATATTTTTTCTCACTTTTCTAAGGATATCTCATGAAAAAATTAAGATTTTTGAATTTTGTTTTCTGTATGCAATTCTTAAAACTTGCCACTATTCATCCTAGTTTTCATTTTATATTAAAAATAATTTTTAATATTTGATTTTACGTGAAATACTCGGAGCATGACCAAAAAATTTTCTAGCTCTCATTAAACTGTAAATTCTGGCAGTTCTATTAGGTCGTTTGGAAATTTAAAAAAACACAAAAAAATGTACAGTTTCTAATTTATCCATTGATATAAAGATATTTCATTTCAATTAATTAGGGAGGGAGCTATAATTAAAACAAAATGCATATATGTATATTCTGATCAGTCCATTGCCTACCCCCTCGACACAATCCATCACTCCATGGGGAGGGACACCCCGCCGCGTTTGCTCGGACTCCGGGGTAATAAAAGTTGGGTCGGGGAAATAGTTAAAGGGGGTAGAAATAGGTAAGAGATATGGAAGTTTTCAAAGTCAATTTAGCAGGCCTTGATTACCGAACAGGCACGTTTAGCTTCTGCTTCCCTCAGAAAATTTTGAAGGGACTCGAAATTGAGAAAACAGAATTCGAAACTGAGAAAATAGGCGGCCCCAAATGTTATATTAAATTAATTCCATTCAAAAATTGTATATATATATGTGTGTGTGTTTGTAATGCGCGCGTGTGTGTATTTATAAGTGTTTCATGAAAATATCTTTCATAACACATTAATTTTTCATATACATAATACACCAGTAGTTTAAACCACATGATCACAATTCTTCAGTTTGTCCATTATTTTAGATGTATGTTTATTTTACACATTGAATTTGAACAATATTGAACTTGATTTGTATGCACAACATAAAATATTAGTAACTTAAACTACTGCTAAAATTGAAAGAAATATTTCAAAATATTGATATTTTATATTGAGCATACATGATGAATTTAACATTTTTATGTCAATACTATGCAAAATTATTTTTCCATATTTTTCTTGATTGCGTCCAATTTTCCTGTTCATAGTATATATAAGAGAATATAAAAAGTTGTTTTATTAGCTATATGTGTTTAATTTTAATTTAAACCTTTTATAGCTATATGTGCACTCAAATAAGCCACTCTTTGGTGTAATATTTATAGCATTAGTGAGTTACAATTTAGAAAACCCTTCTGGTATAACCCTTCTAGGGGGCACCGAAATGAAGCTGTACTTCCCATAGCTTCAGAGGTCGGGCCCTGCTTGGAAGTGCATTTAATTTTCAGGAATCGTAATTTTATAACCAAAATTTCTTTCCATGCTTTTAAACTGAATATTTTAAATCTTTATGTAGTTCATTTCAATAATTTTCCAATAAGTTTTATTATAGTTTTTCATAATTGTTCACTTTTTAAGTTCTCATATTAAATTTTAGATTATTTATATTAGCTATGTAGCTAAGTTATAACGGAAAAATACATCAAATTGCATTTAACAATAAAAAAAATCTTAATTCTCATTACTCTTATTTTTAGAGTAATAATTTTAATTTAAACTGCTTATGTTTTTCTTTTTTTTCTTTCTTTTTTTTTCTTTTTTTTTCACAAAATATTTTTTAAAAAGGTGAATTAAAGTTTTTCACCTATGTCAAAGTATTAATTTAGAATTAGTATTCGTTTCTTTAAATATAAATCAAGGAGTTTCAAGAATCAAAACAAAATACCTCAAGAATCAAAAGCCTTTTTTTAGTCCTTTCGAGACGGCATCCCTTGCACAAATTTTATTTGGATGGCACCGCTTTTTTTAAAATAGTTCCCTTTACTTGTAAAATACCAAACAATACTGTAATTAAAAAGGACAAAAAAATAATTTATTAATGAAAAAAACAGATTCCACATGAACTGAACCTTTTGATGATGCATATATGCATCACCCGTCCCGAAAGGGTTAGTATAGGGTAGCAATTTCTTAAATACAGTATTTGCGCATTCAATTCAAATGGCGAGGAGTTCCGGCATGTAGCAGTAGATTTTTAGAAGACTGTTTACAATTCGTTATTTCAAAATAATATAGTATTTCAAACTCAGTGTGCAGGAAGAAAAGGAAAGGAGGGGTGTGGGGTAAACATTTTGGAAGGGGTAGGGATATAGTGGGAGAGTAGAAAAATAAATAAATAAATAAATAAAAATGAGGAGTGACGAGTTTTAAGAGTGATTTTGCCTGAATTAAATTTCAGATTTATATATTACGCGCATAAAAATATATATGTAATATACAGGGCTGTACAAAAGAATTCAAGTACGTTTCTGCCTATTGGTAGTGAATTTTTAACTGTGTTATGCGTTTTCTTATTATACTAAATTTTAGCAGACTGTGTAGAATATGTAACAGATATATGGGTCATATACAGAGCTGCAGAGACGAATTAAAGTACCTTTCCGACTGTGAACGGTAATTACAGATATCCGATTTTCAAATGCGCTATTTCTAAAATGTTTTCTTGGTTATCTTATTTACATTATTAAACAGCGAAGTCTTGATAAAGCATTTTGGAAGTGTTGGAAAGTGTTTTATATTCTATGCTTGGTGTATGATTTTTCTTTCCTATTATTTATTTATTATTTTTTCTTTTAGTACTAAAATTATACTCTGATATTTATTTTTTAACTGAATATACATATATAAAGTGTGTGCGATTTACAGAAATAAATTTTGATTAATTATTATGTATTCGCTGACCTGCCAGTTGTTGCCTTGGGCCATGATAATTATTTCAAACATGCCAAAATCAGTGTTGAAGGATTTTATATTTTAAAACGAAAATCTTTACAAACGACCATCATGGTGGAGGACCCAGTGCCTTCGGCTGCGTACACGGGAGGTGCTATGCAGCTCGTCGATAGTGAACACACTGTATATGCTGCGTCAGGCTATCACACTCAACTTTTTTCTTTTTTGTTTCCTTTTTGAGCATTTTAAAATTTTATGAAAGATGCAATATGTACGATTAAGTTATCTACTTATGTAAATAAGAAAAAAATTTAATTTTTATGTATAATCAAAATGTATATGATATATGTCGATTTTGTAAATGAATTTAGTGTTCAAAGCATACATTTTTCATCTGTTACGCTCCATATATTTCCTTTTATATTTTGTTTGTTTTATTTTCTATCTGAAATTTTGCTGTTATATAATCGAGAATTAAAAAAATACGTAAATATCTTAGGGGCTGTACATATATAACGATATCACTTTAGAAGGAGGGGGACTCTGGCATTTGATATCGTCCCAGTGGCAGAAAGTTTTGTAGCTGTCTGCGACAAGCTTTTAAAATTTCATAATCTGCCTGCAAATTTTGCTTGTCATTTTAATGAATAAATAATAAATTAAACTAGGAATTTTTTATCATTCTTTTTAAAACACGGTAAGCATGATGCATTCTCATTAATTATGCTTATAACTTTTCATCATCTAACTTCTTGTAGAATTTCTAAAGAGTGGAGGATAAGCAGAACCACACATAGGCAATAACGATGCTTTTAAAAACCTTTGGAAGCTTCAGAGGCCTCAAGCGCAAAAAGCACTGAGTTTTTTCTAAAACCCTTGAATGAAAAAAAAAATTTTCCAATCCTTTGACAAAACTTGTGTTTTTTCGCGCACTTCTGATGAAATTCGCGTTTTTCCCCCGACCCTTTGACGAATTTTCCGTTTTTTCCGCGATCCCTTAACAAAATTCGCATTTTTTTCTGCGGTCTTTTGAGGAAATTATTATTTTTTTTTTTTTTTTTTTTTTTTTTTGTAATTTTTTGGTGATATTCACATTTTTTTCACGGCTTTATGATGAATTTCTCTTTTTTGCCGCAATTTTTGGACGAAATTTGTTTTTTTTCCATAATTCCTTGACAAAATTCGAATTTTTCTATTCTGCGCCCTTTTGAGGAAATTATTATTATTATTATTATTATTATTTTGTAATTCTTCGGTGAAATTCACGTTTTTTCCATGGCTTTTTGACAAATTTCGCGTTTTTCCCGATATTTTTGGACGAAATTTGAGGGGATTTTTTGCGATCTTTTGACAATATTCGCGTTTTTTCCATAATCCTATGACGAAATTCGCGTTTGTTCCGCGATTCTTTGACGAAATTCGTACTTTCCGTGATCTTTTGATGAAAGTTGCGTTTTTTCATGATCCTCTGACGTAATTCGCATTTTCCGCGATCTGTTGATGGAATTTGCATTGTGTCCGCGATCCTTTAACGAAATTTGCGTTTTGTTCGCAATCCTTTGACAAAATTCGCGTTTGTTTCACGATCCCTTGACGAAATGTGCGTTTATTTCACGATTATTTGACGAAATTTGCGTTTGTTTCACTATCTTTTACCGAAATTCGCGATTTTTACGCGATCTTTTACAGAAATTTGCGCTTTTTAGGCGATTTTTTTGCCAAAATTTGCGCTTTTTACGCGATCTTTGGCCGAAATTCGCGCTTTTTACGCAATCTTTTGCCAAAATCACGTTTTTTACACGATATTTTGCTGAAATTCACTTTTTATGCGATCTTTTGCCAAAATTCACGCCATTAACACGATCTTTTGCCGAAATTTGCACTTTTTGCGCTATCTTTTGCCGAAATTCACGCTTTTTACACGATTTTTTGCCAAAATTCATTCTTTTTACGCGATCTTTTGGGGAAATTTACGCTTTTTATACGATCGTTTGACGAAATTCGCACTTTCTACGCGATCTTTTGGCGAAATTCGCGCTTTTTACGCGATCTAACGCCAAAATTCACGATTTTTGCGCGATCTTTTGCCAAAATTCAAAATTTTTATGCAATATTTTGCCAAAATTGACGTTTCATTCGCGGGAAAAAATTGTCCAAAAGTTGCGGACACTTTTTTAAATTGATTTCATTAGTGCACACAATAATTGTCCGCAAAAGATTATTTTTGTCCTCGACTATGTCGCCGTGTCGCGTTGTTACTGCCGCTGGAGATATCGTAAGGTACCTGTAGGAGGTGTTGTCTTTTGATAATCTTTATCATTTTTTATCCAAGTTTTTTTTTTTTTTTTTTTTTTTTGCATCAAAATAGTCTTTTAACTTTTTGCTTAGTCCGCTATCTATCTTTATGAAAGTACAAAGTTGTTACTAAAACAAATTAAATAATTATAAAATATGGAATATACCAACGTTTGGCATTCCTACTCTTCTGCCATATGAGCATATAATGCGTTGTTAGAGTAACCAGGTTCGAAATTATACTTGTTTTTTTACTCGTAAAAAAATGGGGAAGAATACTGGCCAGTTGTTTTGTTGATAAGAACTTACTTCTGCTTACTCTTTTCCCATACAGGGAGCAAGTGCAGGAAAATGTATTATGTAATAAAAAGCTATTATTAAACACTTTTATGTAATATTTCCTTAAAATGTTTTTTGGTATAAAGCTATTTCATGTTTAATAGTACTTTATTGACTTTTCTTCATTAAAATCAGAAAAATATGTGAATAATAAATGTATAATATCGCTGCAAACGTATGAAAAGAAAAAGGAAGAAAAAATTGTAAAAATATAAAGAATTCTTAGACATTGATAACGATTGGGGGGAGGGGGGCTCGAGGAATGATAACGTATGATATTGTAAAGGGGGCAAGAGGTCCACAATTCCCCTAAATTTGATAACGTTATATATGTACAGCCCTTTACAAACAAATTCTTTGTTGTAAAATTTGTTTATGAATTTGTGAAGTATTTTGAATAATACTTTTGCAGCTTTTATGTGGTAATATTACTATAAATTATTTAGTTTAAACTAAACTCGTAATATCTAATTATTATAATATAGTATTATAATATATAGTACATTATTCCTGGTATTTTAATTGTTTGAAGAGCATTATATATAGATAGATATATGCTGAATTTAATATTTAATTTGTAATATACATAATCTAGGATTTATTTGTACATAATACTGCATTTTTCAGTGATATTTATTATTATTATTTTTAAATCAAGATTTTGTTTTTCTTTCATGTTTTACAGAAAAAATTTCAATGATCAAAAATTGTATGGTAATAAAAAGTGAGCTTTATTTTATTAGAAAGTAGGTATAAATAAACATTATGCAATCATTCAATGTATCCAAGTATATTTCAATTATGATATTCTTGACAAATTTTATTCCAAAGCATAGTTTTAACAATAAATGAAATTCTAAAAAAATAGAGAATGAATAAATAAAAAAAGATAAATAAATGGATTCCGTTATGTATTGTTGTACACCATTACAAATAAATCAGTTTTGCTTTTCAAGCAATCTTTCGGAAAAAATTTCTGCGAGAAAATTATAAAAATGTTTGTTATGTGTAAATAAGGCCATGAAATTCTGAGATGATACCTTTTTTTTTAATCACCCATGTATTTTTCCTGAAATTTTGTAATTTGCGCAAAATTTTTGCAGTTATATATTATGCAGCATGTATATTGATCTATATTGAATATTGTATCTTTAAATTGAATAGATGACAGTGCCAGAATGAACTGAAAATTAATTATATGTATTGAGCTTAGCAATTTTGGATATTTGTTAATAGTGTAAATTTTATTGAAAGATCATCAAAATTAAAAAAAGAAAAGAAAAGAATTTGATAAAATATGTGAAAGTTATCTGTGAATCTTCCTAATGGATGAGAAAACTCTACTATGGTATATCTTGAGTAATTAATGCTTTTTAAATAACTTTAAATCCTAAGTTTTAATCTACATAAAAAATGTGCTTTATTTACACTGGCCTCCAAAAGTTAAGGTACAGGGACTGGATGCTTTCGATTGCACACGTTTTGTCGAATATCTACAAAAAATATTGGCGAATTGTTCTTGAATTTCTGGGATGAAAAGAACATGTTTGATTTTATATTTATCGGTGAAGATTTAGTCGGGGGGTACAATTAGGGGGCTAATAATAAATTTAATAATAAAATAATATTTGCGATCACCTATGTAACAGGAAAGGCTGGAAATGGTTTGTCACTGTGGTAAATGGCTAATTGGGTCCTGTTCAATGTTTGTATGCATTTGTGTAAGCATAACACTCATATTCGTGAAGATGTTAACGTTTTTGTGAAAAATTCAAAGGGTTTTTGTTTATAGCATACAGAGTTTTCAACCAAATATAACGCAACTTTCCAAAAACCTGACAAAGAGTAGTAGAAACATTATACTGCAATTAAAACATGAATATATTGAATATTTGATGAGATATGGGCATTTTTACGAGATAATTTTTAACTGCGCATGCGCGGAAGATTTCAAAATTTTTATTTCATAATTTGGTAGTAAGCTATTTAAGTCAACTTATATAAAAAGTCCTGTCAAATATCGCGAAAATTCACAAAGATAGGGTCAATATAGTGAGTTGCTTCCTAGAAATAGCTTTATTATAAGGGATTTTCCACAACTTTTCAATCAGCTCGCTATATCTTTCTAAGTTTTCACAATATTTGATTGAACATTTTTTTGAAGTTGCCCCAAAATACTGACTACCAAATTATGAAATAAAAATTTTGAAATCTTCCGCGCATGCGCAGTTAAAAATTATCTCATAAAAATGCACATATCTCATCAAATATTCAATATATTCATGTTTTAATTGCAGTATAATGTTTCTACTACTCTTTGTCAGGTTTTTGGAAAGTGGTGTTAAATTTGGTTGAAAACTCTGAATGCTATAAACAAAAACCTTTTGAATTTTTCACAAAAACGTTAACATCCTCACGAATATGAGTGCTATGCTTACACAAATGCATACAAACGTTGAACAGGACCCAAATAGTCATTTACCACAGTGAAAAACCATTTCGAACCTTTCCTGTTACATAGGGGATCGCAAATATTATTTTATTATTAAATTTATTATTAGCCCTCTAATTGTACCTCCGACTAAATATTCACCGGGAAATATAAAATTAAACATGTTCTTTTCATCCCAGAAGTTCAAGAACAATTCGCCAATAATTTTTGTAGATATTCGACAAAACGTGTGCAACCGAAAGCATCCAGTCCCTGTACCTTAACTTTTGGAGGCCAGTGTAAATGATCTGTAAGAAAAAAGACAGATCGGGTAATATTTACATTCGGATGTAACTATGTCAATGCAGAATTAATACAGAAATTATAGTTTTTTGTTCTATAACAAAATTTTAATATTCTTAAGGAAAGGTGTAATAATAAGCTTCGGGGAAAAACATAAAATAATAATAATAATAATAATTTTTTGACAAGCATTCTGCATCTTTTTAATCTGAATTTACAATCACATAATTTAAAAAATGAATATTATTTGAAAATTTAAATATGCAGCACAAACCTATTATTATTTTTATTTCCCTTTCAGTTAATATTGTTATGAATATTTTTGGTGGGAGCAAGGTTGAGGGGGAGGGCAGGGGTGTACTTAACATGCGAAATACTAATATTCATTTGATAATACTTTCCCCCTCATTTGTATACATGTATTAATAATACTTTGATATTTTGTCTTTGTGAATCATATATATATCGCATGTATTGCTGCATGTATGTTGTATCTAGTATATTTAATATTATATCATTTGATTGAATAGAGAAATAACTGAAGAATTACTTTATTCATCCATTTCAAAGTTCTTGCCTCTAAAATGTACAGTCGGAAAAAAAAAAAAAAAAAAAAAAAAAAAGAGGGAGAGAATGAGTGAGTGAGATAAACACCTTATACATTTTAATCATCAAATTGTCCCTGAAATAAAGAAAAATAGCCATTATCTGGAAATTATATCTTAAAGATAAGTTTTGGTGTCGTCTTAGTAGTGAAATTGGACTAAACTCTGAAATTTTCAATTCGAACACATAATTTTGTCAACATATTTTTTTTTTTTTCGGTAATATTTACATTAGAAATCAAAAGAGAAGTAATTCAGCAAAGTAGTTTTGGAGTTAGACAGGTTTCAAGTTTGGAATTCCTCATGTTAAATCAATCTGTAACGGTTGTAAACCAGATTGAAAGTGGTCAGTTTTTTAAACATAACTCATAACTACTTCGAGGAGCTGTAATTTTGGTTTCCTATATCTAAAACTTTTAAAATTCGATTTTTTACCTGCATTGTCATCAATTTCTTTACAATGAAGATATGGTTAGTAGTTATTACAATATATTTATAAAAAAAAAATTTTTTTTTAAATGACCATTTTTTCCCCCATTCTGACCAGAAAATCAGAGTTCTAACTTTTTACGGCTGCTCTTTCATCTTCACCTAACACTTCATTTATAATGGCTGTTTCATAATAATGGAAGCTATCAGTCCATCAGCAGGAAATAACTCGGCTAAAGCGGAAATTCGGTTAGCAGGACTCGGATAATCGGAACTTTACTGTACTTGCAAAAAAAAAAAAAAAATAGTCGACAATAATTTTGAAAATAGTGTTTCGGTTCGTATATTTTTCCATTTCCAGCCCTGATAAAAAGGCATATTTCTAATAAAATTAGCAATAAATGAGTGCCTTACACTACAACAATTTCTCCTCTCTAATTCTTATCATTATTATCAAAATATCTAAGCTAAAAAAAAAAAAATACTTTTGATTGTTAAACACAACATAATGAATAAGTTTTGATTTGAGCACAGGATTTATGGTTGAAAGTATTCTTTACAATACTGCTATTGATGAGTACAAATATGAAATTAAAACAGGTAAAATAAATATATTTTGATAGGATGTTCCAATGTGCGACATATTCCCCTGTCATTAAAAATATTTTACAGGATTATATTTTTTTACAGTGAACTATGAAAATACCCAATTTTTGGGTATTTACCCAAGGCTCGGATAAATACCCAGGTGCATACTCCAGGTAATACCTGCGTATTTACCTATCCCATATCACTGTGTGTAACTAATAGAATAAAATCGCCACTCTCTGTCCATATTTTCTTTACATAATGACCTATAATAATATTTTTATCTATAAACAGTTTTTTATTTAAATACATATTGTAGTAATTAATTATAATAGATCGTGTTTTGACTTTTCAGTAGTAAATTAATGTTGCTTTACATAAACAAAAGAAGAAATTCAGAAACTTTGAATATTACGTAATTAAATTTGCAAAACGAGTCATAAACAATATGTTTATTATTTAATTGTTTAAAATTTACAATGGTTAAATTTGAAGGCAAAGATGATAATATAATAAACACGATATAAATAAGTAAAGGTGAAACATGTAAATCATTTTAGCCAGAAAAGCTATACTGAATCACTTTTTATTGTCATATTTCATTTTCATGAAACATTTGCTAAAATTTATGCATTTATAAAAGTCGTAATTATTCTACTGAAACTTAGATGAAACAGCGACGGTTGCGTCGCTGTAATAATAATAATAATAATAATAATAATAATAATAATAATAAGAGTAAAATTGTTCAAAGTGATCTCGACTATTTTAAAAACTGCCAAAGCATTCTGTAAATTGAAGTAATGTGCCCCTTTTATCTAACGAAAATGACTGCTAGAATATGGGCTGCTAGAAAAGTCCCTACCCCCACTGGGTCATAAATTTTTGTCAACAGACAGCTGATAAGATGTTGGACAGTTGGACTTCACGGCAATTAAGGATAAATGCTTCTTGACAGCTTGTAAGGGGGGTAGGAACAAACTACTCTCTCAGCCGAACGTGATATTTTCTGCAAGTGACCAACACCCTTAAGAGCCCTGGTCAGTAAGAAATGATTTCGCATTTCTCCGAGAAGCAGCTTGATGCCAACCCCCCCCCCCCCAACTCCTGTCAAGTAGTCGGATACTATAATTACCGCGAAGTCCTCGCCGGTCAGTAGATAAAATTTATGACCCCAGCGGGTTGGAGATTTGGACAGTATAGGAAAAATATTTCTGAGTTCTTTTTCAGTTTTTAGAAATAAGATGAATGATGAGAGAAATGATTGAAATGATTTTTTTCCTGACTAGTTTTATTTAATTATAATTTAAAAGTTTGCGCGTTTACACAGACTCCAAAGAAAAGCGTGAGAACTACACAGCATTCACAAAATTTTCTGCACATATATGTAGATATGCAAAATGAGTTATGGTAAAACCTATATTGATTTTCATTTTATATGATTTTGGTACAAGTAATTACCTTATGTATGAATGATTGTAATTTTTTTCTTTTTTTGCGTGGTCTTTAATTTAATTTAATTTTTTATAATGATTTTCACTTACGATCGAAGACATCATATTATATCATAATTATATCATAAAATATCAATTAATATAGTATTAGTCACAATCGCATTTTAAACAAGGGAGAAATTATATATTATATGTATGTGTTGTATTATATGTAATAGTATTATATTAAATGCATTATTTAGTGCACAGTTTGATTTTAACAATTGAACCACACTAAAAAACAAACTGATTAAATAAATTAGCTATTTTTCCCTTTCCCCGAAGCAAGACTTTTATTCATTCTTCCAATGTATGAAACTATCTTTGGAATGAAATTTATTCCTGTTTTTGAGAGAGAGAGTGTGAGAAAGATGCAGCGAGATCAGCGAAAATCTAATTATTTTAAAGTTTTCTTACAATGGATACATTTTAAAACTACATTTGCATGCATTTTTAAAATATTTATTTAAAAAAATTACAAACAGGATTATGAGATGAGAAAAACTAACTTATATGAACAATTCTATTAGTCATCACATTCATATATAACTAACAAATCAAAACTTCGATATATGGCGAATTAAAAAAAAAAAAAAATCTGAACTTGACAAATAATTTTTCTTTAAACATTTCTTTTTCCACGCAAAAATTTTCTCCCTTTTGCTAGATTTAAATAAAAAACACTTTTAAGTAATTTCTACACATCGCTGTCTTCAACTTTTAAATGTTATTATATATATTTGGCTTATCAATGGAAATATTCGACTAGTAGATGGCTACTAAATAAAAAGTAACTATTAGACAGAAATTGCTATTAACTTCTACCTTTGGAATTTAAAAGAAATTGGGCAATGTTAAATAGCACAATTTATAATATTAATTTAAAGTAATTTCTTTCAACTTCTACAACTATTTTAAATTTATGAGAAAAGAAAATTTTAAATTCCAAAATACACGAAATTGAATTCTACATTATGCTACATCTTAAAAATGAAAGGATACATATATAAGTTATTTTAAATAAATAAAAGTTAGACACCAGACATAGATATTTTCTTTTTTTTTTCTTTCTGTCTTTCAATTAAAACGTATAATTATTGCACGTTATAATTCAGAAATGACTATGAAGACAATTGAGGTATATATAATATTTGTTCAAATTATTTAATCTCGACATGTCAGTAGAAATAATATGGAATAGAAATAATGTGGAAATAACATGAAAACTCACAGATGGTCACACTCCCTATTTTTTTAAAATACCTATTTCAAATTATATATTTTTTCTTTCTTCTATCTTTAGAAGAAAAAAGCATTGCATTCGTGAAAAAAATTCGACTTCCGGTTTTCGACGGATTTATAAGTTTTATGCCTAATACACAGTAATAAACTGTAGTATATATTATTTGCAAACTAAAAACCTCTTTATACGTATTTTTAAAGTAATATTAATAATAATTCTAATACCATATAATTGGGTTAAACCTATGTGTTTAAATTTTAAGCATTTTTTTTTTTATAAGCAAGATTTTATTTAAAAAATATTCACATATGCTTTTCTCGTGAGCTACTTTTTTTTTATGGTTGTTATCCTGGCACTTTTATAAAATTTTGTTGACTAAAACCAGTCGATAAACGAGCTTTATTTTATTTATTTTTTTTAGGTGGATTTCGTATGAAATACTACCTATTGGGATCTAATCTATGTTGGAATTTCGGAAAAATTTTTGCAGATCTACACCGATCATGATCCCTAGAACCCAAAACCAGCACCCAGTAAAAAAAATTATATATACATATATATGTACATCACTTTTTTCTGGACACGATAACTTCCATAATTCTGCATAAATCTTTTTCAAACTGATGCATAAAATCTCGGTCAGGTTCGTTAATGAGCAAAATCTGACCGGGGGGGGGGGGGGGGTGGAAATAGAGAGGAGTTTTGGGAAAAACGAAAAAAAACCACAATTTCTTAATTCTAATACATACCGAATCAGTTTAAAGTTATTATTACTTCTAAAAAATGGGCCAAAATTTTATGCATGACAGATTTTTGATAAAACTAAAAATGGGCTCAAGTGGCGCAAAAAATAGGGTGTTTGGGAACTAAAAATTCATAACTTCGTCAATTCTCAAGATATCAAATCCAATTAAATTTATTATAAATTGTCTTAATATTATCTACAACTTTTATACTGACAAGTTTTTGATAGGACCAATTCTTACTGCAAAAACAAGGTAAAAATGGAAACAAAAAGGGGACTTGAAGAAGAAAAAAATCCATAACTTCGTCAATTCACAAGATATCAAATCCGTATTAATTTATTATATATCTTCATATTATCTAAAACTTTTATGTTGAGAAGTTTTTGATAGGACCAATTCTTAGAGCAAAAACAAATTAAAAATACATAGAGGTTGGAGAAAAAAATATCGTATTAAGGATGTACTCAAATTCAAACTGCTTATTTTCTGACTCATTTTTAAAATCACTTTTGTTTTCAAACGCATTCAATTGGTCTGTTCTCTTATTCAGAAACTATATAATGTGCGTAATAGTCGATTTTTTGTTAGAGGCAGACTATATTTAAAAAAAAAAAAAAAATGATGTCAAAGTAGGTATTTTGAACCGAATTTCTCGAAGCGATTGCGTGTTGGAAATGAAAAATATGGTCCTACTGAGATAATAACTCTTTATAAATCGAGTTCTAATTAATTGAACGAAAAAAAACCATAGGTCGCTTATAAATGTCTTTAAAAATCCCGTCAGCAAGTTTAATGTTTTTACTTTTAAAAATGAATCTGAAAATGTGTCAGAAAATTTCGAGTTGCTGAGCACGGAAAAATATTTTTTGAATACTGCCTCCGATAAAACCACCTCTTATATCAAGATGAAATTGAAAATTCGTCAAAAGCGGCCAGATAAAATTGTTAAAGTGTGTTTATCTCTAATCATGGTGTAGTTTCTGTTGGGTGCAATTAGTACGTAACTTCGAAATTTACCTGCTCCTGTAGGCCGAGCCAGCAGGGATTTTTCTTTTTAACTGTTGGTGATATATAATAGTGATGCAACGAACAATGGTTTAGCCGAATAACCGAATAGGAGGCCGGAGGTTTAAAGCATTATTTTCTTCTGAAAAAATATTCGGCTATGTTCGGCCTAAAAATTGCCTCAAAAAGATAATTCGCCACCCCCCTCTCCAAAAAAAAAAAAAAAAAAAATTCTTAGCAAAAGTTCTTTCTCGGGTACTGTCTAGTCACAGTTTAGTAGATATGTATGTTGTTGTCACATTTTAAAATAATGACAAAATTTTAAAAGTACTAAAAAATATAAATTTCACCTTTCAGATGAAAAAAATAAAAAATCTTAATAGCTTAAGGAAAATAACTGACAGAAAGGAATATCCTCTAAAATGGTGGAAATAAATCACTGTAGACTTTATAAAGCTCACAATTAACAAAAAAGCCATGTTGGTTGTGTATTGTTTTTTGCTATGTCAGCTGACAGCACTATTAAGAAGTGTATAATGAATGTTTTCAGATTTAGACGAAGAAAATATCTGTAAAGAAAATAAATTTCAAAATATTGACTATTTAGTATCTTAGGTACTGTATCGTTACAATTTAATAGATATTATGTATGTTGTCAAAAACGAGTAAATCGATGTGCTCATACCGAATTAAGTACGTTTGTATCAAAAATGAACATGTGTTTTCTCAATTTCGAAACATCACATGTTATCAAACCCAAACAAAACGATAATTTTGTATCCTGTAATGGTTTGTTAGGGTTCCGTACTTAAAAATTAAAAACGGAACCATTATAAGATCACTCTTGTGTCTGTCTCTATCTGTCACAGCCATTTTACTCGTAAACTATGGACAGTTCAAATTGGGGGAAGTAATAAAGACTGTTGACCCACATATTTTCAGATTATTAAACATTTATAAATATATTCAGTAAAAATGTATAGGGGCAAATTAAGTTGTTTGAAGAAAAAAAATCTTTTCTTTGTATATCGTATGAAAGCTTTAGTAAAGCTGAATTCAAAAATACATTTCTTTTAATTTTAGATATTACCTTTTCAAAGATATCGTCGAAAATGTAGCGCAAAAATATGTTTCCCCCCATCTAATTCTGAATCTACTGAAACTAAAATTACAAAAAAATTAGAGGTAGCAGATGTTAATTTAAACCTTGCAAGAAAATTATAGCGATTACCCTAGGTCACATAGTTTTTGAGAAAATCGAATTTTTCCGTTACACACAAATTTCGATTTACGGGCATTCAGCAAAAGTGTTGAGCAGCGCTGGAGGTACCTATCGTAGCAGAAGTATAAAAACATTGTTGATCATGACTTTCGAAAAAAATCGTCAGTAAATAGCAGAGATATTAACCCTAAAGATATGGACGGTTTGGACATACATAATGACAGGGGCGGCGTACTCTATGTACCATCGGCTTTTAAAGCCTAGATAACAACTTTTAATGATATACGTGTGTAATGCACTGGCCAGCAACAGTATAAAAGCAATAAACGTCAAATTGTTAAAAACAGACTAATTCAAGGGGTCTCAGGACTCTTAAAGCTTAAAATATATATATATATATATATATATTAATTTTTTTAGATGTTAATCCTCCATCTTTTCTGAACACTTTAATATAACTGCTTCCTTCAAATTCTCATTAGAATAGAAGTTATGGCTTTTAGAATTACACCCGCTCATTAGCTTAAGCGGCATTTTCGAAACTTTTAAGTCATTTTTCTCAAAATGACTTTTTGGGGTATAACGCGCACGATATCTCATAAACTTTTGTATAATTTTTCATGAAATTTTCAAAACATACGTTTCATGTTAATCTGTATAAACTGAACCTAAAATTTCCTTTTTATTATTCAAAAAAAAATATTTTTTTAAGTGATTATGTTGTTGAAATTTTCAAAATTTTCTATTAGCTAAATGCAACTTTGTATTAAAAATATAAAAAAGCTTTAAATACAAATGAAATGCCAAAAGAAGTTTAAATATGCACTTTTTTTATTGTCAGTACCGAATTAAGATCATTATAAAGAGATTAAGATAATATTAAACTAGTCGGATGTGTCAATCCCAAAACTTTCTTCTATCTCATATATGTCAATACTTCCTGATAAATGCAGCACAGCAGCGCCATCGGTTACGTGATTCATACCAAAATTTAATCAGGGACAACATTCTTGAACTTCTAATTGAATTTGAAGATTGATAAAAATCCGTGCATTAGTTTTTGAGATATAGCTATTGCGGAGATCGTGAAAAGTTCTGAATTGCAGTGGCACCTCTTGGGCAATTTACACCAAAAACTTATCGGGATCAGTTTATATCAGGGACTAACTGAATCTAAAGTTTGATGAAAAATCATGCATTAGTTCTTGAGATACAGCTATTGCGAAAATCGTGAAAATTTCAGTATAGTAGCGCCACCTGTAGGGCGATTTACACCAAAAACTAAACAGCACTATTTTATATCAGGGGTTAACTGAATCTGAAGGTTGATGAAAATTCGTGCATTAGTTCCTGAGATAGAGCTATTGCGATAATCATGAATAATGCAGCATAACAGCGCCATCTATTGGGCGATTTACACCAAAAAGTTATCAGCACCAAATTATATCAAGGACTAACTGAATCTGAAATTATCTGAAAATCTGTACTTTAGTTCTTGAGATATAGCTATTTTGGAAATCATGAATAATGCAGCATAACAACGCCAGCTGCTGGGCGATTTACACCAAAAAGTAATCAGCACCAATTTATATCAGGGATTAACTGAATATAAAGTTTTATTAAATTCCATTCAATAGTTCTTAAGATAGAGCGCCCACAAAATTTGTGACACACACAGATAGACATTTTGTAAAAACATGTTTTTCATTACCTCTGTACCAATAGCTATATTTGATATTTTTAGGTTCCATATCTCTTGGAACTTTCATGGTATATCCTTTTACATTTTTCTAGTATATACTGTTATACCCAACCCTACTTTGCATAGCTTTTTACAAACTGTTAGTATTCTTTTAGCAGCGGTTTTTTTTTTTTAATAATACAATTACTAATTCATATATTTATTGTACAGAACCGTCTGTGCACGAGTAATACTCGCACTTGACCGTTTATTTCATTTAGGGTGGCATAAAAAGATGTTCATGATGGTTCAAATATTAAATTATGCACAGTATTTTTAAAATAATTTAAAATTGCTACAAATAAAACTCTTGTTATAAAAATATTAGATTTGAGTATCTTGCTAATAATTTTACTATTTTTCTTAATAAGTAATCAATTAAACGTTTCTTGTTAATAATTTAAAACGGAAAATAAATGTTAGTACATTTTTACTTTAATTTGTAGGTTCAGGTGGGCAGTGCATAACGATTCACATTTGAACACAACCATGGGATCAAAAATGAACACATGTGTTTCTCAATTTTGAATACAATTGGATCGGAACTATTTTGAGTATGTCACGTATTTAAAATTGAGTACGTTTTACTCAATTTTGAGTAACCATTTTTTTCAGTATATATATATACCGGGTGTCCTAAAAAGGACTGACTGATTTTAAAATTCAATAACTTGCAAACGGTGACAGATATTTAAAAAATTCTTGCAGGAGCGTTATGCATAAGGTCAAAAGTTTTATTACAGTGATTTTCGATTTTAGTTCGAATTACAAACAATAGATGGCGCTGTAAGCAATAGTCGCTAAATACAGGCTCGATTTTTGGTCCTTTCTCTTGCTGTATGCGGAAAAAGGAGATGGAAATGTATTATCCGGGCCACGAAGTACCAAAAATTGAGTCTGAATTTAGCGTCTATTGATCGCAGCGCCATCTATTGTTTGTAATTCGAACTAAAATTGAAAATCACTGTACAAAAACTTTTGACCTTATGCATAACCCTCCTGCAAGAATTTTTTAAATATGTGTCACCGTTTACAATTTATTGAATTTTAAAATCAGTCAGTCCTTTTTAAGACACCCGGTATATATATATATGTGTGTGTGTGTTGCAATCCATTCTACAGTTAATACATAAAAATTTATAAATAAAAAAATTCGCAAAAATTAAAATAATCTAAAAATAGGAAGAGCTTATTGCAAATTTTAATATATTTTATTTACAAATTTATACATTTAACACAGTTAAAATATACCGAAATAAGTATACATTTTTAGTACATTCATATTATTAATGCAGTTATGTTACCTTTTAAATAAATAACTATAATTATATTTAAAAAATAGATATTTAATATCCCATATAACTGCTATCTATCTAATAACGTGATTTTTTTATTTTTCACCTTTATACGAATTTGCAGTGCAAATTCGATTTTTTAGAGGCCGGGGAATGCGTAGTCTGCAGGAATCCAAAATATGCAGAGTAGAAAAGAAGCGGGGGGGGGGGGGGGCACAGTTTGTATCTGAGATTCGTTTGGGTAAAAAAACTGATGCATTTATATATACTCTTAATTATAAGTATGTTACATTATATAAGTTTCTTTCGAGATTTGAAAAAAGGTGAGAAGAACAGTCATTTTTTGTATAAATAAGATCTTGTGTAATTTACAGATTTCTCACAAATTGGAAAATATACAAAGAATTTATAACATAGATTGAACTTTGCACTTCCATACTAAATTAAACAATTTACAATTCTTTTCGAGAATGATAAAGGCGTCGAGGGACTCGACGGAGCAGCCGTTTATATATAAATACGACATTATATAATTTACATATTTCACGCTTCAATTGAAAAATCAACGAACAATTTATAATACAGCATGTACTTTACAATTTCATTTTAAATTAAATATTTAACACATTTTTTCGAGAATGGGATAAAGTGCTGAAGGATTCAACAGAGCAGCAGTTTACATATAAATAAGACATGATGGCATTCACACATTTTACGCGACTGAAAAAGCCGCAAAAAAATTATAGCTTGAAATTTACAATTTCATACAAAATTAAATATTTCATAGTTTCTTTCGGAAATGGAAAAAAAATGATAAGGGATCCCACAGAACAGTCGTTTACATATAGGGGAAGACGGGGTACAATGAAACAAGGGGTACAATGAAACATTACTTGTAAAATCAATCAAATTCGTCATAGAGAGTTCCAGTTTATATATATGTTATGCAACTATATGTTCCAATTACTGATGTGATTTGGATACATTCGCACTTCTACAACAGTAGCAATAGAAGATTATTGCTTTTACACCATTGAAAGTAACTTTCTTTACTAAAAGTAATTTTGTTTCTTTTTCGTTGTTGTTATATGTAATAATTATTTTTTCTATACATTGTTATCTTTGGGTTGTTGTCTTCATACCTCCAAAACCAAACTAAAAAATAAATAAGTATTAGAAGTTTGAAAATAAGTTTTTATTTAGTAACCCCAGTGCGGGGTACAATGAAACACTTGTAGACGGGGTACAATGAAACATGTTTTATTATAGTATTAAAAGTAGTAAATAGAATATATTAGAAGTAAGAGTAGGAAAACAGAAAGAAAAAGAGTTTTGTTCTAACCAGGTCAGTAAAAAATGCTCTTGTTAAGCAATTAAAAAATAGAAAGAGAAAAAAAGCTAAGAAGGGATTGTTTTGAAAACAAACTCTGCCTGCTACAGACTCTGATGATGATCCAGATTTTTTTTCCATGCCCAGCTGGTCATCGAGGTACTAAGAATGAGATATCCACACACAACATGTATGGCACAAGCAGTATCTGTATAAATGGAAACATAAGGAAATATATACCGTTGGAGAAATCACACATTTAAATGAAGTCAAATGTGAAGTATTTGATATAAAAAGACTCCAACCTAGTTTTTTTTTTTTTTTTTTTTTGTTTTTTTTGTTTTAGAAACTTACATTAAAAAAAAAAACTCTGTGTTGAAACTACCACCCCATATTCCTTCAGGAGCAACTGAAATATAAGCAGAAATGCTAATTTTTGAAACTGACTTGAGCCAATTTAATATAAAATGAAAGGTATTTCTTAAACTAATAGATTTTTCTTATTTTTCATCTTAGACTATAATATTTTTTATCAAGTTCCTTATTAATCAAGTTTTGTTTTTGTATTTATCTCATTTTTCATAAAATAAACTATACTGGGTGAAAATTGCTTCCATCATTTGGAGTGTTTCATTGTACCCCGGCATACGGGGTACAATGAAACACTGTAAGACATTTATTTTTTGTTATTTTTCAAGCATAAAGATATTGTTTAGAACCTAATAAAAATTTATTTAGATGGGGAAAATACAAGATTAAAAATATGCATTAATTATATTTTTGTGCATGCAAAATTGTGGATAGGAAAAAAATATTAGTAAATTTTGTTTCATTGTACCCCGTCTTCCCCTAAACAAGACACGGTGACATTTACACATTTTACACGATTGAAAATTCTGCAAAGAAATTTATACCTTGAAATTTACAATTTCATACCAAATTAAATATGTTACAATTTCTTTCAGGAATGGAAAAAGTGCTGAAGGATTCAAAAGAGCAGCCGTTGACATATAAATAAGACATAATGCAACTTACACATTTTACGCGGTTGAAAAATCCACAAGAAAATTATAGCTTGAAATTTACAATTTCATACAAATTAAATATTTTATAGTTTCGTTCGGAAATGGAAAAAAAAAATGATAAGGTGTTCAACAGAACAGTCGTTTTTATAACACGATACGATGCAATTTACACATTTTACGCGACTGAAAAATCTACAAAGAATTTATAGTTTGAAATTTACAATTTCATACAAAATTAAATATTTTATAGTTTCTTTTGCAAATGAGGAAAAAATGATAAAGGATTCAACAGAACAGTCGTTTTCATATAAACACGATACGATGCAATGTACACATTTTACGCGATTGAAAAATCTACAAAGAATTTATAGTTTGAAATTTACAATTTCATACAAAATTAAATATTTTATAGTTTCTTTCGGAAATGGAAGAAAAATGATAAACAATTCAACAGAACAGTCGTTTTCATATAAACATGATACGATGCAATTTAGACATTTTACGCGACTGATAATTTTATAAAAGAAGCCATTTTGTCAGTTTTCCAAATACCTCTTTCCCTTTTTAAAAATAATCAGAACAAAAAAATTTACAATACTACACCACTACAGAATCCCCCCCACTTGTTTGATAGAGCGTAAACAATCACTCGCTGTGACGTGTCAAAGGTCAAGTTCTTCTTTTTCTTGTGTTTTGATGAATGGATCGAGAGGGGGGAGAGAAAAATTTCCAATATTTATCAAATATCTGGAGTTTAAATAAACTTACGCGAAATTTTTTTTTGGTTGTATAAAAGATGAGGACATAAATTTTCTTACGTTCTTTTCAAAATTTTAAAACTCCAAATAGTTTTAAAATTATATAATGTTAAACACATTTCGCTTAGTTCTTAAGACTTTAGCACTAAATTAAAAAATAAGTATTTATTTTAGAATTATTTTGTCAAGTTAAACGGAAAGCGACACCTTTTAAGAAGAGCATAGAGAAAAAATGAGTTAAAAATATTAATTTTCTGACGAGTTATTTGATAAATACGAATGCATTCCACGGCCATTCGTTTAACATGGGAGAGGGAAATCTCAAATGTTACTGATCAGGGCTCTTAAGAGCCGTTGACAAATGGTATGCCCTTCACTCCGTTTGAATTGTGCCTGATACTTCAAATTTCTTTTTTTTTTTTTAGTTTTTTCAGCAGCGGTATTTTGTTGAAATATCGATCGAAGTACATAAAACTAGGTCTGAACCAGAGTAAGGACTACAATAGGTCCTAAGTCCAGATCCTCGTGGACCAGGTCTGTACTTTCCCACTGGTATACTACAAAATTTAAAACTATCCCAGGTGATACTGTTACAACAGAGTGTGGTTTGTTTTTTATGTACTGCTTTACTGAGGCAGGCACGTTCTAAAAAAAGGAATCGTCTACTCATCTATGGAAAATTTTCCCTGTTCTCCTGGTAAATTCAAGCAGACACTACGGAATCTGTCGAGCATTTGCTGAACTTTCCATAATTTATTATTTATTCCTGGTGGTTTACTTGCTGTGTCGACAAAACGGAATGAATTTATCAAACTTAAAAATCTGTCTCGGGATATGCTTATAACTCATATAAAACTTATAAATCATATATGACATCTATAACTCAGAGCAGAAACATACAGTTCGCTACATGTGCATATTATATATCTAATACTATCCATTTTAAATAGAAATCTTGAATAGTACAAACCTATTAATTTAAAATTTAATTAATTTTTTATTAATTAATTTAAAATGTAATTAATAAAAAATAAATTGCTAAAAACATAAGTTAAAAAAAATCTCTTAAAAATAAAAATTTTATATATTAGGAATTGTACCCATTTTGGACAAGGTAAATGCCGGACCCGCACAATTGTGCGGATCATTTGTTTTTTAACTTTTCTAAAGCCTAATTAAATTTATCAAAGACAGAATCTATTAAAATCATGGATAAAGCATATGAAAAGAAAAATTAAATCTAAGCAAACACTAAAAATCATATTTAAAAGAAATTACGACAGTACATACTTTTTACTTTCTTCTATCTTCAATAGAAGAAAGTATTGTAATCGAAATTTTTTTCGACTTCCGGTTTTCGACGGATTTGCATGTTTTAGGGGTCAGAGATTCCAAAAAACATGTTTATAGAAAATGTCTGTCTGTCTGTGTGTCCGTCTGTCCGTCTGTCCGTCCGTCCGTCTGTCCGTCCGTCCGTCTGTCCGTCTGTCAGTCTGTCCGTCTGTCCGTCTGTCCGTCTGTCTGTCGCCATTGTACCATCAAAAAGTGTATGAAGTTATGTATAGAATTAAACCAAAATTTTATTATAAGTGTTTGGCTTTGGCAAGCAGGTCCTCCCGGAATGTGGAAAAAATTCGCCGGTAGGGGGCGCTGATATAACAATTTTTGTGCGATTTTGAATATTGTACCATCCAAAAGTGTATGGAGTTATGCATAGAATTGAACCAAATTTTTAGTTTAAGTTTTTGTATATGACAAGCAGGTCCTCCCTGAATTTGGAAAAAATTCGCCGGTAGGGGGCGCTGTAAATGCGTTTTTTGTGCGATTTTGAATATTGTACCATCGAAAAGCGTATGAAGTTATGCATAGAATTGAACCAAATTCTTATTTTAAGTTTTTGGCTATGGCAAGCAGGTCCTCCCTGAATTTGGAAAAAATTCGCCGGTAGGGGGTGCTGTAATAGCGATTTTTGTGCGATTTTGAATATTGTACCGTCCAAAAGTGTATGAAGTCATGCATAGAATTAAACCAAATTTTTATTTTAAGTTTTTGGATATGGCAAGCAGGTCCTCCATGAATTTTCAAAAATTCGCCGTTAGGGGGCGCTGTAATAGCGATTTTTGTGCGATTTTGAATATTGCACCATCGAAAAGTGTATGAAGTTATGCATAGAATTGAACCAAAAAAAAAATTAAGTTCTTGGCTATGGCAAGGAGGCCCTCCCTTAATTTGTAAAAAAATCGCTCGTAGAGGGCGCTGTAATAGCGATTTTTGTACAATTTTTGTGTCATTTTGAATATTGTACCGCCGAAAAGTGTATGAAGTTATGCATAGAATTGAACCAAATTTTATGTGTTTATTTTTGGTCATGTCACGAAGGTCCTCCCTGAATTTGGAAAAATTCTGCCGGAAGGGGGCACTATAATTGCGATGTCTGTACTATTTTCATTATTGTACCATCGAAAAGTGTATGAAGTTATCCATATAATTGAACCAAATTTTTTGTTCATGTTTCTGGCTATGGCAAACAAGTCCTCCCTGAACTTGAAAAAATTCCGAAAGAAGGGGGTGCTATAATTCCGATCTCTGTGCCATTTTCATTATTGTACCATCGAACAGCGTATAAAATTATGCATACAATTGAACCAAAATGTTTGTGCTTGTTTTTGGCTTTGGCCAACAGGTTCTCCTTGAATTTGGAAATATTGCGCGGTAAAGGGGCTCCGTGCTAGCGATTTTTGTATACTTTTCTTGATTTTTTCGTAGTTCTATTGTGCATCGGCGGCTCATGCAGCGACGGGAACTCGCTTCCTGCTATGCCGGCTATTCACAAACAGCTGATAACGACAGAATAAGGAAAAATTAATAATTTTAACAAATATCATGATATAGATTAACTCGTTTTTAGTCCGTTTAATTGACTTGAGCAGAAATTTAAGATGAAAATCAAAGTTGGTATAGTATTGAACTAATAATATTGAAGTATTAACATGTGTAACTAGGTTTTGAAATATTAAGATGTATAAGATAGAAGAAAGTTTTGGGATTGGCACATCCAACTAGTTGTCTATGGATATAGTCTTTTTAAAACCAGAAAATCTAACCCTGTATTGTAGTTGGTGCCCCCTAGTTGTGTCTTATCAAAACATCTGAAGCCAATTAACTCATATAAATGTGCAGATTTGGTTTTAAATCTCACAAAACATGTAATAGTCATTCTCTTTTACTTTAGTATTACCCGCACAATTGTGCGGGGTATAAAGAAAGCTTAAACTGTTTTAAACGAAAATTAAGATCTAAAGCGAAATTTCACATGGGTTTCTTTTAAAGTGTTCCTAGAGAAAAGATTTTTGATTGTTCAAAAGAATTGATTTTTGACTCTTTGACAGGCACCCGACACAGTTTTGTGTTAGCAATTTTAGTTTATCTATATATAATCATAATAGTTTAGCTCACTCATACGTAACTGTAACCCGCGGGCCACATGAGCCCCACAAACAATTTAGATGTTGCCAAAACAAAATCATTAAACCACATTTATGAGTGAAAACTAGTTAAAACGGTTTCTGTTACTTCAAAATTGATTAAAACCTTATCTAGTATTTCAATCTTATCATGAGAAGTCAAAATCTGCTGTGTTATTAATAATTTAATTTTTTGTTAAAAGATCTTAATGGACTTTTGCTCAGTCAATGGTTCTTTTTGAAGAAACTCTTATGGGTATTACACTGATATATATCTTTTTAAATTTTCAAACAATATTTCAAAATAACTAAATTTGCTCTAAATGTTTTACATTTTAAGAGTAAAAAAAAAAAACATTTTGCGTTAAGAAAAAAAAAATCTTAATATTTATTTTTAGAATTTTGAAACGTTTTATAAACGCTTTATTTTATTAATATTATTACATTGCTTTGCAATTTATTATAATATGATGTTACCTTTGTGATTACAATACTTTTTTATATTATTATAAAAATATCACGTGTTTCGGTCCATCTCATGTAGCAATCAGATAGTTGCGATAAACGATATAAGAATGTTGAATATGCGCATCATGGAAACGAGAATCAACTCGATCTTAAAAGATATTTAAGCAATTTTTGGCGGAAGTTGCAGCAATATCCTATTTCTTCGGGGATTTTTTATAATGGCATTATGGTTATTCAAACACTGTATTTTTTAACTTTTAATTATCTGTTTACCTGGCAATTGTAAAATACAGAAGGAATGTCAAGAAAATATCAAGCTTTTTTCTTTTTGAAAACGAAATCGGAAATTTCGGATATGTGTAATTCCACCCACGGCCAGCACTTTTACAGTTTACATATTTCATTTATTTCTCAAATATATACCCAGCATTCGTATTTATAACATAAACATACAATGCTTATTTCGATTATAAAAAGTTTTTATTAAATGCATTCATCACATTTAATATAACAAAGACAACAGAAAACCTTATGTTAGATAATGCAACGTCAAGATTCGAGAGCATTGGTTGTAGGCGGAGCTTCCTGCCTAAAGGACGGAGCTGTCTGATAATCCAATGCTGGGTAATTCTGTTGATGGAATTGGCTATTAAAGGGGTCTTTAGAGGGCTGTAATCGGATCTTTCGGTATAGGAAAATTAATTGACCATGTAAAGTTTTAGTGAAATCATTATTTGAAAAGTTTTAGATATTCTTGAAGCCAGAACTTACATCGTTTGTCCGCTACATGACGTTTTCCCGCGCTTGAAACTCAATAATGAAAGGGCATAGCCCGATAAGCATTGGAAACATGCCTTTCAATCAAATTTCCTGATTTTTTTCCCAGATGTAGCTACATATCTGACAATATATTTCCCCTATGATCACCCTATAAATATTGATATTTAATGAGATAAAAATGTTTTTTCGATTTTTTTAAAAAACTGATTTTCTCAAAAACTGCTGCACGGATTTTCATGCCATTAACTGAGGATATATAGATACCAAAGTTGCATAACTGGTAATTTTTGTAAAATTTTCTGTTCATAAAATCTGTGTGAAATAGTGAAATAAAAATTAAAAAAAATAAAAATCATATCTTATGGTTATCCGAAAATTACCATTTTCTTGTAAAAAAGTTCCCATATGTGCCCATATATTCTATATAAATGCCATAAGTTTGCGGTGGTTACTATATATAAATATTTACAAAAATGTATATTAAAATTATTGAAATTCATGCTACTCAACTTCCACACCCGAAGAATTTTTGGAATAAACAGTTACAGAATTGCTGTACAGTTACTGTACAGCAGATATTCTGTACTCTTACTGTACAGTTACTGTACTCTGTCTAGGCGGAATCGATCAGGACCAAGAAAATTTTCCGGATTAGACAATATTCCGCCTTAGACAAATTTTACTCTATGTCTATGGATTTGCAGGGACTAAAATCTTTCCGAGTTAGACAGATTTCCGTTTTAGATAGAGCCCGCCTTACAGAGAGTTTACTGTATTTTAAATTTTAATGAACACATGAGCAAAATTCTCAACGCTGTCGATATCAAAATGAACATGAAGTTGAAAAACATGGCTTATATGCTTAATGGAATCTAAAATACATTAGTTGATATATTGTTTGCTAACTTTGTTCCAAAAATTCTTCGGATGTCGAAGTTGAGTAGCTCCGCCCCAAATAACGCCTTAAACTGCATTTCAATAATTTTAATATACATTTTTGTAAATGTTTATATGTAGTACCCAACGCAAACTTTCGGCATTTATATAGAATATACGGGCACATATGGGGAATTTTTACAAGAAAATGGTAATTTTCGGATAACCATAAAATATGATTTTTAATTTTTTAATTTTTATTTTTCTATTTCACATAGTTTTTATACACAGAAAATTATACAAAAATTACCAGTTATGCATCTTTGTTATCTATATACTAGCAGGTTGAGCCCGCTGCGCTGGACCATTTTTCAAATAAACCTTTAATCAAACAAAATGGAAAATCCGACCCTGTATTTTAAATTAATATGGACCTTCACCTGGAAGGTCCTGCCGCGTTTTCTGAATACGCATCGGACGCAATTGCGCTTTCATATTATCATATATAAACAATGCGTTAGACGAAATACGGGCAATTCAGAAGCAACTCTTTTGTGCACATGTAGAGTTTGGGAGGGAAATGCGGCCATTACGATCATATCACCACACTACTAAAAAAGAGAGAATTACAATGACAGCAGAAATTGACCATTTAACTTAAAGAATGTTCGGGTTATTCACTTTCGTTTGTTAGTTCTTTTACTCCGAGCTTCTCAGCTTGGTACTTTGTGCGGATCTGATAACATAAATACAATATCTCTCTACGTTACATTATATTTTGTAATATACGTCTTCTTTTGCCAGGTTTTCTCTACAGTTTCTTATCTTCGATTTCCAGTAGAGTAAATACAATTAAAACAGTATTTAACTTTGAAATTTTAAAATATGTGAATCATGTAAAAGTGGATATTTAAAGCGGAATTGTGTGAATAAAATTAAAATAATGTCATTTTAACTGCCGTTTCATTTTACATACCAGTTTTAATCATGCAACTATTAGCCTAGGAAAATAACCTCGATAACTAATTCAAATAGAAAACTACATTCAATAAAACTTCATTCAATAAAATCTTCCCAATCATCCGTAATCGAATCCACATCCAAGTTTGATGTGCAACGTTAGAAATGTTCGTAACGGTATGGCTAAAAATGTACCAGAGTTAGGTACAAAACAGAGTTAATTACGTTCCAAACTACATTGCATTAAATAATGTAAAATTGCTGTTGATTGAATTTTAGATCTTTCACTATCAAAACTCTTTGCAAATGATAAATAAAGTTAGTTATGCAAAATTTTCAGTAATGATCTTTTTGGCAAACCGAAGATTTTTTTTCGCATTTCTCTAATGAGCGTAATAAGGCGGAGAAATAAACATGCTTTTATTTTCAAGACGTAATTATTCATCAGTTTGTTGCCTAAATAAAACTAAAAACGTTAATTTGTGACTATGATCAGCTGCCCGGGTTGTGCATCAGCCAAAATTTCTTTATAATGATTGAAATTTTATTTGAATCTGAGGTACCTTTTTTTTAAACCTAGGGTAAATGAACAAATATTATTCCATTGGCCACCTTTGGCATTTGAAAGTTTTTATACAGTCAAAGTAATGCTTTTTTAGTGATAGTAAAATAAACCTAAAATTTGTCACTACGATCACCTGCTCGGGCTGTGCATCAGCCAAAATTTTATATTAATTGAAATTTTAATTGAATTTGAGGTACTTTTTTTAAAAAACCTAGGCTAAATGAACAATTATTGTTCCAATGGCTACCTTTGGCATTTGAAAAACATTTTTTGTACATTCAAATTAATGCTTTTTTAGTAATAGTAAAATAACTGCACATGAAAAATATCTATTAGTAAATCTTCTTTTGTCCGTTTGCTCCATAATAAAAAAACATAAATTTACTAATCGCTAATTACTAAAAGTACAAATTTCGCGCAATCTTCTGAAATCGGATTTACCGTCAACAGTTCCATTCAAATATAAACAAATCTTCCAACACTATAGAGTAAATTCGCCAATTGTAAGGTAGCTGATTATGGAAGATTGATCCAATATCTTTTTATAACATTTCTAAAAGAAAGGAAGATATGAAAAAAAAAAAGAAATGACGAATGGAACAGAATATCTAAAAGTGATTTCAGAAAGCAATTTTTATTGCAAAATGTCTTTTTTCGTGATGGAAATAACGCATAATTGCTTGCATTTTCTTAAGAATAATCATTACTACCTAACATTGGAAACATTGAACGTTTGTATAAGAGAAATTGGCGATATGTTTTTTATTAAAAAAAGAATGGACAATATTAGCTAATCTGGCTTCGAGGCTATAAAAGTCACAAATTTGGGGAAAACAAACCGCCATGCTTTCGCAGTAAAGTATGATGAGAAATTTTTTAAATGTCTAAAATTAAATTATTTTACAATATGTATGAGCGTGTGTGGGAGACATTTATACTAAAATTAAAATATTTGACTCCATTTTTAAAATGTTAATTGCTATTTATATATTGTACATTTGAATTTTAAAAAATACTAAAAAATGCTTTCATACACTTGCAAAATCACCTTTATTGTAAACATCGCTAGAACCCAATTCACGCTTACGTCTTTTTGGCTTAAAATCAAATTGTTTGGCGACAAAAGCGAACTCAAAAATCACAAATAAACATATAACATGTAAATCATAAGTACCATCATTTTTACAATTACATCTGCTAGTTTCGTCTGTGAGTCACATGATGGAAGAGTTAGAAATAAAAAAGAACAAATCAAAAACAAAATTGTTAACACAAGGAAGGTCTCCTTAAAGAGCATACTCAAATTATTTTGAAAAGAAAAATGCTTTTAAAACTACTCATGTATATAGTAAAACATTAGTCAAATTTGGCGGCGGAATCTCACTGAGTAAATCTGAAAAAAATCTATATATATTCGAGTATTTGTCGCAAAAAAGACGAACGTCTATTTGGCTAGCCAACACATTTCCAACTCAAATGCAAGATATTTAAATGCATTTGAAAACTGCTTGTTAAATAAGTGTTTAAATTGCCTAAAACTCAATGAATTTAAACTTAAACGGAGGATTAGCGTATTATTTTTTATCTTTAAGCGTATATAATATAAAAAATAGCGTGTTGCAGTAGTTATTTAATTTTACGTGGCTTCACCGGCTGGAAATGTTTTAAGGGTACTATTTGACTATTCATTCTACCAATTTCGCCAATTATATAAATTGCCAAACTATTCGCCAAATCATATAAATTGCCAAACTACTCGCCAAATTATACAAATTGACAAAATTTTTATTTTAAACAACGGAAGAATAAATAAATTTTTAAACATTAATAAAATTACAAACAGAAGTGAAATTAAAAGTCACTTGATGATGCAACAAACACGTCTACCGGGTTTAATGTCAAGTGAATGTAAAATGTACGATCAGCTACTATTGGCATTTAATATTATAGTTTGGCGATAGTTATTTTGCCGTTTTAAGTTTGTTTTAAAAGTAGATGGCTAATTAAAAATGCTACCATTAAACATTTTATATTAAATACTTGTTTCCATGGCAACAATAACCTTCATTTCTTATTTCTGATACTAACAATATCGAAGTCAAATCACCAATGTTCCGAATCGGACATTAATTTTGAATTTGGAAAACATTTAATAAATCGAAATTTTGTTTTAAACCGTATAATTACGATAATAAAATTTTAATATATACACATATAAAGATATATGACAAAACTGTAGTAATAAAAAGGTATTTATTTAAGTTAAACTTAATCTAACTATCTTCGTTTGAAGAGTAGAAAAAGGTTTTACTTAAAAATTATTTATGATAAAATAAATACCATTCAAAATTTTATTGTGCCGCCAACCAGAATTAAATCGCCAAAAAAATTAAATTTTCATTCTTTTTTTACAAACGCTAAATGGAGGTTCTGCGGATTTTTTTTATAAACATATTATGTGTCACGAGAATAATCTTTTATATATTCCTCATAAGAAGATATTTTTTCAAATATTTCTGAGCATGTACTTATCAAAACTTCCTTGATATCATCCTATCAATTTTTCAGATGCATTTTTCTTAACCTAACGCAAAAGATAAAGAGCCAAATCTTATTTCAATTGCAATATTTTAGCTGAGTAATTTTTTAAGCATTACGAACATTCCCTTTCTTGTTTAAATTAAATATTTTCGTTTTTTAATATTATCACTCACTAAAATGGATTTTTTCTTCTTTATTTCTTCCTTCTTTTTTTTTAAATTAAAATTAGTAACAGTTTTTTCTTTTATGTTTCGAGGTGTAACAGCAGTTTCAATTTTTTTTATCAACGATAAATTTCGCCAAGAAATAAAATGGTAAACCTTATCGTTCAAAATAACAGAACTTTCCGTCATAATTCTATAACTAATATAGGTAAAATGATGTGTTATAGCTTAAAACCTTCCCTGAAACGATACCTATCTAACGGTATAAGTTCCATCAAAATCCATGCAGTAGATCTCGAAATCTAGGCGTTCGGAACGAAATTTCCGTTTCGATTTTATATATATACTAGCAGGCTATGCCCGCTGCGCTGGTCAATATTTCCAAATGAACCTTGGATTAAACTAAATGGTGAATTTTAACTTGTATTTTAAATATGGATCTTCAGCTTGATCTTGCACATTACTGAAAACGATGTGATAGCCATTGCGATATAATGTTATCTTAAGCGTTGGACAAAATTTAGCAATTAAGAAGTAATTGTTTTAGTTGATTATAAACAGCGCACTTATGGTCGGGTAATGAGACCGTTATGACAACAGGAATTAATACCTCTGTAACTAATCAACATATAATGAAATCGTATTTACTAACACCATTCCTAAAAGCCATGCAACAGGCCACTTGTAACAAAATATGTTCTGTAGATTTTTTTAAAAAGGCTAAACTTTCATAATCAGGTTCACTTAATTTTTGAACTTTTACTGTTGCTCTATAACTAAGTACCCTTGAACAATATGTATACACTAAAACCTTTCCAAAATTATTACCTAACTAATTGTGGTATATCCTACGAAAGTATTATAAACAATCGGAATGAAAAACAAATTTCCGTTGTAAATATATAGTAGATGATGATGATGCGATCTTGTGTAATAGAATTCATAGTAAAGTTTTCGCTTCAAACAAAAACGATGCTTTCAACATTAAAGCTAACACACCAATATGTGAAGTATCCGATTACGGAAAGTTAACTTGAATTCTCATGAACAACTACTCAAAGAAAAGTGAATATGTGGCTTTTGTGATACTTTTATGTCAGCCGGGCGCAGGTAATAAATCAATAAAGATTGTTTTCATAGCATATTCTTATTTTATTATTTTCATTTAAAACACAAACCTTTCACTCATTTAATTTAAAATGCATGCCTTATACTAATTTCATTTAAAACACTGAAAAGATAAACAATAACAGGAAATAATGCCATAATTAAAAGCAAAAAAATATTTTTAATTTACATACGCAAAATCTAACTACTGCTACTGGGAATTTTAAAAATGTTATCAGCGAGATGTGCTCACGCTTGTTATAAATGTACCCATTTTTAGGTGCGTTCGTAATTATATAAATACGTAGCACCTATAGTTGTCGTTCAGTCCGTCTGTCTGTCCGTCCGTCTGTCCGTCCGTCTGTCCGTCCGTCTGTCCGTCCGTCTGTCTGTCCGTCCGCATATAACAGAGCAAAAACTACCCAACCGAATCGTTTAAAATTTAAACTATATAATTGTTGCATAATTTTGTCGAGTCATTTCAATTTTTATGAAAATCGGATGTATAGTTTAATTACAGGGACAATCAAAAGTTTTCCGTTACATTACGGCCAATGGGAAGAAATTATTGCAAGTGCATTTTAATGATGTTACAGCCTTCCGAATGGTCTGAAATTATAAATATATAATTGTTGCATAATTTTGTCGAGTCATTTCAATTTTTTATGAAAATCGGATGTATAGTTTAATTACAGGGACAATCAAAAGTTTTCCGTTACATTACGGCCAATGGGAAGAAATTATTACAAGTGCATTTTAATGATGTTACAGCCTTCCGAATGGTCTGAAATTATAAATATATAATTGTTGCAAGATTTTGTCGAGTCATTTCATATTTTATGAAAATCGGATGTATAGTTTAATTACAGGGGCAGTCATAAGTTTTCCGTTACATTACGGCCAATGGGAAAAAATTGTTTCAAGTGCAAATTAATGATGTTATAGCCTTTCGAAGTACACTAAAATATACATTCTGTACAATATGCGGCGAAAAAAATATTTATAAAACTAGTTATAGTACGAACGCACCTCATTTGCCACGTTTGACGAGCAATTTCCAACTTGTTTCTTCTTATCGAGGAGCAATTTATAAATCGCACAATATTATTCCAATTCCAATTTCTTTCATTGAGGAACCTATGACCGGAAAAAATGGAAAAAGACTCTTGTAGATTCTTCGGATGACGGCATCTGACGCCATAAACCGAGTTTATATATATGAAAATAATTTTTAAGTCGTTACAAACATTGCTTTCATACTTAAACATTTTCATTGGTACTACTTGTTATCCCGTCGACCCATTTCGCCAAATTATATAAATCGCCAAACCATTCGCCAAATTATATAAATTGACATAATCTTTATTTTAAATAACGAAATAATAAATAAATGAGTATAACATTAATAAAAATACAAATAAAACGTCGAAATTAAAATCACTTGATGACGTAAACACGTGTAGTTTGTTTAAATTCAAGTGAATTTGATATTTACGATCAACCATTATTGGCATTTAATCTTATAGTTTTGACGATAGATTTTTGGTCGGCGGAATATCTAAGTAGTACCTATTCCATTTTTGTTTTATAACGCTAAATTCTCAGTACTTTTTTCCCTTTTATTTTACATAAAATCACTATTTTTTTAAAAAATTAAGATGCTTGCATTTTTATTTCAAACTCATAGAGCCGTTTTTATTTTTTAGCCAAAAGGGTTGATTTGAATTTTTTCCGTTGCTAGAGTAACGGATGTAATGATAGATATTTTGAGGTTTAGATGCCAAAGACACCGCGAAATTAGAAAAATATGAAATGTGTCATGAACTGTTGGACTTATAAAAATTTATTTGGTAGCATTCGATTCAGCATACAAAACTACATTAAAATATGCTATCATTTGACGCATAATTTTGATATTCGATTTTTTTCCCCTCCCCGTGCAAAAACCATTAGGGGTGACACTTTAGAAAATCCTTTCTTAGCAGAAGTTTATGTCATAAGAAGTATTTTTACCACGATTTTCAAGATTTTAGGTTCAGTAGTTTGCGCTGTACGTTAATTAGTCCCCTAATCCAGACTTTATTTTATATACTATATTAGATATGCGATTTTGCGGTGAATCGATGATCGAAAATTAGTCCAATATCATTTGAAATATTACACAACAGAGGAGAAAGTACGAAGAAAGACGAAGAAGAAATGACGAATTACAAAAGACTTGTATTTTTTTTTTTTTTTTCAAAATGTTGAATTTTTCCATAGTAATGACGTATTAAAACATAAATTTCATTAAAAATTATCTTTATTTCCTAGATTTCGAATCTGTGAATTTTCCTATAAATGAAATTGGCGATATGACTTGAGAAAATAGATAATATTTGCTTAAATAAAATGGGTAATATTCGTTGATCTGAGTTCGAGTTTATAAATATCACATGCTTTCGGAATTACGGCGAAAAACATTTTAAAAAGTATGAAATTATTTAACAGTATGTATGTGTGGCAGAAATTCACACTGAAATTTAAGTATTCGAAACCATTTTTAAAATATTAATTGATATCTATATAAGTTACAATTGAATATGAAAATGTACTCAAAAAATGATCTCTTTCACCTAAAAAAACACCATTTGTGAGAACATCCTCAAGCTAATGTCACGCTTATGCATTTTTGGCTTAAAATCACATTGTTTGGCGACAAAAGAAAATAAAAAATTGTAAAGAAACAAATAGTAATTACACATGTGACTCATAATTACATCTGCTTGTTTCTTCTATAAGTCACGTGATGGGACAATTAGATATATAAAAAAAGAAAAGAACAGAACAGAAAGAAAATATCGTTAAAATTTCATCTAATCAAATTTTCAGATTCGTTTCCACATCTAACGCAAGCGATAAAGAGCCAAATATTGCGTATCAAGTGTAATATTTCTTATTAAATTAATTTTTAAGCATTACAAATATTTCTTTCAGGTTTTGATTAAATGTTTCCGTTTTTTAATATTATCACTCATTAAAACGGATTTTCTTCTTCTTTTTTTCTTTTTTTTTTTTCATTTAAATAAAATTAGTAACAGTTTTTCTTTTATTTTTCGAGGTTTAATAGCCGTTTCAATTTTTTTTTTTTTTTATCAACGATGAATTTCGCCAAGAAATAAAATGGTAACCTTATCGCCCAAAATAACAGAATTTTCCGTCATAATTCTAAAACTAATATAGGTAGAATAGGTGTTATAGATTAAAACCTTCCCTGAAACAATACCTATCTAACGGTATAGGTTCCGTAAAAATCCATGCAGTAGAACACGAAATCTAGGCGTTCAGAACGAAATTTCCGTTTGGATTTTATATATATAATAGATAATAGAATAGATAATAGATTTTATATATATATAATAGAATAGATAATAGATTATGTGTTATGAACTATCTCAAAGTTTAAAACAGATCGCATTGTTAGATTTCCTAATTTTAACAATATCGCGTTATGTTAGTTCCACATTCCACCACCAGGGAGCGCACTCTATTCTTAACGAAAGCGTATCTGAACGAAACTCCTTCATGCAACCTTTCCGTAGATACATGAATCGGGAGGGTGGCGGTCTTAACCAATAATTTAAGATAATTGCTGAAATTACTACGAAAAATATTTTAAAGGGGCTCTACGCGGGCCCCTAATAGAGTTAGAGGAAATCGGAAGACGTCAAAATAATCGCGGGGAAAAGTTTCCTTGGGTGCTCCGGAGCTGCTTTTGGCGCGAGATCTAAGCTCTACGACCAATAGGAGCCCAGATATTTAAGGAAATATGAAGTAACAAAGTCCAAAATAATAGAATTTTCCGTAATAATTCTTAACTAATCTAGGTAGAATGATGTGTTGTAGCTTAAAACCTTCCCTGGAACGATACCTATCTAACGGTATAAGTTCCGTAAAAATCCATGCGGTAGAACTCGAAATCTCGGCGTTCGGAACGAAATTTCCGTTTGGATTATATATATATAATAGACTAGCAGGCTGAGCCCGCTGCGCTGTACCATTTTTCAAATAAACCTTCAATCAAACGAAATGGAAAATCCGACCTGTATTTTAAATTAATATGGACCTTCACCTGGAAGGTCCTTCCGCATTTTCTGAATACGCATCGGACGCCATTGCGCTATTATATTATCTGATGCGTTAGACGAAATACGGGCAATTCAGAAGCAACTCTTTAGTACATATGTAGAGTTTGGGAGGGAAATGCGGCCATTACGATCATATCACCACACTACTAAAAAAGAGAGAATTACAATGACTGCAGAGATTGACCATTTAACTTAAAGAATGTTCGGGTTATTCACTTTCGTTTGTTAGTTCTTTTACTCCGGGCTTCTCCGCTTGGTACTTTGTGCGGATCTGATAACATAAATACGATCTCTCTCTACGTTGCATTATATTTGGTAATATACGTCTTCTTTTGCCAAGTTTTCTCTACAGTTTCCTATCTTCGATTTCCGGTAGAGTAAATACAATCAAAACAGAATTTAACTTTTATATTTTAAAATATGTGAATCGTGTAAAAGTGGATGTTTAAAGCGGAATTGTGTGAATAAAATTAAAATAATGTCATTTTAACTGACGTTTCTTTTTACATACCAGTTTTAATCATGCAACTATAAACTCGGAAAATAACCTCGATAACTAATTCAAATAGAAAACTAAACCTCTAGTTTTCATTCAATAAAATCTTCCCAATCATCCGTAATCGGATCCACAACCAAGTTTGATGGGCAACGTTAGAAATGCTCGTAACGGTATGGCTAAAAATGTACCAGAATTAGCTACAAAACAGAGTTAATTACGTTCCAAACTACATTCCATTAAATAATGTCAAATTGCTGTTGATTGAATTTTAGATCTTTCACTATGAAAACTCTTTGCAATTGATAATTAAAGTTAGTTATGCAAAATTTTTAGCTGTGATCTTTTCTGGCAAACCGACGATTTTTTTCGCATTTCCCTAATGAGCGTAATAAGACGGAGAAATAAACATGCTTTTATTTTCAAGACGACATTATTCATCAGTCTGTTGCCTAAATAAAACTAAAAGCGTTAATTTGTGACTATGATCAGCTGCTCGGTCTGTGCATCGGCCAAATTTTCTTTATAACGATTGAAATTTTATTTGAATCTAAGGTACATTTTTTTTAACCTAGGGTAAATGAACAAATATTGTTTCCATTGACCACCAATGTTCCATTGGCATTTGAAAGTTTTTTTTTTTTTTAATACATTCAAAGTAATATTTTTTTAGTGATAGTAAAATAAACCTAAAATTTGTCACTGAGATCAGCTGCTCGGGCTGTGCATCAGCCAACATTTTATAATGATTGAAATTTTAATTAAATTTGAGGTACTTTTAAAAAAAAAAAAACCTAGGCTAAATGAACAAATATTGTTCCATTGGCTACCTTTGTCATTTAGAAAATTTTTTTTGTACATTCAAATTAATGCCTTTTTAGTGATAGTAAAATAACTGCACATGAAAAATATCTATTAGTAAATCTTCTTTTGTCCGTTTGCTCCGTAATAAAAAAAAAAAACATAAATTTACTAATCGCTAATTACTAAAAGTACAAAATTTCGCATAATCTTCTGAAATCGGATATACCGTCCACGGTTCCTTTCAAATATAAACGAATCTTCCAACACTATAGAGTAAATTCGCCAATTTAAGTTAGCTGATTATGGAAGATTCGTCCAATATCTTTTTATAACATTTCTAAAAGAAGGGAAGATATGAAAAAAAAAAAAAGAAATGACGAATGGAATGGAATATCGAAAAATGATTTCAGAAAGCAATTTTTATTGCAAAATGTCTTATTTCGTGATAGAAATAACGCATAATTGCTTACATTTTCTTAAGAATAATCTTTACTACCTAACATTGCAAACATTGAACGTTTGTATAACAGAAATTGGCTATATGTTTTTTATTAAAAAAAGAATGGACAATATTAGCTAATCTTTCTTCGAGGTTACAAAAGTCACACATTTGGGGAAAACAAACCGACATGCTTTCGCAGTAAAGTATGATGAGAATTTTTTTAAATGTCTAAAATTAAATTATTTTACAATACGCATGTGCTTGTGTGGGAGACATTTATACTAAAATTAAAATATTTGACTCCATTTTTAAAATATTAATTGCTATTTATATATTGTACACTTGAATTTTAAAAAATACTCAAAAAATGCTTTCGTATACTTGCAAAATCACCTGTATTGTAAACATCGCTTGAACCCAATTCACGCTTACGTCTTTTTGGCTTAAAATCAAATTGTTTGGCGACAAAAGGGAACTCAAAAATCACAAATAAACATATAACATGTAAATCATAAGTACCATCATTTTTACAATTACATCTGCTAGTTTCGTCTGTGAGTCACATGATGGAAGAGTTAGAAATAAAAAAGAACAAATCAAAAACAAAATTGTTACCACAAGGAAGGTCTCCTTAAAGAGCATACTCAAATTATTTTGAAAAGAAAAATACTTTTAAAACTACTCATGTATGTAGTAAAACATCAGTCAAATTTGGCGGCGGTATCTCAGTAAAAATCTGAAAAAAATCTATATATATTCGAGTATTTGGCGCAAAAAAGACGAACGTTCCACGCTATTTGGCTAGCCAACACATTTCCATCTCAAAAGCAAGATATTTAAATGCATTTGAAAATTTCTTGTTAAATAAGTGTTAAAATAACTAAAACTGAATGAATTTAAACTTAAACGAAGGATTAGCGTATTATTTTTTATCTTTAAGCGTATATAATATAATAAATAGCGTGTTGCAGTAGTTATTTAATTTTACATGGCTTCACCGGCTGGAAATATTTTAAGGGTACTATTTGATTATTCATTCAATCTCTCCAAATTATATAAATTACCAAACTATTCGCCAAATTATATAAATTGCCAAACTACTGGCCAAATTATACAAATTGACAAATTTTTTATTTTAAACAATGAAAGAATAAATAAATTTTTAAACATTAATAAAATTACGAATAGAAGTGAAATTAAAAATCACTTGATGACGCAACAAACACGTGTACCGTGTTTAATGTCAAGTGAATGTAAAATTTACGATCAGCTGTTATTGGCATTTATTTAATCTTATAGTTTGGCGATAGTTATTTTGTCGACGGGATAATCAAGTAGTACCGTTTTAAGTTTGTTTTAAAAGTAGCTGGCTAATTAAAAATGCTACTATTAAACATTTTATATTAAATACTCGTTTCCATGGCAACAATAACCTTCATTTCTTGTTTCTGATACTAACAATATCGAAGTCAAATTACCAATGTTCCGAATCGGACATTAATTTTGAATTTGGAAAAAATTTAATAAACTGGAATTTTGTTTTAAACCGTATAATTACGATAATAAAATTTTAATATATACGCATATAAAGGTATATGACAAAACTGTAGTAATAAAAATGTATTTATTTAAGTTAAACCTAATCTAACTATCTTGGTATGAAGAGTAGGAAAAGGTTTTACTTAAAAATTATTTATGATAAAAAAGTGTCATTCAAAATTTTATTGTGCCGCCAACCAGCATTAAATCGCCAAAAAAATTAAATTTTCATTATTTTTTTACAAACGCTAAATCGAGGTTCTGCGGATTTTTTTATAAACATATTATATGTCACGAGAAGAATCTTGTATATATTCCTCATGAGAGGATATTTTTTCAAATATTTCTGAGCATGCACTTATCGAAACTTCCTTGATATCATCCTATCAATTTTTCAGATGCATTTTTCTTAACCTGACGCAAAAGATAAAGAGCCAAATCTTATTTCAATTACAATATTTTAACTGAGTAATTTTTTAAGCATTACGAACATTCCCTTTCATGTTTAAATTAAATATTTTCGTCTTTTAATATTATCACTCATTAAAACGGATTTTTTTCTTGCTTCTTTTTTTTAAATTAAAATAGTAACAGTTTTTTCTTTTATGTTTAGGTGTAATAGCTGTTTCAATTTTTTTTATCAACGATAAATTTCGCCAAAAAATAAAATGGTAAACCTTATCGTCCAAAATAACAGAACTTTCCGTCATAATTCTACAACTAATCTGGGTAAAATGGTGTGTTATAACTTAAAACCTTTCCTGAAATGATACCTATCCAACGGTATAAGTTCCATCAAAATCATTGCAGTAGAACTTTAAATCTAGGCGTTCGGAACAAAATTTCCGTTTGGATTTTATATATATAATTCTCAGTTAATGCATGAAATTCCGTGCAACAATTTTTGAGAAAAAAAAAAAAAAAAAAAAAAAAAAAAAAAAAAAAAAAAAAAAAATTATCTCATTAAATATCAATATTTATAGGGTGATAATAGGCGAAATATATTGTCAGATATGTAGCCACATCTGTAAAATAAAATGAGGAAATTTGATTGAAAGGCATGTTTCCAATGCTTATCCGGCTATGCCCTTTATTTATGATATTTTTAAAATGTAAATGTCTGTCTGTCTTTGTGACTGAGTTCAATTAAATATTATAATATGAATTTTTGGATGAAATAAGTAATTTATACTTGATCTTTACTCATAATTACTAAATAAACTTTACCATTTTTTAAACACTGAAATTTTGATTTTTAATAAGGCAAAGATTATTATTCGGAAATATGATAATAACAACGGGTTAATATTTGCAGCTATTTAATTTGCAGTATGTTTACTCTGCTAGTGTATTAGTTACGAAAATTGTTTACATTATTTTTTTTCCTTGTCGGTAAGTGATTGAGAATTTGTAATTATGAAAAACAATTATATTGGAGAGCAGTTTGCTTCGTAAGATTCGTCAAACGATCGAAAATTTTAAAGCAAAAAATAGTTCAAAGGAAATTTCAACAATTTATTACTTTCTTCTATCTTCAATAGAAGAAAGTATTGTAATCGAAATTTTTTTCGACTTCCGGTTTTCGACGGATTTGCATGTTTTAGGGGTCAGAGATTCCAAAAAACATGTTTATAGAAAATGTCTGTCTGTCTGTGTGTCCGTCTGTCCGTCTGTCAGTCTGTCCGTCCGTCCGTCTGTCCGTCTGTCCGTCTGTCCGTCTGTCCGTCTGTCCGTCTGTCTGTCGCCATTGTACCATCAAAAAGTGTATGAAGTTATGTATAGAATTAAACCAAAATTTTATTATAAGTTTTTGGCTATGGCAAGCAGGTCCTCCCGGAATTTGGAAAAAATTCGCCGATAGGGGGCGCTGATATAACAATTTTTGTGCGATTTTGAATATTGTACCATCCAAAAGTGTATGGAGTTATGCATAGAATTGAACCAAATTTTTAGTTTAAGTTTTTGGATATGACAAGCAGGTCCTCCCTGAATTTGGAAAAAATTCTCCGGTAGGGGGCGCTCTAAATGTGCTTTTTGTGCGATTTTGAATATTGTACCATCCAAAAGTGTATGAAGTTATGCATAGAATTAAACCAAATTTTTATTTTAAGTTTTTGCCTATGGCAAGCAGGTCCTCCCTGAATTTGGAAAAAATTCGCCGGTAGGGGACGCTGTAATAGCGATTTTTGTGCGATTTTGAATATTGTACCGTCCAAAAGTGTATGAAGTTATGCATAGAATTAAACCAAATTTTTATTTTAAGTTTTTGGATATGACAAGCAGGTCCTCCATGAATTTGCAAAAAATTCGCCGTTAGGGGGCGCTGTAATAGCGATTTTTGTGCGATTTTGAATATTGCACCATCGAAAAGTGTATGAAGTTATGCATAGAATTGAACCAAAAAGAAATTTTAAGTGCTTGGCTATGGCAAGGAGGTTCTCCCTTAATTTGTAAAAAAATCGCTCGTAGAGGGCGCTGTAATAGCGATTTTTGTACAATTTTTGTGCCATTTTGAATATTGCACCGTCGAAAAGTGTATGAAGTTATGCATAGAATTGAACCAAATTTTATGTGTTTATTTTTGGTCATGTCACGAAGGTCCTCCCTGAATTTGGAAAAATTCTGCCGGAAGGGGGCACTATAATTGCGATGTCTGTACCATTTTCATTATTGTACCATCGAAAAGTGTATGAAGTTATCCATATAATTGAACCAAATTTTTTGTGCATGTTTCTGTCTATGGCAAACAAATCCTCCCTGAACTTGAAAAAATTCCGAAAGAAGGGGACGCTATAATTCCGATCTCTGTGCCATTTTCATTATTGTACCATCGAACAGCGTATAAAATTATGCATACAATTGAACCAAAATGTTTGTGCTTGTTTTTGGCTTTGACTAACAGGTTCTCCTTGAATTTGGAAATATTGCGCGATAAAGGGGCTCCGTGCTAGCGATTTTTGTATAATTTTCTTGATTTTTCGTAGTTCTATTGTGCATCGGCGGCTCATGCAGCGGCGGGAACTCGCTTCCTGGTATGCCGGCTATTCGCAAACAGCTGATAACGACAGAATAAGGAAAAATTAATAATTTTAACAAACATCATGATATAGATTAACTCGTTTTTAGTCCGTTTAATTGACTTGAGCAGAAATTTAAGATGAAAATCAAAGTTGGTATAGTATTGAACTAATAATATTGAAGTATTAACATGTGTAACTAGGTTTTGAAATATTAAGATGTATAAGATAGAAGAAAGTTTTGGGATTGGCACATCCAACTAGTTTTTTATTATTGCTACAAGAAATGCGACTCTTTGAAAATGCAATACTGCAAAACTCGCCGAACAATTCAGCAACAACGTGTTAGTTTTTTTTTTATGAATTTATGAAATATGACCGGAATTCTGGGAAACCTTGTATTACATTCTGAGTTGGAGATTAATGATGGGCGATAAGATGTTTTAATCGATTTTTTTCGATTGTATGCGATCTCGATTTTTTTCGATTGTGTAAAATGTTTCTCGATGACCCTCGTTAACAACTCGGAGGAAATGCTCCCTGCGGAATCTATTATACATTACCTAATTTGGCAATTTATCGCTTTCTTTGTCAAGTTAAATTATGCTTTCTAAGCATTAGCTTCGAAATAACAAGCACTTCTGCTGATCTGCTTTGATGGAATCTGGATGCTTTGTTTATTTTATGTCAGAAATCTAATATTAATAAATTACAATATTAGAATTTTTTTCAGAAAATGTAAAGTTGGTCTTATAAGAAAATTTACATGACTCAACAAGAGGTCTGCACGGGCCGGAATTTCCAGGGCCGGGCCGGCCCGAACGAAATCTATCTTGGTCCGGCCCGGTGTAAAAATCAAAAGTTCTTCCCGCCCGTACAAAAATCAGTGAAAACAGGCCCGGCCCGGCCCGGCCCTGCTCAATTTCTACAAAAAATTCTGTTTTTTCTCGACATACAATTAAGATTCTTTTAATGAATGCTACATACATATTTATGAGAACATTTTACTGTATATTTTAGGTTACTATGTTTTCGCAAAACACAAAACACACAATAGTAAGTACATTAAAGAATACTTACAGTGTTTTAGCCATCGTCTCTACAGACGTTTCAAAATTCGAATTAGCATTTATTAAAAAATTAATGTAGTTTAGAATAAATGGTTAAAAACATGATAACTTTCGAAGCTGTATAATAAAAAGTAGGTTTGTGAAAATATTTCTCTCATTTTTAAGGTTTTTCTTAAATCCAAAAGTGGTACATTTCGACACATTTATGAATTCATTTATTTTCGAAAACGCGTAAGATTGGCAGGTATTCTTAATCAGAAACTATGTAAATGCTGTTTTTTTTCTTAGATAAAAGCAATATATCTTTCAGAAAATGCTGCCAAAGTTAGCGTTTTGAATCGAATTTCCGGAAGCGATAGCACAGGAAAGGAGAAAAACGCACAATCGCGTGACAAGAATCTCTTATCTCTGTAAGTAGTTTAACAAAAATGGAAAAAGCTATTCGATTCCAAATGACTTCAATAGTCAGGCCTGTCAATTTTATGCCTTTATAGTTAAAAATGAGACAGAAAATGTGACTGAAAGTTTCGCATTGTTGAGAACCACCTTAAGGTATATTTCAAAGATACTGTTAACAGAAGATCATTATCTCTATTAATACTTTCACAAAACATAATGCCTGCTCTGCACATCCTGAGAACGATTAGGACCAGTTCCGTCCGGGCACGAGTCTGCTGAAAAAATTAAACCCGGGATCAGACATCATGTAACTGTACGATGCCGATCTCTACGATGGACATGTTACATTTCTGTATTCGTGTTGTTAAACTTGCATCGGCTCGTGACGCACATTTATACTTCTCGAAAAAGTCATATTCATTGAAAATGGCTCGTATTTTAACTGATTTGCTCAAATTCTTATATCGGGCCGATAGGCCAGATTAATTTTTTTTATCGGCCCGGTCCGGCTCTGCAGACCCGTTTAATTTTTTTGCCGGCCTGGCCAGTTTATTTTGTCTGCCGGCCCGACCCGTTTGAAAATTCGCCTTCATTTCGCCGGGCGGGTACGGCCCTCGGGCCCATACAGACCTCTAGACTGAACGTTCATGGAAAGGTTCTTCTAAGGAAGTAAATGTAGTTATTGAAGATGCATCACATATATAAAAAATTAAAAACTTTATTCGATTTTTCGACGCTTAAAGGGTTAATTCTACCAATTTCATACACTTCCGTTCGTTAATACTTTATGAGGACGAGAAATATTTGCAATGGTTAGTGGGATTTTCTTTTTCTGAGGGGTGGACACGCCCTTAATATGTATTTACATTAAAAAATACATTGTTGTATATAAACATTCGTCGTGCAAAAGATATCGTGATCCCTATAACCTCTCCCTTGGATTCTCCTTTGAAAAAAAAATATTATATTAAAAATTGACTTTCATTAGTTTCCAACTTTTGAATCCCTCTGCTAATGTAAAATATCAGTAAAAGAAAAGTCCATTCAAAATTTATGCAGTAAATAGAACTAAATTCAGATATAGTGAGAAAGTCACTATATCTAAAAAGTTTCCTCCACAGAAAATAACAAAAGTTGTACCGTAAAAAAAAAGAAAAAGATGCATTCATTTCGTTTTTACTTACTTATCATACGTAGTATAGTATAGGGTAAATCTCGTAATCGTTTTAAAAATCGAAAAAAAATTTTGACGAATTTACACGTTTCAGACACTAGAGATTCCGAAAAACATATTTTTAGAAGAAAAAAAAACATGCCGAGTGTGTGCCTGTAAACGCTCCATCTCCCGAACAAATTGAGATAGACACTTTAAATTTGGTGTGTACTTAGTATGTAATAATGGGAAGAAGCCTATTGAAGATTACCGGATTATTAATAGCCTCGATCATATGGAACTATTTTTTTCGGACTCTTGAAATATTCGTTCTGAAAAAAAAATATATAAAAATTTCCGATTTTTTTATTTTAAGGAGTGAATATAAAAGACAATAAAAAAACATAAATGTTTCATACAGAATGAAGTCGATCGGATAATTAGTTGCCGAGATATTTGTAATAATATTTTTCACACTCTTCAATTTTTCATGACCCTGTGTTTCATTCAAATTTCAATTCAAATATATATTTTAATTGGAAATGAAACGCTTAATCCGACGCAGTAAACTGTCAGTTAACACGATTATTATTTTTGGAGTTATAAGGATGTTTCTTTTACGCAATTCGGTACTACTTGATTATCCTATCGACCAAAAAACTGTCGCCAAACTATAAGAATAAATGCCTATAATGCCTTATCGTAAATGTCGCATTCACTTGACATTAAACACGTTACACGTGTCTGTGGCATCATCAAATGATTTTTAATTCGACATTTTATTTGTATTTTTATTAATATTTTACGAATTTATTTGTTCTTTCGTTATTTAAAATAAAAATTATGCGAATTTGTATAATTTTGCGAGTAGTTTGTGGCGATTTATATAATTTGTCGAAATTGATCGACGGGATAATCAAGTAGTACCCGCAATTCAGTAATTGAGAATTACTATGTATTAAAATGCTGAAATATACGTTTACATTTTATTTTGAAATTGCAATACATTTTATAAATAGTTTACACATGTTTTGTTCATACTTTATATTATGTATATCCATGATGGGTAAGTGTTCCGGTGGCTCCCAACGACTAGTTTAAATATTATTATAAAATTAACCATTACTTGAAAGTAAAATTACTGCTGACATTCGACAAAGATATTACTATAATACGATCTAGAAGCTTTTTGTCATAAAAGCTCATTACCAGGCCGCATTAGCGTTTCAGCTCGTTCTCTTAATCTACATAAATCGAAAATGCTTTTTTTGTAATGTAGTAAAAGGAACTCATAATCAGAATTTCTTGTATTACATAAAATCCATTGAAAGAATAAAATTTATAGAAACGCACAGAACTTATTAGAATTAATGCTCTAATTATCTCAGAATTGAAATAAACTTTATATCATTTTATTTAATTAAAAAAAAAATTCTTCTACATTCATTTCCCCAGTAGCAATAAATGATAATTGATCTAAATCCACCCTCCCCCACCGCACTTATTTAATATATATATACATATATGCTCTTTTGTTATTCTTGTAAGAAGAGGTATAAAAGTTACACATTTCATGCGCGAAACTTCATTTATTTACTAAATTTTAATTTAACAATGTGAATTTAATAAACACAATCCTCAAGTAAGTCGACTGATAAAACACATAAACTGGAACCATAAAGAGAAGCGAACGGCTCTGTTTGGGATACCGGGCTATTTGGCGAAATCCGTCACAGAATCGCCAAGCGAAAAGGAAAGGAATCTATCAAGTAATGAGAGCATATCCTACCATCTAAATCTTTACTATGGCTGTATAGGGCGATTCGGGTTTAAAGAGTGGTTGTGCTTATGCTTGAAAATACAACGAGGAACTGCCGCTAGGGCGTTTACCCGTTTTTTTAACAATTTGGAATTTCCAAGTCAGTGCAGATATATAAGCAAGTGTTCAACATAAATGTATTACTATTTCATTTAACTGGTGTGAATGAAATATATTTATACTGGTTTTTTTTTCGGTGTTTCTGAAAGCTTTTATGTTCCATATTCCACCCGATTTAGTTTCATATGTTTGCAGATGACTTTTTTTAACGCAAATTGTAGGAAATTTTCACTCTAAAACGTAAATGTTTTACTATTTATTTCTTCATGTCCCAGATTTATATGCTTAATGATTTTTTTTTTATCATTTTGTTAAACTGAAATAAACTTTAATAACTTTTTCACTTAAATAAACTTTATATCAATTCATTTAATAAAAAAAAAAGCTCATCTGCATTCATTTCCCCAGTGGCAATAAATTATAATTGATCTAAATTCACCCTCCCCCATCGCACTTATTTAATATAGACATATATGCATGCTCTTTTGTACTTCTCGTAACAAGAGGTATAAAAGTTATACTTCTTGTGCATGAAACATTTATTTATTTACTACATTTTAATTTAACAATGTGAATTTAATAAACACAATCTTCAAGCAAGTAGACTGATAAAACACATAAACTGGTACCTTAAAGAGAAGCGAACGGCTCTGTTTGGGATACCGGGTTATTTGGCGAAAACCGTCACAGAATCGCGAAGCGAAAAGAAAAGGAATCTATCAAATAATGAGAGAATATTCTACGATATTCTGAATCTGAATCTTTGCGCCTAGCCTATATTTGAAAATACAACGAGGAACTGCCGCTAGACCGTTCACCCGTGTTTTTTTATACACTCTAAAGAGGTAAGATTTTTACAATTGTACTCAGATGCAAATGTTCAACATAAATCTATTACTATTTCATTTTACTGGTGTGAATGAAATATATTTATACTCTTTTTTTTCGGTGTTTCTCAGAGCTTTATATTCCATATTCCATCCGAGTTAGTTTCATATATTTGCAGTTGACTTTTTTTAATGCAGATTGTAGGAAATTTTCACTCTAAAACGTGAATTTCTTACTATTTATTTCTTCATGTCTCAGATTTATGTGCTTAATGATTTTTTTTTTTTTTTTTATCCTTTCGTTAAACTTAAGCACACATTAAAAATGATATATGCTAACAGTTAATTTTCTGAAAAAGAATCTGGATACATGTAAGGATATTAAATTATTTAATTTGAAAAGAAAAAAAAAAATAATAAAAAATTTTGATTTTTTTTTTTTTTTTTTTTTTTTTTTTTTTTTTTTTAACAGTCATAATTTCTAAATTTCTTTCTTGATGAATGTAATAGAAGGTTATGTCGTACAGGTATAAGTTTATCCCTGATTTAAAGTTTCATCACACTCTATCCATCAATTTTTTTTAAATATGCGCCCAGTGATAAGAACACCGTTTTGAGAAAATTGACTTTAAAGATAGAATTTCCCCTTCATCATATAAAGAGAGCTCAAACTGTTTTAAACGAAAATTCCGATCTAAAGCAAATTTTCACATGGGTTTCTTTTAAAATCTTCCTATAAAAAATAATTTTGATATAAGCTGTTTCAAAAAATTTATTTTGGGGACTTTTCAAAGGCACCGGTTTGCTTAACACATTGCTGACGGGAATTTTTTTTTCAATTCTGAATTTTAAAACAGTAAAAACTCCTCTTTGTTCTGAAAGTGTTTTGTAAATTGGTATTCTAAATAGGTTTCCCAAGTTTATGTACATCTTTCAGTGTACGAATTTAATATAAAATGTCTTACAATCTAAAAAAAATATGGACAACAAGATATAAATTAAATGCATTTTCTTTTTTATAGAAGCCATGCCTTAGTCAATAATGTTTTTTGAATGAAAGCGAGAATTCTCGTTTCCCGTCGTGAATGTGTTAACAGTTTCATGTTAGCAATTTTAGTTTCTCTTTATATAATCACAATAGTTCAGCTCAATCATACGTAACCTGTAACCGGCGGGCCACATGAGCCCCCAAAACAATTTAGATGTTGCCAAAACAAAAACATTAAACCACATTTAAGAGTGAAAACTAGTTAAAACGGTTTCTGTTAGTTAAAAATTTATTAAAACCTTGTCTACTATTTCAATTTTACTATGCGAAGTTAAAATCTGCTCTGTTATTAATAATTTAAATTTTTGCTAAAATATCCTCTAAAACGTTTTATTTTATTAATATTATTACATTGCTTTGTCATTTATTATAATAATATGATGTTACCTTTGTGATTACAATACTTTTTTTTTATATTATTATGAAAATATCACGTGTTTCGGCCTACCTCATATAGCAATCAGATAGTTACGATAAACGATATAAGAATGTTGAATAAGCACATCATGGAAACGAGAATCAATTCAATCACAAAAGAGATTTAAGCAATTTTTGGCGCAAGTTGCAGCATTATCCCATTTCTTCGGGTATTTTTTATAATGTCACTATGTTTATTCAAACATTGTATTTTTAAACTTTTATTTATTTATTTGACAATTAAAACATACAGATGGAATGTCAAGAAAATGTCAAGCATTTTTCTTTTCGAACACGAAATCGGAAATTTTGGATATGTGTAACTCCACCCACGGCTAGCACTTTTACAGCTTACATATTTCATTTATTTCTCGAAAATATACACAGTATTCGTATTTATAAAATTAAACTACAATACTTATAAATATTTCGATATAAAACGTTTTTAATAAATGCATTCACATTTAATGTAATAAAGACCACAAAAAAAGCTTATGTTAGATAATGCAACCAAGATTCAAGAGCTTAGGTTATAGGCTGGGCAGGACGAAGCATTCTGTTAATGCAATGCTGGCAAATTCTGTTGATGCAATTGGCTGTTAAAGGGGTCTCTAGAGGACTGTAATTGGAGCTCTCGGTACAGGAAAATTGTCCATGTAAAGTTTTAGTGAAATCATTATTTGAAAAGTTTTAGATATTCTTGAAGCGAGAACTTACATCTTTTGTCCACTACATGACGTTTTCCAGTGCTTGAAGCTCAATAATAAAATTTATTTATGATAGTTTTAAAATGCAAATGTCTGCTTGTCTTTGTGACTGATTTCAATTAAATATTATAAAATAAATTTTTGGATGAAGTAAGTAATTGTATACTTGATCTTTACTCATAATTATTAAATAAACTTTACTGTTTTTAAACAATGAAATTCTGATATTTAATAAGGCAAAGATCGGAAATAAGATCGGATAAGCATACTTGGAAATAGTGATAATTGCAAAGAGTTAAAATTTGCAGCTATTTAATATGCAGCTTGTTCACTCTGCTGGTATATTAGTTACGAGAATTGTTTAACCCCTTGAGGGGCGGTGGTATGTCTATGAAACCATTTAATTTTAATTCCCAAATGCGACATTGACACCAGAATTTTGGTAAAAAAAAATTGGTTTATTATGTGTGTAAAATATAACTTTTTCTTATTTACAAATAAATTTGTTTTTAAATTCCGGTGTCATTCATTAATTCCAACACTTTAGCAATGGAATTGCTTTGCCCCTGAAAAGGTTAAGGTAAATTACACTTTTTTTCCGCTAGTTAGTGATTGATAATTTCTAATGAAAGACAATCATATTGGTTGGTTGGTTGGTTGATTTTGTGACGGCCGATTATCTACACTAGGGATATAGGCCCGAGGGGGAGTGCCCTTCGTGGGGGTCTTTCTAAGGAAACCTAACCCGTATTAACGCATGGAAATCCATGGTTCGAAGAAAACCACGAAAATTCCGAACGATTAGGCCGACGGGCGCGATTGGGATCGAACCCAGCACTTCCCGTCTACCAGTTTCAAGAGCAGTACCTCTCAGCCACTGGTGGGGCGACAATCATATTGGAGTGCAGTTGGCGCCGTAGGATTAGTCATATCGAAATTTTTAAAGCAAAAAATAGTTCAAAGGAAATTTGTACCACTTATTTATTTTTTTATTATTGCCCAATTGGAAATTTTTATATTTTATTCTAACGCTTTGAAGTGCTACTTGAGGCAGATATAGAAACTGAGTTAGCAACTAAGGGGAAGATATACTAATTGAAAAAGTTCATAGAGCATCTTACCAATTTTATAACATATACATATATTAGGGCTGGATTATTTACTGCTATATCAACAGATATTAAAATTTCTTAACTATTGCAATTACAATATCTAAACTTTGACTCTGTTGATATATCCAAATAAAATAACAGCGTTAACAAACACTGCAATTACGAAAACGAGCTTCGAAATAAATAACGCCAAATATATCATAACCCAATAAAATAATGTTTTACGCTCGCCAGCAGAGCCGCAGAAAAAAAAAATTCTATTTCAATGTTTTCAACCTCCTGCCTCATCCAAACCAGAAAATCTACATCGATAATCTTCCTTTCCGCTCTTTATCTCCAATAGAAATTTATCCCAGTTATTGCAATACATCCCTTCACTGTCAACCTAGAGTACGTTCGACGGTGCGTAATACTGAATAACACTTATCGTCCTTTCTTCTGTAGTAACTGTGATTGGCCTACACATATTACAATAACTTCAGATAATTGATACATCATGAATAATCACACATGAGCACTGATTATTCATTGCCGCGTTTGATACAGAAGATAGCTGGTTATGATCGGGTCTATACCTAAGCAGCTAGAATGCTCGGCTTGCAAGCAACCAATCAGAGTCCGCTAATGGGAAAGTTTCGTTTTTTGTTTATGGCCAAGTTGGTGAAAAGCCCAATGTCTTAGCAGTCGTTCACTGTAATGATTGGTTTCTTTTAAAAAGTGCTTCCTCCTCAGTCACGTTTATTCATATTGTACTATGACTTTCTTCTATGCAGTTTGTCGTATTTTCGTTAGAGCGATGTTTTCTCGAGTGAAAATATTATATCTTGTCTTGATATTTTTCAGATATGAATATTTATCAAAAAACAAAATTTAAATCTATTCTCAAATATTATTTAAGTATTTATATGAAAAAAAAAAAAAGTTTTCAATGTTGTTTTCTTGTAGTAAATAGGTAGGGAGATATAAATACAGTGATTTTCTCCTATTAAGAATATTTCCTTAGAGAAAGATTAAAAAGCAACATTTCTGTTGCATCTATCATCCACTGAAACCTGTTTAAGAATACTGTTAAGAATACACTGAAACCTGTTATAGAAAAATAAAATGCACGAAATTTTGCCTTATTTTAGCAGAGATTTTCTAAAAGAAAATACTGGTACCGAAAAATTCAATGGTCTGGAAATTCCTTGAAGCGTGGCCACCCTGTGAAATTGCGTAACGCCGTCATAAATGCCTACTTCAAATAAACAATTAAATTTAATAAATCAAAAAACCCGACTGCGTAAAAAACGAACTAATTAATTATTTCTCATCAATGTGAAACTATTTTTTTTTTCAATTCCTACTATTAGCTCACACTCTCGCTATATATATCCTGTTCAAATTTTCAATCGTAAAATACTTATTATTCATCCAATCAAGCTCAATTTTTTTTTTAACTTTTAGTGGATGACACTTGATGTTAATCCAGTTCTTTTTTTTCAAATATTAATTCATTAATTAAATTAAATTAATTAATTTTCAATAATCGAGAGAGCTCTCTTCTTGATCAATTTATTTTAAGACCGAGAGAACCCTCTTCTTGATCAAGGCATTTTAAGCACCACTCAAGAGGAAGGAAGAATGGGAGGAAAAAAAATTCTCTTATTGACCTAAGTAGAAATTGACTTAAAATATTTTTTATATTACTTGTTTATATTACTTACCTATTTTTTTATTTACTTGTATTGATGACTTTTAAGTTGTGTTTAATTGTTAGTTCCTATCTGTAAACACTGTTTTGAGATGTCTGTTTATAGACAGTGTTTAAACACTGTCTATAGATGTCTATGAGGGTCAGAGTTGCAGTAAAGCTAGAGATCCTTCCTACACAAGTTCCATGTGGTGTAAAATGTAAACGGAGCTTCTGACTGTAAAATAGTCAATGAAACATCGTCTTCATTTTGAAAGACCTATCCAATGATATGGCACTCAATAGGGTGCGTAAAAAAAAATTTTCATTTCTACCGCCATTTAGTATTTTACGGCCGCCATTTTGAATTTATAAAAACAAAACCTAGCCTATAACCATCGGGCCGTTAAAACGAATTGATAGAGATCTCATTCATTAAAATCCATCCAGCCGTTGGAATGTTTCGAGGGTATAAAGAAATCCACATACCAAGATACGCGTGAAACCTTCTTTTCAGTCGGGTAAAAATTCCAATCGTAGACACACAAACCTAAAAAAAAAAATTCGATGTTTAGGGCGGAGTCTCACCAAGCTTAAAATGCGGAATTATCGGACTCCGCCCTCTTGCTTCTTTATTTATTTTTTTTTTTTTTTGGTCGTTATTCGATTATAAAAAATAAATCATTCAGGAAAATTATCTTAAATACTTTAAAAATGAGACCATTGTGATGCAGTTTTCAATCAGATTTGCTAGCTACTTAATTAACAAATAAATTGCATTTGAAAGCACACTTTGAATGTTTATAGTACATGTGAGTATTTTAAAATTGTGGAGCCTCTAATGGATAACAATGTGAACAAATAATAATCAAATGTCATGTTATACATATTACATTAAAGATGCTTTTAACGAATTCGCATTGATTAATAAGAAGTAAAAATAGGCTGCATATCATAAAAGCTTAAATAATAAAAGCATAAGTGGAAACTGCAGACAGATATTTTTCTTATTTCACTCAAGGGCTACAATAAAAATACTTAAGTGGTCTTCGACCACAACCCTAGCCAAAAAAACATTCAATGTTTAGGGCGGAGCTTAACATAGAAGAGTGTCAACCTTTACGAAATAAAATCTATACAAAAAATAATGAGCTTAAATCCGATTAATTTAGACGTACAAAAACAAGGAGGATAATTAAAAAATATATTTTTCCCGATTATATATCTGATCTGCGTCAACGTGACTCAATTAAAATCTCTGAAGAGTGTGTGATGGAATCATGTGCGCGTGTCACAAATTTAGAGACCCAACATTGCTAAATACTACATGCAAATAATATATACATTACTATATTCGTTTATATAAATAATTAAAAGTTTACATATAGCATAATCATAGGTGCCAACCTCAAACTAATCTTCCGTAATACTTGTGTTAAGTTGACCCTGGTTTGATAAGTTTCGTACCAGAATTTTTTTTAAGAAATGCAATTAAATATGTTCCACGTAGAAACCTGGAATTAAATAAATAAGCATTTGTGAAATAAATTTTCTGGTTCGAAATGTGGTTAACCTGGGTTAAATTAATCCAGACATTACGGAAGATTAGTGGAAGGTTGGCAGCTATGCATAATTATCCACATTTAACCCTCTACTGCCCACGGTAGCATATTTGCTACCATCAGCATTCGCGATTTAGTGGATTTTTTTTATTCAGATATCCCGTAATCACACCAGAAATTTTAAATAGGAATTTTTAATTTAATTAGTAGCAAACGTTTCGTTACTAACAAAACCCAAAGCTGTTATTAGATTTTCTGGTATAAATTCCAATTATCTGAATTACGCAATTTTTGGAACGCATTCTACCCTGGGAATTAGGGGGTTAATTAAACGTTACTTGGAAGTAAAACAACTCTATCAAATATTACTTTCCTCTGATAAACAGTAAAATGTTCAGCAAAGTTTGTATTTATGTATTTTTTTACGTGTATATAACATTAATTCAGTGTATTTACTAATATTAAATCAAAAATAAGTGGGTAAGTGTGATCACAGATCGTACAGAGGGTTTCATTTAGATAGGTAGGCACCCCTCGGCGGTAAAAAGCGGAACTAAAATATGTAAGTCTAAAGTGCATAATATGAAAGAGCGGTCAAAGGGGTGTTGGCAAAAGTTAGAAAAGTGCCTCCCCGGGTGAAAAGGGGGGGGGGAGGATAAAAAGTTACTTAAAATACACAAGTTAGAGCCCGGAGGGTAATTAACACTAAGACTTTTTGAAATTTCTATGATTTATCGTGAGATCGCAAGTGTTCTGCTATAGGTATGCAAAATTTCAAGTCTCCAACTTAATTAGGGGCTGAATTGGAAAAATTGCTTAAAATACACAAGTTAGCGACCGGAGGGGTAAATATAAGACTTTTTGAAAATTTTATGATTTTTCGTATGATCGAAAGTTCTCTGCTATAACTATGCAAAATTTCATGTCTCCAACTTATTTAGGGCCTGAGTTAGAAAAATTGCTTAAAATACACAAGTTAGAAACCAGAGGGATATATAAGACTTTTTGAAATTTTTATGATTTGTCGTGTGATCGCAAGTGGTTAGCTATAATTACGCAAAATTTCAAGTCTTCAACTTAATTAGGGGCTGAGTTAAAAAAAAAAAAGCTTAAAACACACAAGTTAGAACCCAGAGGGTTAAAGACTTTTACGAAATCTTATTTGTTTTATTTTCATGTATACAACATATTCAACGGACGCAGGTAAAATTAAATAAACAATCTTTAATTTAACCCTTTGAGGTCTGGGGACTCTTACGCAAATTTTATTCGGTGGGCACCACTTTTTTAAAAGAAGTTACTTTCAACTGCGCAACTTCGAAAATGCTCTAATTAAATAAGACAAATTTTATTTTCCTTTATTACTGGTGCCAAAAGCAAATTTTGCAAAGAAAATTTACCCCGACTCGGACTCTGGTTTGGACCTCAAAGTGTTAAAAAGTATGTGTCAACCTTTAAATTCTACTTTAGATTACAGTAACAAGTGAGCGCGGTTTATTTTGAGGCATATGTAAGTGCACTTATTTTTTTTTCCAAAAAGTCTGGACAGACAGTAGCCTTCAATTTAATGAGTAGGATCTAATGGAATTTTAATCGTCAAATCCTCTGTGATTGCTTGAAGAAACGTGTTGAGAAAGAGGGAGGAAGTTCTCTCTAGCCACATAAAAATACTCTTTTACGTCCAGGTTGGCCTATAACACGGACGGCGAACCTATGGCCCGCGTGCCATAAGTAAGTGGCACGCCGCAAATTATCTTTGGCACGGCATAGATTCAGGTTCTACATCAAAATATAGTATAGAATTTCGCAAAATGCATTAATTAATCTAGATGTTGTCTCTGTTTATCTGAATTCGATTAATTCGGTTGGTTGTCATTGTCATGCAGATTGAATAAATTGAAATATAGCTTAATATACTCCCATAATATATAATGTATCTCAATATTGGGTCACAAAATTTTAAGAATAAGAGAGAATTTGGAAATTGCAAAAGAAAGATTAAAAGCAGAAAAATATATTGGCATGACAAAAAGAAAGATAAGTGAAAGATTAAAAGAGCATATATATGATTTAAAAACCAAAAGCCAGAAAAGCGCTATTTCAAGACTAAATATAAGAACCCCCTTGAACTTAAACACAATAACAGTGGAAAAGTTAGCTAATTATAACAATATCCAGAGCGCATTACTACGAGAGGCAATAGAAATCGATTTAGAGGATGAGAATTTATGTAACGATATGACACATGCTACGCTAGATAACAGATGGGAAAAAATTTTACATGAAGGGGAAATTTTGAAAATAGGGGGGAAAAGAAAGGAAAATGGAAATGATCTCAGGCCAGAAAAACTTCGAATCTTTAGTTGAAACTGAGGATGCCCTAGTGAAGGGTAAAAACGTTATTTCTCTTTATATAATGCAGCAAGCATAATAGTATACATCTGAACTTATGATAAATTTAGTTAACTAGAAAAACATTAGAATAAGACGAAAGAACTGTGAATGTTGGAAAATAATATAGTAAGTTATATATGAAGTTTAGAACTTTTTATGCCTTTAAGGATTAAATGAAATTGAAACTTTTAAATAGACAAAAATGGAAAATAGGATAATGTGTTAGAAATAACTTATAAAGGAACGAACTTTTATAAAAAAAAGATACGAGTACTTAGAAGAATTGAAAATTTTTATTATGGAAAATTGAAGAGATTTTATAGACTTAAAACTATATCCACAATTTGGAATGAATTGAACTGTAAATTTATGAAATATTTGTGAACGGACGAAATACAAAGTATATAAATGGATAGTAAAAGGGAATACTAAGTGAACTTAAATGTAATTTTTTTTATATAGAACTGTAAAATAATATATTTTTTTAAAAACAATTTAAAATGATGTGGCCTTTTTTAATATAAATAACGCAAACATTAACAAAATGAAAATGCTTTTAAATATATGAAGGATGTATACAAAATAAAGTATTGCTGCACATGGAAAATAAAGTAAAACCTGATAATAAGGTAAATAACTTAAAGTTATGGATTATATGTAAAATACAGGTTTTAAATAAACAGATTTATCTGTGAATAACTTATTAATATAAGCAGAAATAAGGTTAAAATTATAACAACTTGGAATTCAATTCCAGACACTAAAAGCTGTAGATTCTGGTGCTTGCTATTTTGACATTTTTTTCTACGAGACATTCTTTTCGAAAATAAATAATATGAAAAATTCAAGTAAAAACATCTTGTCAAATGAGTCCAATGCAACTTGCATTCCCTTAAAAATAACTAAGTACGAAGCTGATATAAATTATTTGTTATCTAAGTTGAGACAACAGGAATAACATTTTAAAAATAAATTTCTAAAGTATAACATCAAATATTACCCATATTTTTTTTTTAATGCTAAAAACAAAATTTAAGTAATTTTGATTCATTATTATTTGATCCATCAAAATGTTTTATTGTTGGCACGTCATGAACACGTACAATATATTTTTGGAAAAATTTGGCACGTGGATGTGAAAAGGTTGGCCTAACCCTCGAAAAACATTATAATGATAAAAATATTTTTCTTATAGGTTTTCCAAATCCAAATTTAAAACGTTGAATTGGTTAAATAGGAACGTTTATTTTTCACCCAACGAGGAGAACTTAGTACCTATTGGCGCTCACTCGTTAATATAATAGAACTATACCATTAACCCCTTCGCGACGGGAGCCTTTTACGAAATATTTATTATTTTGCTACCGGTTTTAAAAAACAGAAGTTTGTGCCTTTTCAAATCGGGAAAATGCTCGGATTAAATAAGGCAAATTTTACAGTAAAATTTTACTGGTGAGCAGTGGTGTAGTCGTAAATAAAACAGAGGGCATACGTTCTAAGCAGAGGGTATACGATCAGGGCGGAGGGTATACCCTAGTGTATATATACTATAGCCTTTTTGAGAAACAGAGGGTATACGGTGTTCCTTAAAAAAATCCAGAGGGTATACGGTGTATACCCCCGTATACCCTCCACTACATCCCTGCTGGTGAGGATTAACAATAGAGTTGGCCGAAGAGTCGACTCAAAATCTCGACTCCTTCCAAGAGAGTCGAACTGTCGACTCCTTGCTAGTGGACTGTCTCGACTCAAAAGAGTCGAACTTTCATTTCCACTCAGTTTGGGATTAGGAGTCGAAGAATCGAAGTCGACTCACTCAAAGAGTGGTTGGACGAGTTTAACACAGTGTCGGACTTGGAGAGTCGAGAGTCGAAGAGTGGATTTTCGATTCTTCGACTCTTCGATACTTCGACTCTTCGAAAACCACTCTTTCAACTCAGTATCGGATTTCAACTCTTCGAATCCGATCTGGGTTGTTTAGGGAGAACGGAGATCTTGGTTTATGTATTGCCGAAAGGAGGAAAAGGTTTTGGGAAAGGAGAAAGCCGTGTAGATGTATGTTTAGGACGATGACGGTATGAATGAAAGGAGAGGGAGGGACAGAGAAAAGGGGGCGGGCAGCATGATATTTCGTTAAAGGTTATTTGAATTTGCGATATGCTTAGGGAAAAGAAGATTTTAAAAAAGAAGATGTTACCTTTGTATTTTTTGGCAAAAAAAAAAAAAAAAAAAAAAAAAGAGAAGTAGGACTAGTTAGGGGAATATTTTCAACTGTTTTAATATCATGCAATATTAAGAAAATCTTTGAAGAAAGAGAAATAAAATTCTACTTTAGTAGCAGGTTGTTTAAAATATACTAAGTTACTGAATATATTTTATAATAGATGTATTTTAAATATAAGTTAATATCCTTTATTTGTTTGCGTATATAATGTTATTTTAATTCCGTTTTATAAATAAAAATGTTCGCAGGTAATATTAAATGGATATAATTTACATATATTTCTTAAAAGTTTAGCCAAACATTTTTTTTTTTTTTAGCGTTCCTTATTTAAACCAAGATATGGAAGATATTTTCGGAATCCTGTCACTTCCACGCCCCTCCCCCCTTTTTTTTTTCGTAAACAGCAAGGCTGTGTGTCTCTCTCTACGGCTATACCTGAGTATATAATCACGGTTTAAAAAATAAAATTTTAAAAGGGAGTAAATCAAAAACTATAAACATGAGAAAAACAGAACTTTTTAAAACTTACTCCCAACCCCCTCCCGGTGTGCGGGGGACTAATTATTGAATTATTTTTTGTTAGGAAACGCGTAAAATTGACAGGTGTTCTTATTCAGGAGCTAAGTAATCGAATGGCGTTTTCCTTTTTTTTTGCCGAAATATCCTTTAAAAAATACTGTCAAAATTCCAGTTTTTAAACGAAGTTCGGGACATGGTAGCACGAGGAAAAGAGAAAAACTTGTCATTACGTGACAATAATTGCATTTTTCTTGATAAGCAATTTATTTATGTAAAAAGATGGAAAACGCTATTTGATTCCAAATCGCCACAATAGTCAGGCCTGTCAATTTTATAAATTTGGTAGTTAAAAATACTGCCGCTGAGCTCCGCAAAGTAAAGTTTGTGTGTGACGTAAAAATGTGATTTTCTTCAAAACTATGTGACCGAGGATAATCGCTATAATTTTCCCGCAAAGTTTGAATAAATTACTATTGCCACTAGTTTTTTTTTCCATCATTTTAGTTTTAGTAGTTTCGGAAATAGGCTGAAGGGGGGGGGGGGGGGACATATATCAGATTTTTTACACTATCTAAAATTAGAACAAATATATTTTTGGTTTCGGTGTTACGAGGTCTTTCCAACAATACCCAAACGAAACACATACACACACGCATTAAAAAAAAAAAAAAAAAAATCAAGTAACTAAATTAGTTCCCTTTTTTTCGAAAAATATTTATGAATAGCTTTTAATCTATAAATTTGTTAACACGATCAACTTATAATAGCTCCGTTGTCACTTTTTAAGGAGGTCCGGGACACATTTTAAAATAATTTTTACTTATTGATTTAAAAATCTGAATTTTTTTTTGATGATTAATTATAGCATTTTAAACAAAATCGCATGATAAAACTTCACATATTTTTTTTTTTTTATTATTATTTAAAATTTATTACAAAAGTGGGGTAATAAGCAATTTCGTCTTAAGCGATTTTTATTGTGTATTATCTATCAGATTCTTAAGCCTCCAAAACATATAATATGGATTAACGATATTAATGTTAACTGAATCATTTACATACAGATAGAGATTCATTAAAAAAAAATAAATAAATATCACCGTTCACAATGTTTGTTTAAAAATGAAGATTATAAAAATGAAAAGAAAAAAGGATAAAATAAATATTTTTAGTCAGAACTCCTCCTACGAAACAATTTTTAATCCTATCGACATAAAAATCCATGTTTTCTATGTTTTAGTACCTAGATTTTAGCTTTTTTGGGGGGTGGGGGGTGGGGGGGGGGGGGGCGGCCGGGCCAAGACGGGATCGGCCCGAACTTTTAAGTTTTCTACCGGGGCGGCCCAGTAATTTTTTTTGTACGGAATGAACTTTTAGATTTTATACCGAGGCGGGTATTTGATTATTTTTCGACGGGCCGGGCCAAACATTTTTTTATGAGCAAGCCGAACTTTTTTTCCGTGGCGGGACTAGACAGGACCTGGAAATTTCGGCCAATAGAGACATTTAGTGTGGCTGTTTCCAGTTACCATCCAACAAAGTTTAATATAAAAAAAATTCTTCTATATAAAATCAAAACCAAAATAATTCAAGCTTACGCTCAAATATTTTCTTCTGCGCAATAAATTTGATACGAAAAGTGGAATTGCGTCATCTTTACAACCAACCAATCTTACTTCGGCAAGTGAGTCGAGAGTCGAGTCAGTATGTCGCCTCATCAATGAAGTGAGTCGACTCAGCGTCGACTCCTCAAAATGAGCCGGATTGCCCATCCCTAATTAACAAGGATTCTTAGGCCTTTTTGCGGCACGTATACGTGTCGCTCGTCCTTAACGGGTTAAAAACAGAAATAGTAACGCATACTTTTTAAACTAAATTATATTTATTCAATTTTACCGGTGTCAGTTGAATATTTTTATCGTGTTGTTCTTTTCTTCATTTGGGCACACCCTTTCTCATTTAAATCTGTGTGGTTTGTTTCGATGTATTCACAGTTTCTCCCAAAAAGAATTGTGTAGACAACAGTCTGCCATTTAATGAGGGAAATTGGAGGATCTAATGAAATTTCAACTTCTAAAATCCCTTGTGATGGATTATAGAAACGTGTTGCTTAGAGATGAGAAATTTCTATAGACACCTCAAAATAGTTTATCTTTATCGTAATATGTGTATACATATTTAAAACTCCAGTTGTGATTGTTAACACGAAACACACACCATAACTAAAAACAAAAAACAAAAAACAATAGTTCAATTAAACTTTGAAGTAAACATTAAAACAAGTCAAGTTAAACACAAACACTTCGTTAACCAAATGTAAGAACAAAACCAGACAATAACAGACAAAAAGACGGGCAACATGCACATATATATGAATTTATATTACCATTATAAACAAATAAAAATGATTATCTACAATAAATGAATATACAAATTAAAAAAGAAGATTTATCCTTTCGATGTATTAATTATTTTTTGAATTTTTAAGTGCTACTGTGAGATGATAAATGTGCAGCTGCAAACGTAATTTCTTATGAATAGGTCAAATAACTACACCAAATGACTATGATCAAATAACTACACAAGTAGAAATCAGACTGTTAATGCTCTTAGAAAATGCGCAATGCCAGCAGTAAACTTAGCGTATAAGATATATAAGATTGCTAACGCTATAACATTTGGCTAATCATTGTTATAGATTGAAAATTTATAAGATACCACTGATAATAAAAAATAATATTTCAATCAGAATTTTTTGACACTTCAGAGTGAAAGTATACTAAAAGTCTATTTTGATGTACTTTTACTCTGAATTGTCAAAAATTTTGATTGAAATATTATTTCTTGTTATTAATAGTATCTTATATATTTTCAATATGTAACTGGTTCGATGTGCTAATCTCAAAGCTTTCTTCTATCTCATATACCTTAATATTTCAAAAAGTAGTTGCAAATGTTAATACTTCATTATTATTAGTTCAATACTATATTAACATGGATTTTCATCTTAAATTTCTGCTTCAGCCAGTGAATCGGAGTAACAAGTAAAAATTAAATTTAAAAAATCAAAAAACCCGACTGCGTAAAAAGCAAACTAATTAATTATTTCTCATTAATGTGCAACAATTTTTTTACATTACTTATCTATTTTTTTTATTTACTTGCATTGATAACTTTTAAGTTGTGTTTCATTGTTAGTTCCTACCTATAAACACTGTTTTGATGAGGTTTATAGATGTCTACGAAGGTTATAGTTGCAGTAAAGCTAGAGATCCTACCTACAGAACTTCCAGGTTGTGTAATATTTAAACGGAGCTTCTGACTGTAAAATAATCAATGAAACATCATCTTCATTTTGAAAGACTTATCCAATGATATGCCACTCAATATAGTTCGTAATTTTTTTTCCGTCTCTACAGCCATTTTGTATTTTACGGTCGCCATTTTGAATTTATAAAAGCAAAAACTAGCCTATAACCATCGGACAGTTAAGACAAATCGATAGAGACTTCATTCATTAAAATCCATCCAGCCGTTGGATGTTTCGAAGGTATAAAGAAATCCACATACCGAAATACGCGTGAAACTCATAACCTTTCTTGGCAGTCGGGTAAAAACGACTTAATCTTGACCGTGATATTTGTTAAAATCAATATTTTTCTTTGTTATTCTGTTGTACATCAGCTGTTTGCGAATAGCGGGCTTAGCAGGATACAAAGTTAAGTTCCCGTCGCTGCACGAAACGTGGATGTACGATACAACCATGAAAAATCGAGAAAATCACACAAAAATCGCTATTACAACGTCCCCGGAAAACCGGAAAATTCTTGCGGAGTATTTCCAAATTGAAGGATGACCTGCTATCAATAGCCAAAAACATGCACAAAATATTTGGTTCAATTCTATGTATCACTTCATACACTTTTCGATGGTACAATGGCGACACACAGACATTTTGTATAAACATGTTTTTGGGGACCTCTGACTCCTAAAACGTATCAATTTGTCGAAGAAAATTTCCGATTGCAATACTTTATTCTATTGAAGATAGAATAAAGTAACAGTGGTTAGAAGTTGAATGCTTAGCATTAGCAATGTTATAAATATTTATCGTGTACCGTACTTCGATTTAAATGAAGACTCTCGGGTCACTCTCACATCAACATTTATTTTACGGCACAAAAAGAACAGCACACGAGATAACATAATACGCAAACTGAGTAAGCGTATTTGCAGGGCTCTCAAATGGTCAGCCAACTGAATACCAAATTTTTTTAGATGGTGAAAGTTAATTCTAGCGCAAACCTACCATAAAATTTTCTGTTAAAATTTATTGGTATTCAGTTGGCGGACCATTTGAGAGCTCTGTATTTGGTAAAAAGTCCGGCGACCGGGGTTCGCCTCTCCCGAGCTCTTTCGGACGTCTTCCTTCTCTGGTTTCGTAATTATTCCCAAAATAGCCTCATTGCAACATGTATATATATCGCTGGAAGTTCAAGTACTTTTAAGAGTTTGGAGTAGGTTTTTAAGTAACTGTTATTAAAAGATATGGTGTCTTGAGAAAAGTTTTATGGCAAGAATCTGGATTTTATTCTTTCAAGAAGCAGCTTATTTGAAAAGCAATTATAACTTGTATATTGACACTTTATTAGTCCTGTTTAGAATGAAAATTTTCACACAAGATCTCTATACAAGACATCACAAGCTTTAGCAATCTTTTAAATATATATCGGGTTTGAAGATGATTAATTTAATTTACATATTGTTTAAATTCCGTATCATGATCTGTTTGGGCGCATGTTTCAAGTCAGGATGGTGTAATAGAAAAGGCCCGTTTAAGATATTGAAGCGCATTTTCTTACATTTTACTTATAATAGGAGAAAAGCATGCTAGGATTTATATCCAAGAAAACACAGTATTATATACTTAAAAAACAAATAGTATGCCGCCTTTCTTTTACATCTGTACTCCAATTTTGAATTCTTTAAAAAAGTAAGAATAAAAAAAAGTGATAATATAATTGGGGGCGGAGTTTCTTCTCATGTCCCTGCTAAATACCAACATAAAATGTATTGAAATACTGATCAAAATTCCAACCAAGAAAAGGTTTCTTAAATAAAAATAATAATAATAATGAACAAAGATGTGAATATTGAAATATTTAAAGCCAGAATGAGAGCCGCTTTCATTTCGAGGCCAAGAATGAAATATTTAAAAATGCTACTCCTTTTCTTGACTTAAGAAGTGTGGACTCTTATGAAATGTATTACATTCCTTTTCTTCCATGAAAACAACATTGAGGAAACCACAGACAATTAGAAAGATAAGATAAGATAATAATCTGTGGAGGAAACATAACATGGACAAAATTAAAAATTGAGTATTAAAGATTCTCTTTTACAATAAACAGTAGTTGTAGTTTCTTGAGCGTTGGCGAAACAGTTGAGCAGTGTTTCAGGGGTCTCCTAGCAATCCAATGCTTCATACCCAGACTTTGAAGTGAGTGTCTTGATGCATGAGTTTGTACGAGGAAAAAAGTCTAGCTACAGAGAGATCTCTGCGCTTTATAGAAAAAGTAAATCAGCAAAATGCAGGAAAATTCCGATTGGACGGGACCTGGAGGCTCCGCCCTCTCGGAGAGCTAGAGAAGTTAGAATGAGTGAAAGACAGACGATATTTTAAGTTTTTAATGAAAGAGAGGTCAAAAGTTGAATTGGGACTAAAAAAAAAAAATAAAATAAAAATAAAAATAAAAAAGAGAGTTTCGCAACAGTTTCGATGTCGGACTGGCAGAGGGGTCCCAGATCTTGAAAAAAAAAAAAAAAAAACCCTTTTTAGGAACCATATATTTTAAAATTACAAGTTATAAAAGATAATACAATTTTTTTTTTTTTTTTTTCAAATCTTTAAAGTTACGCATTATAGTTAAAAATGAACGGAAAACGTTCGGAATTAGGCAAAAAAGATTTAATAGTGCAAGATAAAAAAGATTTGACAGTTTTTTTTTTTTTTTTTTTTTTTTTTTTTTTCCAGAAAGAAATTAAGTTTTTTGAACGGTATTGTCGTAAGATTAATAATTTAGATAAATTATCATTTTCAGCAGAGATCTTATCCAAGACGCTGCTGACCTTTTTACTGATTTCCGAGAAATGAGAGATCTCAAATTCGGCTTTAATTTTTCTAATTATATCAATTATAGTAGGGATTTCATTAGTGAATTCTTTAAGTTCATAGATATGCTCAATTGGGTGGGGGTAGGTTTATTTTTTTCTTTAGGTTTTACAGCATTTTTGCTAGGTATTAGGACTTCCATCGTTTTTCCCTTGGAGTTTTCAGTTCAGGAGGTCGCAGCTGCGTACGATTTTTTGAATTGTGGTTTTACGGAAAATTTTTTGCAGCCTTTATAACTAGAAGGATGTGCGAGATCGCAGTTTATACATTTTGCGGGTGGTCTGGGTAGCTCAGGAGGAGCTTTTTTAGTTGGGCAGTCTGGGGATAAATGGCTACCACCGCAACCTACACAGGACGGATCCATGTGACAGTTGGCGGCGATATGAAAGAATTTTTGACATTTATGGCATTGTATTGCCTTTTTGGCTACTCTAAATTTCTCAATATTAACGCGGAGTTGGAAAATTGCTTTGAGGTTAAAAATTTCGAAAGAGGTTTCACTTTTGGGTAGTTCTACCAGGAATAGAAGGAGAGGTTTTAATGTAATATATTTATTCTTAGTATGATATCTCCCCTCCCTATTTATTTTTCAGATGAATATGCAGTGGACTCTCTCTATAACATTTTAAACTATACAAATCATTCTTGTAAGGGAATATTAATTTATTTATTTCATTACTTTTTCTAACACTACTGAAGTAAGAATTGCAATTGTGTAAAATGTTTTAAATAGCTAAAGCCAGACTTAAATTTTAAATAATAAATTCGTAAATTAATATATATATATATATATATATATATGCATAAAATACACAATATGAACTTTAAAAAGCACTTTGTTCTACTTAAAAAGGCGACTCAAACAATAAAATAGATGCTACAAGTTAAAAATATACTCCCTCCGTTCCAAATTAGTTGCTACATTTCAAGTGGGTGGAGTCATAAATATCTTCCGATGCAGTTTAGTAGATCGGCACAATTTTGTAAGGACTCTACCAGCAGTATACTATAAACACCTTTTTCTTCATAAAGAATTAATAATTCATTGGCTAGAAGGTAGTTTTATGCGATTACTGGTAGAAGAATCCTTACGAAATGGGGCGTGGCTTAAGAGTGTGCGAACCCAGGATTTTTAAAACTAATTTGGTACTTATTTAAAGAGAGACGGAGTGAATGCTTGTTGTAAGTTAATGTTGTTGATGGATAGCATAGCACCCTGAAATCTCTGAAAAATATTCAAGCAAAATCATAAAATCATCAGTATCAATAATCAGAACAAAATTAATCAAATGTAGCAACTAATTTGGGACTGAGGGAGTGCATTTTATTTAAAACTTCTTAGCACTTCTGGCTTACATTTTCCCCAAGGCCATCACCAGAGAATATTTTAATAACGAATTGCTGTTCATTTATACAAATACGTCCCTTCGTTTTTAAATGGAAAAGCCAATAATTATTACGATGTACCGAAATTCCATGCTTTTTTGAAACAATGCGATACTCCTTGTTAAATGCATCCAATTCAACGAACCTATATACCTTGACAATCCTCATGATGGGCATAGATTTGTCATTTAATTTTGGAACTGTAATAGCGAATTTTGAATTATTAACGCGTATAAGAAAGTTTTGGGATTGGCATATCCAACTAGTTTGTTAAATGTATATTTGCACTGTATTATTAGTATTTTTTTTTTCTATATTTCTTTTTAAAGTTCATCGCTAACAATAGTTTTGCCTTAAATTTAATGTAAAATAATTATGAGTGAAGCATAGTTCTTAAATCATTTGACCGATATAGCTTGTATTTTAAAACTTGTATTAAAAAAAAAGAAAAAAAAAATTCTTCATTAAAAATATATTAAAATATAATTCGCAGAAGATTAAAACTTATTGTACTAATCCAAAAGCGTAATTACAGAATTTTTTTGTTTAAATAATCCCTTGATTTTATTCTAAATAATAATAAATATTATATAATTGTAAATGTAAAATAATTATGACTAAAGAATATTTTTTCAATTATTTGGCCGATATAGCTTGTATTTTAAAACTTGTATTTTAAAGCTTGTATTAAAAAAACCTTTACACTAAAATATTTTTTTGAGAAGATTAAAACTTACTGTACTAATCCTAAAAAGTATTTACAAATAGTTTTTGTTCAAATAATCCCTTGATTTTACTCTAAATAATAAAAATTATGTAATTGCAAATGTAAAATAATTATGAGTGAAGTATAATTTTTCAATTATCTGACTGAAATTGCTTGTATTTTAAAACTTGCATTTTAAAGCTCGTATTTTAAAAAAAACTTCACGCTAAAATATATTTTTGAGAAGATTAAAACTTATTGAAGTAATGCAAAAGTGTAATTACAGATATATATTTTTTAAATAATCTCTTGATTTTACTCTAAATAATAATAAAAATTATATAATTCTAAACGTAAAATAATTATGAATTAAGAATATTTTTTCAATTATTTGACTGATATATCTTGTATTTTAAAGCTTGTAGTTAAAGAAAAAAAAAACCCTTCATGCTAAAATATATAATTGAGAAGATTAAAAATCGTACTAATCCAGAAGTGTAGTTATAAAACTTTTTTGTGTAAACAATCCCTTGATATTACTTTAAATAATAACAGTTACATAATTGTATCTTAAACTTTCGTAAATTATTTATAACTTACCATTTATTAAAACTTTACATACTGTTTATAGAGATATTAAAACATTTTCTTATATGAATCCAATAAATGATGCCAATTAATGGTTTCTTTTTCATGGCGTCGCAAACACACGTGCTCGAATATCAGATAAATAAACTAATCACATGTGTCCTTGGAAATGACTGGTCGTAACTGGTTAACTTCGAAAGGGAGAGGTTGAACGTTGCTCGCAAATTCCGATCATAGGGCAGAATTACAAACTGTTGAATGTCGTTATGAATTATGAGAACGTTTGGTTCCGAGTCGTTTTATTCCGTTGAGGGCAGAATACTATTAGTCCAGGCATTAGGTGCTCAAAAAGGACAAATGGGGGAAAGTTTTGGTGTAGTTTTGATATTTGGTGCCTTTATGTTTTGGGGGTCGCTGAACACGAATCTGAAGTTTGCCAACAAAATTTATCCCGGGAAACACGTTTTTTTGGCAAAAAACGGGAAAAAACGGGATTTTCTTTGTTTTTTTCCCAAATAACTTCAAAATTATACATTTTACGTAAAAGTCCTCAATACATAAATTAAAGAGGATAAAATTTCCTACATTTTATGTATTAAAAGTTTTTTTTCTCTGATCAATGGTTTAGCCGTGACAACGCCACAAAAATGGGAGTGCAAATAAAAAAATTCAGAGAAAACGGGAATTACGCCGCTGTACGTAGATTTAACGTGAAAACTGACCATTTTACACAAGCATTGACTATAAATTATACTAAAGATTATATGAATGACTACATTTTACAATGAAGTCGCTGATAATAAATAAGACGACTCATTATGAATCATTATTTAATTATAAATAAACATGTACATTAGTAAGTACATTTATTTAAAAAACAAAAACAAAAAAAATATTATTTCCGCTTTCTTTTACTTGAGGGTCCCTGCTTTTCACCGACATCTACAGCATAGAAAATAGACGTATGGAATTAGTGGGTGTTTTTATTACTACCAACAGTATAAAATAAATGTTTTTTTAATAAAAAATATTTCATACCTTCTGACATGACTTATTCTTGACATTTTAGTTCAAGTACCATTTATTATTATTTTTTTAATCAAAGACAGCAGAATTTAAGTTAGTCACATAAATAAATTTTTGCACCATTATGCAACGGCAACAAGATTTAAAATGTAACGAAAATGTGAATTTGGTTGAAAATATTTTGTTTATAGAGGAAAATTACAATGAAGAGCACATGAAGTTTTGCAAGAGCGAAATGTTTAAATTTATGACCAAATTTGGACAAAAATTGCCAGTTGTATGTAGATATATCGGGACAAAATCATTTAAAATATATTACTTGGCTGCAAATTCTGAGTGATTACAAAATTGATCCAGACAAATTCTCCAAATTCAGATTTGATACAATGCAAAACATAATGCAAAATACATATAATACAATGCAAAACGTTTTCTCATGATATATTAATCATGATATCTTATGATTCCCTATCTTTACATAAGGTTTCTGTTAGGTTTCCTGTAAGGTTTGTGCAGAAATAAATATGAATATATAACAGAATATGCAACACGGCAATTTTCATTAATGCTATCGAATGTTTGTCCCGTACCTTAAATTTTGGAAAAAGAAATTTTAGAATTTGTTATAATAATACAAAAATAGTTTTATCACTTTAGCTTCCATACCGTTAAGAAAGTATCATTAAAATTATCAAGAAGAACGTAAAATCATGCGTCAATCAGATTATGGAACATTTTTTAACGCATTCGGGCTACTATAATAAAACTTCATAGTTTAATAACGTGAAAAACGATGTCTAAGTAATAATTTGTAAAACATATAACACGTTTAAAAACACAATTTCAACCAAAATCGATAAAATAGCTGAAAATTTTGTACATCCCTGTACATGAATTATAGATTTATCATATAATTCACAATATGCTAAAATTTAGAACTGTTAGTGAACGTATAGCACAGTTGAAAATTCCTCGTTAGCAATTTCCGGCAATAAGCGGGTATATAGATGTCTTGTGCAGCCCTATATATGATTTATAGAATTTATACACGCTAAATAGTATGCAATTTTTAAAATTAAAAAAAGTGTTCCACAACTGAAAACGCACTTCCATCAATTATTGTTCATACAGAGAAATATATAACTGATTTATTTTGTGTTCCCCTGTATATGAAAGATCAATGGCACATCATATTCAATAGTAAGCATCTTATAGAGCACCACGGAGATATATATCAATTTAAATACTTTTGAAAAGGTGTAACATGAACAAAATATACCACAAACTATTTTTCTCCATAGACCGTAATGTAACATAATTCTTTTTAGTGTCCCTGTAAATGATCGATAAATACTACCCATACCATATTCTATAAGAAATCATCTTGTAGTGCACTTCATAGATATGTATATAAATTTCAAAGTGTTTGAAATTATGAAACATTATTAAAGACCACCATAAACGATTTTTCCCCATAGGCCGTAATATAAAGAAACACTTTTGAATGTCCCTGTAACGAAATTATGACTGCTACATGCAACATTTTACTATACCTAACATTCAATAGTGAATATCAATAACATTTTTCAATTTCATGGCGATGCGACTATATTGACACCAAAAATAATTTTGGCCAACTAGAATTGGTAAATCACCCACCGTGCATTGCCGTAATTCCCGTTTTATCAGAATCTTTTTATTTTCACACCAATTTTTGCGGCGTTGTCACGGCTAAACTATTGATCAGAGAAAAAAACTTTTAATACGTAAAATGTAGGAAATTTTATCCTCTTTAATTTATGTATTGAGGACTTTTGCGTAAAATCCATAGTTTTGAAGTTATTTTGAAAAAGCAAAGAAAATCCCGGTTTTTTTCCAGTTTTTTGCCAAAAAAACGTGTTTCCCGGGATAAATTTTGTTGGCAAACTTCAGATTCGTGTTCAGCGGCCCAAAAAACATAAGGGCACCAAATATCAAAACTACACCAAAACTTTCCCCTATTTTCTACCAAATGACTGGACTATATGACTGGTACCACATTTAAGGAGACTTATCTTGTGGGGAAGAAAAAAGGTAGAATTCCATGTTATCCTATAGGAAAAATACTTATTCTTCCTGTTTATTAAAAAATGAAAATTTCAACAATATCTTTTTTTTTAGCCACGTAAATAAGAAGGTTCTTTATCACTCCGTAAGCTTAAAATATTTTTTAAATATTTATGCGCATTTAAAAATTTGTGTTAAGGGCAGTCTAAATCCCTATACCTGACATGTTAAATTAATGTACCTTTTCTCATAAACTACTTAAGATATAGACTTGAAAAAATTTTTATTCATAAAATAAACAATTCTTAATAATCTGAAGTTAAATTTATAATTAAATAAAGCTTAGGTATTTTTTAAAAAAATCTGAAGTAGAAACCACTTTCAAATTTTAAAAAATGCATTTTTTTTCAAAGATAATGATAATTATAAAAAAAGTTCTTTTTATGAAATTAAACAATTCACCTCAGATTAAACAGGGATATGTATAGAATGTTCAAACAAAATTTCAAAACATAGTATATAATATTTTTTTCAAAAAGGTACATCGAAGTTAAAAAACAACATTTTAAGAAAACCAAGTTTAAAGTAAATAAACACACTAGTAGTAAAGTAGATAAACAAACAGAATTACTAAAAATTTTCCAACTTCTGTTTGCCGTAGAAACAAAAGTAATATATCGGTAGAAAGAGGAGAAATGATAGATTCAAAAAAAAAAAAAAAAAAAAAAAAAAAAAACGAAAATTCGCTATATTTTAGGACTTGACCTTCCAACTGTCCTTAAAGTTTCAAAAAAATTCCGAAAAGTATAAAAGTACTCTTTACTCGTTTGTAACTTATGACTTGAAAAAGGTATAAAAATTTGGAACTTACAGAGGTATAAAGAATCTTCCTACGTTCTTTGCTATGTGCTGAACATTCCAAATTTGAATCTTGAATGAACAAGAACGATATTAAAGACACATCCTCTTTAAAACGCAACGAGGAGAACTTAGTACCCTAAGGGCGCTCACTCGTTATTTCAACGGCGTAGACTGAAAACCATACGAATCATTAAACATACTTTTTTTCATTCATAAATGTCTATTTCATTTTAGCGGTGTGAGTTGAATACCGCGTGAGTCAACAGTTCGTTACAACTTTAAAAACTCATAAAAAAGGAAGAAATTATGATGAAGGCGTGCTGTTTGCAAAAAAGGGCTCACAAGGTAGTTGGTGTTTTTTTCACACACAACAAATTTAGTTAAAAAATCACATGTGGAGGGCGCTGACGACCCGAAACATAATCAACAGACAACAGTTGTGTCGTAGAATGTTCTGGAGGTCATGTTGAACATTTGTTTTTGGAAGAACAAATGAATGGAGCGTATTGTTGTCCTATTCATTGTGTTTCGGGTCGTCAGCGCCCTTTACATGTGATTTTTTAACTAAATTTTTTTTGCTGCTAAAAAAAATCCGACTACCTTGTGAGCCCTCTCTTGTAAACCGCATTCCTTTATCATAATTTCTTCCTCTTTTATGAGTTTTTAAAGTTGTAACGAACCTTTGGCTCACTCGGTATTTTTATCATTATAAAATTATGTATGAAAATTGCTTAAAATCATTCAGTTTAATTTAATACTTGCTAAAAGTGATACAAATACACTTAAAAAGGCCTATAAAAACCTTTATCCAGACCGACTTGTTTCATCACTCAGACGGCGACCTTGTCAAGATATTTGTTGATACAAATATTGCTGACTTTTTAACACTTTCCAACAAAGTGAAAAGTATTTATGTAACGCGCGCCACCCGTTTTAAAACAAATAGACTCTACCGGCAGTCACGTGACCGTTTTCCGTGAGCTTTGCCGAATGAGATATGCTGTGAGTTCGTTGGAGTTCTGTTCTGTTTTGAGTTGTGCTAACATGTAGAAAGTTATTCGCGCTTTTATTATTTTGTGTCTATGTGTTATGTGCCGTTCTACTTGTGATGTGCCGTCTTATCAAGATTAAATAAAAAATATTTAAAAAGCCACCCCGAGAAAGTGATATTTTGAAATTATGTGAAATTTCTGTGTGATTTGAAACTGAGCTAGCCTGACAATTGGCTACCCAACTCGGGCCACGAATTCGAAGAAAAATGTTCATATCCAAATTTTTCAAAAGTGTTCGCAATATTATTTCATCATTCTCCAAGTCAAGTGATATAGTGATATATTTTTAATCATAAAGTGTTGTTTTTACGAGCATGCAGAGAAAAAAAAAATGGCACGACCGGTCGTCTTCGTGAGTGCACGTGAAATATGTTCTGAATCTGAAATGTTTCGTTATCTTTGTTCTTATTTTCTCAAGTTAAAGTTCTACAAAATATTTCGTTAATGTCCTAAAGAAAGTTCTAGGATGTTTGTGCTTTAAGGGACTCTCGCTTCATTTGTTCTTAGAACGGTGCCTACAGTGTTTGTGCCTATAGTTTTATTCTACAAAATATTATCAACAAGTAAGCTATTTTTAAATAGAATGGATCCATAGTTTGTTTAATAAAAAGAATGCATTCTTGACTTCATAACATTATTGATATTCTAAAAATTCTAAATATTTTTGACATTATTAAATTTTGGTTCATTCTATTATTTTCCTGTCATGTTTGTATTGCATATTTCCCCTTCCCCCCTCCCTCACCCATTATTCTGAAAATTTTACTTTGATTCTGTTCATGTATGTTTAATTTTTACTTTGTTTTAAGTAAGATATTTTTTGAGAAAAAAAAAATAAGAGAAAGAGAGTGAGTGAGAGCGGAAGCGAAAGAAGTATTTATTCATTTACGTTTTCGTTGATTTTTTTTTTCTTTTCTTTTTAAAAGAGGAAATTAAACTGTTGTCAGTCAAATTAGAAGTTGTTAAAATGATTCATAATTTTATCGCAATTCTCATAAAGATATGTGCTTATTTTTATTATTTTTTTATTGGTTTCGTGAGAGAAATGATTACTATTTTTATTTAAGTGTTTGTTATTATTTAAATGCTAAACGTAAGTATTTAATTTTGAGTTGCTGATTTACTGATGAAAAAGCCTTGAATGTGATTCATTTCCAAAACGGAATGAGTAAGTTTTTGTATTTATTATTTGTTTATAAAAGAAACTTTATTTTCTTTTAAAGTGATATTGAATGAAACCGATATTAAGTAGCGTTAGTAATATAATAATAATATTGGTTGAAATTTTAATTATTCAATTATGTGTTTTATATTATTTAGAATATTGTTTGAAAGTGTTAACTATTCAGTAAATGGCTTTATATTGGTTAAAATATTGTTTTGATTAAATGTCGCGTTATGACAATCCAGTTTATTTATACCTGCAGGGATTTAAAGTTTGTTTTGTTTTGTAGTCAAGAGTTTTGCTAATGTTAAACCTTACTGTTTTGCTTTATTAAAGTCTTGTTTATATGAGTTGTAACGGCAAAGCTCACACGTTTGGGGAATAATTTAAACGAATTTTCGGCATTTGTGGGGTACTTGTTTTGTTGTTTCGCTAAAGTTTAAAATGTCTGAACTTAATAAAGCTCGCAAAGAGGATTTATATCAGGTTGCGTTAGAAATGAATTTAGATGTTCAACCCTCTATGACAGTTGTCACATTGCGTGAAAAAATTAAATCCTTCCCCTCGTACGAAGTTGATTTTGTAAATTCATTAGTCAGAAACCAAATTTCGACTCGCGAGGAAGAACAACGCAGACGGGACTTAGAGGAAAAACAAAAAGCAGCTGAGTTAGAACAGCGCAAATTAGAATTAGAAGAAAAGCATAGAGCGGAAGAGTTAGAGTTAAAAAAGCTTGAGATGAATTTTGAGCTTGAGAAGCTCAAGTTACAGGCTCAGAGCCAAAGTGCTTCCAGTGGAGCGGTAGGTGGTAACGCAGCAGGGGTAATGTCTCACCCGGAGAGTAAGATAGATATCCAAAAGCTGTTGCCTACATTCAGGCCAGAAACTGATGATGTAACCTTGTTTTTGGTGCTCCTGGAACGTCAATTAAAGCTCTCGAAGGTACCAGAGCATATGTGGGTTTCGTATTTACTCAGTGTTGTACCGTCTTCTATCTCTACGCTTATTGCTCGTGAATCAGAAGAAAACGCTTCAAAGTTTTCACATGTTAAAGATTTACTTCTAAAAAGGTTTAAAATTAGTGCCGAAAAGTTTAGACAGCTGTTCTTTACGCATCGCAAGTCCAAGGAAATAACTTGGCGAGATTATTATTTCGAACTTCGAGCTTATTTTGAAAACTGGCTTAAAGAATTAACTGTAACGTCTTTTGAAGCCCTTCAGGATCTTATCATAGCTGATCAAATGAAAAGGCGCGTGCCTGTTGAATGCAAACAACATATGTTAGATGATTGGGAAAATTTAAATTCGCCAGTCGACCTTGCCGAAAAATTAGATACTTATGATATTATAAGATCTACGTTTCCTAAAAGGGATCCGGTTGTACCCCAAGATAAAAAGGAGTTTTCTCGTCGAGAAAATAATTGGAAGCAGAGTAAGCCTCCAAAAGAAGACAGATCTTCCCCTAAGTTTGCTAATCGACGCATAGAATCAGATACTGTTTGCTATGGTTGTGGTAAATTGGGATTTATAAAGAAGAAATGTCCAGATTGTTCCCCTACGGTTAAAAAACAAACTGTTCAAGCACATCGTCTTGAGCTATATAGTTTAAATACATCAGCAGTTTCAGCTCCAAATGTGCCTATCACGATCTGCAATAAGAAGGTGCTAGTCTGTGCAGATACGGGAGCGAATCGTTCTATTGCGGGAGAACGTATGTATCAATTATTTTTAAAAACTGGTGTTGCATTGAACCCTCATACCCATGAAGTAACGTTAGCTGACGGAATTACGGTGGTTAGAGACACTTTGTCTGCCACTGTGCCCGTAGAGATTGAAGGCCGAGTCTTCGAAACTGAGTTCATTGTATTACCAGATGCCAAGGGTAATAGAACTCTTTTAGGTATGGATTTCTTACATAATGCTAACATGGTGTTAGATACTGCCAACAAAACATGGTATTTCAGCGATAAACCTCGGGAAAAGTTTTATCTTGTTGATGAATACCAAGAAGAAAATAGCACGTTAGCTGGTGCGGTCGAAGTCAGTCCGTATGCTTTGCATGAAGATGAAGGCAAAAATCTAAATTCCGATGAAAGGGACAACATTAATGATGTTCTCAAAAGGTATGAAAAATGTTTTCAACCAGGGGGAGAGACAACCCCGTTTGTGGAGCATAGTATGAATACAGGTGATAGTGCTCTTGTTGCTGCACCACCTAATCGGATGACTCCTGCTAAGAAAGGAATTCTTAAGAAGGAAATAGAATATGAACCTGGAAAATCTAATGTCGTGGCTGACATGCTGTCACGCCCTGTCTGCAATCATCAATCTGCTTTCTGTGAGACATGCAATTTTGTCAGCATAGACATGCCAACAAGAAATCCAAAAGATATCAGAGAAGCACAGTTGCAAGATGAAAACCTTAAAAAGATCATAGATTCTTTTGAAGACGAACAGAAAAGCGAAGATTTCGCCAATTGGACTGATAGAGGATTCCTGATGAATCAAGGTGTGCTTTATAGGTATGCTCCCGAATCAGATGCCGAAGAAGCGCAACTGGTCGTTCCACTACAAGAAAGACAAAATATTTTGAAACTTCATCATGACGACCCCTCAGCCGGACATTATGGTGAAGCAGGAACTTATCAGAGAATTGCTAAAAGATATTATTGGACAGGCATGAGAGCATACATTTCTGAATATGTGAAGAAGTGCCCAGAGTGCGCTCGTTATAAAGCAACAAATCAGAAACCAGCTGGTTTATTACGAACACCTGCTTATGCTCAGCGATTTGAGACCCTCAGCATTGATCTCTTTGGACCATTGCCTCCTAGTAAAGATGGGCATCGATGGATTTTTATAGTAGAAGATTGTGCCACTAAATGGGTCGAACTATTTGCCTTAACAACTGCTACTGCACAAGAATGTGCAACTACCCTGATTGAAGAGATCTTCCTTCGTTATGGTATCCCAAGAAGACTCATAAGTGATAACGGCCCTCAGTTTGTGAGCGCTGTTCTACAACAAGTTTGTTACATTCTTGGAATAGACCAATCATTGACACCTTTGTACCATCCTCAGGCCAATCCAGTCGAACGCAAAAATCGAGACTTGAAACCTCGAATAGCAATCCTTGTTGGAGATGAACACACTTCCTGGATTGATAAACTTCCTTTTATTAGATTTGCTATGAACTCTGCCAAATCTGATACAACTGGCCAAACTGCCGCCTATCTGCAATTTGGTCGAGAATTAAGAACAATCGATGATGTGGTGAACGATTTTAGAGCTGTTGTGGAAAATGACAATTTTGTTCCGGAAATAACCCCATATCTTAAACGTCTTGCAAATATTTCAAAAAGTGTGAAAGAGCGTGTTGAAATGAAACAAGATCAGCGGAAGAAATATTACGATAAAAATCGTAGACGAGTTTATTTCGCACCTGGTGATAAAGTATGGGTTAACCTACATCCTGTGAGCAAAGCAAGTAAAAATAAAACAGCCAAATTTATGCCTAAGAGAGATGGGCCATACATAGTTTTGACTCAAAAGTCACTAGTGACATATAACATTGCTAGCCTGGACAATCCTACTGAGCGAATTGGGTCTTACCATGTTTCCGCTTTGTCACCATTTCAAGAAACTGAAACTATTCCAGTTGCACCCTTAAGGAAAAGAGGAAGACCCAGAAAGCACCCTGTTTCCTCTCCGAGACGTAAATCGGAAACAGAGGGGGAGGATGTAACGCGCGCCACCCGTTTTAAAACAAATAGACTCTACCGGCAGTCACGTGACCGTTTTCCGTGAGCTTTGCCGAATGAGATATGCTGTGAGTTCGTTGGAGTTCTGTTCTGTTTTGAGTTGTGCTAACATGTAGAAAGTTATTCGCGCTTTTATTATTTTGTGTCTATGTGTTATGTGCCGTTCTACTTGTGATGTGCCGTCTTATCAAGATTAAATAAAAAATATTTAAAAAGCCACCCCGAGAAAGTGATATTTTGAAATTATGTGAAATTTCTGTGTGATTTGAAACTGAGCTAGCCTGACATTTATGCATTCGGTTTGTCTGTCCGCCTATCCACGCTCAAACTCCCGTAAATATACTTTGATTTTCAAGCAATTGAGAAAGGTTATTTAGGGTCACCAAAACATGTTTGGTATTGCATATGAAGTATGTAGGATTGATAGTTCATTTACAGGGGCACTCAAAAGTATTCCATTACATTACGGTATACGGGGAGAAATCGTTTGCAATAGTGCTCTCGGTGGGATACGAATTTCAGTTATACGTTTAAACGATATACGTATATCCATATAATACGTTTCTATGACATACGAATACCTTAAAATATACCCCAGGTAGCACAAAGATATCGGCCAATATCAAAATTAGATATTGGCTAACATTAAATGACCCCCCCCCCCCCCCCCTAAAAAGATATCCACAAATATTATTTTTTGATATTTGGCAATGTTGGCCAATATTTCCCAACATCTCTGAATATCAGTTTGTGACATTAAGCGATATCTTTTTTTGTCATTGCTGAATATCATTATTTGACATTGAGTGATATATTTTTCCAATATCCAGAATAACATTTTTAAATATTAAATTACAACTTTTTAGACATTAACTGCTTTTTTAAACCCCAACAACTGCGATTTGCAAATGTGGTGAAAGTATACCTCTCACTGAGCTAGAAGTTGATGCTCAAAGAGATTTTCAGTCTTATTAAAGATTAAAGTAGAAAAACCTACTAAAAATGTAATAATAAGAAGCTTTCAATAAAAATAGATTTTTCTATTAGTGACGAAAAAAATGTCTGACAAAATTATAATTTAATTATCTCGTACTTTTTCAATCACAACCGACTTTTTTTTTTTCATTCTTTTAACATATATTTATTTAAATTTCACTTTTTATAATTAAGTTTGTTAGAAATTTAAAAAGAAATTATGTTGAAAACTAATGACCTACTTTTGAAACTAAACTGGTATTCTTTCTATAATAAAAAATAAAATTATTTTTAAAGTCTGAAATTCGAGAGCATTTTAAAAAGAAAAACATAGTATCCATTAAAAAATACATAAATTGATCTCTTGAAAAAGAGACCAATTGGTCTCTTTTTTATTGAAAAACTTTATGTAATAAAAAAAAGCATCTTTCGTTTTTTATAAAACTAACAATTGTTATACTTTAACATCGTTATAGGCACTACATTATTATTTTAAATACAAATAATTCTAGAGCCATAATTACAGATTTCCTTATTAAGTTTTTATTAGCACTATCAATAGATTTTAATATGAATTCTATTTTGCATTTATAAATTTCTATATAAATTGTACTACAGAAATTTTTCCATACTAATCTCAATAGATTTCTATGTTTTTTTGTTTTTTTTTTTTTCAAATATATACATATATATATAAATAACTATAGATTTGTAAAGAAAATTTTTATATAACGCAAATTTCATTTCCAACGAAAACTATAAAAATGGGCGGTCCTTCAGAACTTTGCATTCACTTTCGTCAAGATTACAAACTTCGTCAGATATGCTAAATGTCGACAGATATCTTGAAATGTCTGAAAAATGATATTGTTTTTACGAATGTCGACAGATATCTCTGAATGTTGGAATACTAATATCATTTTTACGACATTGGCCAATGTAAATAAAACATCAAAAATAAGGCATTAAAATTACAAGTTTTCTAAAAATAGTAAAATAGTGAAATTTTATTGTTTAGAATACTATTTACGTATTATAATGTTATAAGTAATGCACAAAATTCGTTGGGATGCTTTTTTTAAAAATTAATTTTATGTTACATCTGTGAATATCGGCAGATATTGTAAATTTGACGTCTGACATTCAGTGACTTTTGCGATATCGGCCAATATTGATCGGGACATTGGCCGATATCTGTGTGCTACCTGGGACGTTTAAACGTATCCGGATACATATAAGGGTGTATCGGTTAAACGTATATTTAAGTATACGTATATTTCAAGTATCGTATTCACTTTTAATAACAATGGACCTCATCAGTCTTACGTCACTGAATGGAGAACAAGCTGGAAATATGTTAGTGTTTTTATTTCAAAACCGAAAGTTATTACCGTGAATTTCAAAAAGTACTTCGCAAATTTTTACTTTGAATTCACTTAGATTTTTTGTTCATCTCATGGTATTGAGATCAGACACCCCGTTATTTTTATATTTTGCGCATATAATGTATGCAAATTGCATCCGTTGTAAGGATCTACCAAAATTAAACACTTTTTTAGTAAAGAATGAGAGTATAAATGTTTCAGGTTCATTGTGAATCCTTGATAAGTATGTTTTTTTTTTCTTTTTAATCTTTTAATAATTCTTTCGTCGTCTGTGTTACACTCAAGATTGCATCCGGGCGCAAAAGTTATTATTTCCATGGATATAATGTTTTCTACCCTGTTAATGTATAATGAAAATCCATTTTTTTAATCGTGACACTCATGGTATTTTTTATACAAAATGTTAGGACATTACGTTTAAGATTTGTCAGTATTGACAAACATCGTTTTTTATATAAAGTAGGGTAGACGGAACATGTTTACGCGGTTTTGTTTTTTCAATGAATTTTCTAATTTTTATGTTTTAACTTAGGAACATTGTGGTTTTATAAAGCAGTTAATAAAGTCAAGTTTGTATAATCCGTTGTTGCCCTATTTGTGTTTTAAACCGTAAAAAAAATTTTTTTTAGGCCCAAGTCTTTTGCGCGCATCAAGTGGGGCACGTTTAGGCATATTATAAGTGATACCAAGGAATAAGTGAAATAAATATTTAATCAAATTGAAATGTTTTATTTATAACTTAAAGCACTGTTTAAAAAAAATTAAAGAGAATTAATAAAAGAACATTTTATAGGCTACACTGAAAACATAGGGCTTATTGCTAATTAAAAACAGAAACTATTTAGTCATATTTATCATCATTGTTACAGTTTTTACAAACAAAACATAAAGTTTTGCACCTTTTGCACACTTGTCATGGGACCACCTTTTGCATCTAAGACATTGAACACAGTCTTGTCCTTTTTTGGATTGGTTGCAGGATTTCAAACAATAAATACACACACAGTTTGCATCTTCGTCATCAGATTCATTCACTATTTTCTTTATTCTAGAGTGTACAAACTTTTCTCCTTTTGCAGATTTTGGTTTCATACTTTTTCTTTTGCTGTCTTCTTGTTCTGCTTCCATAGAAACTAGTAAATTTTTACGCAATTTCTCCTTTTTGAACGTGCGTAAAGGTGCCCCGATGTCAATGCGTAAACGCGCCCCGTCGCCATGTTTGGATTTGTTTTTAACGTGCAACGAAAATTAATAACATTTCTTCTCATACAATACAGCTCTCAAAAAAGGATAAAATTCTGCTAATGCTCATATATTTGTTTATCCTTAACTAAGTATTATTAGTTCACAATAAGTTTCAATAAGTTCAATACAAACTTTACTCACCTTGACAGAAAACATACTATCCTTCCCTCATGCTAGACCGAAGCTCGACTGACACTCAAAAACGTGCGAGAATACCCACTAGGGAGCAGCATCAATCTGTCATGACTGGTGGCGCTCCAGTTATAACACGTTTCGGAAAAAGTGCACTGAGTAAACGTGCCACAGTCTGCCCTACCTATAAATTTCGATTACATATAAATCGGCAAATAATCGACTTGCAGGTTTTAGAACGCAATTACACATGCTTAAAATGACTCGCCTTCTCTTTTCTTTTTAGAATAAAACATATTTTCAAAATATTTTAAATTTAGAAAACATATTCTTAAATACAATAAAAGTATGATTATAAAACTTCCTAGGAGTCGTATTGATCAATGTCACTATAAAATATAAAGTAAATTTAAGTCTGTTCCGTGGTCGCATGAAAAAAAAATGTTTCGCGCGAAGGGTCCATGTCACAAATCAAAAGAAGTTAGGTGCTGTGCTATAGATCTCCGAAAGGTAGCTTTGAAGCTATCCACTTAAATAGTAAAACATTTCATAATTAATATCTTAGTTTTTAGGAAAAACAACCAAATTCAAAACTGATGAAAAGTATTCACATTTTTCTAAGTACCTATGCACTTGCACAACAACCAGAAGATAGGTAAATCCCAGGCCATCGTGGTTCTTTCAACAAAGAATCGCAAAGGCCCTGGTAAACCGCGAGAATGCTGGACTCTAGTGGGTATTTCCCAGTATCTAAAATCCGTAGATAAGCATCTATTTTCATGCCTTGAACGAAAAACGTTTAGATGTTTATACGTTTAACCGCTTCGTTAAGATCCGTATATACGATGTACCGTATATGCTGTTTTGAATAACACGTATAACCGCCGTAGCCATATTATACGTATCGGAATCCGTATCCCCGTATAATACGTATTATACGTATACTCGTATAAACGTTTAATAGGGAGCCCTAGTTTGCAGAGTATTTTAATGGCATTACGTTATTTCAAATGTATTCTAACTGATATAAATCACTGAATTTCACTACGATCACGTTAGAACAGGGCATTCATAGCATTTTTTAGTCATTTACAGGGACACAAAAAAGAAATCAGTTACAGTACTATCTTTGAGTAATAATTGTTGGAGTGTACGGTTTAAAATTCGGTATGCGCTTTTAAATTTAATTAATTTTTTACATGTTACTCGTTATATATAAATTCTATACCACATATACAGGGCAACACAAAAGTATTCACGCACCATTCTCCTTATTAGATGAAATTGCTGAAGGGGAAATTTCAACTGAAGTACATGTATTTCTTGAGTGAACTAAATTTTGGCATGCTTGTAGTTAATAGATACAAATCTATATATCCTATACAGGGTTGCTGAAAGAATTCGGATAATTTTTCGATTGTGGATGGGAACAGTTGAAAATGGATTTTGAAATGTGTTATGCGTTTCCATAGGGTTGAATTAGACGTAATAATTTAATTTTTTAAACGGTGCAGTTTTGTTACATAATTCTGAAAGTGTTGGAAAGTGTTTCATAATCTGTGCTTGACGCATGATTTTTTTTCTTTCTTGTTTTTTATGACATTGATATACAAAATCACGAGATCACGTGTATAATGAAATCAAGTGCAGTAATAATAAAAATTAAAATGGACAGAATAAGAAAAAATATATAAAATAATTCACGTTCACAACTGTCATTTTTAACACTTTTCAACAAAGCTGAAAAGTGTTTATGCATTCGGTTTGTCTGGCCACTGTCCGTCAGTCCGTCTGGCCAGCTATCCCTCTGACCGTCTTTCCACGCTCTAACTCCCGAGAATATACTCGGATTTTCACGAAATTGATAAAGGTTACTTAGATCATTAAAGCATGTTTGGTATTGTATATGAAGTATGTAGGATTAATCGTTCATTTACAGGGACACTCAAAAGTATTCCATTACATTATGGTATATGAGGAAAAATCGTTTGCAGAGTATTTTAATGACATTACGCTATTTCAAATGTATTCAAACTGATATAAATCACTGAATTTCATTACGATCATGTTAGAACAGGGCATTCATAGGATTTTTTAGTCATTTACAGGGACACACAAAAGAAATCGGTTACAGTACAGTACTATCTTTGAGCAATAATTGCTGTTCTTACTTGTTTATTTTTATTTTTATTATTGTTGCACTTGATTTCATTATACATGTGACCTTGTGATTTTGTATATCAATTTTATTTTAAAAAAAAGAAAAAAGAAAAAAAAAAGAAGAAAAAAAAGGAAAGAAAAGAAAAAATGCTAAAATATTTGTATCGACAAAGATCTTGAGTCATCTGAGCAATGAAACATAATGTCGATCTGAATAAAGGTATTTATAGGTCTTTTAAGTAAGTGTATCTGTTATTTTAAATGCTTTTCTTTTATTATTTTTAGCATGTATTAATTTAATTTGATATTTTTATCGTGTGGTCATTTTGTTCCTCCGAACAACACCAAACACAGACCTTTTGTAATTCCAATCTATGTGGTTTATTTTGACATAACTAACAAGGAAGGTCTCCATATTGGGCATACTCAGAATATTTTGAAAAAAATACCAATTAAACTACTTATGTATGTAATAAAGGATCAGTCAAATTTAGCGGCGGAATTAAAGTAGAAAGTCTGTAAAAAAAAATAAAATACTTTCGAGTATTTGGCGCGAAAAGACGAAAGCGTCACGCGATTTGGCGAGCAGTACTTTTCCTCGCCAAAAGCAAACGATTTTAATGCACCTGAAAATTGTTTGTTAATTGATTTTTAGAATGCGTGTAAAAAGTATTTAATGAATTTAAACATAAACAATGAGAGAGTTTAATAAATACATTTTTTCGTATTACATATTTATGTTGCTTGTTACTTAATTTTATTACTTTAAAAACAATTTCATCTATAAAAAATACTTTCATATATTTAAGCGTATTCCAAAATAAAGACAAGATTCATTTAGCAGTGATTCATTTCAAACCAAGGAATTCGTCGTTTCCATAGCAACAAAATTGAACCGACAGCGCTCAATTGGACTTAATTTTGAGATATTGAAGCAATTTTAATTTTGTTTTAATTCATAAAATTTGATATTTAACTTTCATTATAAATATATATATGACAAAACTATAGCTAAATCAAACTAAAACTGACAAAACTACAGTTATTTAAGTTAAATTTATTTAAACAAGTTCAATACGAAATATTTTTATCTTAAAGAGTATTCGACATGAAAAAGTATTTTTCGAAATTTCATTTCAGCGCCAAATGATAAATCGCCAAATAAACGAAAATTTCATTATTTTTTTACGAACGTTCTATCTGGGTTCCGCCAATTTTTTTTTTTATAAACATATATATCCACATGAGGCGAACACTCTGTAATTTTTTCAGATTTTTCTAAATATGCCCGTATGGAGACGTTCCTTGTAAGGTGCACTTCCTTCCCGCCTCCTCTAAAAAAAAAAAAAGATGTATACAACAATCTCCAATTTAATGAGGAAAGTCGAATGAAATTTCAACTGTTAAATTCTTTGTGATGGATTGACCAAATGTGTTGATAAAGATACAGTAGTACCCCGACTTACGTCACCCCGCATTTACATCGTCTGGCCTGGAAAAAGAAATTCCCTTAACTGAGTAGTCTTTGACATTTTTTGAAGACTTTTGGTTCTATGAAGGGAAACTTTTCCGAGAAAATCAACGTGATAGTGACAAACAAACTAAAAAAAATCACTAGAAAAAAAGCTTAGTAAACTCACTCTGCTGTTACAAAGAGCTTTTAAATGTAAAAAAAGAAAATTTTTGTGTTAAAACATCATTGCGAGATTTATTTATTCTGAAAGACTCGAGCGGGGCAATTGGAAGAACAATAAATTGTAAGTTAAGGGGCCAGGTAACCTATGAAGCGTCCAAAAATCGATTTTTTTTAAAAAAAGCTTATAATTAAATATGATTCTTTGGGAACATTTACGATCAAACCCCATATGAAAAATCGCATTAGAAGAGAAGTTATGTCTAAAACACTTTGAGCTTTTGCTATATGATCAACGGGTTTTTCAATCTTTAAAGCCAATTTCCTCAAAACAGCGATTTTGATCATTGCGCGCACGATTTCTGAAAACGGTTGCCTAGAATTTCACGAAATGTTTGGTGGATGTATTAAACGTACAAAAGAACAAAATGACCTATTATTATGTTTCTAAAGTAAGAAGTTTAGAATTCACGGCTACTTTTGTATAAAAAAAATCTCGATATTTCGAATTTCTCTAAAAAAAAAATTATTTCCTCGAGATCTAAAAGTTTTATTTTTTTTCATTGTAGGTCATTTTTAAAACACTTTATATCTGTACTCATTAAAAAAATCTTGGCTTGTTTCAGCCATTGAAATGGGAAAAATCATGCACGCGATGCACGCAAGAATAATTCTTTCGTAAAAATTGTATTATCTTTAAAAATAAATTTTAAAAAACTATATATGTGTATACCTTTTCTAAAAACTTTGATTGATAAAATAAATCGTTCCTAACATGTGTTTTCAAATTTTTAATTAAAAGTTTATTAGATAAAGAATGACTGCAATTCTTACGGAGGTCACATTTCCATGTACTTTATTGGTTCAAAGGTTACCTGACCCCTTAAAAACTTATAACAATATGTATAATAACATGTATAATAACCACTTATAAACAGATTAAGCTAAAGTCCCAAATTTTCATTTTATTTTATGTTTGTACAGATTTTGTTCATTATGCATGATATCTCGCGACATTGTTTACCATTGTAAATTACTGGTGGGAATAGTCAAGGAGGGTTAATTAGACGGAAGAAATGCATGCCCGAGGATATCTCGAGTTGCGCAGCGAGAGGGTTAATGCTAGGTAGAATGCGCCATAGAGGAAATTCATTAAAAAGTATATAATTTTCACTTTCTTTCATTAAGGTAATGCAGAAAAATGGAACATTATTTAATGAAACATCTATCTTTTTCACTTTAGCTTCTTTTACGAGATGTATTTTTAAGATTCGCGGCCACGAAATTCACTTTTAATTAGTTTTCTTAGCGAATAGGACTGCTTACGCTCCAATCAAACAAGTGTTTCATTCGCTCTGAATTTTCTTCCATCTGTCGTTTTACTGTCTTTTATCCAACAAAACGCTCTACCATGAATAAAAAAATTTCGGTGTAAACAATTCAGCACGTATGGAGGAGGTTGTTTTTTATCAGTTTTAATAATTTCTGCCAGTTGTGCTGGAAGCTGAAGTAAAGAGATTACTGGAGGGAGGAAGGGATAAAAAATAATCTTAAATAAATATTAAAACATTAAAATAATGAGAACGTATGCGGTTTTATTATCTCACACGAAATGAAGATGCGAAAATGATGTGAACGACCCATAGGCGTAGAGTTTTAAAAATTATTGGAGGGGCTCAGCCAGTGGCGGAGACAAGGGGGGGGGTGTCTGCACCCCCTGGAACCGGAAATTAATTTACTAAATAATGAATACAAAAATAGTAAAACCTGCTAAGACAAAATTACAAATAATCGCTGAAATTTTCCGTTTTATACAGGTTTTCGTCTGTCTTAGCAGGTAAAAATTTAAAGTGTTCCTTTCGACGAGATTATGAAATGTTTGCTATTAGACAAGATTTCGTTATAGACAGGTTCCGTTTACACAGGCTAACCTTATATCCATATAACCTTGTATCCATACAGTAAAACCTTTGTAAAAGCAACCGTAATCGACCGAAACAATATTCCGTTTAATACAGGTTTCTGGCCAATTAAGTAAAATTTACTGCAATCTTTCCTTTTTGAGCAAGAAAAGTTTTCATTTAAAGCAGGATTATGCCATAGACAGGTTCCGTTTTAGCAGGTTTTACTCTACATATATCATAACTATCTATATATTTAATAATAAAAGACAAGATCGCTTTTTGTGTGTGTTTATTGTGGATGGCTAGGAAAATCTACTACCCGCAGAGGTCTGAAGATCAATGCAGGTATGCATGCCCCTGAGGATCACATTTTTAATTTTTTGATAATTAGCCGAGATATTAATTAAAAACTCATCAAAAAAGAGATCTTTTTATGAAAAATGGCGGAGGCGCGCTTGTGCTAGAACAGAACCTGCTTTTCGAGTGGAAAGGAAGGGAGAACTAAATAGTTTTTTTTTGCCGTTTTGTTTTAATGCCCATCAGCCGTGCCGTTTAAAATACGGAAAAACGGACGACATATTCTTATAGTTCGTACTTTTACGTCTCCAACGACGCAATCAGTTAAAAATATATGGTTCTTAACTCTTTGAAAATTTTTTTGAAAAAAGGGATTTCTCAATTGACTTTTTATCCCTTTCACCAACGCTTTCTCAGGGCTCAATTTTAGAGATAACGATTCACAAAAAATACGTATTTAAAGCTAAGATCTTCTTCTCGTCGCCGGGGTAATCGGTTTTCTAAAAGACTAATTTTAATTCTTTAAACAAATTCGCGACCGCAGGTCACTTCGCGCCTCACCGTGACGAGACTATCTTTTTTCCACAATCTTTTTAGAGCATTTCGACAGACTGGATTTTAAATATAATAAAAATAAAATTTCGACGGAAAAGCCCGAAATCGGTTTCAACGCGGTTTCACTTGGCTTCGACACACGTTTTCACTATTAAATATGCATATTTTTCATGAAATATTATAGAGTATTCGGGTACAGTTATATTTATAACATATTAAAATTTCGAACAGTTTGGGCGACGAAAACGATTTTTTATTTTTGTTATGTTACAGAACCCGACGTGAACACAAGAAAAACTAGTCGGATGTGACCATCCCAAAACTTTCTTCTATCTCATACATGTTAATACTTCAAAATTCATTATCACAGTGCCAAAATTAAATGACGATCTATAGATTGTCATGAGCAACATATATGCTCATCTCCATCATAAGGATTCTAAAGATACAGGTTCATTAAATTTTGTTCATTTTAAAAGGAGATATAAGCATCGCATCTTTGAAACAAACAATAGAATTTTGGCATCCACCTTCTTAGATGTCTGCAAGAAAAATTCTCAGCTCAAAGAGCATAAAAGCGACACCTGTCGTGCTGTATATACCCAAGTCTTAAAAAAGATCGATTTATCTGAATGTGGTAACAGAATATGAAGTCTGGTTAAATTCCGTGTATTAGTTTCTGAGACAGAACAATTGCGGAAATCGTGAAAAACGGAGCATAGCAGCGCCACCTATTGCGCGATTTACACCAAAACGTAATAAAGAACAACATAGATCAACATCTAACTGAATTTGACGTTTGATGAAAATTTGTGCATTAGTTTTTAAGATAGAGCTATTACGAAAATCATGAAAAATTCTGTATCGCAGCGAAATCTGTTGGCCAATTTACACCAAAAAGTAGTGTCACGGACTAACTTAATCTGAAGTTTGATGAAAATACGTGCATTAGTTTTTGAGAAAGAGCTATTGCGGAAATCGTGAAAAATGTAGCATAGCAGAGATACCTGTTGGACGATTTACATGAAAACGTAATCAGCACGAAATAATATCAAAATATAACTGAATCTGAAGTTCGATGAAAATCTGATCATTAGTTCTTGAGATATAGCTATTGCGGAAATAGTGAATAATGCATCATAGCAGCGTCACCTATTGAACAAATTACACAAAAATTAATCAGCACCAAACAATATCAAGGACTAACAGTATCTGATGTTTTATGAAAATCAGTTCATTAGTTCTTGAGATATAGGGCGATTTTCACCAACAACCATTCAGCACCAATGTATATCAGGGACTAATTGCACGTAAAGTTTATTAAATTCCTGTGCATTAGTTCTTGAGATAGAGCTCCCACAAAATTTGTGTCACTTACAAACTCACAGACAGATTTGCAGATAGACATTTTGTAAAAACACGTTTTTCGGGATCTGCGACCGCTAAAACGTGTAAATCCGTCGAAAACCAGAATTCGAAAATTTTCTTGAATCCAATTCTTCCAAAGACAGAAGAAAATAAAAAGGGAGAAGAAAACATATTTCTTTTACAAGTAGATATCAATATTTTTTCACGAAATTTTTACCCGGATTGAGAAACGGTTATATTTATAACGATAAAAAATTTAAAGAGTTCGGATCAAAAGAAACTATTAAAAAAAGTCCTTCCGGCCAGTGCCGGGAGGAAGAGGTAGCTTTCATATTCCTTATTTTAAAAAAGCTAACTTATATTATTCAAACACACGAAGCTCAATTTAGTGGAAACCGAATATAGGAGATTCAATACTAATTTTTATCAATACTAAATCATTATGAATGAGAATTTCGCGAAATTAGTCAGCTTTATCCAAGTTGCTTTTATTTAAAGTAACTTATATTTGGCTGCCAAATTCGGCGATTTCCTAAAGTGCCTGCCATTTTAAGACAACATGGTGGATGAGGCTAACGAGTGAAATTGGTCGAGAGCTTAGTAATTGCTGTGCACATGCTCACTCACATCGGAATCGATTGATATATATGAGTGCTGTCGCAGGCAAAAAATCAGATTTTTCAAAATGTCACCCACATTAGATATTGAAATAGCTATATCTGAGCCATTTTTTAAGATAAAGACAAACAAAACATGCTTCTGAATCTTTATATCAAGGTCAAATACTTAAGAAAGAAACCTTTTTCAATTTCTAATTTTTTTGGACGTCACTTTAAGTATAATTTTTTTTTTTAATTTAATGGCCGCCATTTTGAAACAAGATGGCTGATGAAGCTGGCCAGCAAACTTGGTTGAGATATTGATGTATACTATCCACATGCCTTCTTACATCGAAATAGGTGAATACTTGTGTTATCGCGTGGCAAATACAAGATCGTTTCAAAGTGTTAGCCATGTAAAGTTTATTAAATTCCTGTGCATTAGTTCTTGAGATAGAGCTCCCACAAAATTTGTGTCACTTACAAACTCACAGACAGATTTGCAGATAGACATTTTGTAAAAACACGTTTTTCGGGATCTGCGACCGCTAAAACGTGTAAATCCGTCGAAAACCAGAATTCGAAAATTTTCTTGAATCCAATTCTTCCAAAGACAGAAGAAAATAAAAAGGGAGAAGAAAACATTTCTTTTACAAGTAGATATCAATATTTTTTCACGAAATTTTTACCCGGATTGAGAAACGGTTATATTTATAACGATAAAAAATTTAAAGAGTTCGGATCAAAAGAAACTATTAAAAAAAGTCCTTCCGGCCAGTGCCGGGAGGAAGAGGTAGCTTTCATATTCCTTATTTTAAAAAAGCTAACTTATATTATTCAAACACACGAAGCTCAATTTAGTGGAAACCGAATATAGGAGATTCAATACTAATTTTTATCAATACTAAATCATTATGAATGAGAATTTCGCGAAATTAGTCAGCTTTATCCAAGTTGCTTTTATTTAAAGTAACTTATATTTGGCTGCCAAATTCGGCGATTTCCTAAAGTGCCTGCCATTTTAAGACAACATGGTGGATGAGGCTAACGAGTGAAATTGGTCGAGAGCTTAGTAATTGCTGTGCACATGCTCACTCACATCGGAATCGATTGATATATATGAGTGCTGTCGCAGGCAAAAAATCAGATTTTTCAAAATGTCACCCACATTAGATATTGAAATAGCTATATCTGAGCCATTTTTTAAGATAAAGACAAACAAAACATGCTTCTGAATCTTTATATCAAGGTCAAATACTTAAGAAAGAAACCTTTTTCAATTTCTAATTTTTTTGGACGTCACTTTAAGTATAATTTTTTTTTTAATTTAATGGCCGCCATTTTGAAACAAGATGGCTGATGAAGCTGGCCAGCAAACTTGGTTGAGATATTGATGTATACTATCCACATGCCTTCTTACATCGAAATAGGTGAATACTTGTGTTATCGCGTGACAAATACAAGATCGTTTCAAAGTGTTAGCCATGCTTGAAATTCAAAGTGCTATAATTCAACCATTTTTTAAGATATAAGCAAAAGAACAAATTTTCAGAAACAAAAACTCCTCCAGAATCTTTGTATCAAGGCCAAACACATAAAAATGTCTTTTTCATTTTCCAATTTTTTAATACCTCATTTTAAATTTTAAATTTAACTTTTTTAAATGGCAACCCTTTTGAAACAAGATGGCGAATGAAGCTGGCCAACGAACTCGGTCGAGACATTCGTATGTACTATCTACAGACCAAGTTACATCCAAATCGGTTCATAAATACGCCTGTTATCGCGTGACAAAAATCAGGTCGTTTTAAAATGTCAGCCACAATAGAAATTCAAAATGCTATAACTCAGCCATTTTTTTAGATATAGACAAAACAAAAACTGTTCCGGAATGTTTGTATTAAGGTAAAACACATACGAAAAAAATCTTTTTCATTTTCCAAATTTTTGGTATCTCATTTTAAATTTTAAATTTTTGTAAATTTTTTAAATGGCCACCATTTTGAAACAAGATAGCGGATGAAGCTGGCCAACGAACTCGGTCGAGACATTAGTATGTACTATGTATAAACGAAGTTACATCCAAATCGGTTCATAAATACGCCTTTTATCGCGTGACAAATTTCAGGACGTTTCAAAATGTCAGCCACGCTAGAAATTCAAAATGCTATAACTCAGCCATTTTTTAAGATATAGACGAAACAAAAACTGCTCCGGAATCTTTGTATAAAGGTTAAATACATAAGAAAAAAATATTTTTCCATTTTCAATTTTTTGGTACCACATTTCAAATTTAAAATTTTTTTTAATTTTTTAAATGACCGCCATTTTGAAACAAAATAACGGATGAAGCTGGCCAACGAACTCGGTCGAGACATTGGTATGTACTATGTACACACCGAATTACATCCAAATCGGTTCATAAATACGAGAGTTACAGTGTGACAAAGGTCAGATATATATATATATTGATATATATATATATATATATATATATTGATATATATATATATATATATATGTCAATTTTGAACGGAGGATGGTTTTGGGGTCTGGGGGTCATGATCGATGAAAATATACCAAAAGTTTTTGAAATCGCTTTCCTCCGAACGGCTGCAATAGGTAGCTTTTTGTAATGAAAGCTACCTAAAAATTATGAAACGATCGTACGTGAAAAACAGAAAATGACTTCTTACGAGCACTTTTACCATTAAAGGTCAAAATTTTTTTGAGATTTTTTCATTTAAAAATATAAAGTCGGACAACATCGGATTAAAGGTATGAAATCATTCAAATTTGTTCTTTATTAAAGGTTATTATCACGGGCCCGGGCAACGCGGGACGGGTCAGCTAGTCTATAGGAAAGAAGTTTGTCTGCCTGTCGGCTATGTTCTGAAAAAACCGCTGCACGGAGGGCTACAAAATTTGGTATGAAGGTACCCCTGTGTATTTAGTTATGCACCCCAAAGCCCGATTTCAGAGTTTTTGATTAGACTTTTTCAATAAATTTTTAATGCAATTTTTAACGGGTTTTTTTTTTACGGTTCGAGCGATTTTTTAAAAATTATCAAAATAAATCCGACTTCAATCTTTTAGCGTATAATATAGTTATATAGTACATTTTGTCCTTTTTTAAAAAAAAGTTTATTCGGAAATCGTACAGCATTTTTTGAATTTCTCGCAAATATTCGCATGCGATTTTTAGCGTTATTTCGTGTTTCGCAGCGATTTTTTTATAGTGCTAAAAGGAATTTGGTTTCAATTTTTTAGCCTTATACAGTAAATTTTGTCCTCCGAAATTTTTGAATTTTTAATTCGATTTTTAATGCGAGTTTCTGCGATTTTTCGCAATGAGTCTTGACACTCTTGAAAGAATTCCGGTTAAAATGTTTTAGCGCACTTAAAGAAAATTTTGGCCTTTGCGACTTATGGAATTTTTAGCGCTTTTTGATGGAAATTTCAGCGTTTTTTCGCGTTCCGCAATGACTTTCTTACATTGGTAAAAGGAATTCGGTTTTAAACTTTTAGCCTAATATAATAAACTTCGTTCACTTTGAGCGATTTTTAATACGATTTTTTGAATTCCGTGGAGATTTTTTTTTATATTCGTGAAAGAATTCCGGTTTACACTTTTTATTCTACCATAGTAAATTGTGTTCTCAGCGATTTTTGAATTTTTAATGCTCTTTTTTGCACTTGTTTGCGTTATTGACATTCATAATATTTTTTCGGTTTCAAATTTTCAGCTTAATATAGCAAATTTTCTCCTCCGCAAACTCTGAAAAAAAAAAAAAAAAAAAAAAAAAAAAAAAAAAAAAAAAAAACCCGCATTTGAACGCGATTTTTAGCGTTTTTACGCGTTTTGTGCCTTTTTTTTTTACGTTTCTAAAAGAAATTCTTTTCAAACTTGTAACACGCTGTAGTAATTTTTTCCTCTGCGATTTTTGATTTTTATCGATTTTTAATGCAATATTTAGCGTTCTGCTGCTATCTTTTGACATCTGTGGGTGTCAAACATTTAGCCCAATATAATAAATTTTGTTACATTTTCAATAAAGTTTATTCGAAATACTACAGCGTTTTTAAAAATTTTTACGAATGTTTATGCATTATTTAGAGATTTTTCGCATTCCGCGGCGATTATTCTACATTCGTAAAAGGAATCCCGTTTTAATCTTTTAGCCCATAATAACAGAATTTTGTCATCTGCGATTTTTGAATTTTTAGCGATTTTTAGTGTTTTTTCGCGATTTTCTACAATTTTTCCAAATTAGTAAAAGGAATCCGGTTATCTTCTAGCCGAAAATATTGAATTTTGTTTTCTTTTCATTTAAATTTATTTGGAATTCATGCAGCTTTTTTTTTTTTTTTAATTTTTCGCGATTTTTTATTACGATCTTTTTTAGTTTTTTTCGTGTTTCGTACTATTTTTCGACAGACCGGACGACGCCAGGCATGTCAGCTTGTTAGTGTATAAATGTATAATTTAAATGCTACATGTTTGCACACGAAAAAGCGGCACTACTGTGTTTACCATGAATGTGCATGTACAGATAGATATTTTCATATGAACATCGAAAAGTTAAAAAATGTTACGAAAATCGAACCAAATGTCGGTCCAAAACAGCACGGGAAAAAATGAAGTTTAGACCTGACCCGGGTTTACAGAAAAAAAAAAAAAAAAAAATTAGACCCGATTCCAGCTCAGCCCGATATTAATAAAAGAAAATGGGCCTGAGAAAGGGTTTCTTGCTCGGACCGAATAAGCAACAACTGAATATGTACTGTTTATTATTAATAGATCCTGGTGAATCGTCATTTACTATAGAGAGGCCGTTTGATATTTTTTTACTATTTTAATAAATATGAGCTTTATGCATGATTTAGAGACAAAGAATTTCTCCTTTTATATTGTATGCTATGGAGACCCTGGTGATTCTTCCTGGCTTCTACTTTCATCATTTGCAACAAAACTTAACTCCTCTGCCCCCTCCCTCCCGAGTTCTTTAAAGCTCGAAAATTGGAGCCACTTTCTTTGTAGGTTCGGGAAACGGCGAACCATCTTATCTGTGCTCTAAGCAGATCATATCGGACACCATTTGTTGTCCATTAAAAACGTGAATTTATTGCTCTATGTCTATGACGCCGAATCAGACAATGAAATTCTTCCCAGAAAGATGTGCCCAGTGTCCAAAGAAGGAAGAAAAATCCGCCATGGAGAGTGTTCCCATACGCCACGCTAAAATTTTCCAGTTGTTTTGCTTGTTTATTAATAATAAAAGTAAATAGCGAATTTAGAGAAAGAACAATTAACCATCGAAAACATTATACGCTAAAAACTTTTGTAAATTATATGAAATTGCAAAATCTGAGTTTTTTTCTATGTCAGTTGGCTTAAAAAAATATAGCCCATCTGAAAAAATTATTGGAGGGGCCCGAGCCCCACGGGCCCATATAACTCTACGCCTATGGAACGACCCACATATCCTTTCAGAAGTACGCGATGCGTAAAATCCACGCATTTGAGCATTTTCCGATTAAAAGAATGATCGAAAATCTTGAAATCTCTAAACTCAATCCTATTTCTGAACGAAAGTGAATGATTGAGAAGCACTTGTCCAATTTTATCCCCTGTAAACATATTATGCAATTGTAGTTTAATCCGTGAAATGTCCCACCAATATTTCAATAATCTGAAAAATACTCATCCCTCTACTGTTCCCAGGAACGAAACTTTGGACATTTTTTAAATATACTACAGAGCCTACAGTGGAAGGAGCATTCGCGCTCTTCTAGTAGCTTGTGTTTGAAAATACAACGAGGAACTACCGCTAGAGCGTTCACCCGTTTCTTAAACCCTCGAAAAATTCTAAGTACGGAATAATAAGCAAATGTTCAACATAAATCTATTACTATTTTATTTTACTGGTGTGAGGGAGATATATTTAAACTGTTATTTTTCAGTGATTAAGCTTTTATATTCCATACTCCATCCAATTTAGTTTCATATGTTTGCAGTAGACTTTTTTGAATGCAAATTGTAGAAATTTTCACTTTAAAACGTGAATTTCTTACTATTTATTTCTTTATGTCCTAGATTTTTGTGCTGAATGAAAATCGTTTTTTTCTTTTTTCTTTTTCTTTTTAATTATTTCGTAAAACATAAGCACGCATTAAAAGTGGTATTAAAAGTGGTATATGTTAAAAGTTAATTTTCTAAAAAGGAATCTAGATCCATATAAGGTTATTAAATCATTTAATTTGTAAAAAAAAAAAAAAAAAAAAAAAAAAAAAAATAAAAAAGTAACAAAAAATAATCAAAATTTTGAAATTTTTTTTATAAAAACATACATAATTCCTAAATATATTTCTTGATGAATGTAATGGAAGGTCACTTTGTACATCTATAAGTTTATACCCTCATTCAAAATTTCATCAAATTCTATCCATCCATTTTTTTTTTAAATATGCGCCCAATGATAAGAACACCGTTTTGAGAAAATTTACTTTAAAGATAGTATTTTCCCTTCATCATATGAAGAAAGTTCAAACTGTTTTAAACGAAAATTAAGATCTAAAGCGAATTTTCCAATGGGTTTCTTTTAAAGTCTTCCTAGAGAAAAGAATTTTGATATAAACTGTTAAAAAAAAAAAAAAAAAAAAAAATTGATTTTTGGACTCTTTTAAAGGCACCCGACTCAGTTTTGTGTTAGCAATTTTAGTTTAACTATACATAATTATTGTAGTTTAGCTCACTCAAACGTAACCTATAACCCGCGGCCCACATGAGCCCCACAAACAATTTAGATGTTGCGAAAACAAAATCATTAAACCACACTTATGAGTGGAAATTAGTTAAAACGGTTTCTGTTAGTTCAAAATTGATTAAAACCTTGTCTACTATTTCAATATTATCATGGGAAGTCAAAATATGCTCTGTTATTAATGTTATTTTTTTTAAAAGATCGTAATGGACTTTTGCTCAGTCAAAGGTTCTTTTTGCAGATACACTGATGTATATCTTTTTTAAATCTTCAAACGTTGTCAAACAATATTTCAAAATAACTAAATTTGCTCTAGATATTTTACATTTTAAGAGTAAAAAAATATTTTGCATTGAGAAAAAAAATCTTATTTTTTATCTTTAGAATTTTGAAACGTTTCATAAACGCTTTATTATATTAATATTATTACTTTGCTTTGCATTTATTATAATAATATGATGTTATCTTTGTGATTACAATATTTTTTTTATATTATTATAAAAATATCACGTGTTTCGATCCACCTTATATAGCAATCAGATAGTTGGCGATAAGCGATATAAGAATGTTGAATATGCGCATCATGGAAACGAGAATCAACTCGATCTCAAAAGATATTTAAGTAATTTTTGGCGCAAGTTGCAGCATTATCCTATTTCTTCGGGGATTTTTTATAATGGCACTATGGTTATTCAAACATTGTATTTTTTAACTTTTAATTATCTGTTAATCTAGCAATTGAAACATACAGATGGAATATCAAGAAAATATCAAGCATTTTTCTTTTCAAAGACGAAACCGGAAATTTCGGATATGTGTAACTCCACCCATGGCCAGCACTTTTACATTTTACGTATGACATACATTTATTTCTCAGAAATATACACAGCATTCGTATATATAAAACTAATGTACAATACTTATAAATAGTTCCGATTATAAAAAGTTTTTACTAAATGCATTCACTTTTTTAAATAATTAACCCATTCACGACGGGAAACGAGAATTCTCGTTTTCATATGAAAAACATCATTGACTAAGGGCGTGGCTTCTACCTTACAGAAAATGCATTTATATCATGTTCTCCATATTTTTTTTAGTTTGTAAGACATTTTATATTATATTCGTACATTGAAAAATATATACCGATGAATAAACTTGGGAAACCTATCTATAACACCAGTTTGCAAAAGACTTTCAGAACAGGGAAGAGCTTTTACTGTTTTAAAATTGTAACTCCACCCACGACCAGCACTTTTACAGTTTACATATTTCATTTATTTCTCAAATATAGACACAGCATTTGTATTTATAACATTAACATACAATACTTATTTCGATTATAAAAAGTTTTTATTAAATGCATTCACATTTAATATAATAAAGACCACAGAAAAGCTTATGTTAGATAATGTAACATCAAGATTCGAGAGCATAGATTGTAGGCGGAGCTTCCTGTCTAAAGGAGGAGGAAATCTGATAATGCAATGCTGGGTAATTCTGTTGATGCAATTGGCAATTAAAGGGGTCCCTTAGAGGTCTGTCATAGGATCTCTCGGTACAGGAAAATGAATTGTCCATGTAAAGCTTTAGTGAAATCATTATTTGAAAAGTTTTAGATATTCTTGAAGCGAGAACTTTCACCTTTTTCCACTACATGACGTTTTCCAGCGCTTGAAACTCAATAATAAAATTTATTTTCGAAAGTTTTAAAATGTAAGTGTCTGTCTGTCTTTGTGACTGACTTCAATTAAATATTATAATATTAATTTTTTGATGAAGTAAGTAATTTGCACTTAATCTTTGTGAAGATTAATTGAGAATTTTTTAAAATAAATTACATTATTTTTTTGTTAGTCGGTAAGTGAGTGAGAATTTTTAATCATGAAAAACAATCATATGGGAGAGTAGTTTGCGTCGTAAGATTCGTGGAATGTTCGAAATTTTTAAAGAAAAATAGTTCAAAGGAAATTTCAACAATTTATTTTTTATTATTGCCACAAAAATGCGACTCTTTGAAAATCCAATACTGCAAATCTCACCCAACAATCCAGCAACCACGTGTTAGGTTTTTTTCTTTTTTTTTCTGTTTTTTTTTTCTTTTTTTATGAATTTATGAAATATGACCGGACTTATGGGAAATTTTGTACTACATTCTAAGATCTCAATTAATGATGGGCGATAAGAAGATGTTTTCATCCATTTTTAGGGTTCCGTACTTAAAAAGTATAAACAGAACCATTATAAGATCACTCTTGTGTCTGTCTGTCACAGCAATTTTACTCATAAACTGTGGAACGTGGAAAGTTCAAATTGGGGGAAGTAATAAAGACTATATATATTGACCCACATATTTAAAAATCATTAAACATCCACTAATATATTTAGGAAAAATGTAGAGGGGCTAATCAAGCTACTTAAAATAAAATCTTTTTTTTTTTTTATATCGTGTGAAAGCTTTCGTAACGTTCTTTAAGTTTTCGGTATTATAGTTGCAGAGATATCGTCGAAAATGTAGTGCAAAAATATACCCCCCCCATCTATTTCTGAATCTACTCAAACTAAAATTATGAAAAAATTAGAGCTAGTAGATGTTAACTTAAATCTTGTAGGAAAAATTTAGCAATTACCCTAGGTCACATATTTTTTGAGAAAAGAGCATTTTTCTGTTACACAGAATTTCGATTTGCGGGCATTCAGCAAAAGTGTTGAGGAGCGCTGATGCTACCTTTCGTAGCAGAAGTATAAAAGTGATAAGTTGATAATGATAGTGAAAAGTTAATAAGGATTTTTGTAAAAAAATCTAATGTAATTAGCCGTGATATTAATCCTTAAAGTCACGGACGGTTTGGACATACATAATGACAGGGGCGGCGTACTCCATGTACCATCGGCTTTTAAAGCGTACATAACAACTTTTAATGATAATTTTTGTTATGCAATGCGCAGTAGCAATATAAAAGCAATAAATGTCAAATTGTTAACAACTGACTAATTTAATTAGAATTAATCATATAAATACTATGGGATTCGCGACTAGTTTGCATTAAGTGGATATCTCTATATGCCTGCTGTTTCTTTAAAAATTAATTAAAAACCTATCTGGAAAACCTCATCACGGCCCAAGGCGGCCTTGCAACTCTGCGACCTCTTATCGGAACGCGCTTAGCTCAATGCCAAGTTTAAACCTTGAACAAGGGTTTTGTTTTAGATACACTGTAAAAAGAAAAGATTATTACTACGCTGAATTTAGTTTTGTGAAATGCCAAATGAAGTTTAAATATGCACTACTTTTATTGTCAGTTCCGAATTAAGTTCATCATAAACAGATTAGGAAAAGATGAAAAAAAAGTTACACAGAATAGCAATATTTGATATTATTTTGGCTTTATATTTCTTTCAACTTTTATGGCACACCCATTCATACTTTTCTATTATATACATCTATACTCAACCCTACGTTGTATAGTTTTTTACAAAGAATTATTCTTTTAGCAACGATTTTTTTAATATTACAGTCAATAATTCACATATTTATTGTACGGAACCCTCAGAGCGTGAGTAGTACTCGCACTTGACCTTTTATTTGATTGTATGCGCACCTCGATTTTTTTCAATTCTGTAAAATGTTTCTCGATGACCCTCGTTAACAACTCGGATGCTATAGAGAGGAACAGCTCTCTATCGAACCTGTTATACGTTACCCAATTTGGCAATTTATCGCTTTCTTTGTCAAGTTAAATTATTCTTCCTAAGCATTCGCTTCCGAATAACAACAAACAAGACTTGTTTTTAACCGTTAACTTATGTTACCGTCTCTCAAACCAAGGTTTTTTTTTTCAATTTTTATACTTTAACCCGGGAGGAATCGCGTGGTGTATGACATACTCGTGTGCGTACGGTTTTTACAATAGTCACCACTTTTTTTCGAAGAGTAATCTTCAACTTACTTTATCGCATAATTTGTAACAATTATCTCGCACTAAATAAGGTGACGATTATTATTTGCACTTATTGGTAACAAACCGAAAACTTTTCATACCCTGTTTATGCGCGACTTCCCCCGGGTTAACTTGCAATTTTAAGTTTAACTACAAACACTACCGAAATTTTGTTTCGTTTTGAACATTAGTACTAACACCAGAGACTTTTGAATACTAGGTGAATTTTAATTATAACACTCCTGTACAAAAAGTTTATTACAAAAACAATATCCCATGAGTTAATCGCGGCTTTTATTCATCTTTCGATGGAGCGGTCTCACAGACCGCTTCACACTAGTTATGTAACAATTTCTGTGACATCAGTTAAAGGTTAATTTCCGAAAAAAGTGAACTGCTTTGATGGAATCTAGATGCTTTGTTATTTTATGTCACAAATCTAATATTAATAAATTACGTTATTAGAATTTTTTTCAGAAAATGTGAAAGTTGGTCTTATAAGAAAATTTACATGATTTAACGTTCATGGAAAGGTCCTTGTAAGGAAGTAAATGTAGTTATTGAAGATGTATCACATATATAAAAAATTAAAAACTTTATTCGATTTTTCGGCGGTTAAAGGGTTCATTCTACAAATTTCATGCATTTCCGTTCTTTAATACTTTACGAGGAAAAGAAATATTTGCAATGGTCAACGGGATTTTCTTTTTCTGAGGGGTGGACACACCCTTAATATGTATTTACATTAAAAAATACATTGTTGTACATAAACATTAGTCGCGCAAAAGGTATCGTGACTCCTATAACCTCTGCGTTGGATTCTCCTTTGAAAAAAAATTATTATATTAAAAATTGATTTACATTAGTTTCCAACTTTTGAATCCCTTTGCTAATGTAAAATATCAGTAAAAGAAAAAATCATGATTTATGCAGTAAATAATTGAAATCATTATCTGGAAAAGTCACTATCTAAAAAGTTTATCTAAATTATCTAAATCTAAGTTATCTAAATGCTTTGCCTATTTTATGTCATAAATCTAACATTAATAAATTATGTTATAAGATATATTTTTGGAAAATATCAAAGTTGGTCTTATAAGAAAATTTACATGACGTGATATTTATATAAAGCAAATGTAGTTGTTATTGAAGATGTATTACATATATAAGAAAATCAAAAACTTTATTTGATTTTTTGCGGCTTAAAGGGTTAATGCCTACAAATTTCATTCATTTACATTCTAAATGACCTTGTGAGGAGCAGAAATATTTGCATTGTTCAATCGGATTTTCTTTATTTTCTTTTTCTGAATGGGGGAGTGGACATACACCCTTAATATATATTTACATTAAAAAATAGATCTTTGTATATAAACATTCGTTGTTGAAAAAATATCGTGAGCGCCATAACCTCTCCCTTGGATTCTCCTTTAAAATATATATATATATAGACAAAAAATATATTTGCATTGGTTTTCAACGTTTTAATCCCTCTGAAAATATAAAATATTAGTAAACAAAAATTTCTATGAAAATTTATGCAGTAAATAATTGAAATCATTATTTGAAAAAGTCACTATCTGAAAAGTTTACTGCCCAGAAAACAATAGAAGTTAGACCATAAAGAAAAAAGAATGATGCATTCGTTTCCCTTTTTAAATTTCATTAGAAAATGAACCAATACTTAATAGTGAAATTACTGTTGACATACGACAAAGAAAATACAATAATAAGATCTAGAAGCTTTTCGTCATAAAGGCTTATTACCAGGCAGCATTCGGGTTTCAGCTCATTCTCTTAAGGGTGTATTCCGATCCAAACTGCTTATTTTCTGATTCATTTTAAAATTCGTTTTTGCTCTCAAACGCATCAAACTGGGAAATTATCTTATTTAGAAACTACATGATGTGCCGTGTTTCTCGATTTTTTGATAAATGCAGAAAATACTGTATTAAACGCTGTCAAAGTTGGCGTTTTGAACCGAATTTTCCGAAGCGGGCGATCTGGGAATGAAAAAAATGGTCATACTGAGAAAATAATTGTTTAAAAATCAAATTCTAATTAATTGAGCTGAAAATGAAATCACACGGCATGTTAAACATGTCTTCAAAAATCACCCCCAGCAAGTTTCATCTTTTTACTTTTAAAAATGAGTCTGAAAATGTCTCAGAAAATTTCGAGCTGTTGAGGGTGGAAAACATTTTTTTCGAATACACCCTTAATCTATGTAAATCGAAAATGCTTCTTTGCAATGTAGTAAAAGGAACTCAAAATCAGAATTTCTTGTATTACATAAAATCCATTGAAAGAATCAAATTTATAAAAGCGCACAGAATTTATTAGAATTATTGCTCTAATTATTTCAAAACTAAAAAGAACTTTATGTCATTTATTTGAAAAAAAAAAAAAAAAATCCTTCTGCATTTGTTTCTCCAGTAACAATAAGTTCATAAATTATAATTGATCTAAATTCACCCTCCCTCACCGCACTTATTTAATATATATATATATGTATATTAGGTCTGAATTATTTATCAATATATCGACAGATATTGGTATTTCTTAATTATCGCAATAACAATATCTAAACATTGACTCTTTTGATATATCCAAATAAAATACAAGTGTTAACAAACACTGCAATTACGAACACGAGCCCCGAAAAAAATTTCGCCAAATATCTCAAAACTCAATAAAATAATAATGTTTTGCGCTCGCCGCCAGAGCCTCGGGGAAAAAAAGAGAAAAAAAAATCAAATGTCTTCAACTTCACTTCGTCATCCAAAACCGAAAATCTACATGGATAATCTCCCGTTCAGCTGGTTATCTCCAATAGAAATTATCCCTATTGCATGGCTGCATAACAATATTAAAAAGATAAATAAGTTTTGGACGATGTTGGGGGTCAAAATATACCGCGAAATTCCTACACAGTCCCGCGTCCCTGATGCTGATTTTTAAGTTTGGAGTTGTCTGGATAAAATTGTTTCAATAAAAATAATTCGATGTAATTTTTTTCTGAAACTGGAACTATCGTTTTATATAAATCTGTAGCTAAAAATTAACATGCAAACATTTTTAGGTTGTTATTATTTTTTAAACTCTGTCCCTGGGTTTTCGATTCCTTACCACCCTGTGACAGCGTTTCTGTCCCATACCTATAATTTTTATTCGAAATTAATTTAAAACATAATTTTTACTTTTAAATCACATTATCCTCCCCCCCCCCCTCTTTCTTATGCTGAAATATGTAATTAAATTCATTTCTCAAAACCATCGAGCTTTTATTAAAAGGTTTTCTTTCTAAAAACATCTTTATTTCCAGCCGCAAAGATTCATTTCCTTTTTTTTTCTTTTTCCTTATCTGTCAGCTACCGCTCCCAGTGCAAAGAAATAAATAGGAATTAAATGGCACATCTGCTAGTATCAAGGTCTGCATTTAATTCCATCGGATTTTTGCGCGCCACATTGATAAGAATTTTTATCTCTACTCATACGTGAACGTTGCATATGTATTAACAATTAAAAAGAAAAATGAACAGATCTTATGGGAAGCATGTATTTATCGTGCTTTGTGGTCGAGCTAAAAGCCAGATGCCTGTGATTTCCAGAATTTTTCTCAGGCAGCGGTCTTCTTTGTAAGATCTGTTGTATAAACAAGTTTCGCTTTTCTGACGCATTTCTAATCGTATTAGAAGCGCTTGCTTGCAATCCCGGCCTCCCCCGTCCGATTGTATCCACATTTTTGCGGTAATGTTTATCGCCAAGACCCTTTGTTCATTTTCGCGCTGTCATCAAAAGTTGTAAATTGGCGATTCTGTGCAACGCCAAGATTTCTTGACTTTGTGCAAAAACAACACTTCTGTTTCAGCTTTCGAGATGTAAAGTTGTCAAAAAGAAGAGGCGCTTCGGCGTCCCATGTATTTATGGGGGTCTCTCTCTCCCATTGTTCTTTAACTGAACCACCTAACGATGCTTTTAAATAAAGAGTAAGTCCAGTAAATTTTATAGTTGGAGTTTTTTTTTAGCATTTAGAACCCGGTCTTCAAATCGATGCTATACACATTGGTGCATCGCCTATATTTTTTCTCCAACTTAGTTAAAAAAAAAAAATGCACGTTAGAGAGAGAAATTCACACACCCCCCCCCCTTAAAATCATTCAAGTACCCCATTCAAGTACTCTTGCAGTAATTTTCTTCAAATTCTTGGACTGGATATTTTTTTTCAACCATGCCGGACGGTGTGCCTTCTTAGTGTGCCATGATATCCTGCACTCATAACATCCTGCGCTCGATGGATGGATGCGATTTTCTCCGTCGGACAGTGATGGAACCCATTCTAGTGTCTCTTCGCTCACCAGCTGGACATCTTCGAGCCGCTCTTGTTTCGCCTGTATGCCTTCTCCTCCCCCCCTCTGATGTTGGTGCGGTTGTTTCTTCGTGCCTGCTCACCATCACCTCCCCCAGATGATCGGATTTATCCGGCGAATTGATCTTGTATCGTCACTAATCATAAAAAAAGTGACTTCAGCGGTTCGCCTTGTGTGTGTTTGTGTCGCCGTTTTGCTTTCTCCTTTCGACAGAATATTGTGACCTAGTGTGTTTTCACTTATGTGCGTATGCATTCAACGGTGCCTGCAGATTTATCGTGTGGAATGTGACAAAGTAAAAAGTTCGCGTGCATTGCGGCAAAGTTGTACGTTAAATCTTATGCTACGATTTTTTTAGGAAAGTGGCTTCAAAAGTTTTATTTTTTACAAGTGTTGCGTCGGTGATTGGCATGTGTTACGTCATGTATGTGTTGTCTTCGGGTGTTTAAAAAAAAAAAAAAAAATCTGTCTTGACAGATGTCACATAAACGCTCTAATCAGATGAAATTTTTTTTGTAAAGGAAAACAAAGTGCATCTTAACAGAATTAGTGCGTCCGAAAATATTTCAAATTATGTGAACAATTTTCTTTTAATCTGTGCTTCGCTTCTTGTGCATAAATGAGATAAAAAAAATTGCTTCAGTTTCATCCTCAAATGTGCATCAGATTGATTTTGGTTTGTTGCTGGTTTCTGCCATCTTTGCTTGTAAAAAAATCAGTGCCAATATGTTCGCAATAGTAAAAGTGGTACACCTGATAAAAAAAAAGGAAAACGTGAAATTATAAAAAAAAATGCAAAAACGTACAGAAATGTACCACCGTATGTCTGCGACTAAAACAACAAAAAAATTCTACAGCTAACAATATGAAATTAAATAATAAAAGTGTCTAGTTTTCACTGCATAAGCATGAACACGGAAAATTCAAGTTTTTTTCTTTTAAACTTTAATTGTAATAAATACAGTAAATTAGTTATTATTATTTTGCTTTATTTTTATCTGTATGTATGCGTTATGATTTATCAATTTTCCCTTTTCATGCTGTTTGGGTAAAAAATATATATATAAAATGATGACATCTTACTATTCAGTATATTTGTTAGCATGAACAGAGAAGCTTACGAAATTTAAGCGTTATATTTTAAATATTTTATTTGGCACTTATAATTTTTGTCTTCTCTTTTCCTGCTTTATTTTGAAAGGTAAGTTTTTTTTTAAATTCAGTATTGCAGTGCATATTTATTTTATATTGATATGTAGGTGATTAATTATTTTCCATACAGAAAATAAAATGTCATTTAGTTAAAATGTGTTTGTGATGGGCTAGGCATATTAACATTTATTGCCCTCGTTTCCAAAGGTGCCTTATAAAATTTTCTTGGCTATTATTTGATAGTTTTTTATTTATTTTTTGCTTGTACTCAGCATTTACAAGTGAATATTATTTTTGCATGCATATTATTGGAAGATGTTGCAGTGATTTTGTGCTGTTTTCTATATAATATCTGAGGGTTTATAAATTTTTCTTACTGTATGAATATTTCAGATACTGCATACTTTTTAAAATAGACAGAAATTTTTTGAGAACTTCCAATTTTTTTTTCTTCTCTTTTAATCTGCTCATTCAAAAAAAAAAAAAGAGAAAGGGAGAGAAAATATTTGTTTTAAATTCTTTTTCTTACTGTTTTGCTCTAATACAGTAACTGAATTTTAAATTATTGTGCCATCTTTTATACTTTTTAAAATTCTTCGTTGGCTACTTTTTCCAACATTTTTGAAAAATGTCACAGGCCGATAGCCATCCAGAATTAGAAGTATCTATGGCTGAATTAAAATGTTCTCTGCCGTACATGTTTGAGGAAGCACTTAACAGATTTGCGGAAAGGGTAAACACAGAATTCCCTATACTACAGGAACAAATTGGTAGTAAAAACAATGACACTTTAGTTGAAAATATATCTTCTATGCATAAGAAATTTTTATGGGAATTTCAAATGTTGGGTAATTTTTTTCAGGTTATAAAAGATGATTATGTTAGGTTGCAGAATAAGAACAAATGTTTACAAATTGTTAATACAAAAATTTTGGAAAGATTGCACGCACTCATAGTGACAGAGAAACATAAAGCTGAAATTAATGAGATGTCTTATCAAAATCAAAGCACATCCGAGGCATACAGCGAAATACTATCACCTAAGCGGATTGAAACAACACAAATAGATAATTGTGAAATCAACAGTCTGACTGAAAATTCCTTGCAGCATAACTCAAATATTATTTCTGATTTGAAATGCCCACAAGATGTTACCACTTCTCCTATAAATAATAACTTTTCGTCCCCTTTTAGGCATGATTTGAAGCCAATTTCAGTTATAATTTGTCAGTTGCCAGAAAATTTTAATATTCCTGATATTCTTTTGGCAATTTCTGACTTAACTGGTATATCCACACCATCTATTCAATTCCAACAAAAATATAAGATGAAATATGTTGAGTTATTTAATTGGATATTTCTAATGCCCCCAAAGATAGCTAAAAGATTAATTATTCATGGCGAAATCAAAATTCAGTCTACTGGTTACCCTGTAAAAAGATACGTTTCGGTAAAAAGATGTTTTACATGTCAAAATCTTCTTCATCAGGCAAAATCATGCACAGATAAAATTAGGTGTCCTGTATGTGCCTTATCACATAAAGATCCTCATTGTTCAAACAGCCCAAAATGCATTAATTGCATTAGATGTAATGAGGTAAACAACACAAAATTTAACGTTTTCCATACAGCTTTCTCACATAGATGTCCTACTGTAAAGAGATATATAAAAGAGCAACGAGAAACCTTACACAACTGCAATTCATTTCATTGAACACATTTTTTTTTATATAGATATAAAAAAAAAGACCGCTTTACAAGATAAATCATTTTTTTTCTCTTGCTGCATTTTGTATTCTGAAGGATTCTTTAAAATGAAAGTTCATTTAAAAAAAAAAAAAAAAAAAACATTTTACTGTGTTAGACAGTTATGTACATCTTAATAATTCACCATATAGCATTAGTGATATTTTATTTCACAGTTAACACTTAACTGCAAATTTAAATATATTTTTTTAGAAATTATGTGTGTACTGTTAGGTATACCTTTTTTTCATTCGATTATTACTGCAGGAATGGTCGGATGATTGAAAGATTGTATGGGAGAGTAAAATACATTGATGCAGGTCATCAGTTTTTGTTATTTTCGCTTGGGTAGTACAGGTGTACACACAAACACTGTACAGATGTGTCTTCTTTTTTTTGCACCAGTTACACTTAAATGATTTTAGATATTTTTTTCTATTTTGGTAATTTGATAGATACAAGTGATGGAAACATCACATTGCACTCTTTACATTCAGTTTTGGTTTTGGAATTTACATTTTCACAATATAATTTAATAACAGTTTCTATTTTTGTCTCTTACTTAACATTTATTTTAAAATCCACGGTACTTTTTTTTTATTTTTGACAACATTAGTTCATGTGCTGCACTTAAGTTTTAGATAGAAACAATTAGTTCATGTGAAATCACACATTAGTTCATGAGATTATTTACACAATTTAGTTCATGTGAAATCACACATTAGTTCATGAGATTTGTTACACAATTTAGTTCATGTGAAAACACACATTAGTTCATGAGAATAATTACACAATTTTGTTCATGTGAGATTACATTTAGTTCATGTGAGTTTATTTTAGTTCATGGGTATATTTACACAATTTTAGTTCATGTGAGAATACACTTTGTTCATTAAGATATTATCATACATTGTTCATGAGTTTGTCACACTTTGTTCATTGAGATAATCTAAAACTTTCACACTTTGTTCATATGTTTATACACTTAGTTCATGGTGTCAAGCAAAACTCTGTATCATTATATAATCTAGTGATATTAATTCATTAATTATGTAATTGAAATCTCATTCACAAGAAGGATTTTGGAGTTTTGTGTTTGTACACACGTACCGTTACTTTTGTTTACTTCTACATCTTATGTCAGGTTTTCGTTTTACACTACAGTTTTTTTTATTTTTGTTTTTCTCTCTTACCCTCTATATACTATTTTTTTCAGTTTGGGTAATGTCATAACTTACTAATGTTACCATCACTTTCTTAATTACACAGATTTTATTTTTTTAGATTTACATGAAGTTATCCTTCACATGACATTTTTACTTGACACATTCATTTTGCGGCAATTAACCTGTAACAGTTTTTTTTAACACTTTTGTTATAGACTCCTTGCTTGTAGGTGGCATATAAAGTAAGGTCTCTTTTTACACTACACACAGTAAAATACAGTTTATAAGTATTTTTTTAATATACTTGGTAGGATGTTTTTGTTTGAGGTGTTTAAAAGTTTTGCAGAAATTATGACACAATTTAACTATTGTACAGGGTTTGCACATACATCTAATATTTTTATACAGCAGATAATTAATTGGCTGTACATTTTTACACATACAGTTAATCTACTGTTTAATTTCATTGTTTACACAAAGCTGGTGACTTGTTGCTATTTTTATTTATAACATAAGGTAATTTTATTTTATCTGACATGACATTTGATATCCTTACATGTTGTTTTTTTCGAAAAATTTAGTCAAAGGCATAATGCTAGCTGTTATGTACACTTTAGTTTTTTTTTTTTTTTTAACGCTATTCAAATAGAGTCATTAAACTAAATCTTTGGCATTTTCTCACATTTGAAATTTTTTTAATTAGTGAGTGAAAGTCTCACGTTGTCTTGTGACGGATACATACACTCATTTGACATGAAGAATTTAGCTTTTTTTTTCTATGCATTTTTACTTTCTCTTTCATTCTTTTTACTTGGAGCATGTTTGGTTTGGCATAACTTCTACATTTTCAGCGTAGAATTATGCAATCTACTGGGCACTTCTGCATTTTATACACACTTTTGTTACCTTAATACAGTAATAACTTGCGCAGATACAACTTTATTTTAATTTTAATCCTTAGTTAACCATTAAGTCATTTTTACAAGCAGTTCATGTGTTGCATATTTGTTTATGTTGCACAACATTTGCTTATTTAGAATACATTTTGTGCATCCATATACACACATTACACTAGTTCATGTGTTATGTATTTACATATTTTGTTTTTATGATTACATATTATGTATTTACATATTTTATTTACAAAATATGTATTTACATATTTTGTTCATTTGATTTTACACATTGCACTTTGCTAACGATTTATTCGGCAGTATTTCTTTTTGTTTTTTTTTCTTACAAGTAGTTCATTGAGTAATACACACTGGCTGGTTTAGAGTTTAACCAGGGCTTTCATACACATTACAAGTAGTTCATTTGTTTTTTAACCCTTATTCACTACATTTTGATGATAACTCATTAATTATGTAATTGAATCTCACTCGTTGTAAGTGTCTTGGGTTATTACACATATACTGTCTGTTTATTTTGTTGGCAATTACATTACAATTTTAGTTCATTGAGACATTAATACATAGAGTTCATGTGATATTATACAATTTGTTCATGTGTTTACTTACACGTTGTGTATGCTTGCGTACACTTTTGTTCATGTGTTGCATTACAAGTAGTTCATGAGTTTGGGAGTTTTTCTCCCCCGCCCTCCACACACATACAGTTTCTCCTTTACTTTCCTATCTTTTAAATTTTACACCATGTTTCAATATTAAAATACTTTTTATCAGTTTTTTTTTTGTGTTTGCATAATGTCATAATATATCAATGACAACATCACTTTGTCTATGTACAAAGATTTTAAAGTTACAAGGAGTTATCCGTCACATGACATACTAAACTACACATACATTTCAAATTTGTTTATTTTAAACATGTTACATTTTAACACTTTGCTTAGATACTTCTTACTTGAAAGTGGCAGGTCGAGTAAGGTATCTTGTTACATTATATAACATTTAGATACATTTTTCTTACTTTTTTTTTCATATTCTTGCCAGGAGTTAAAAAAAAAAATTTACTCTAGTGATTACACAGGTCCTTCATATCATGCAGAATCTTGAACACAAGATGGGACATTTTAATTATTACACAGAAATACAGGACGGCAGTGTGTAAATTTATCAAATGCTAAATTATATTATACTTTAACTTCTTGTTACAGCGGGAACTTAGTTATAGTGCAGGTATAAAAAAATATATATATATGTACCCTTATTATCTAAGGCAGAAGCCCTAAGCTGACGCCATAATACTTGTGGTCTCCACAAGATTTAGGGCTACACCTGTTTGCAGCGTGCTACATGCACCCCTTTTTGGTAGTCCTGTGCCTTGTGCACAAATTTTTCTTTTCATATACGATTCATCTTTATTGTAATACAGTACATTTTAACTTTTATTTTATATATATACATACAATACTTTTCTGTGTTCCAATTTTTTTTTAAGTTCTTATTGGTGTGTTTTGTTTTAATTTGCTTGCATTTCGTATGAAATTATGATCTCATTGTAAGATCACATTGTGAGAAGTTATAAAATATGTCTAATGTAAATGCTTCTCTTTGGAATCATGACACAACAAAAAAGCTGGTACCAGCGCCACAAATATAGAGCCACATAAAAAGCATAGGATCCTAACTCTTCGTCAAATGTGGCACATTTTTTTTTCTCTTGTGGCATATTGAATTGATAAATAAGATTTGTTTTAAATATGAGCGCTCAGTCATGAATAAATATTATTAATTTGAATTATGTGAAAGCAAGCAAATATGTTTATATACTACCTTTCTATTTTATTACTTAAATTACTGGAAATGATGCTCTAATAGCATTTTAGAGAAACAGGTTCAAACATTTTTCTGTTATTGGATACAAAATTTTTTTATATTTCTATGAAGATTGTATACTCTGTATGTGCGAAGGTGGACAAAGGATTTTAAGTAGATATAAAGCTGCAACGTACACGTTTCAGCTTTCTTCTGTGGTCGGGGTGAGTTATGTGACAGCGTTTCTGTCCCATACCTATAATTTTTATTCAAAATTAATTTAAAACATAATTTTTACTTTTAAATCACATTATCCTCCCCCCCCCCCTCTTTCTTATGCTGAAATATGTAATTAAATTCATTTCTCAAAACCATCCAGCTTTTATTAAAAGGTTTTCTTTCTAAAAACATCTTTATTTCCAGCCGCAAAGATTCATTTCTTTTTTTTTTCTTTTTCCTTATCTGTCAGCTACCGCTCCCAGTGCAAAGAAATAAATAGGAATTAAATGGCACATCTGCTAGTATCAAGGTCTGCATTTAATTCCATCGGTTTTTTGCGCGCCACATTGATAAGAATTTTTATCTCTACTCATACGTGAACGTTGCATATGTATTAACAATTAAAAAGAAAAACGAACAGATCTTATGGGAAGCATGTATTTATCGTGCTTTGTGGTCGAGCTAAAAGCCAGATGCCTGTGATTTCCAGAATTTTTCTCAGGCAGCGGTCTTCTTTGTAAGATCTGTTGTATAAACAAGTTTCGCTTTTCTGACGCATTTCTCATCGTATTAGAAGCGCTTGCTTGCAATCCCGGCCTCCCCCGTCCGATTGTATCCACATTTTTGCGGTAATGTTTATCGCCAAGACCCTTTGTTCATTTTCGCGCTGTCACCAAAAGTTGTAAATTGGCGATTCTGTGCAACGCCAAGATTTCTTGACTTTGTGCAAAAACAACACTTCTGTTTCAGCTTTCGAGATGTAAAGTTGTCAAAAAGAAGAGGCGCTTCGGCGTCCCATGTATTTATGGGGGTCTCTCTCTCCCATTGTTCTTTAACTGAACCACCTAACGATGCTTTTAAATAAAGAGTAAGTCCAGTAAATTTTATAGTTGGAGTTTTTTTTTAGCATTTAGAACCCGGTCTTCAAATCGATGCTATACACTCCTCTTTTAAAATTATACAGAAAATCATTTCAGATGCAGCCACAGAATTTTTCTCAACTTTTTTCTCATGCAGAAGTATGCTAGAGTAAGAATAGCTAAAATTCTTTGACAAGAAATTTACTGCAGAATTTAAATCAGCATTTAAATATCAATATCAAGCTTCGTGTTTTAATTGGTAGTCTTACAGCCCCCAAGGTTTATTCCTGCTGTTTTAGAGGTAAATTAATTTTGTTTTAAATTTAATCCGATGTAAATAACTGTTTCTAAAAATCAATGAACATTGTGGCTATCACTTAGTCTTAACATGGTTTGCCTAAAAATAGGTGGCAATTTTCCTTACCATCCCTTTTTTCCCTTTACCGTCCCTTTTTCCCTATATCTCTACCCAATTTTTTTTTCTTACTGTACTTTCTTTAACACCCCTTTAAGACAATATTATACCAAAATTTTGTTCTAAAAATACTACATTGTTATTATTTCTTATTTGAATGCCCTGCGGGTACTATGCAAATTCATTATAAGTAAAAATTTAGAAGAAAATAAAAAGTTATAGTGGTAAATTGATAAGGAAAATTAAACCCGCAAATTTAACTTAAACCTGAGTTAAATAAAAAATTTTTCGCTGCTGATCATTTTTTTACCCGACTGCAAAGAAGAGTTATGTGTTTCACGCGTATCTGGGTATGTGGATTTTTTTATACCCACGAAACATCCCAACGGCTTGATGGATTTTAATGAATGAGGTCTCTATCGATTCGTCTTAATCGTCCGATGGTTATAGGCTAAATTTTGTTTCTATAAATTCAAAACGGCGGCCGTAAAATACAAAATGGCGGTAGACACGAAAAGAAAATTTCACGCACTATATTGAATCGCATATCATTTCAAAATGAAGACGAAGTTTCTTTGACTATTTTACCGTCAAAAGTTCCGTTTAAATATTACACAACCTGGATGTTGTGTAGGAAGAATCTCTAGCTTTGCTGCCGCTCTAATCATCATAGACATCTATAGGCCTCATCAAAACAGATAGGAACTAACAATTAAACACAACTTAAAAGTCATCAATACAAGTAAGTAAATAAAAAAATAGGTAATATAAAAAAGTAGTTTAACATTGATGAGAAATAATTAATTAGTTCGCTTTTTACGCAGTCGGGTTTTTTGATTTTTCAAATTTAATTTTTACTTGTTCTTTATTTTGAATCATTAACCCATTAATGCCGGTTGGTACAAAAATCTACCAAACCGAATTAATTTTATTATTATTCACTAGATGGCACTATCTCTTAAACAATGATGCATTTGACATCTTAAATAATCACAAATAAGTATAAAAATAGAATTCTCGCATTTTTGTGGAAAATGTGCGTAGTAGTAAGAGTAAAATCTGAGTGAATACGAAATCAACCAGCATGCCTCTACCTTCAAAAAGAAAAAGGTAAATTACGCATATTTTTTTTTTAATTTTTAATAATGTTTTTAAATGGAACCACAATTGTAATAGTGTACTTTATATAATTATGATATTTAAAGTTAGTTTTACTTTAGTTTCGTTTCGTATATTCACTTTTACTTTTAATGGTAGAAAATTGTACCAACCGGCATAAACATAATCGCAATCTTAGGTCGACGAGAAAATAAAAAAATAAACCTTCATTTCACTGGCCCCACCCCATACTGATTTTGAAAATTAATCAACACCAATCGTTTGTGCTGGTTTCTCCCACAAAAATTTTCGTTTGTGCCACTTCTGTTCCCCCGTTATAACGAACAAAATGGGGAGGGGCCAGTGAAATGACAGCCCCGCACCATCAACGAAATCAAAATTTTATTACTGCATTCGTTTATGCTACGTTTGTGCCGCAAACAGCTTCTTTTGTGCCACTTCCGTTCTATCTCGTTATAACGAATTTTTATAACTGAAAGGCACTTATAACCACTAGGGCATAACCACTTATGAAAATCGTGAATAAATACGTGTCACGAAATGAAATACGCAATTATTTAGTGCTATGTAAATATCGGTTTGTGTCGTAAAAAGTTTCGTTTGTGCCATTCTGACTCCCTCAATATAACGAATTTTCCACTTTTTCAACATAGGGCGACCATTTCGGTGGACCCGCCCAATCAACGAAATCTAAATTGTGTTACGGCATTCGCTTGTGCTGGCTTTTGTCGCAAAGTGTTTCGTTTGTGCCACTTCCATTCTCTCGTTATAAAGAATTTTTATAATTCAAGGGCACATAAAGAAAGTCGCCTATGAATAAATACGTGTCGCGAAATGAGATGCGTAATTCTTTAGTGCTATGTAATTGTCGGTTTGGACTCACAAAATTCTCACAAAGGAAAATATTTTTGCCTTCATTGTCATTTTATTAGTGTCTGGATATAACAAACTACTTAACAGAAGATTCTATTGGGCTCTTTCAACTGACATGCACAACAATTTAATTTTACAATCGTTGAGAAGAGACACTTTTGATGTGATTTTGAGATCAGTACATTTTGCAAATATCATGGAAATGGACGATGATAGATTATATAAAGTCCGCCCCTTTTTGAGCACTTCAACAGAGCATGCAAAGATTTAGACATCCCAGAATATCTCAGTGTAGATGAGTCCATAATCTCTTATTATGGACTTAGACAATAAGGCATAAAGCTAAAAATGAACAAAGATTTTATCAATGAAATTGATCATCATTGGATAGGTCTTTCAAAAGGAAGACGATGTTTCTTTGACTATTTTACAGTCAGAAGCTCCGTTAAAATATTATACAAGTTGGAAGTTGTATAATCAGCAACTTGGAAGTTGTTCGGTAGGATCTCTAACTTTACTGTATCTCTAACTTTCATAGACATCTACAGGTCTCATCAAAACAGTGTTTATAGATAGGAACTAACAATGAAACACAACTTAAAAGTCATCAATGCAAGTAAATAATTAAAAAAAAGGTAAGTAATATAAACAAGTAATATAAAAAAAATATTTTACGCCAATTCCTACTTAGCTCAATAAGAGATTTTTTTTTCTCCCATTCTTCTCCAAACTCTGGAGTGGCGCTTAAAATGCCTTGATCAAGAAGAGGGCTCTCTCGGTCTTAAATTTCCTCGATCAAGAAGAGGGCTCTCTAGATTATTGAAAATTAATTAATTTAATTTAATTAATGAATTAATATTTGAAAAAAACTGGATTAACATCAAGTGTCATCCACTACAAGTTTAAAAAAAATGATTTGAGCTTGATTGGATGAATAATAAGTATTTTATTAACGATTGAAAATTTGAACAAGTTATATATAGGGAGAGTGTGAGCTAATAGTAGGAATTGAAAAAAAAAAAAATAGTTTCACATTGATGAGAAATAATTAATTAGTTCGCTTTTTACGCAGTCGGGTTTTTTGATTTTTTAAATTTAATTGTTTATTTAAAAATATTAAATAAGCTTGTTTAATTGTGAATATTTTGACAGCTCATATCTACCCATATTTCGCGATTAACTGCGACGGTAGTTAGTAAAAAAAAAAAATACCCATCCAATTAATATTTGTAATTATATTTCTGCTAAGTAACTAGCATAACTGGTTATAAATTACAAATTTAAAATTCTTTCCATTAATTGAATTAGCTAGACTGATACCGCCATCTATCGCCTTAAATCTATAGGTGTCACTTATACAATGCGGCATCTCATAACGTTTTCAATACTTAATTTAAAAGAAACTAATTTAAAAAAATCAAACAATTTTACTTTCTTCTATTTTCAATAGAAGAAAGTATTGTAATCGAAATTATTTTCGACTTCAGGTTTTCGACGGATTTACACGTTTTAGGAGTCAGATATCACAAAAAACATGTTTATATAAAATGTCTGTCTGTACGTATGTCGCCATTATACCATCGAAAAGTGTATAAAGTTATGCATAGAATTGAACCAATTTTTTTAAGTATTTGGCTATGGCAAGGACGTCCTCTGTTAATTTGGAAAAAATCCGCCAGAAGGGGGCGTTGTAATAGCGATTTTTGTGCCATTTTCAATATTGCACCATAAAAAAGTGTATGGAGTTATGCATAGAATTGAATGGGTTTTGGCTATGGCAAGCAGGTCCTCCCTTCATTTGGAAAAATTCCTATGGAATGGGTCGCTGCAATAGCGATTTTTGTGCCATTTTCATTATTGTACTATCGAAAAGTGTATGAAGTTAAAGTTAAAGTATGAAGTTAAAGTGTATAGAATTGAATCAAAATTTTTGTGTATGTTTTTGGCTATGGCAAGAAGGTCCTCCCTTAATTTGTAAAAATTCCGACGTAGGGGGTGCTGTAATAGCGATTTTTACATAATTTTCTCTGTTTTTCATATTTCTATTGTACACCGACGGCTCTAAAGCGATGAGAACTTCGTATCATGATAAGCTGGCTACTCGCGAACAGCTGATATACAACAGAATAACGGAAAACTATTGATTTTAATAAACGTCATGATCAAGATTAACTCGCTTTTACTCCGATTAAGTGACTGAAACAGAAATTTATGATGAAAGTCAAAGTTGATATAAGTATTGAACTAATAATATTAAAGTATTGACATTTGTAATTACATTTTGAAATACAGTAATACCTCGACTTACGTCAGCAATTCGTTTCAAGAATAGCGACGTAAGTCGAAATTGACGTATGTCGAGGTATATTTAGATGAGCAAAAATGAATAAGTAATAAAAAATTACTAAAATCTAACGAACATAGTCTATTGTATTTAGGGATTATGTTACATACATTTAACATTAGCAAAATAATGCGTTTGCTATACAGGAATTTGGAACAAATCAATAAGTTGTTAACTCACAATTCTTCTACCTGCCTCGTTCGAGTTTTTGAGCATGCGAAAACATCTTGCAATGAAGTTTGAAGAGATATTTTTTTTTCTTCTTTTAAAAGTTCTTTATAACAGCAGAGTGAGTTTTCTAAGTTTTTCTAGTCATTACTACACTTTGCTCGCCTGAATCAGTATTTTCAAGAACCGTCATTCCAGCTTCAATAAGGTTTAGTTCTTCGGTTTATTTTGCCACCGTCATAATCTTCGTCTATTCCCCCTAAACTCAAAATCTTCATCTATTTCTTCGACTGTTTCTTTAATTCCATAAGTTCGTCGATAATTAATTCGGGATCAGGAGAATTTATGAGTTCAACGAAATTTTCAGCATCCATCTCTAAGTTGATTTCTCTTCCATTTTCGACGATATCATCAAATAATAGATATGCAGAATCTCAATTTTCAGATTTTTTTTCTTATTCTCTGCGAAGGAAAAGTGTCACAGTCTTTTCCAAACATCTCTCATTGTTTTTTGCTGAACTTCACTTCATGAACCCCTTATGACTGTGACTGCATCTGAGATGTTAAATTTCTTCCAAAAGTCTTCAAAAAAGTTCAAAGTGCGTCTTAATTAAGGGATTTTTTTCCCCAGGCAAGACGACGTAAATACGAGGTGACGTAAGTCGAGGGGGCGTAAGTCGGGGTATTACTGTATTAAGATATATTAGATAGAAGAAAGTTGTGGATTTGACACATCCAATCCAACTAGTTCTAATTAAACTTTCAAGGTTTCAGGTTTACGGTTGTTTCTGCAATTACTGAGGATTAGTTTTCGGTACATATGTCGTAGGCTAATTGAGAAAGGGAAAAACTACTGCGTTCTTCCCTCAGCCTTATGTAGCTTTTCCTTTTCGCTTGCATTTGTTATTCGATTATGGAAATTGTTAAAATTATAAACAACGAAGAATGCTGAATCTTATAATTTAAACAAACAAACAAACAAAAACAAAACAAAAAAAACCATCGAATTTGCAAAAAATGAAATGTTTTTAAAAGGAAATAATAATAATAATAATAAAAATAGAATGGCTGTTATTTATCTGAAAATCTTTCGTTAGATAAATCTGAAAAAATATTTCTATAACTTCATATTTTATTATTATTATATTTTAATATATTTTTGTAACAGACTTTCATATCCTATTATTTTTCTTTTGTGTGTGAGTGTGTGTGTGTGTGTGTAGGGGGGGGGGGGGGTAAGCTTATGTAAAATTTTACGGTTAAAGGATTTTTGTAACTTTTGTACTTTTTTTAAAAGGTATTTTATAATATCTTATTGACACATTATTAAATGGTTTTATGAAGGAAAATGACTTAATAAAGAAAAAGTTTAATTATTGTAATAATATTTGAAAAGTTAATTTAAAAATTATTAAGAAGATTTTAAACAACACTTCTTTTTAATTTCTTACAACATTCTCTTTCATATTTTTAATTCTATGTGTGCTCTATAGGTGTAAGGACCAGATATCAGAATAATTAATTATTTAACCCTTTATGCCCCGACGCTACTTTAACTTACCATTAAAATAACTTGATATAAAATATGCATCGATTAGTAGTAGTACATTTTAGAATGAGTTATAGGTACTTTACGTTATCTTATTCCAAAAGCATTATTGGTTGAACAAAACAAAAATATTTTTAAAAGGATGATTTTTTTTTTTCCATCTGCACTTCTTCAGCTTTCTTGACGTTGAAAGTTCGAGGGTGAAACGTTTCAGTTCGGAATTATTCCTATATTTCTCTTGTAAGAGCATTATACTTGTACATTTCCTAATTCTATAAAATACTAAAAAAAAAAAGATTTAAAATAAAAGATTTGAATGAAGTTATAAATATTGCACAAAATTCCTATAAATACAAATTTAATTAATTGACTTTAAATGGCAAAATCCTTCTAAAATTTATTAAATGATTGTTTAAATCTTCTAATGTAGTTTCAAAAATTCACAAAAAATAGTTTAGAAGATGAAATTTTCATGAATTCATAATTTGGGACATAAAGGGTTAAAAAAATAAATGAAATGTCATGACATGCTGTAAAAATAATGAACAAATGACTATTTGCTTAATATTTTTATTTTAAAAAAATACTAAGCAAAAACTCTTCAACAGTCAATTTATATTAAGGAAAATCCTGTCTTTAATTTTATGAACCACGAGGATTGTCCATTTAAAAATCAAGTTAATTGAAAAACATATCGAAGTTTTAGCATTTTAATCACACTGATATATATATATATATATATATGTTACCGGCCAAACCCGATTTTAGGCCAAACTAGATTGGCATAGGCCAAACTAGTTTATCCTAACGCCCATAGGATAAACTAGTTTTTCCTAGGCCAAACTAGTTTATCCTAACGCCCATAGGATAAACTAGTTTTTCCTAGGTCAAATTAGTTTGGCCTAATGCTCATAGGATAAACTAGTTTAGCCTGCTATTCATTGGTCTGAACTAGTTTATCCTAGGCCAATTCAATTTGGCGAGCTTTTATTGATCACAAAGACTTCCTTGGCGCCAACTTTCTAGTTTGTCCTAGGCCATTCTAGTTTATTTTAAGCCAATGCAATTTGACGTCTTTTTATTGATCCCAACTACCGCTCCGGCATCAACCTTTTGCAAAGTAGTATTGCTGTCACAGCTGTATAATATATTTTATTCGATGAAGAGTGGAATACAGTTCCCCTACCTTTCCCATTTCACTGCCATCGCTAGTTACAAAATATGTTCCATATGACAAATTATGTGCTGGAGGACCAAGAATGGGGTGCGATTCTATCATAAAATTTAGGAGAGGAATAATTTGGAGAATTGATTAATTATGTGCAGTTATACCTCGAAAATCCGGCATCGTCAGGACCAGGACTTCGCCGGATTTTTGAAAATTCCAGATTTCTGAAAGAATATCAAATGTACTTCTGATATCTTAATGGTGCATTTATTCATAATTAATTCAAAACCAAGTGACATTTATGTGAGAAAAATAAATATAAAAAAAAACATTGATTTTTTCTATGGTACATAAATTCTAATAAACAGTGAAATCAATTCTTGTGTCGATCGATAAAATTTTATTTGCTATAGTTTCTGCCGTTCTTTAACAAGTTTTTCTTGGATTTTATAAGTGAACAATATCGATTTCGGAAATGTAGTATTGTTCCTCTAAACCATTTAGTGATTTTCCAGTGAAACATACACATTTTTCAAGTGACATCTTTTCTTCTGCAAGTTTTTCGTTCTCCTTCCTATGAGCTGCTAATATAGCGTTATCGGCGGTTCTATTTAGCACATCTTGAGCGATCTCAGTGTCCGCTAATTCATCTCTTTCGATCTCGAAATTTTTAATTCGTAAACAATTGCTATTTTTCTTTGTCCCATAAGTTGGAAGAAAAAAAAATTGGGAGAGCTGGCCTTCGTTCCCAGATTTTTCAAGTTGCCTTATTTCTGAATGCAAGATTTTCGAGGTCACAATGTATTAGTATTTAAAAGTAAAAAAAGGATAAAATAAAATCGGCAGAATTAAAAAAATGAAACTACAAAATTTTAAAGATTTTTAATTTTGTGTGCTGTGAGAGGGCGGAGCAGATTTTTATTTAATAAAAATTTTAATGCGCGCTTCAAATCACACTTAATTTAATTGAAAGTATTTTAACTGTGATTCATTTAATTGTAGTATACAACTAAAATACATTGTTTGCAATTGAGCCTAATTGCAACTGAATTCAATTGAATTTTAATTAGTTGCAGCTTGCTTGCTCATCTTTAATCGCTATTAAATCAAATACACATATATTTTTTAAAAACAAATTTAATATTTGAATAAAAATATAATTGACTGATGTTCATAACTGCACAATTATGCTGCTTATAAAAAAATCTTAAATCATTAGTAGTAGTAATAATAATATTTGTCGAAGTTCATTTGTGTTGTAAATAAAATCACTCAATTAATAGAATAATATTTATTATAAGAAAATTTTTACTTCTTTTTTTTTCTTTTTCTTTTTTTTGTGAGTGTGACTGAGTGTGTGTGTGTGTAAGAAATAAGTTATCAAATTTCTTCAAACTTTAACAATTAGTAAAATTAATGATTATTACCAAACTGGAAAAAATTATTCAGCAAATAAAATTCTCTTTACAGAATATTACATATACATTTGTATGGATGGGGATACAGTACTCTAAAACCTGTTAGTAGAAACTGCGTATGACAAAATCCTGTTTTAAACGGATTTTTTTTTTTTTTTTTTTTAACCGGTGCAAATTAGATATAATAATCCATTTGAAAAAAACATAATACATTTGCTAAAGACGACGGGCCTGCTAAAAAAGGAACTTAACAAAATCGAAGTTTTTTCCTCTCCTTTGTGATTCCGACTCAAATGGTTTTTCTATATAAATTTTTTCAGATTTTCAAGTCTCCGTGTAAAAGCATTAATGGTATTAGTAGTAATTCGGATATTTACATACAAATAGAGATTCATTAAAAAATGAATATAATTTACAAAAGAGTCATTAATATCGTCAATCTACATTCTATTGCTTGGAGATTTAAAAATTGTTAAAATTCTATACAATAAAATCTTCTAAGACGGAATTGCATAGGAAAGAAGAAAAATCCGTTATAGGCAGATTCCCTTAGTAGCATGTTCATTGTCTGTTGTAAATGCATTATATTCTTTTCACAAGTACTAGTATCTTCATTTTACATAGATCAACATTTTTTTTTTTTGAAAAACGGGATTCCGTCATAGGCAGGTTATTTTTCTCAGGTTTTAACGTACTTTATTTTATTACCGACTGAAAATTCCTGCTTGATCAGACCTCAAGAAGAATGCAGTCAACTCCCGACAGAAGCCAAAAAAAAAAAAAATTGAGTCACGGTCCATCTCGGTCCGAACCTCTCGAAAAAAGTAATTCTCAAAACAAGACCGGACCGAGTGTCAAGAAGGGAAATTGGGTGGACCCGTGCAGACCCGTACATCGAATAACCAAAAGACTAGTTCACAAAATTTTGTAAATTAGGACGCTAAAGTTCTCTTATATTTAAAAAAAATAAATAAATAAAATAAAATAAGACGAGTATGAAGTGAATTTTGCTCACTTCCATAGATGAGTTTGAGTTGAGCGGACTCGTGAGAAAAATTTTGAATTTGAGCCTGAACTCGACTCATTTTTGAAAAATTTAATTTGAGTTTGCATTAGTTCATTTTTTTGTGTGTCCAACACTGGTTGGCATCAATAAAAGCACGCCAAATTGAATTGGCCTAGGATAAACTAGATTGGCCTAGGACAAACTAAAAGGTTGGCGCCGAAGAGGTCTTTGGGATCAATAAAAGCTCGCCAAATTGAATTGGCCTAGGACAAACTAGATCGGCCTGGATAAACTAGTTCAGACCAATGAATAGCAGGCTAAACTAGTTTATCCTATGAGCATTAGGCCAAACTAGTTTGGCCTAGGAAAAACTAGTTTGTCCTACGTGCGTCAGGATAAACTAGTTTGGCCTAGGAAAAACTAGTTTATCCTATGGGCGTTAGGATAAACTAGTTTGGCCTAGGAAAGTCTAGTTTATCCTATGGGCGTTAGGATAAACTAGTTTGGCCTAGGAAAAACTAGTTTATCCTATGGGCGTTAGGATAAACTAGTTTGGCCTAAAATCGGGTTTGGCCGGTAACATATATAAGAAAAGAAAAAAGAACTTATAAAGATTGCAACTCTGGAAGGGAAATTTCATTTAATGTCAAATAGATGCAGTAAATTAAACGGGAAAATTGATATTTTCGTCCTTATATAAGTAAAAATTTTTACCCCCCCCCCCTCTTTCCTACATAATCTGCTAAACGTAATCGTTAAAAAATATATTATCTCATACCTCCTTCATAAAATCATTTAATAATAAATTAAAAAGTCATTGTAAAATATTCAAATCGAATTCCCCAAACTGGAAATTTTGACATAAGCTTGCAAAAAAGAAAAAAAAAAGTAGGATACGATGAGGTTTGTGCTAATCTTAACAAAATATTACACATTTACGTCATTTGGCCTTATTTAAAAAAAGAATAGGTAAACACACAGAAAGGTAAATCATTAATATATAAAACTTAATAAAAAATGAATACTGTAAAAATGAATTTTCCGAGGTGAAAAAGAAAAAAAAAAAAACAGTATTTCGTGACATGCATTTTTTAATATAGTTATATATAATATTAATTGCCAAATAACTACATTATATATAAATATAACGCAGAATTGACAAATGTACTTATTTTTTTTTTAAATATGTTAATATATTAAAAAAAAATGTGTGTGTGTGTATGTGTGTGTAATAAAATATTATATATTAAAATATGAAGCTATAATTATAAAAATAATTTTTGCAGATTTATATATAAAAGGTTTTTATATAAATAACAGACATTATTCTTTTTTATTTATTTCCTTTTAAAATTATGTTATTTATTTTTGAAAAAAATCCTTTTTTTATGAAAATTAAATTATAAAATTCAACATTCTACGTTATTTATTTTAATGTTCTCATAACCGAACGGGAAAGCTGCACAAGGTTGAGGGAAGAACGCAGACTGTTTTCTCCCTTCCTTCCCTGTTGAAACGGGAGCCGATTTTTTTTAAGTGCTACTATTAGAAGTCGTTCTCTCCCCAGACGCTCGTTACTATTAACATTAAAGTACTAGAGATGAGTTCGGGCTCGTTTTTTGGAGCCCGGGCCCGCCCGAGCCCGACGATTTTAAATCCGAGCCCGACGATTTTAAATCCGAGCCCGCCCGATCCCGAAAGATTTTTTGTCATCAGAGCCCGAGACCGCCCGAGCCCGATACCAATCTTTACCGATACATCTTTAACTATAACCGATTCCTTTCTCATAACAGTCTTCCGTGATTGACGTGAACCAGAAAATGAACGTAAATTACAAAATTGACACCGTTATCTTAAAGGTCAGACGCTTTTATATTAAAAGAAGAAACACTGACTGATTGCTTTCTATTGGAATAACAAAGTAATTATATTTATTTACGAAGCAAAGTGATCTCGTAAATCTACTACAGTGTTCTCAGCATGAGCAGAGTACATGACAAATAGATATAATAACCAGTAAAGTTATTTTCATATGTAGAACGATTATGACTCGTGCGCAAATATAAGATTAAATAATTTGCAAACCTCAGGCTAATTCTGGTCTACTAAAAATCGAAGGAAACATTATCTTTGCGTTAGATAACTAAATAAAAAATAAATAAGCCATCGGATTAAAAAATATCTTCTGTCACAAACGAAAATCCTAATAAAAACAAATTCATTGTTTGTGTTTATTTTGATTGGCGCCATATTAATTGATCGTCGTCGAAAATGCCATAAAATCTGAAAACATCACAAATTTTCTTTTGAAACAGCAATCAAATACTAAAATAAATAAACACGATTTTTGCTACACCTTCTTTTTTATCTAAATAACATTGAAAAGACTTGAAAAGTAAAAGTTAAACTTACACTAAGTGCAAAATTACTTAAAAGATGACACAGTATTTAAAATGTTAAATTATTTTAATACCTTGGTATACTTTCAACTATAAAACATAGTCTTCTTCGGAGGAATATAAGAAATACAACAGTTATTGATTGAACGCCTAATTTTCAAAATCCACGTAGATGGTGACGAAAGGGGTGAAAGTGGAAGTTAATTTATAGATCCGGAAACATTGGGAAAATAAAATAAAATAAAACATGGATATAGGGAAGTGGAAGATTACTTGTTTTTTCTTTCTTTAAGCAAACTGAACCAAATTCTGGGTATATTGTAGGATAAAACGTCATTACAAACTGTATTTCCTTTAGTAATAATTTCTATTGATTCACGGATAATTAAATCATGATAATTCTTTGAGGGATATATAATTTTTGCGTTTTCGAAATTAACTTGTATATTCTGCTTTTGGTTAAGTCTTGACAGGGCTGTTGTAGGTCGGTTATACTTTAAATCTCTCAAATGTTCTTTAATACGAACTTTAAGTTTACGTGAAGTCATGCCTACGTATTCGAGATAAATATCTTCAGTTTTCACTGGAATTACATATACCCCAGAAACTTCATTCCTCGGGATCCGGCCCACTTTGGCACTAATCAGATCTTTCAGTTTTGCAGGAGGAGTGGCGACCAAGTTTACGCCAAAGCGAAAAAGTGCATGTCTGAGTTTTTCGAAAAGTCCTGGTATGTACTTCATTTTGCAATGTCTCATATTACTCCGTGGAGTTTTTTGTATTTTCATATGGTTCTTCTGCGAGTTGATTAGCTTATCAATAATGCGTATTGGGAAACCATTCTCAACTGCAATGTTTCTAATGGTATTTAATTCATTATCAAGGTGATTAATAGAGCAAACACTAAACGCTCGTCTTACATAAAAGTTGAACGGAGCAAGTTTGTAGTTAAAAGGTGATGTACTTTCAAAAGGAATGGTGCTGTTAGACTTATTTACTTTCCTGTAGACAGTGCGCTCAATTGTTAAGTTTGATAAATTTTTAATTAGCATTACGTCAAGAAATGACAGCTGGTTATTATTTTCTATTTCGATGGTAAATGTTATGTTAGGGTCCATATTATTTATTCTGTTAAGAATAATTACTAAATATTACTATAGGTATTAGAAATATTACTAAAGGAAATACAGTTTGTAATGACGTTTTATCCTACAATATACCCAGAATTTGGCTCAGTTTGCTCAAAGAAAGATAAAACAAGTAATCTTCCACTTCCCTATATCCATGTTTTATTTTATTTTATTTTCCCAATGTTTCCGGATCTATAAATTAATTTCCACTTTCACTCCTTTCGCCACCATCTACGTGGATTTTGAAAATTAGGCGTTCAATCAATAACTGTTGTATTTCAAATATTCATCCGAAGAAGACTATGTTTTATAGTTGAAAGTATACCAAGGTATTAAAATAATTTAACATTTTAAATACTGTGTCATCTTTTAAGTAATTTTGCACTTAGTGTAAGTTTAATTTTAACTTTTAAAGATGAATTGAGCATTTCTATTTATTTATTTACTTGAAAAGTAATTTTAAACGGGGGAAAAAATTCTTTCAATCTTTTCTATACATAAATAAATATAGTTTTCCGGTTTCAGAAAGAACGAGCCCGAGCCCGAAGGCTAGAATAAAAATACAGCCCGAGACCGTTTCGGGCCCGGGCTCGGGCTTTCGGATTCGGGATGAGCCCGTCTCATCTCTATAAAGTACAACAAGGGATCTCCGCTTTGGGAACTCCCTCGTTATTTAACTGGCTAAATAAGGGTAAGGTACTGAATCCAGAAGCACGTTTATTAAATAAATTAATTACTATTTAATTTTACTGGTTTGAGTTGAATATAGTTATACTATTATTTTTCAATGTTTCTAAAAGATTTTATATTCCATATTCCATCCAATGTACTAGTTTACTTTAATAGTATGCGTACAGTTGATTTTTTTTTAACACAAAAAGTAGGAAATTCTCATGCTAAAACGATTTCCCACAATTTATTTCTTCATGTCTCAAACTTTGTGCCAGATGAAAATTTTGCTAAATGAAAAAAATATGCGCCAGATGAAAAAATCATACTATTTTATTAACTGATAGTAAATTAATAAAAATAAATGTATAAATAAATAAAATTAAATATAAAAAACTAGTTTCATTAACAAGAATCGATTAACAAAAAATCAGAGTAACTGATAATAAATGGATAAAGATAGAAACGAAATTCTTAAAAAGTTTAACACAACGAGGACACAACCCACAAACTTGGGCTTACCAGACGAATATTCTAACCCTTACACCATAACAACTACGTAACTATAACTAAAACGACTCTATTACACTCATTTCTTTCACAGCAAATCACAATACACATGCGAGCAGGGCGATTCGTTTTTTGAAATATTAGCCGAAGTGCAGGCAGGGGCTCTAGATGCTTGTATTACTTTTCGGTACACACTCAGGGATGGGTAGAAAAACGTGGAACAGGTTCCTAGGAACAGTTCCAAGAGAAAAAACGAAGGAACTGTTACTCTTCGCCAAAAAGAACCGTTCTTTTGGAACTAAAATTTCATCTGTCGCCAAAGCAAATGTTGACACATTTTTCTGTCACTTGCGATTGGTTGACGATGTCAAAAGATTTCCAAACAATGAGAAACGTCATTAAAGTATCAAATGCTAGATGCCAGAAAAGGGGAAACTCGCCTGGTTAACGATGCCAAATCCGAGGAGCAGTTGAAAAGGAACATATCTTTGGGGGGGGGGGGGGGGGGAACTTCTCGTTTCTGTTTCTCATCATTACGCAGACGCGGAAAAACGCAAGGAACAGATAGTGGAATGTGGAATGGAACAGGAACAGGAGCAGATCGAGAAACGTATTTCAGGAACATGTTTTTTTTTCGCTGTTTCTTCTTTGTTCGTATCATTTTAGAGGTATTTTGCTTGGATTAGTAAGTATGGGGGACGGGGGAGGGGGTCGCTTAAGAGGCTACTTCAGTCAAATGAAAAGACGCGTTCGCTAATGCTAATCCTATGGTAGAAATTTATAAAGATATCTCGGTCGCATTTCAATATTTTTAAATGATTTTTTTTTTGTATTGGATAACTGAGATCGATCTGTATGCAGACCGTTTTTTACTTTTTCGATTTTGGTTGCAGATTTTTTTTTATAAGGATGCTTTTACTTTTGAAACCGGTTCCGAAAATGAAAGTGTCCTCATTAAAAATACCTGTAAAGAAAATCGAAAAAGTAAACAACGGTCTTTGTACAGATCGATTTCAGTTATCCAATGCAAAAAAAAATCATTTAAAAATATTGAAATGCAACCGAGATATCTTTATAAATTTCTTCCATAGGATTAGCATTAGCGAACGCGTCTTTTCATTTTACTGAAGTAGGCTCTTAAGAAGCTCTGGTAAGGAAGGAACTTTGGTGCCAGGTTGAAAATTCAGTTTTCACTTTGACATGAAGACATGACGGATAGAATTTGTCGGTCGCTGATAAATTAGACAAATAAAGGAAAGGGGAGAAGGTCTTTTATCCCTTTTTCTTACTGAAGGTAAGTCAGATTAAAGGTCTTTTGCATTTTCATGACTTCTTCTAAGAAAAATAGGCGTTCCATAAAGGAGACATGTAATTTAGTACTATAATTTAATAAGCATTATTAATGTAAAAAATAATTACTATTTTTAAAACGTAAGATATTTATTTTGTATTTAATACATAAATATTTCAATTTACATATAACCGAACACAAAAATGTCAATTTCTTTTTTATTGTGAGTATCGAATTATGATAATATTAATTAGATATAAATATTAATTTTTCTTTTCGTTCTTAATATTTGTTCAACAAATGTGTGGATGGGAATAGGCATATAAAAATCAATACTAGTATTAATAATAGTAATAATAAACGTTTTCGTTTACTCTGAATGCAGGTTTCCACAAGTTCCCCCACCATAGGCGTAACCATCCTTTTGAACGGGGGGGTGCCCAGACCTTTTAACCTGAATATATTGTATACAAACAATATCTTATACAGTAAAACCTTCTAAAACGGACCCCATGAAACCGGCCGAATTTCCGTTTTAGACAGGTTTTCCTCTTAGAATTCATAATTGTGTGGTGTTTTTTTTTTTAAGGGCTCAAACGCGATTTTTGTTTGCGTGAAGTTCTGTGAGAAGGGGTTCAAAACATCACAACTAAACTTAATGGTAAAAAAAAAGATATGCAAATCTCCTTGCTGCAGTGAAGTAAGGCAGCGACTAAGTGTGGTCACAAGTGTAAAACCTTTTGATACCTTAACTTCTTATAAAGATTAAGAAAGGCCTTTAATCATGCTAGGAACTTCTATAGGCACAGGGGCATTGTATGAGACCTAACATTATCTATGTCAAAGTCTTGTAGATGAAATTTTGTCGGATGATAATTCTCAGATAATACATGATGTACACCAGTACACACTCACGAAAGTTTTTCAGAATGTGACCCCATGACTTTTTATGGATCACCGGGGGGGACCCAAGAAATTTTGGAAGAAAGTGCATACAAATAATTATTATTATATTATAAATAATTACAATAGTCATTAATAATTCATATTTTTACCTCAGAATGTGCCCAATGTATTAGGTAAAGCAGGTCATGATATAATACAGTAGACGCTCGATTTTACGAACTCGAGTGGACTCACATAATGTGTTCGTAAATGGGAATAACATTAGTTCAATGGGATGCTGGTCGGGACTAGTACATCAGTTCCTAAAAACAAAGAATTCGTAAAAAATAGGTTCGCAAAATCGAGCATCTACTGTATACACTAAATTTTGTCAAGATGAAAAAAATTATATTATCATGATGCGACTGTAATCATAAAGACAGGTGCTTGTCTGTCTCTGGGTGTGTGTGTGTGTACGGGTGCGCGCTGAACTCAGAAAAAACAATGCAGTCCTCACAGTCGCAAGATTTGAGAGGAAAGTACCCGTACCCGTTTACCTGAAGTCATGCATATCGAAGACAATTTCTGGAATTTTTCAATTAATTTTGTATGCGAATTTTTTAAATTAGTAAAAAAGAATCCGATTATCTAGTAAACCGATATTAAGAATCCTAAAGAATCCGATATTTTATCTAGTAAACTTTCTCTTCTGTTCAATAAAGTTTTTTCGAGATTCTTACAGCAATTTTTCAGTTTATTTGTAACAATTTTTTAATGTTATTTTTAAAGGGTTTTTCTTCGCATTCCTAAAAGGAATCCGGTTTAAATATTTTACCCAATTAGTTAATTTCGTTCCCTGCAGTTTTTAATCTTTTCCGAATTTTTAATGCGATTTTTAGCGGGGGTTTTTGCACTTTGAGGCGATTTTTTAACTTTTTTGAAACACAAAATACTCTCCGGTAATTTTTGAAATTGCCGTGATTAAATTAAACTTGGAAGAATGTCAAATCAGTTCTTATAAGAAAGCTGAAAATTTAATTTGGCTCGAAATGAAAAAAAATCGCGATAATTAGGATTCGTTTGTTTCGAGACGGAAGTGGTCGTAGCTTGGTCGGGGGTACGTTGCCGAAGGCAGTCCCCCTCCCCAAAATCCTAGATTTCTTTAATTCTATGTTCGTTAAAAAAAAAAGCAACCACCGAAACTCCACTAGTAATGAAGTTTTATTTTTGAGGGTCAAGGGTTGAAATAACGTCATTCGCGGGATCGCGCAATTTGTGCACAGAAAAGGAAAGTCCCGCATAATAAAAAATGCTGTGCAGTATTTCTGCCCTCAAAATTCTTTCACAGATCTGTGATTCTTCAGTGAGTATTTAAAATTTTTTTTTGAAGTCCGCGATTTTTATTTCTTTTGTGGAACTTCTCAAAATCAATTCGTCACTCGGTCCTGGAGAAATTTGAGAATTTCTTCAAACAATCGTGAAAAATATCGGGAATTTCGATAAAAGAGTGCAGAAAGAAATCGCGAATTTCGTCAAAGATTCCACAAAAAAATCATGAATTTCGATAAATGATTTACGAAAAAATTTTGCAAATTTCGCCAAAAAGTCGCGGAAAAGAGTAGAGGATTTTGATAATTGGTACGGAAAGATATCGAGAACTTTCCGGATTGCTCGCGCAAAACTATCGCGAATTTCGACAAATGACCCCTGTAACAGTTTCGTGAATAGATAGTAAAAAAAAAAAAAAAAAAAAAAAAAAAAAAAATTCGTCAAAGGATCTCGGTGAAAACGAGAATTTCGTCAAAATATCGCAGAAAGAAAATGTGAATTTCGTGAAAAGATCGTGGTAAGAAAAAGTGAATTTCGTCAAAAGATCGTGTAAAGAAAATACGAATTTCATCGAAGGATGGTGCTACAGAAATCCCAATTTCGTCAAAATATTGCGGTAAAAAATGCGAATTTCGTCAAAGGATCGTGGTAAAAAACACAAATTTTGTCAAAGGTTAGTGGTGAAAAGTGCGGATTTCGACAAAAAATCGCGTAAAAAGACGTGAGTTTCGTCAAAAGATTTGGGGAAAAATTGTAAATATCATGAAATGACCGCAGAATAAAATCGCGAATTTCGTCAAAATTTACTTCACTGGGCTAAATGATTGAAACCAGGTCCTTTTCCTAGTTTCAAAAAAACTCCACGAAACGAAAAAATCGCATAAAAATTTTCAGAAGAAAAAATTATCATATTGACTTGAAAGACTGCAACAATCTTCCTTTTACGAATGTCAAAATATGGTCGCGAAACACGAAATTCATCCAACCAACCAACTCCAGATTAATTTTAATTTTCTGTGCTATTATTTCTCATTTTCAAAGGAGGCAGGGCCTGTGCACCCCCACCTATCCCCCGGCTAATCGCATTTTACAATTACTGTTTCACATCTGCATTCCCTTTCAAATTTTTTTGCTTCTTTCTAGACTTTAGACTGCGAAATCAAAGCGACAAATAATTTCTGCTTGTATCCTCGTCAAGAACTTGCGTTAATTTCTCATGAAATTGCAGAAACATGCAATAGAAAGAAAGGTGTTAAAAAATCTCAAACAAAAAAAGAGTTTTGTTCAGATTCTTGTAAATATTCTATTTTTAAAAAAGATAAAGAACATAATTTAAAAAAAAGAACGTGGAATTCTTTTTTTTTATCACTGTTCAAAACTTAGGCTGTTAGTTTTCTGAACTAAACTAATCTGCTAAATTAATTAAACTGCTTTTACTTCTTCTTCTTCGTCTTCTTTTTTTTTTTTTTTGTATATTTCAATTTTTTTTAAATAGCTGTGCTTGAGTCTGCGCAAGCGGGGGGGTGCCCGGGCACCCAGGGCACTCCCCCTGGTTACGCCTATGCCCATCCCTCTAAATTTGTTACTATAACTAAAGATTATTTTTTACCTACTTTATAAACACGGTTTTTGTGCAGCTGAATAATAAGGATATGTTAAAATAGCAAAAGTAATGAGGTTAAATTAATGCTAATACAATAATAATAATAAAACAGCACTAGTAAGGTTATTTGTAAGGTAAAAGTTAGATGCTTTTTCTAGAAAATGCTTGCCTCTAACAAACGAATCAATAAACACTTAATTTATGAAGAAATCCTCAAAGAACGTTTAAAAGTTTAAAAAATGTAAATTTAATTAAATAAGCAACTCAATAAATGTTATTCTTTAAATTTGTATTACAAAATATTACAGTAAAAAAATTCATTTTAAATCTTGAAATTAAAAGAATTAAGGAATATTGCTGTAGATTCTAAAAAAGGATATTTTAAAAAATTGTAATCGAACGGTTTTTCAATTTTCGATTAATGAACTACATCTTGAGCTACAAACTATTGTTGTATCATGATGGCAGTTTTTCATCTTCTCCGCACTATCGCGTCCGGAAATTCGGTTCAAGATATCAAATTCGCAGAATTTTCTGAAACACCTGCCTTTATTGAAAATGGGGAAAAAAACCAATCGATTAGCTAATTTTGAGCAAAAGTACCTAGTAATTTTATGCCGTTTGCGAATAAAAAGGAAATGAAGAATGTGTCAGAAAGAACACAGTTTAGATTTGAGAACAGACTTAAGATAATCAAGAAAGTATACATGAGGTCAGGTATTTCTTAAATTCTTATAGCTTAAAAAAAAAAAAAAAAAAAAAAAGCTAAAAAACTAGTTAAACAAATTGTTCCGGAAAAATTCATTATACATTATGCGTTTTTTTCGCTTTTCATAGACATCAGGTCGAAAAAATATAGTTTATTATCAGTATTGTATTTATAGAATTTTAATTATGATGACCAATGAAACCAAAAAGAAATTTTCCTTAAATGTTTTTTTTTTTTTTGGCTTTTTTTGAAAAATAAAGATATTTTATCATGAGTTGTTTTATGAATTCAAATCAATTGGATAAACAATCCTTTAGAAGATTTCGCAACAATAAATAAATAAATAAAAAATAAAATTAAAATAAATAAAAAGAATGTAAGAAAGAAACTGCATCCAATTTGAAGTTACAAATCGTTGTTCATGTATTCATTTGAAATATTTCTGGTGTCAGCTTAATAATATATGCTAAAAAAACTTTGAAGCAGTGCCAGATATGTTCTTAATTAATTGATATCGGAATTAAGGTTTACAAAAGCAGCTACTAAACACTGAGAATATTTGCATTTAAAGAGTTCCTTAGGTTCTGTTAGAAACAAGATTTAGAAGTTTTTAAACGATTTTGAAATATACAACCAAGAACGCCCGGAACAACAACAAAAAAAAAATCACGGTGGCACTAGATTTTAATGTTGATGTTATTTATGACGGCCGATTATCTGCACGAGGGATATGGGCCCGAGGGGGAGTGCCCTCCGTGGGGGTCTTTCTAAGGGAACCTAACCCGTATTTACATATGGAAACCCAAGGTTAAAAGAAAACCGCGAAAATTTCCGAACGATTAGGCCGACGGGCGCGATTGACTTCGAGCACAGCCCCTCCCGCTTATCGCCTTCGAGAGCAGAACCTCTCGGCCACTGATGTGGCCGCACTAGATTTTGGAACGAATATGTCTGTCATCAATTGCCTAGTCTGTTTTTTCTTTAAATCGGGTATATACACATGAAATAGAACTTTGAAGAATTAAATTATTTTATTATCTTTTTTTTGTCGAGGATCCCCCCCCCCCCCTCGTCCATCTGCCGTTTAGGCTAATTTTAAACTCATAGACTTAAGAGAAAAGGAATTAAATATTCTCTTCAACGACAGATTTAGGGAGATAAAGCTTACCCGTTCACCAAAAAATCCTTAATTTACTTTTCTCATACTGTATAATTATTTTAAGTTACTTGAAAAAAAAAAAAACAAATAATATTCATTTTTTTAAATCATCTGATAAAAAGAAAATTTTGTTAATTGAAGTTGGAACCCCCACTTTCCCTCCCCCCGCCTTCCTAGAGCCATAACTATATCTCAATTCTTGGCATTATTTTCAATTTTTAGCTTGCTAATTTTAATAAGAAGTCTCAAAATTTTTAGTTTATCTAATCATATTAGTTTAAGTTTAGAACTAATAAGTTTGAAAAAAGGTATTTCACGGAATGTATTTATTGGATTATCTTAAAGCCAGTTTCGAGTCAAATGCAAACATAGTATTTATCGCAGTTGTTTTAAACATTGGACATGGGTTCCATTTTTACATTACTGGAAATATTATTAAATGTATTTTTTTTTTTTTTTTTGCCTTTCTTTTTCGAGCAATAGCCTCTTCATTTTTTGTATAATCAAAATTTCCACTTGAAAACTCAAAAGTAAAAAAAAAAAAAAAAAAAAAGAGAAAAGAAAAGGAAAAAATAACATGATGTATCCAGATTTTCTTTTGTATCAGAAGCCCTCACTGCTTTAAATTCCCTTCCTCAGTGTTATGTATTCAGTAAAGAAAAGAGAAAAGACGGCTTTTTTTAATCCCTAAAACCGAACAATCAATCAGTGCCCTGTCTGTTACAGCAACAGTTCCAGGAACAGGTCTTGGTGTCTTCGTTCCTCTCCTCGTTTGTTACGAGATCACGTGACCTGTTCCTAATTAACAGGTAAAAGGAACAGTTCCGGGTTCTGATGGAACAGTTCGTTTTCGTTTTTCAAAAGGAGCAGGAATGCGGAATGCCCATCCCTATAACACACTGTTTATTGTAAACACAACCAGGAATCTCCGTTAGGGAGTTTCCTCGTGTTTAAACGTCAATAAAATGGTACATTGTTAGCCTTCAATGGAACAATGGAGCAATGTGAGCAGCTGAATGGATTACCTAGTTGCGTTGCAACTTTACATCCAGTGGATAGGTGATTGTGTTGCAAGGGCATTAGGGAGCCTTAAAAAAAATAATGTTTAGACGTGGCTGGTAGCCACAAAAGTTAAATTTACTTTTAAGAAAAAGAAAAGACTAACAAAAAATAACAAAGTACATAAGTACTAGTATAACATATGTGAAAAAGAAAAAAAACAAAGAAAGAAAAAAAATTAATTAAAAAAGAAAGAAAATTCCATTAGTTCCAAAAAAAGAAGGAAAAGACGAAAAAGCTACCGGGGAGTGCCCCATAAAAAAAGACTCTTTTCAGAGACCATACATTAGTTTAAAAATATATAATGCTAAAAAACTAGCAAAAAAACAATTTTTTTTAATACTATAGACAGGACAGAACAAACAGAAAGGTTAAGTATAACAGAAGGTGAGGGAAACTCAGTCTTCATCGTTAAGCAAAAGCGAGTATTTAGGGCGTTTTCTGTTAATGGGGTCGGATACCTCGTAGTCGGGTAGTTCCGCTATAATTTGGTTAGGGAGTTTGTATACAGATTTATAAAAATTTTTAGCAAGTTTATTAATGCGCTGTTTTAAGGAAGTGGTTTTCAAGTCCCTGCGGATAGTGGTGTTACGAAGAAAATGGTGACCATTACGGATATAGCGTAAGTTTTTGTTATGAGCACCATAAAGATACTCCATACTGGTTTTGCAAGCGAATCCCCAGATCGGACAAGCATAAGTTAAGATTGATCTAATACATGCATTATAAAAGATTAGTTTATTATGAATAGGAAGAGTATTGCTTTTGAGAAGAGGAGAGAGGGCCTGGGAGATACCAGCAACTTTGCCTCGGATATTAATAAAATGCTTTTTCCAGGTAAGTCTTCTATCAAGGGTAACCCCCAGATACTTGGTGTCATTAGTCCAAGGAATAGTAGTGTTATTGATAGTAATGCGATTGGGAAATGTTAGTTTTCTAGAGAAATAGACAGCAGCTGTTTTCTGCTCGTTGAGCTTAACACGCCACAGGGTACACCAGTTAAGGAATTTATCTATGTGTTTTTGGAGAATTTTGTATAATGTGAATGGGTGTTGTGCAGAGGCGTACATTGCCGTGTCGTCCGCGTACAGGGCAAGATAAGTCCTCAGTGTTCTTGGGATATCGTTGAAAAAAATGTTAAATAATGTAGGGCCGAGGACCGACCCTTGTAAAATACCAGAGAGAATAAGGTATAAAGTGGAAAGTATATTGTTAAGGCGGACGCGAAAGGTGCGGTCGCTAAGGTAAGAATGTATGAGAAAGATAAGTCTAGCATTAATTTCAAGCTTAATTAGTTTGTATATAAGGCCAATATGCCAAACCTTATCAAATGCCTTAGCGACATCGAGAAAAACAGCCGCAGCTGGTGTGTTCGGGTTTAGTTTCTCACTCAAGAACTCTACAACACGAAGGAGTTGATGTAATGTGGAATGTTTAGCTCTGAAGCCAAATTGCTCAGGAATGAGTATGTTTTGTGCGTCTAAAATGTCTAGTAACTGGGACCTGATGACTCGCTCAACAACTTTGCTGATAGAGGGCAACAGAGAGATGGGTCGATAGTTAGTCGGATCTTGAAGATTACACTGAGGTTTAGGAATAGGTGCAATAATAGAAGTCTTCCAAGCTTTAGGGAAGTAGTAGTACTGAAGAATAGCATTAGTAAGTTTAGTTAGATATATAATACAGTTGCAAGGAAGATTTTTAAGAGCATAATTAGTTATGTTATCGTATCCAGGGGCTTTTCTGTTTTTAAGATTTTTGATAATATTAGAAATAACAATTGGTTGAATTTCCGGGAGTGGGTCCGTGGGAGGGGTAGCTAAAAAATTTTGAACAGTTTCATTTTCTTCAAAATAATGATTAGGGCTGGCAAGATAAGGGTTAGGGGAAAACTGCTCAGCATAGGACCTGGCGAGGATTTCCGCCTTGTCTTTGTCCGTATATGCCGTGGTATTAAAGGCAGTTAAGGGGGGGATTGCAGAGTAATTATTATTAAGTTTTTTCTTTATTTTCCAAAGAGAGTTATCTTGAGGAGAGAGGGAGTTAAGAAAATTGGTCCAGCTTTTTTGTTTTTCCTTAGAAATGAGGTTTTTAAATTTATTATTAAGCCGATTAATCATGGGCTTTAAAGTAGGATCTCTAGTATTTTGAAACAGCCGTCGGATGTCATTACGTTGCTTACAAACATTATGAATGTAGTTAGGCATAGTAAAAGAGTTATTATTTTTAGTATATTGGTAAGTAGCTTGTTTTTGAGCATCAATAATAATATTTTGAAAGTTATCAACAGCCTTGTCAATATCATCAGTGTTATTAATATTAGGGAAAGTTAGGTCAGAATTGGAAAGAATAGTTTTAAATTTACTCCAGTCCACAGCCACAGAAGGGGGGGAGAGAGGGGGGGTCAACACAGTCAATTTTGAAAACAACAGGAACATGATCAGAACTTAAGTCATTAATAACTGTAGAACTAATAGGAAAAACCAAATTTTTTGAAATTGCAAAGTCAATAATGGAGAGGCGACCTCTACCAAGGCCATAACGTGTAGGGGTGCTGGGTGCATGTAAATTAACTCCTAGGTGAGTGATTAAGTTGTGTAGTGCACTGCCACGACGGGTGGTTGAATGACAGTTCCATCGCCGGTTGTGCGCATTATAATCACCTGCGATGAAACAGTGCGTATTTTGTGAGAAAAGCTGTGTTAGATCATTGACTGGGAATAAAGTTGAGTGTCTAGCATATAAAGAAACAAAATTAATATTAACTCGTGGCAATTGTACAACAATTCCCGTGTAGTTAAGACCTGTGTATGTAGATTGTTGGGTAGGATAGTGTGGTATGTGGTGTTTGATGTATATGGCAGTTCCACCCTGAACGGATCCAGGACGGGGGGTATGGTAGAGCTTATAACCAGAAATTTTGATATTTTTATTAGGTTTATGCACTTCTTGAAGAAGAATTATATCAATATTAGGGTGGTTAGAGACAAAAATACGAAACTCGTCAATTTTGTTATTTAAAGTAGAACAGTTCCAGGATAACACAATAAGAGATTTAAGATGAAGACTAGACATGGTTGGGGGAGGAGAAATCATTAGCTAATTTGTCGAACTCTTGGATAAAAAAAATAATTTTTTCCATGGGATTGTTATATTTTTTTGCTAGAGTAGAAATATTTTTTATACATTTAATGAATTTGGATATTTGCAAAATCTCTTTTATGTCTTGGAAAGTACTAAATATTTCCTGTATATCATTACTGTAGCTGGGAGGAATTTTGGTTGACTGGGATGGAGTATTATTAGTTTTTTCAGAATTAGCAGAGTTAGTATTTTCAGGAGATTGTGAAGAGGAAGCAACCTCAACTGGGGATTCAACATTATTAGAAGCAGAATCATTTGATTCCGAGTTAGTTTTTTCCTGCGATTTAGTTTTAGTATAATTGAAATCTTTGAGGACTTCTGCCAGTTGTTGGGACTGCTGAGAAACCTTACTACCAGTATATCTAGCTGAGTTGCCTTTATTTTTACTGTTCTGATTGTTATTTCCCCGCATATAAGGGTTTTTAATACAACCGCGGTACGTGGCTGGATGTGCCAGCCCGCAGTTCGCACACTTAGGCGTAATACGTCCTTTATGAGTACAGTTAGGTGTAAGATGTTGTTCGCCGCACTTGCAGCATTTCTCAGTAAACCCACAGACCTCGCTGGCGTGACCATAGCCCTGGCAGCGGTAACATTGTTTTACCTGATTATGGTTCCTAAAGGCCTCAATAGTAACTGATATATACGAGATTTCCTTAATCTTATAAATTTCCTCAAAGTTTTTAGTTGGGAGTACATTAACCATATATAATGGCATAGGATTGCCCGTTTTTCAGTTCTTGAGCATTGCAGCCCTAGTAACAGTATATCCGTATTCTTTAAGACTATCAACTATAACACTATTTTCAGTATAACATGGTAATCCTCTAATGCAAATTTTCTTTGGACGCTGGTCCTTTGGGTGCAGGGTTGTATATTTTTTGGCGTGTTGGTCGAGAAAACTTTGGGTTTTCCGGAAATCACTATCATTCTTACAAAGCACCATCAGGCGCTCACCCTTAAGTGCGATGTTAGGTTTTTCCTGATCTATATCAGCTATTTCTTTAGCCAAAATAGTCCAATTACCTTCCAATTCTATATAGAATGGATTTATCCTACTTTTAAAACTTCCCGACGCGTTATCGTCAACGTCAGTGGTCACCTGCTCATTTTCATCCATTTGGGTATCCTTAGCTAGGCTAGAATATTTGTTTTGTAAGGGGAGTTGTGAGTTTCTCTCGTCTAGGATACGTTTCGTACCTTTTTTTTTGGTAGAGTAAAGTCGTTAAGACCAAATCCTGATAAAATTTTATTTGCCGAACATCTATACTTTGAAAAGCAAAAAACATCAAAATAAGTTGAATTAAGTAAGTTATTGTATGAGATAGGCTCCCTAATTAAAGAAAAAGCCTCTTGGCAAACAACTCTCACCTCCTGATGATCAGAGGAAGATGTTCCATAATCCATTCTACTCCTGGTTGAGTGGATGTAGTCATCAAGATAGGCGAAGAATTCAAGCATACACTGACTAACTTTTTCTTCATACTGGGAACTGAGATCTTGAAATTCTTTAGCAAAGTTCGGATCAGCAGTATTATCCACTATACTTTGTATAATATCACTTATTGTCTGGGTAGTTTCCACAGACGACATTTTAAATCAAAAATCACCACCACACTATTTGTTGAACAACAGCACGACGAAAAAGTCTATCCTAACAAGAACTTTACTCCTCCGCCGCACCGCATCCCGCAAAAAATCGAAATAAAGGAGCGTGAGCAGGAGCGCCCTTGCACCGCATACGAGAGCGAAGAGAGACGCGTCTGTCGGCCTGCATTATAAGCACATGTTTTACATAAACTATTTGCTACTTAATTTTACTGGTGTAATCAGAATATAGTTATATTATTCTTCTTCAGTGTTTCTAAAAGATTTTATATTCCATATTCCATCCAATGTAGTATGCTTGCAGTTGATTTTTTTTTTAAACACAAAAAGTAGAAAATTCTCAAGTGGAACAGTACTTTGCAGTCCTGGAAGAAAATATATTTATAATGATGCAATTTCACGCATTATCCTATTACAGACAATATAAGACATTTCCTAATAAACAGGTTTTACATGTTGAAAACGATCAAAGACGCACAGTGTGATACTTTACCTCACGTAAATTCGTGAATGACGAACTTATTGCTATTTATGTCTTCTATGCTAGATGTTAGCTTTCATTCCACAAATCAGAAGACTCTAAAAATCATAGTTTTCAGTTCTTGGACTCCGGGCTTAATTTCTTGCAAGAAAAGTACCGGAGCTCTAATATTCTGCAGTAACAACAACTCTAGTGTATGTACCTCACCCCACCTTCTCCATCCATATTTCTTATAGTATTTGCAAAATTTAAAGGAATTTCGTTTTCAGCAAAAGAGAATTTTTAGTATATTTTGACTATATTCATATACAATAATATTTAATAAATGAACAGAGCAAAAACATTAACCCATTTATACCTAGCGTCCCCTTTTTGGGACGCTTCGATTTTTAATAGATTTGCGTAATTTTCTTCTTAACATGAAAAATGTAAGAAATAATTACCCATAAACATCTTTAACTGTTACCGAGATATACAACATAAGATGGGTATTTATTTGCTTCAATGAAGGCTTTTACGGTGTTTATGGATTTTTCATGTTTCAAAATGGCGAAATGTAAAAAGCAAATTTATTTGTATTTTTTCTATCAAGGATCCCAAATAAATATGTCATAATCTTAGTTTGTAGACTTCTTTCAAATATGTATTTTTTTTTTAAAATTGTGAAATTACATGTTCTAGCCTACTTTTTATGCATTTTTGTAACGTACAAAATAGAGAGCGCTAGGCACGAATGGGTACATATTTTTAGTAGCCATTTAGGAAACAGTTATTTATGCAAAGTCTTTTTCAAGATGATTATGAAATAAATTGTTTTCAAGCCTCAAATACTATTATTCTTAGTTTATAATTAATAATACTTATAATGTTATTAGTCTCTGCAAAGAAATAAATATAAATTTTTTTAGTAGTTCATAAAAATACTAATTATAGTATATCATATACAATTTAAAACTTATTTTATACAACTCGAGACAAAACATATACTAGTATTATTCAAACAAGAATAAAAAACGTTGAACGTATGAAATGTCAAATTTGAGTAGCTCCGCCCCTAATCACGCCTCTAAATGAATTTGATGTATTTTACACATATTTGTAAAAATATTTACATGTCATATCTAATGCACACTTTCGGCATTTATATAAAATATATGTGCAAATATGGGAAATTTTCGACAGTAGCACCTATAATCAGTAAATTATAAGCATCAGTGTAACTTTGAGCCGGCTCAAAGTTACCCTGAAAATGCGGTAAAATGCTAGTGCCTTCTTATTTTGCATTTTATTAACTAGTAATAAATAAATAATCACAAAATATTAACACATTTACAACATTTAGATAATAATATGTCTGATAAATGAGTATATTGTTACTTACTATGAAAATTTAATTGGATTACAACAACTTCAAAACAGCATTCAAAATTAACTTGAAAACAGAACTTCACAAAAATAGTTAGATGATGCAATTAATTGCGCATAATGTTGCTAATTTATTTTCTAAAATAAAGAGTAGAAATTCCAGTTTAGAACCTTACCAACAGAGCACAGTTCTGGAGTTTATTTAGTCTTTTAGAGTCAAAAATATTGAAAAATAGGAGGTAGTGCAAAGTTACACCCCGTGGTTCAAAGTTACCCTGACTGACTGTAATTAACACTAGATTGCCCAAGGAAGTCATTTTGACTGCTTTTTAATTTCAATTAGAAAAACAATTATGTATATATTGGCACAATTTCTTAGAATTTTGTGACTTCTTGTACAACATATAAATGCGTTTATTAATAATTGTATTTACCTCCTCCTCCTTCATTTCCGGTATATATGCATGTGTTATACCTATAGACGGGTTGCACATGGCGTCACATGTCTGAAATCGCTTCCTATGGCGCCCAAATATAAGGCGAATTTGGTGTTCTCCATTTGATTTTTTAGACTTATTTGCACTATAATAATTAAAATAAGGAAGCTCTAAATTAAAGAGAAAGATAACATGTGCTTTTAACGGCAAACGGGGAGTTCTGTGCTCCACGTGTGTGCTCCAGAAGTTATAGTATCAGTCGTTGCTAATAGCAACGTGACGTCAATGCAAGGGGTCTATATTGCCCAAAAGCAGTCATTTTGACTGCTTGGGAAAATTTTAATAATCAAATGACTCTTATTATTGAATTGAGTAAATTTTTTATATGACCAGTTCGGCTCTGTATTGAAATAACAGTTTTCATTTTTTTCGACTACCATCACATGATAAATTATCGACGTGGGCGTATACTTGATAAGTTGCAGTTGCTCAATAAGGTAAAGTAGTATTTGTTATTCGGATCTTTATGCAGTAATACTTGTTCTAACAAGTTGTTTGTTTTTTTTCTTTTGCGCCCTAAATTCATGAAAGAAACGTCGAATAGAAATAAGTTATTGGAAAAGCTAACGAACGTAAGTGAAGAGTGCTCCGATATAGAATCAGATGCAACAAATTCTGAACTATCATCAGAAGATGAAGCGGATTATATTCAAAGTGAAACATCTGACACTGAAGATAGCGATGAAGAGTCGATCAGCAATGATGAAAATGAAAGTGTCATCAATATGCCCAGGAAAAGGTGTAGGGTGGTACGTAGTTCAGACTCTAATGGAGAAACTGAAAACACCTTTCAGGATACCGAAACAGCTGGTACTGTGAGGTCAAAATTTGACAAAGGTGGTATTCCTGGAAAGTTACCATCTAGGGGAGATGTGAACATCGCAATTTTTCAATAATTATTATAAGTTTTTTTATTTGAAAAAAATTACTAAAGATGACAGCACCTGTAGACATATGGTAAAATTTTTTTCAAGGTTTTTGACATTTTGTTTGTCCTCTATAACCAAAACAGTGTTTTTAGATCTCAAAAGTAAAATCTTTGTTCCAAGTTGATAAGCGTATAACTTTATTTATTTATTCATTTATTTAAATTTGAGTGTTTTAACATATACTATGAATACTAATAAATATTTTGATAAAGTTCTTTTTTCTTCTAAAATTGAGACATGTTAATGATTTATCACTTTAACAGAAGCAGCAATGTGGGGCACATGTGAACAGACAAGTTGGGGCAGATATGAACAGTACATAAGTGCCCCAATAATGATTCTGTGATTCTGTTCCTTTCAGTTAACTTAATTATCCATAATGTCAGTTCCATTATCTATAATTTTCCTGAAATAGAAGATATTTTCCTCACACAAAGTTGATTTTGCATTGAAACTTCATCAAACACATCTTTCAGCAAATACATAAAGAGCAACAAGCTCGTTTACATTCAATTGTACTTTAAATAAATTTAATGTTTTCTAAAATGCAATAAGTGTTTTATATTATTTTACTAAACAGTGTACAACAATACTTTTTATGCATTGTTAATACAAAAGTATTACCTTGAATAACTTTGCAAATTTTTCTATTACATTTGTTCTAAACTTGCAATGATGGCTTACTTCCATATCTAAAACAGTTATGTATATGATGCTTTGAATGGCGATAGATATGAGTAATATTTTAAGAAAGTAAAATTTTTAAACTGATAACTACCGTAAAATCCCTATTGTAACCCCCTCCCTCTTTCAAAAGCGAAAGAAGTTAGGGGAGGGGGGGGGGGTTATAGTCGAGATATTTTTTAAATCATTAAAAAACCCTTCTTTATCTATAATTTACAATTAAATAAGGCAAATACAGCCGTGGGAATCTTTCGTATTTTGGCAGATTTGAGATAAATAGTATGTAAACGCCCTCTCTCTAAAATATTCCCTAAACAAAAACCCCTAAGCAAAGTTTAAAAACTTTAATTTCTTTTTTTAAAATTGCTTCTTTATTTTTTTATTTTATTTCAGCAATACTTAATGAATCATCTAAGCGTCCGCCCCCAAAATCTACTTATTTTCATTTTATAATCTTTTGCTTAAACATATCACCCAGAAACTAGAGAAACATATATATATATATATATATTTCTTTAATGTAAATTTCACAGGTAATTAACTAATGATTACGATGACAAATAAATAACAGAATAAAAAGCATGTCAAAGGATATTTTTTCCTTGTGTTCACATGTGCTCCACGTGTGTTCAGAACTACCCCGCTGATGGGGCACATGTGAACAATTTTTCGAATTTATAAAACTATTAAAAAATATAAGAAGAACTATATAGGTGATTTTTAAAAAATTACCATGTATAAAAAGAAGTTCTATTTACTATACTGAGTAGGTTTTGTTTATAGAAATTAATCCAGTCATGAGAAAAAGCTATATTTATGCTAACTGTTTACATGTGCCCCCATCTCCCCTACTTGTATTTTCAAGGGTGTGAAAGGGCCAACAGGCTACGCAAAAAGGAACATTATGGCAGATAATCCCATCAGTGCATTCTCGTTGATAATTGATAACTATATTATCAGACATATAAAAAGGTGCACAGAAGAAAAAGGCCGCCGAATTTTCAGGAACGATTGGATAACAGCATTACCGGAAATACGTGCATTTAATTGGATTTTATATGCTCGTCGAGCCTACGAGGCAAAAAATTTAAAACTGAGTTATTTATAGTCAGCAAAGTGGGGTCCCGAATTTTTTAGAAAAACTATGGCCAGAGAAAAGCTTAAGGAAATCCTACGGTTTATTCGTTACAACAAAAGAACCGAAAGAAGTAAGCGCCTACAAACAGATAATTTTGCCTTTGTTTCGGAAATAAAGGACAAGTTCATTGAAAATAGTCAAGCTTGCTATTAACAAGGGCAAAATATAACAGTTGACGAGCAATTATTTCCGTCAAAAGCCAGATGCAGGTTTAGACAGTATAAGCCCAATAAACCCAACAAATTCGGAATCAAATTCTGGCTTGCATCAGATGTTAGTAGCAAATATGTTTCGAATGTTTATCTTATTTGAGAAAAGATGAACAACGACCATCATTAATGCTTCTCAGTGAACACGTTGTTCTGAAACTTGTCGAGCATGTACATGTACAAGCTGTGGAAGAAATATACATTATCACGACCGATAACTTTTTCACTAGCATGTCATTCGCGACAGAATTATTGGCCAAACAAACAACTCTAGTTGGGACTATTAAGGGGAACAAAAAAGAACTACTCAAAGCAGCCAAACAAACGAAGGATAACATGCCTCGTTTTTCCACTCTGCTATATAAATCAGAGAATTGTGTTCTTACAATATATAAAAGTAAACCAAATAAAAGAGTAGCTGTTCTACGTTCTAAGCATAAATTTGTGAAAATTGATAACAGTAATAAAATAATGTTACTGGAATCTATTGAATTTTATAACAGCACAAAATTTGGAGTTGATATGGCGGATCAAATGGCCGGAAAATATGCAGTAAAAGCTAGTTCTTGTAGATGGCCCCTCCAAATATTTTTCAATATTTTAGATTTGGCTGCTATAAATGCTTAGATCCTTTACAAAGAAACGACAGGAATACAAATATAACGAAAAGAGTTCTTGTTTCAATTATCAGAAGAGCTTTCCACCGAATACAGAGCTGTAAGACAGAAAAATTCATCAGAACATGAAGACCCACAAAGAATAACTGCGACACCATCAAATGCAACCCATTCTAACAAATGCAAAATTTGTCAAGCACGACTTTACCACAACAACAAAACAAATAATATATGTGAAAAATGTCAAAAGTATGTTTGCGGAAGATGGACACATAAAAAGATTTCCACTTTAATTTGCTTAAAATGTTCAAATAATAATGCATAGATTATTTTATTGTTAATAATTACTAATAACTTGTTATATAACTGTATATAATATAAAAAATATAAAAAAATTAATTTTAAACAAATTTCTTTACACATTAGTTATTCTTTCACAATGCAGTCATTTTGACTGCTTTTGGGCAATATAGGTATATACTGAGTTTCAGTCTTTCTAGTGTTAAGGGTTCTTACGCGTCGTGAATTTCAAGGCCAGGAAATTCTTCTGTACCAGTATTTTCTTATAGAAAATCTCTGCTTAAATAAGACGAATTTTCGCGCGTTTGATCTAGATTTGTATTTAAAAAAAAAAAAAAATACTGGTATTTCACCTGGAAAATAACGGTACCCGTACGAACCATGTAATTATGCATATAAATATTCTGTTATAAATATTTTGCAATCTGCATATTCCCGTATTTAGTACGTTTACATTTTATAAAATAAATACAAAAATTTCTTAGTGTAATTTTTTTTTTGGTATTTTTTCAGTTCATTTTGCGACATTTTAAAGTGATTTTGCCAACAAATTTGCGAAAACAAAAATTCAGGCACACATCGGTTAATACATATCAGGAGTGTGGAATTTTCAGAAAATCCTATTCGCGAAGACTTCTTCGTATGAAGTAGAAAAACACAATACATAGCGCTGCTCCGACGAGTTTCGGTGTGGTATTTATATTTATTAGCTCCGGTGAATTCTGACTAATATTTACGCTCGTGTCAGATTCGTCGTAAATTAAGCATAGCATGGAAGTAAAAAGTTAATTAGTAAGAATATTGTAGAAGGACGAATAAAAAGCAGCATGTAAACATAACACGACCATGAATAAAAACAGCAGATATGGCTGCAGTTATTCTGCCTTTCGTAGCCGTTCGGAAACCACTGATAGAAAAAACCATTATCAGGGCTCGCAGCGTTCCTAAAATTTTCGCATTTTCCTACCACAATTTTAAAACGATAATATTTCTTATGGAATTCTATTATAGCTGTTGAAAGAATCTGCCACGAAGAATTTTGATTTAAAATTCTGGTGGCAAAGAGGGAAAATTTTAGGAACGCTGCGAGCCCTGCATTATGTCTACACTTGCGAGAGCTAGGTAGAAGTATGTTCCTACGTGTTCCCCTCCCTACGACACATATGTAAGCCTTTTGGTAGGAAGGAACGCAAATGATTGAAGATGTGAGGAAAAGGAAAAGATAATTTCGGCTTTGCTATTTCGGAAACGCTGTTTCGCTGGCCTCCGGAGCTCAATATTTATGAGTTCCGGTGATATGTGAAAAGCAGCAAACAGCCGTTTCGAACCTACAGCGAGATTCTTCTTCAGTGTAAGAATTTAGCTGTAGATTCGAAACAGCTGTTTGCTGCTTTTCACGCATTATTTGTGCATTTTAAACGTTGGTTTACTGCTTTTTAATATTCCTGCACAAAGGCTTTAATTGCTATTTTAACAATAATTATATAGTCACTATACTAATAGAAGAAAGTTACTGGTACATCAAAACCAGTCCAAATTTTGTTTGTTTTTTTTCAATGGCAACACCCAATTTTGACAATATATTTTAGATTTTGGGTTCAAACTATGTCTAGAAACGAAATTTCAAATAATTTGGATGACAAGTTTTTGAATTTTAAACATTAAAAATTTAGAGCTTGTATTGTTAAATTACATTTGCATATTTTTTATTAATATCGCCTGTAATTATAATCCTAATGTGATGTTTTTTGGTTGCTTATAATATTAAAAAACACAAAAATAAATACATTGAATTTCTAATTAAAAAAAAATTATAGTATGAATTATGAAATTAATATCCGAAAAAAATATGAATTGCAACCTACCATTTTTTTTGAGAGATGTATATTGATTATGTCCTGCTTTATGCGAATTCTCAATTTCAAATTTTTCTTCAGAGTAGTTTTCTAGTTATGCTTAAAAAAATTAATATGATGGTTTAAGGGGTGCAGAAATTTATAATTTGAAAATATGTGTATATTTTATTCTTTTTATTGAAACATTTGAGCTGGCAATAGTCGAAAATATTAAGCAAGTGAAATGGTCCCATTGGAAAGAAATAGTACATTAATAGAAGTGATATTGTCATTCTACAGTATTTCAACAATCGAGTGTCGAATTTCCATTTGGATACAGCCCCTAAAATATGCTCATTTTAAAATAATTAAATTCTCTGAAACTAATAGTACGAATTTCATGAAAATTTGTATTTAGGCTAATTGAAGCGTATAAAATTTGTTTATGGTGTGTATTACTTGTGTAGGGGAAGGTGGCCTAAAATGATCCTGGCGGGCAAAACGATCCACATAGGTTTTCTTCCAGACAGGTCGCGCTATCTACAGGGTAACACATAAACTAGTTGTGCCAAGTAATGAAGAAGCAATGGCGGCATTCAAACGATTGCAGTAGTACGCGTCTGAATAGAATTCTTCGAAAAAGTGGGTTTTATAACATTTGTTATAAGATAAGTACTAACTTTCGTATTTATTTACATATACAGTCTTTCATGTACAGAAATATGACTTAGTTTACTTAATAGAGTAGGTTTTTAGATGTGAAGTGCACATGCTAACTTTGTTATGCTTCTCGGCGACATCTAGTTATAAGACCTAAAATGGACTGTCATGTTGCCGGGTAAAATGATCCATTATGTGGATCGTTTTACTACCATTTTATTGGCTGAAGAAAATCCGGTTCCGGTTCCTAGTCATCATGGAAGCCAAATGTGCGACTGCCTCAAACCTTTCCCTTTGAGTCCACTTGTTATCATACCTTCTCCAAAGACAACGGAATCAAGCACTTCGAGAAAAAGGAAATTGAATGAAAGTGCCATTTTAACGAGCAGTCCTTATAAGAATCAACTGTGCTTGGAAACGAAAAATACAGAATTGAAAAAGAAGACAAAAGAGGCTGCAGCTAAGAAAGTCCAATTAAAATATGCTAAATCTAAAAACGAAATAGCCAGAACAAGAAAAGAAAAGAGAATTAAGTCAAATCAAAGACGTATTCCATCAGTGTTGACAGTAAGCTACTTTTTTTTAAATTCAGATTTTTTGATTGGCACCACTTTTCTGAAATAGTAAAATTCCTCTTGTTTCCGCCTTAATTAATATGTCATTATATAAGGCGAATTTTACTATTTCAAAAAAGTGGTGTTAATCAAGAAATCTGAATTTTAAAAAAGTAGCTCACTGGCAACACCGATTCCCATAAAGAAAAAAATGGTGTCTAAAACCTATATTTGGAATATAGTGAAACAGATTCAGAAGATGAACACAAGTGTTTTTATTGCGATGAACTATTTGTCTCCTCTGCAGCAGGTGAGGCTTCGATCCAGTTACACAAGTGTCGTAAGTGGGCGCAAAATGCATTTGCAGGGATAGATGAGAATGGCGATATGTGTATATTTGCGATATGTGCTTAAATATTCCGAATTTTCGAATGGGGAGGAAATAGGCATTATTTAACTTATTTCTGGGTTTATTATGGGCCATTACTTTTGGATCATAATTTTCAAATATTCATTTTATTCGGTTTTTTTTAATTATTTGCGACACTTTTTTATTTTAAAATTTACATAAAATAAATTATGTATGCTATTTGATTGTAAAATTTCTTTTATTTCATTATGTATTGTCATAATTACTTTAATATCCTTTATTTTGCCGATAAATTTACAATTATTTTTAAATGAAGGATCATTTTGCCCTTGGGTGAGGGTAAAATGATCCTTTGGACACGTTTTAAAAAATCTATTTTTTCATTAGTCAATTCGGTTTAAAATATTATTAAAGTAAGTTTCTGATGCAAAATATAGTGTAAAACATATTAGCATAGCACCAGTGTTTTATTTAAACAGTTATGTTATTTCACAAAAGTTTTACCCTTAAGGGTGTATTAAAAAAAATATTTTTTCACCCTCAACAGCTCGAAATTTTCTGAGACATTTTCAGACTCATTTTTAAAAGTAAAGACATGAAACTTGCTGGGGTGATTTCTGAAGACATGTTTAACATGCCGTGTGATTTCATTTTCAGCTCAATTAATCAGAATTTGATTTTTAAACAATTATTTTCTCAGTATGACCATTTTTTTCATTCCCATATCGCCCGCTTCGGAAAATTCGGTTCAAAACGCCAACTTTGACAGCGTTTTTTACGGTATTTTCTGCATTTATCAAAAAATTAAGAAGCACGGCACATTATATAGTTTCTAAATAAGAGAATTTCCCAGTTTGATGCGTTTGAGAGCAAAAATGAATTTTAAAATGAATCAGAAAATAAGCAGTTTGGATCGAAATACACAACTTAAGGGGATCATTTTAGATCACCTTCCCCTACTTCTATTGAAAAAAAAAGAAGTTTGGGTTCGTTTTGATATTTAAATGGCCCCCTAAGCAAATTTTATACACATCATTTTAAAGTAGACTTTATTTCCAATCGTTTGGTACCAGTAACTTTCTTCTTTAGAAATTTGTTACAGAGTTAGTAGGGGTGTTTATTTTTATTTCCACGACTGTACAATGCTTATAAATAATTCGATTATAATAATAAACAATTAAATTTAAAAAATCAAAAAACCCGACTGCGTAAAATTCGAACTAATTAATTATTTCTCATCAATGTGAAACTATTTTTTTTTTCAATTCCTACTATTAGCTCACACTCTCGCTATATAGGGTAAAATCACCTATTATGGCCCATATACCAGTAATGGCCCATTTAATATTCCTACGACGCTAGACGCAAAACGCCCAATATTTGAACTTAGCGCAATTGAGAAGTGATAAAATGGTCTTTCGACTGTCACATTATGCCTTTGTTTTGACAAATCAACGCACGTCACGTGAACAGTGGCTGCTTCTACCGAAGCTTCCTTTTTTCCCTGTTTCAACTGTGCTTTCTTAGCAAGATATTTAGTGAGTAAAGTTGGATTTGGTGCTGTGTACGAAATTTCCAAGTAGGATAAACGAAAAAAAAAAGTTCTAATAACTTATATAAAGTTTAAGGAATATGTAAAAATAGTGGTGTTATCAAAATGAACTTATTAAGCTTAATGAACTTATGGAACTAATAAAGCATTTCAAAACTAATGTTGGCAAAATGATGGTGACAGTCTGTACTTTACCACAGGCTATATTTCATGTTGGTATCATAATCCCAATGGAATGCAGGAGCAAAGTCTTTCTAAAATGCATATTTTTGTGATTTTCAAGGGTATAAAAATTAGAATTTTGACTTGATGGTAACTTGCAAGATGTAAATACTCTCTAAAAATAGTTTCTAAAACATTTAAAATTCAAAAAAGGATTTAAATGCGCAGTAAACGTTTTCTATAGAATTACGATTTCTATAGAATTGTTAAGGATATATTGGGTCATCCGGAAAGTCGTGTCCGTTTGGGAAAATCAATTCGTACCGGAAAATTTTGCCCAGTAATTATTAGACATTAGATATCGGAAACAATGTCTAACAATTAAATGAAAGAATTTTCCGGTTCGGATTGATTTTCCCAAACGGACACGACTTTCCAAACGACCCAATAAAATTTAAACTTAGCATGGTTGTTATTTTTAAATCGCAAATGTATGCACAAAATAGTTTTTTTTAAGGGAAGAGTGTGCTGAAATAGTTCTAAAATTCCGATTTTCGTGATACTGAAGGGGCTAGAAACTTGACATGAGTTATGGTGGTTAAGATGCCAATTCTCGTCAACAATGCTTTGTAAAAAAAATTTAATTTAAAAGGATCAAATGACCAGTAAATGTTCTAAATTAAGATTTCTATGGTCTTGTTTGTAATATAAAACTTGAAATTTCACGTGCTGTTACATTAAAGACTCAACTCGCTATAACAAGAAGAATAATCGAGAGAATAACAAGAGTTATTTTCGCACAAAACTGTGTTTTAAAAATCGTAATTTAAAAGGGTGCAGGAGGAAAAGAAGTTTTAAAGTTTCAATTTCTTTGATATTGATGGGGCTAGAAACTAAAAATTTTCAAGGTGGTTATTAATAAGATATAAATGCTCATAAAGAACGGTTTCTAAATTTAAAAAGCTTAAATTAGCTGAAAAGACTCTACATTACGAATAACTGGGAATTGTTTAATGAAATTGAAATTTTTATTTACAGGCTACTTTTACTATGGACACGATAGTGTGTAGGTATCTAATAACTTATTCGCGGCATCGGATGATACAGTTTCATTATTTTTCCTTTTGGCATCAAGCTAAGCAAAGAATAAAACTTTAATTCTGCGGTTATGCTGTGTTAGTACAGCTATCTCTTTTTTATTTTAGAATACAGATAATTGCTCCAAAAGAACTGAATAAAGAACAGAAAGATCGAGTTGAGTAGGCAGTTGATGCTGTTAAACAGGGGCCGAAGAGTTTCAACGAAGACAATTTTTCAGAGCAAGAAAATAACGACAATACTACTTCCACAGCTGAATACCTCAACGGATAAAAGAAATCCTTGAATGGCCGCACAGTCCAGAAAGGAAAGGGAAGAGGAGATAGGAGATAATGCCTTTCAACCTGACATCGCAAAGATGGAACGAGCTCAAAAAGACAAGGTATGGAAGAAACGAGAAGAATTGTAACAAAAAGAAGTAAATGAGAGAGAAATAGCTCTAAAACGAAAAAAAAAAAAAGAAGCTGAGATGGCCAACAAAAGAGTTAAGATGACCAACAAAGAAGCCACCAAAATATCAGGGTCAAATCCTGCAAAAATAATCAGAAAAAGAAGAATCGACTTCGGTGGGCCATCACTAATGCAGTGATGGGCCATTACGGATGCAAAGCGGGCCATTACTGATGTTTTTGTACTTTTTAGTAAAACAAATCTTATAAAGGAATAAATTTATGTTCTGTTGATTTTCTTGACACGAAAGTCTTCTTCCATCCTTCCTTCTTATATTTTGACCATCGGCATGGGAAAAATTCGCACGACATAGTAATTATTAGCTAAAAGCCGAAAAATTCGTCCTTAACCTGGCCATCACTGGTGGTTTCACCCTATATCTTGTTCAAATTTTCAATCGTTAATAAAATACTTATTATTAATCCAATCAAGCTCAAATAAATTTTTTTAAACTTGTAGTGGATGACACTTGATGTTAATCCAGTTTTTTCAAATATTAATTAATTAATTAATTAAATTAATTAATTTTCAATAATCGAGAGAGCCCTCTTCTTGATCAAGGCATTTTAAGCGCCACTCAAGGAGAAAGAAGAATGGGAGAAAAAAAATTCTCTTATTAACCTAAGTAGGAATTGCCTTAAAATATTTTTTTATATTATTTGTTTGTATTACTTACCTATTTTTTATTATTTAATACTAGCAAATCCCGCGGCTTTGCTCGCGTAATATTTGGAATATGCCAAGTGATATTTATATGTCTAATTTTTATTAAAAGGTACTAACTAAATTTTAATTTTATTAAAATGTTTTATTTTATTTTATTAAAAGGTTTTTTATTAAAAGGTACTTATTACTTTTAGGAATAATTCAAAAATTACTATTTAACACACAGTTTGATTAAACATCATTATTACACTGCATTAGGCAGAAATGAGAGTTAATTAATAAAGCGAAATAAAACCAAATAAATGATGATTTAGAAAATATTTTGAAACTTTTATGCTCAATTAAAACTCTCATTTCAGTATTCATTTCAAGTTTTGAATTTTTTGGAAACCATCTTCTTACAGCTTAAAATTAACAATCTTGTCAAATTCCAAGTCCTACCACCTCTCTCAACATAATGGGCTATGTTGAAATAGGAACAGCCACCATTAATTTGCCAACATTAATTTTGAAATCGATTTGTTATTTCTAATATTCCACAGAAACGTAATTTAGAAAACTTTCAAAGGCCTTTTTTATAACGTTTGTTGTTCCTGTAAACCACAGGTGGTAGAATCATCGGCATAAAATATAGCCTGTGTTGGATCAGAGACTGTTACCATTGATTCGCAACTATTACTTTTATAATCGGTTTATATTCCCTGAAACTGCATAGAAATCGTAATTTAGGACTTTTTTAGAATGCTTTTCACACCTCCCCTTCACTTCACCCCTTTTTAATTCGAATTTATTTTCGACAGTCCTTCGAGGGCATTTATATTTTATAAGTAACTATATACCATGTCATACTTAAAGTTTCTAGCCTGTTCAGTACCACAGAAATCGCAATTTAGAAAGGTTTTAGCTCCTACAACCCTCTGGTGGTAGTGGCACAGACATAAAATACAGCTTATGTTTGAGCAGGTTCTATCACGAACAACATGTCATCATTATTTTTTTAATCGGTTTGGTATTTTATAAGTTTGCTTAAAAATTGTAATTTATAACGCTTTTCGCATACTTCATCTTTTTAAATTTGGAATTTTCTTTCGACTGTTCTTAATAAGCAGTTGCATCTTGTAAGTAAATACCATGCCATACTTCAAAGTGTTAGACCCTCAGTTGTGCAAAAAACGCAAGTTAGAACATGTTTTACTTTTGCAACCCACAGATGGTAGTGACAGCAACAATATAACCTATGTTATAGCAGGGACTGTCACCATTGATTTGCAATCATTACTTTTGAAATAGCTTTGGTATTTAATGAGATTGAGTAGAAATCGCAATTTAGAACGGTTTTAGAACGGTTTTCGCGCATTTTCACCCCTTTTTAAATTTCCAATTTTTTCGAAACTGTTCTTAAAGATCATTTATATCTAATAAATATGTACCTTGCCTAATTTTAAGTTGCAAGCCCCTACCGATCACAAAAATCGAAATTTAGAACGCTTTTTTGCTCCTGCAACGTCTAGGTGATGGTGATACCGATATAAAATCTTAGAAATCCTTCATATCTAATAAGTAGCTAATATTTCAAATTTCATATTTCTAGGCCCTTCCGTAACGCAAAAACCGCAATATAGAACGTTTTTCTCCTGCACCCCCTTTTGGGTAGTGGCACCGACATAAAACATAGCCTATGTTGGAGCAAGGCTTGTCACCGTCATTTTGACACCATTATTTTTCAAATCAGTTTGGTATTTCCTGATATAGTGTAGAAACCACCATTTAGAACGTTTTTAGAACGCTTTTCGCGCATTTTCACCCCTTTTTAAATTTAGAATTTTTTAAGAACTGTTCTTAGACACCATTGATATCTTATAAGTAACTAATATGCCAAATTTCATATTTCTGGGCCCTTCAGTAAGGCAGAAATCGCATTTTTAGAACGTTTTTTGCTCTTGCACCCCCTTTAGGGTAGTTGCACCGACATAAAACATAGCCTATGTTGGATCAAGGGTTGTCACCGTCATTTTGATACCAATATTTTTTAAATCGGTTTAGTATTTCTTGAGATTGTGTAGAAACCACCATTTAGAACGTTTTTAGAACGCTTTTCGCGCATTTTCACCCCTTTCAAATTTCGAATTGTTTAAGAACAGTTCTCAGAAATCCTTTATATCTAATAAGTAGCTAATACTTCAAATTTCATATTTCTAGGCCCTTCAGTAACGCATAAATCGCATTTTTAGAACGTTTTTTGCTCCTGCACACCCTTTGGGGTAGTGGCACCGACATAAAACGTAGCCTATCTTGGAGCAAGGGTTGTCACCATCATTTTGACACCAATATTTTTTAAATCGGTTTGTTATTTCCTGAGATTGTGTAGAAACTACCATTTAGAACGTTTTTTAGAATGCTTTTTGTGCATTTTCACCCCTTTTAAATTTCGAATTTTTTAAGAACTGTTCTTAGACACCATTGATATCTTATAAGTAACTAATATTCCAAATTTCATATTTCTAGGCCCTTCAGTAACGCAAAAATCGCATTTTTAGAACATTTTTTGCTCTTGCACCCCCTTTGGGGTAGTGGCACCGACATAAAACGTAGCCTATTTTGAAGCAAGCGTTGTCACCATCATTTTGACACCAATATTTTTAAAATTGGTTTGTTATTTCCTGAGATTGTGTAGAAACTACCATTTAGAACGTTTTTTAGAACGCTTTTTGTGCATTTTGACCCCTTTTAAATTTCGATTTTTTTAAGAACTGTTCTTAGACACCATTGATATCTTAGAAGTAACTAATATTCCAAATTTCATATTTCTAGGCCCTTCAGTAACGCAAAAATCGCATTTTTAGAACGTTTTTTGCTCCTGCACACCCTTTGGGGTAGTGGCACCGACATAAAACGTAGCCTATCTTGGAGCAAGGGTTGTCACCATCATTTTGACGCCAATATTTTTTAAATCGGTTTGTTATTTCCTGAGATTGTGTAGAAAATACCATTTAGAACGTTTTTTAGAATGCTTTTTGTGCATTTTCACCCCTTTTAAATTTCGAATTTTTTAAGAACTGTTCTTAGACACCATTGATATCTTATAACTAACTAATATTCCAAATTTCATATTTCTAGGCCCTTCAGTAACGCAAAAATCGCATTTTTAAAGCGTTTTTTGCTCTTGCACCCCCTTTGGGGTAGTGGCACCGACATAAAACGTAGCCTATTTTGAAGCAAGCGTTGTCATCATCATTTTGACACCAATATTTTTAAAATCGGTTTGTTATTTCCTGAGATTGTGTAGAAACTACCATTTAGAACGTTTTTTAGAACGCTTTTTGTGCATTTTGACCCCTTTTAAATTTCGATTTTTTTAAGAACTGTTCTTAGACACCATTGATATCTTAGAAGTAACTAATATTCCAAATTTCATATTTCTAGGCCCTTCAGTAACGCAAAAATCGCATTTTTAGAACGTTTTTTGCTCCTGCACCTCCTTCGGGGTAGTGGCACCGACATACAATATAGCCTATGTTCCAAGTTGGACTAACACCATCATTTTGATACCATTACTTTTGAAATCGGTTCTGTAGCTCCAGAGCTTACCTCCTACAAATAAACAATTTTTACCTCTTTATATTAGGAGTATAGATAGATTGATGACTTTTAAGTTGTGTTTAATTGTTAGTTCCTATCTATAAACACTGTTTTGATGAGGTCTATAGATGTCTATGAAGGTTAGAGTTGCAGTAAAGCTAGAGATCCTACTTACACAACTTCCAGGTTGTATTATATTTTAACGTTGCGACTGACTGTAAAATAGTCAATGAAACATGGTCTTCATTTTGAAAGACCTATCGAATGATATGCCACTCAATAGGGTGCGTAAATTTTTTTCGTCTCTACCGCCATTTTGTATTTTATGGTCGCCATTTTGAATTTATAAAAACAAAATCTAGCCTATAACCATCGGGCCATTAAGACGAATTGATAGAGACCTCATTTATTAAAATCCATCCAGCCGTTGGGATGTTTCGAGGGTATAAAGAAATCCACCTAAACAGATACGCGTGAAACACATAACCCTTCTTTTCAGTCGGGTAAAAAGTACTTATTATATAGTTTCATTTTTAATATAATTACGACCACAAAAAAGCTCTTTTGGCTATCCCACAGAAAAGTAGGCATTTTTCAGCAGAAAAAAATATTCTGAAAAGTATTATATAAGTTATCCAGGTTGCCTTTAAAAATACAAGTGATACACTTTTAGGAATATTTTTTCAATATTTCATTTTTTGTGAGTGACAACAGCGCTTAAAATATGGCTGCTCTTAGCTGAATATCAGGTAGCTAAAAAGCATAATTTTCAAAAGAACCTAATATTGCTTTGTGTTTGTCTTACAGGTTTTTATTGTTACAGTTTATTATATACTAGCTGACCTGACCGGCGTTTCCCGGTCCCGTGATAATATTCTTAAATGAACCTTAAATTTGTATTATTTAATCTGCCGCGTATGCGCTGCAAACTGTGTTAGTTCCGATTTCCACCGCCATGTGGCGAACTGTGTTCTAAACAAACCTATATCCAAACGAAACTCCGTTATTCAAATTTTCCGTAGGTACATTATTTGAGGGGGTGGTGGTATCAAATAAGAATTTGAGAAATTTGCTGAAAATCCTTTAGTTCTACCTTCCACCGCCACGGGGCGCAATATTCTTAATATGAACTTCCGAAACACCGAAACGGGTTCCTAGCGACTCCGATCCCGTAAATCAGACGAGCCGTTAATTCCCAAATTGGCTCATCCGATCTCAGCAATCTGATCCTTTGTTAATATTAATATTTTGGATTACTTTACTGTGATTTTCATCAAATTTAACAAAATAAATCAATTTAAGTCATTATAATTGCATTCTATTTCACATTACACTACTTCATAAGAAAATAAATAGAATTATCTACTATATAAATATCAGTTTTAACCAATCAGATTGCTGGGCTCGGTTGAGCCAATTTGGGAATTAACGGCTCGTGTAAATCAGGCGTGCTGCGCACGCTCTGAAAAATCTGTTAGTTCCAATTTCCATGCCCAGTTGCCGCACCCTGTTCTAAACAAACCTTTTTCATGGGGTCTAATTGCTATATTTAATCGAAAGTACTTCTCCTCCTCCCCTCCCTGTCTTCGCAAATATGGCACATGCAAAATATGTCTCGCTTGAAAAAGTGATTGCTTTATTTTTCCTTTAAAAAATCGATTTCACAGACAACTGTCTATGATCAAATGATTTCAGATAAAATCGCACGATAATTTAAAACTGTTAATTAATGTATATTCGTTAATTGCAGCTGGATTTCCAAGAAAATTACATATTTGGATTCAGCGTTAAAAAATACGCTTAAATGGGTTGATTTCTAATTGATAAATGCAATATTAAAAAAAAAAAATTCTATAGAGCTGCAAAATTGCCTAGTCTCTTTAATCACGTGTTGCTTTGAAATAATTTTGAGTCCCGCTCGAAGAACGCATGTCATTGCGAACAATTTTGTGAGAATTTATTTTGCGGTTTCATAAAAATCTACGCTTTTGGTGAATTATGAATACATTGCCATTCTTTTAATTTGGGGTTTTTAATTAATTTCTCAACTAATTATTAGAAATTTAACATTCTGAATCTCGGGTACACCAGGAGAGGCCTTTGACTTTCCTCACAAAAATTTTGAGCCTACGCGCAGTAGATATCTGATAGTCATGTTTGGACTATGTTTTCAAAAGAAGTCGCTACACATTAGCTATTCCTTCGAAAAGCCAAGACATTATTATCACCTACCTAAAACCTGTTGGTCCATATTCATCTTTTACAACAGCGTCGTCACGTGCAGGTATGGAAAAGAGCTACTGGCACCTGATATTAGACAAGGCTTACCAAATGTCCAGAACAGATGCATCAGTTTGTGTAAATTACGCGGCAGGGGATTGTGAGCTTTGAGGCATCATCCCATGATCTACACAGATGTTCAATCGGACTAAGACACGGAGAATCAGGCATCCAGAACAGTAGGCTGAACCCTGAATCATATTCCTGAACCTATGTGATTACAAACTGGGCTCTTTGAGAGGGGGCGTTGTCCTGTTCGAACAGTCCATTACCAATTGGGAAAACAAACACCATAAATGGATCGAAACTGGTCAGCAATGACATTTATATAATCCATAGTTTTCATGTTGCAACAACAGGGGTTAAGGCTGACAACGTGAATGTCTCCAATATAATAATTGAGCTGTTACCAGCCATGCATTTACCCAGATGCTTCACAGCCAATGGCTAATTCTGACAAGGCTAATTTCTGATCTTTCATCGACAAGATGTAAAAGAAATCAGGGTTCACATGACAAGGCAACATGTTTAAATTGTTCTAGTGTACAATAAGATGCTCATTTTTCCACTTTTACCGTAGAAGATGATGACGTAATGTCAGCATAGGAATCTTAGCAGTTAGCAGATTGGAAACAACGCTATATTTAACAAGAAAGAAAAATCATGCGTTAAGCATAGATTACGAAACACTTTGCAACATTTCTTGAATGCTTTAATAAAACTTCGTTATTTAAGGAAATAAGGTAAATAAGATAACTAAGTAAACATTTTAGAAAACATATAAAACATTTTAAAAATTGATTTCAGCAGTTACCGTCTATAGCCAATAGTACCGTTATTACACACCACTATTTAGCTAAAATTTTATTTAAACTAAAACACTCTTAAAACTAATGAAATTACGTTTCCAGATATTATCATCCATAGACGATTATGTATCCAATTTTTTGTGTGACCCTGTATAACATTTTATCTATATTCTACAAACATTTCTTAGTAAGCTAAATGCAGTTCAGCGTAAAAATGTATATCTCCTTTAAAAATCACCTTTAAGCAATTTACGCTCGTCAGTAACCCTTACGAATTCCTTTGTGTAGCCCTGTATATGAGCTATAGCATTTATACACACCGTATAGTATGCATAAATATAGGGAAACATAAAAGCGCATATCATGATTAAAAATGAATTTTCAGCAATCATCGCTTATGTACAGTACTTAGGACACAATATAGTATCTGAAATATTTTGTGTGTCCCTGTAAATGCTATTCACATCTTATTATGTATGAAATAACTTATATTAAGCCTAAGAGACGTATATAAATTTCATTATATATGAAATAGTTTAACATAATTAAAATACGCCGCAAATAAATCTCCCCCCCCCCCTTCCATAGCATTATGTAACGGAATTCTTTTCTGTGGCCCTGTAAATAAATAATAAGTATTCTTTGCACCGCATATTCTTCAGAATGCTTATTTTAGTACACATCATAAATGCATATCTCTTATTTTATGCTTGAAAGCGTGTAGCATTATTAAAAATCATTTGAAACGATTTTTTTCCATTGGCCGTAATGTAACGGAATACTTTTGACTTACGGAATACTTTGAAATCATAAAAAATGTCAGTTGAGCTATGTGCTCCGGAATGTTTCTGCTTTGCCCAGCATTAAAATATTCTGCCAATTTCGCAATGGAATGGTGGCGATATCGTTTTACAATCATGGCAGCCTACGGTGCCCATTATTTTTGATGAAGTGTGGATGTTTTTCTTATTACTCTGTTCACTTCATCACCGGTAGCTCACTTTTCGTAGATTCTAACTACCGCAGCACACAAATAACAGATCAGCTTATGCGTTCAAGAAAACTCCTTTCAAAGGCTATGATGACTTGCCCCTTTGTGAAATTCACTAAAATCTTGATTATTATCCTTGACAATAGCGCGAAATACCCCAAATGCTGCGATTACTATAAAGTAATAAAGTATAAAGTAACTGCTTTTATACTTTTCAGCGTTGGTCACGTGCGCTTTAGGCTGTTCGGAAAAGTCGAGGTCAGTAGTCGTATAATGCTTTGGCTCTTCAATGTATAATACGTCTTAAAAAATGTCTTTTTTTAATAGCTTATAAATTATTTTACTTTTTAAGAGAAGTTTAAACAGTGATAAAATCAACAAGTTTTTACTCGGTATTGTAAAGTAAACGTATTTTTTTCATCTGATTCAAAAATCCCTTCTAAAATATTAATGCAATAATTTCCACTATATTTCTATCGTATTATTTTTACGAGTACAATATTTATAATTATTTTTAAATCTTTCAACATAAATTAATTTCTTTCTAAAAAAAAAAAAAAAAAAAAAAAAAAAAAAAAAAAAAAAAAATCACGCGGCAGTGTATATTACGTTTTCAGCCCTAACGATTTCGCACGTTACATAAAATGTATATCCAGAGTATAAGTAGACCATAAATTCAAATTTAACGTAAAATATTTCCAACAATTTTAACACTTAATAGGTGTAGCACTCTTTGCAGTTTCACGTTTATATCCGAATTAAGGAAGTTGCGACAAGATCATTTCTGTTTCCCTATCAAATTTTTCTTGTTTGCTTTTAGGGTATAACTTTGCAAAGCGCAAAATTGTTGGAAAAAAGAAAAATAATAATGTTTTCATAATGGGTTTTACTTTGGCTGGTAAAGAATATTCTTTTGAAATCACTTTAAACTTTTAGAATTTCAGAAAAGGACAATAATTTATTTGTGCCGCTTATGTAGCTGCAATAAGTAACCCACAAAATAACAAAATGTAATACTAAAATATATACTACTAGCTAAAGCACCCGGTGTTGCCCGAAATTTTAAGAATTTTTGTTTTGATAACTTAATCTTAAAATTAAACATACAGTGTAAATAATAAACAATAAAATAAAGCAATAAAGCCATTTTTATTTCCGTTCTTCACTAAGAATGAGCTCTAGGGTCCTAAACCTTTGTGTAAATTATAATATGCATGCATACACACACGTATATATATAGAATAGATATAAAAAGGGCGAAAAGAAATTCAGAGAACCTCAAAATGTTCAAATATGCCACTATTTCCGTAATTGGATTTTTATCATGTTTCAATACGTTTTTCAAACTCATGTGGCGTTATATATTTACCTGCTGACTTCCGTTATATTTCCAACATGACGCAATATTCACCTTTTTTTAAAATTCGTCAAACTACTTATTTCATTTTCATTTTTCCCGTGGAAATCTTGCAATAAAAAATTATGACGTAATATTCACTTTTATTTAAATTCTTCAAACTATTTATCTCATTTTTATTTTTCACCTGGAAATCTTGCAATAAAAATATCATGACGTAAAATTAACCTTTTTTTTAAATTCGTCAAAAAATTTATTTCATTTTCATTTTTCACGTGGAAATCTTGCAATAGAAAAGTATTTGTTGTCGTAAGAATTTTATTGTGCATTTTTAATTCTTGGCAACTGCTATAACGAAAAATGTTTAAATTTGATAGGAAAATGCTATTAAATGGGTGGTTTTTTATTAATTAAAAATTAACTATAAATTATTTCGATTCCGGATTACTTGCGTTGCCTCGACCGTGTTTTAATACACATGTACGTAACATTTCACAATTCTGGCTTCCAAACTGTGGATTTATATAGAATTACAGACAGACAAACAGAAAAATTTTCATTTTTATATATTAGATAAAATTTCTGTTGATTTTCATCAGTTTGAGTAAGTTGTTTTTTTAAATATGTGAAATATTTGGGAAACCTGCCCTTTCAAAAAATGTCTGATAGCTTTGCCCATTCGAAAGTTATATCTGGGCCTAAGTTAAAATATACACAGGGTGTTCTTAATAGACATTTTGACAACAGAACTGATCAAACTGAGCAGTTTTCGTACAGGAAACAAGAGTCGCAATCTGCATCTACAGTGAAAAAAAAACAAAAAACATGCCACATTTCAAGTTGAATCCGCATTTTTGAGCACAACTTTAAAGAAAAGGAAGGCATTTTAGCTGCATATTTTAATCACAAACTTTATTTTGTGTTAATTGTTATGCCATCATGAGAAATGCTGTATATGGCCACAATTTGCGTCTAAACAACACTGAAACGGGCTCTCCATAATTCCTGCCAACTTCAGTAACTGACGTTTCATTTGGAATCACTGACCGGATTACAATGTACAGTCGTGGAAAAAAAAAGTAAACACTTCTTACTAACTCTGCAAAACGTTATCGTCGAAGAAAGTTACAGGTACCACGCGATTGGTAATAAAGTCTACTTTTAAATGATGTACATAAAATTTGCTTAAGGGGCCATCTACATATTAAAACGAACTATAACTTCGTTTTTTTCAATAGCACTACACAGTTCTGACAGCATAAATGAACTCTACACCCTTCAATTAGCCTAAAAACAAATTTTTATGCAATTCTTACCATAATTATTTTAAAACGAGCGTACGGAGCTGTATCCAAATTGAAGTCCGGTACTCGATTGTTGACCTTCTTGATCAAAGCATCTTAAGCGTCACTCAAGCAGTCATCGAAGACTGCTAGATTACAGGATAGCACAAAAAATTTCAAAATATCTAGTCACTTCTATCATAGACGGCCCTTAAACCGTCTATTTGCCATTTTTTAAGCATACAGTGGAACCTCGATTATCCGAGCTAATTGGGACCGCTAGTACCTCGAATATCGGAAATCTCGGTTAATAGAAATTGTGTATAAAAATTCGCTGTGCTCGCGAATTTAACATCTCTAAGAATAAAAGACAATAAACGTTTTTTAATGATAATAATAAACATATATAAAGTTATGTTTGACAATTTAACAAGTTTAAAAAGGAAATCAACTACTAGTAGTAAATTTTAAAAAGCAAATTGAAATTTTTTTAACAATACTACACTGTAAAAAAAAATCGACCAGTTTTCCTGTAGGAATCGGAAAAATAGTTGCCCTTATCGTACCGGAAAATTTTCCGACCCAGCTCGGAATAAAATCCGTAAAAAAAACAGGAAATAGTCAATAAAACGGTATTTTACGGATTTTATTCCGAGCTGGGTCGGAAATATTTCCGGTACGATAAGGGCAACTATTTTTCCGATTCCTACAGGAAAAGTGGTCATATTTTTTTTACAGTGTAAGTTAAATATTGAAAGATGCATTTTCAAAAATAAAACAGATCTCAAGATTTTTTTTTTCAATTTAATTACATTAATTTGTTAAATTCCCATTATTTTTTTTTTTTTTTAAGTCCAGATTTTCAATGAGTGGCTGTCCGATCAAGCCAATTTTGGAGTAACAGAAGATCTATCGACGTAATATCGCTTCTTTGCTCCAAATATTTTAGGGCAGTTGTTATTGCTTGAACAACTTCAGTATGACTTAATAGTTCTTGAATCCACAAGAGCCTGTAGCACGGACAGTGAACTAAAAAGTGAGATCTTTTTTAAGGCTCATTCACACACGCACACACACACACACACAAATCGGACTTCGTTATCGGCTCGGTTAACAGAAACCTCGATTAATCGAAGCTCGGTTAATAGAGGTTCTACTATAGTTCGAAAACTACTTGGAAGAAAAATGTGAAATTTTGGATTCCCATAAAGCAGGACTTAATAAATCTAAATCCACCAAAGAAATTGTAGGTTGCAATTCATAATTTTTTCGAATATTAATTTCATAATTCATATCATAACATTATAAAAATTTCAAATTCAACGTATTTATGTTTGGATATTTTAGTATTATTGCTACACATAAAATTAGCACATTAGGATTATAATTTCAGGATATATTAATGAAAATAGGAAAATGTAATTTAACATTAGAAGCACTAAATTTTGAATGTTTATAATTCAAAAACTTATCATTCAAATGACTTGAAATTTTGTGTCTAGGCATAGTTTGAACCGAAGATTTGAAATATCTTGTTAAAAATTGGGTATTGCCATTGAAAAAAAAATGAAGTTTGGGTTCGTTTTAATATGTAGATGGCCCCTTAAGTAAATTTTATACACATCATTTAAAAGTAGGCTTTATTTCCAATCATTCGGTACCAGTAACTTTCTTCTACGATAATTTGTTCAGGAATTACTATAGGGTGTTTACTTTTTTTATTTTCCCACGACTGTACTTTTACTCCGTGATGTCATTGGATTTCACATAACAAAAAAGTAGGTTTTTAAAAATTTCTTTATAATATTTTCATTTTTGATAAAATAATGTACTGAAATCCAGGTTCAGCTAGAGCGAGACACCCTGTAATTTGACTGAATAAGCGTATTGTGACCCTGGTTTCACATACCAAAATCTGTTCAACGTGATCAGTAATCGCTCTCTTATTTTGTAAAAACAGTTAAAGAACTCCCTGTATACGTGTAACTGGCAAAATGAATACCTGTTTTATATGGGGCATTCTCACAATCTTTTGACTTTCATGTCCCTGAATAATAATTTTTATTTTAATATACTTTTATGCGTTTTTTTTTTTATTTCATATACTGGGGAACATCCCATTGCATGAGATTACACAACAATATTAACGAGATAAATAAGTTTTGGACGATGTTGGGGGTCCAAACACCTGGAAAACTCCTATACCGTCCGGTGTCCCTGATGCTGATTTTTAAATTTGGAGCTGTCTGGATAAAATTGTTTCAATAAAAATAATTCGATGTAATTTTTTTCTGAAACTGGAACTATTGTTTTATATAAATATGTAGCTAAAAATTAACCTGCACACATTTTTAGGGTTATTATTTTTTAAACACTGTCACTGGGTTTAGATTCCTTACCATCCCTCTTCTAAAACTATACAGAAAATTCTTTCAGATGCAGCCACAGAATTTTTTCAAAGTTTTTCTTATGCAGAAGTATGCTAGAGAAATAATGTCTAAAATTCTTTGGCAGGAAATTTACTGTAGAATTTAAATCAGCATTTAAATATCAATTTCAAGCATCGTGGCTTTATTTGTAGTCTCACCGTCCCCAAGGTTTACTCCTGCAGGTTCCGAAGTAAATTTAAAAAAAAAATAATAATAATTTAATTCAATGTTAACAACTGTTTCTAAAAATCAATGAACATTGTGGCTATCACTTAGTCTTAACATGATTTTTCTAAAAATAGGTGGTAATTTTCCTTACCGTTCCGTCCTTACTGTCCCTTTTTTTACCTTACCGTTCCTTCTTTAACACCCCTTTAAGACAATGTTATATAAAAATTCTGTATTAAAAGTACTACATTGTTTTCATTTCTTATTTGACTGTCCTGTGGGTACTATGCAAATTCATTATAAGTAAAAATCTAGAAGAAAATAAAAAGTTACAGGGGTAAAATGGTAGGGAAAGTTAAACTCGCAAGTTTAACTTAAACCTTAGTTAAATTAAAAAAAAATCGCTGCTGACCATTTTTTCTTTATTTTGAATCATTAAGGCATTCGTCTATCAGATTAAAACGTTATTTTAGCAAGTTTAATTTTGTCAGATTTTTTCCCCTAACAGTCAAAAGATTGTGAGAATGCCCATATCTCTTTCTATCAAATGCTTTATAGTATTTTATCCTAAAAACCAAATATATCCATAGTTACAAAATGTTAACCGCCGTCATAATTCGTCTCATAACATTCAACGTGTATTCGCACAATCAAAATTGCTTCTCATGAAAGTGGCATGAAATACGGGAAGAGTCGCACAGCTAAATAACAAAAAAGGGTGGAAATACTAAAGCGATGTTTTATGGGGCATAAATTTGTTTTTATGATTGGCATCAGCAGAATTTTGCTTCCGCTTTATACACATATATATATATATATACTCCTGAGACCCAAGCAAAATATAATGCATATATATTTTTAATGCAAGTTTTTTTCAACAAATAGACATCAAAAATGATATTTTTAAAGAAATTAATAAATTTCGATTTTTAAATTTTGTTTTACAGCACATCCATTTAAAAGGATGTTCAGGCCATAACTCGCTTTAAAATAATTTTTAAAAATGCTAAAAGTATGGGAAAGATGGAATTTATTATAAAGAACAAAATGCAAGTATTAACATCTGCTATTAAAATTGCAAAAAATAAAAAAAAATAAAAAAAAATAAAAAAAAATAAAAAAAATAATAAAATAACATAAAAACGAAACTTACCAGCAGAACGTGGAATTCCAACTTGATTCATTTATTACGCCATTTTGTAAACAAAGTAGTTACCGTTGCCAAAATCCAAAAGCTGAATGTTGATTTTTGATTCATACATTACCATGCCAAACTGGTTTTAGATTGCTACAATGAAATTTAACGCAATAGAAGGAGAAAGCAAAATATCCATTTAAATGGATGCATGATTGCACAACATGATTTGCATGATTGCACAACAATATTAATGAGATAAATAAGTTTTGGACGATGTTGGGGTCCAAACACCTGGGAAACTCCTATACCGTCCCGTGTCCCTGATGCTGATTTTTAAGTTTGGAGCTGTCTGGATAAAATTGTTTGAATAAAAATAATTAGATGTAATTTTTTTCTGAAACTGGTACTATTGTTTTATCTAAATAAGTAGCTAAAAATTAGCCTGCACACATTTTTAGGGTTGTTATTATTTTTTAAACTCTGTCCCTAGGTTTTAGATTTTTTTACCATCCCTCTTCTAAAATTATACAGAAAATCACTTCAGCCACAGAATTTTTTTCAAGTTTTTTCTCATGCAGAAGTATGCTAGAGAAATAATGTCTAATATTCTTTGGCAGGAAATTTACTGTAGAATTTAAATCAGCATTTAAATATCAATTTCAAGCATCGTGGCTATATTGGTAGTCTCACCGTCCACAAGGTTTATTCCTGTACGTTTCGAGGTGAATTAATTTTTTTTTTTTAATTTAATCCAATGTAAATAACTGTTTCTAAAAATCAATGAACATTGTGGCTATCACTTAGTCTTAATATGATTTGCCTAAAAATAGTGGTAATTTTCCTTACCGTCCCATCCTTACCATCCCTTTTTTCCATTATCGTCCCTTTTTTCGTATACCAAGCCCCCCCCCCCCCTTTTCTCCCTTCTGTCCCTTCTTTAACAACCCTTTAAAACCATGTTATATGAAAATTTTGTACTAAAAATACTACATTGTTATTATTTCTCATTTGAATGTCCTGTGGGTACTATGCAAATTTATTATAAGTAAAAATTTAGAAAAAAATAGAAAGTTATAGTGGCAAAATGGTAAACTCGCGATTTTAACTTAAACTTCAGTTAAATAAAAAAAAACAATGGCACTCCGGGAGTGCCAATAGAAGTGAAAACTTCAACAATTACGTGTGTATTTTTTTAAAAGTCAGGAAATGTTTTATGCGTCGAATTGTGTAGCAGCACTAATGAAAGCATCTGGGGACACGGCAGTGCCCCTGCCAAGTCTTGAAAGCACAGCCGTAAGCATCTTTTTCTGGAAGCAACTCAGGGTACTTTTGACCCCCAATACCTTTGTGTTGGTGATTCCCAGAAACTTGAAACTTCGTAAATCTAAAGTAATGTGGAAATGGAACTAAATGCTGAAATTTCACGTTTCTGTCTTTTTTATTTCAGAAGATATATGAACTTAAACTTTCGCCTTTTCGACACTGATTCACCGATCATCAAAACTCAGAGGTACGTCCTGTATCCCTAGAATCTTGAAATTTGGTATGAAGGTAGTGTTTGGGATACAATGAAAGGGAAAATTTAAAAAATCCGGAAAATTTGGATAAAAAGTCGAAAAATAAAAAAACCGAGAATTTGGCAGAGATGTGATATACGAACCAGGTTTGGCGCGATTTTTTAACGTCAATTTGGCGAAAGCCCGTTTTCCAATACCAGTTACAATATATATTTTTAAATTATTTTCTATTGTTTTAAAAAGTAAACAACAATAAATAAACGGTAATTTCATTAATAACTATAGAACAAAACAATTGTACAATTTAAAATAATAAAATAAAAGTAAATGAACAATTTATTAATAAATAAGCAACAGTAGCCGGGTTACCTTGTAAAATAAAGTAACGCCATTTTGCTGTCAATTAGGTACCCAAGTGCGTATCTGACATCTGTGCCCCGTATTTTATCTTCTGTAATCGAAATTCCCGCCAATACTGTTGGTTATTGACCAGACCATCAACACGATAAAATACAGCGTTATCGGTTTTTAGTTGCACGAAATACGTAGGTCACGAATACGGTATAATTCAGTTTAACTGACGAAAAACAAAATAATAATTTGTTTTAGCAATACGCCGGGAGAAAAAGTGAGTTTTAGCTTCCTTCTTCTTTTGCGGATTGAGCTGAAGAGGGAAAAGTTCCTGTCATTCACCGCTTGGCGCGCTAGTGTCTATGTGTCAAAATGCTAGCATGTCGTTACGTTACAGTGTCTCGAAATCAGTGGTTTTTCCCCATCTCAAAAAAAGCTCAACGCGCCTTAAGAAGTTTTCACTTCAAAAAATTTCGCTGCTGACCATTTTTTCTTTATTTTGAATCATTAAAGCATTCGTCTATCAGATTATAATGTTATTTTAGCAAGTTTAATTTCGCCAGATATTTATTCCCGAAAGTCAGAAGATTGTGAGAATGCTCCATATATTTTCTGTTTCCAAAGAGAGTTATTATGGAAATATGTATGGAAATAATTTAGCCTGTGATAAGTGGAAAAAATTGTCACAGTTGATGAAGCGTGGATTTATCTAAATAACTGTAATAAAAAAAGATCGATTTATTACCGGAAAAGAGGTCAAAAAGACTTACAACTTTGGTTCAAACACTGCAAAGAAAGTTTCTCTAAATGATTTGTGGCGATTGCTGGAATCTCTTACAATGGAAAATTAAAGATCAGAGTAGTTGAGAAAAATGCCCAAATTAACTCTATTTATTATCAAAACAATATTCTAAATCCTATTTTTAAAAGAGAAATTCCAAAACTTTATCCTATGGACTTTAAAAGTGTTGAGTTCTACCAGGATAAAGTGTGTAGCCATATGTCCAAAAGCGCATTTCTCGAAAAATTGAAAAAAGAAACTGGAATCAAGTGTATAACGTTTACGCAAATTCCGACCAAGTCTCCCAGATGTTTCACCAATGGATTATTGTACCTTTGGACTATTAAAACAAGCTCTTGTGAGACGCCGACCCACTACGTTGAGTAGACACTGGAAATCTGTAGTGGAGGAATGAAACAAAATTCCCTTTCCAGATTTATAAAAAGCTATCTTGGAAATCCCCCTGCAGTATGATAGTCCATAACAAGGCCTACCAGATAAAACATATTAGAAAATAATTGTTTTAATTTATGTATTTTATTTTTGTTCTTAAAATCGTTCCCAATATGTGATACACCCTCTGAAGAAAGTGATTTTTTCTTTTGTTTTACTTTACATTATCAAGAAAGATATGAAAGTCCCAAGATGCGTAATCTTCAGAGGTAGTATTACCGATTTACAGGGACTTCGAGACCTGTCCCGCTTTACTACTGCGCGAGTCGTCGAAAGTCCCGAGTTTTCATGAAGAACAAATTCTTTTAAATTTCTTTAAATACCATGCTCTTCTTTAGTCCGCGGAACTTAACACAGTAAAATATGTTAAGACAGAACCTGTCTTTAACGGGAAAATTTTATAGTACTTTCCGAAGGAATCCCTTACAAATCTACCTACCCTGAGAGAAACTTGTCTAAAAGGAATTTTTAGCAGTTCCTAGTGACTCTGATGTTTTCACAAATTTTACTGTACTTTGTTCATTAAACCCTGTGTAAAAGGAACCTGTTTAAAACGAATTCTATTTTAAAAGTAACAAGAACAAAAAAATCATGTGCACAGCATAGATTATGAAACGCTGTCCAACACATTCAGACTACTATAACAAAAAATTCAGTTTACTAAGGTGAAAGATTATGTCTAAATGCACAATTTGGAAAACGCATAACGCATTTGAAAACACGACTTCTTCTATTGCCATGAATAGTCTTTACAATACACTATTTTTTGTGCAGCCCTGTATATGATCTAGAGATATGTATGCATACTACATAGTATGTTAAAAGTTAGTTCAGTTAAACGCATAGGACAGTTAAAAATTTCCTCTCGGCAATTTCCGCCAATAAACGGATGTTGTTGAAACTTACGTGCGACCTTGTATAGAATGAATAGAAGTTATACACACCAAGTAATATTAAAAAAAAAAAAGTTAAATTTAAAAACGCATACGACAACAGAAAACGCACTTCCAGAAATTATTGTTCGTAGACTTCAATACTTCAATGACAGTTAATTTTCTTCGATAGCCAAATTATTCTGTGTGTCCCTGTAAATGAACGATAAGTTCTATGCACACCCTATTCTATACTAAGAAACTTATAGTACACCTCAGTGATGTACATCAATTTCAATACGTTTAAAATTCTTTCCGTTACGCGGCAAACGATTTTCCCCCATGCACCGTCATGTAAAACGGAATAATTTTGAGTGTCTCTGTAAATGAACTCTAAATGCTACGCACTTCATTTTCAATACCGAACATGCTATAGTAAACCGCAATAACATCTATACATTTTATGGCAATCGGGCTATATTTACGCGAGTTAGAGCACGGACAGACAGACAAACCGAAATCATAAACACTTTTCAAATAAGTTCGAAAGTGCTAAAAATCGCATTGCCACTACAATAGAAATACTATACAATTATGCTTTCTAAATTGGAATTTTGATTCAGCTACTATCGATTTCGCTTTTTCAAGTTTTACTGCTTAAGATTAATTATTTAGTACAATAAAACTGTTAAGGCGTAATCGCAAGATAAGGAAAAAATTCCGTTTTAAACAGGCTCTCGTCTTAGCAGGTATTATCGTATAGTATTCGTAGTCGCAATGAAATTTGTATGTTTGGAACAGAAATTCCATTATAGACAGGTTCTGTTTTTGTATGGTTTACTGTAATTATAGATATGTCCCTATTTGGAAGCCACTGTCCGGCTTTTTGTGAGGATGGACTTGGCAATACTGCTGAAAGGTTGTGTGATAAGACTTTTTGTTGTAGTATTAAATACCACATTAAAAATCATTATACTTAGATATCTTAACTTGTAATTATCTTTCAAACAGAATAGTGCCACATAGACAGAGCAGAGCGCCATATGCTGAGATTCAGTGTTTTGTCCACGCTGAACAACCCACATTTTAGAAGATAAGCAATACTAGCTAGACGAATTCACCTGTGAAAAAGGATTATTCTTATTAGCCCCCTGATATGCTATTTCTTTTTCTCAGCTATTAAAATGTCGTCTCTAAAAAATAACGTTCCGTTGGATAAGCCAGCCGTAAAACAAATCAGATGTATCATTGTACGGTTAAATACTCTACTACAATTTTGTAAACTTCTACGGATTGCACATTTTCAATTTTTATACCATCATATTGGGGGGAAAAAGTACCCTTTTGAATGCAATTTGTTTGAAAACTGCATCTTAATTTATTTTTCAGATATTATTTTCTTTGTAATTTTTAGCACCTTTTGTTTTTTTATTGGAAACTCAAGTACTCCATTTTTGTAGAAAGTAAGAGAAAAATATTTGGAAAATAGTAATTACACCTTTTTGTTTCCATTTTCCCATAACAACTGAAAAAAAAGTTGCAATTAAAATACGTGCTTCGAAACCGGTTTCGAAACGAAAATACCTTTTAAAAAAAAAATCTGCAACCAAAATCGATGGCGTGGTCAGTAAGCGGAGGCTGAGGGTCCGGGTTCGAGTCCCTGGGTAAGACATGGATGTAATTGTGTTTGTGCTTTCAAAGTAATATATATATGTAATGTAGAGAAATAAACTTTTTATGTCTTGTTTGTGTTAGAATTTCTGTGTATAAATAAGGATAATTCGAGGCGACAGCCATTGTTGCTATAGGCCTCAAAGCAATATCCACTACGGTGGATTTCGAATTCCGAACCAAAATTGAAAAAGTAAAAAAAGAGTCATATTAAAGAATAAGCTCAGCTATCCTATAAAAAAATCGTTTAAAAATTTTCAAATTGAAACGACAAATTCGAAAATAACCTGCCCATAGAATTAACATTACGGAACGTGTGTTTTCAAGTGAGTGAAGAATCTCCTTCATCGGTCCCTGCTAACTATTGATTATAACAGATGTATGCACTCTATCGGCTGCTTTGTTTAGTGTAAATTTAAGATTATTTCTTTTCACTACAACATCGATCTTGAAAAGTGACGGTAAAACTTGTTTCTTTGTATCTAACTAAAAATTAACATTAAAAGATTAAATTTAGATTAACTCTTCGTTACACTACTATTTTTTTACACATATTTATAATTGAATAGGCAGAAAGTTACTAAATGGGATTAAATTTAGGAGATCTAGTACTATCCTTTGTAAATTGATTTTCTGGATCGTTTTGTAAAAAAAAGGCAGGAATACGACTTTGTCCTAGCTACGGTTCATTTTGTCATGACAAAGACAAAAATACACTGGTAAACTCAAAATTCCGGTTCGCTAAAAAAATTCGAATTATAATGTGTTAACGCAATTATTCAATTTTATAAGTCATAATATTCATGAAGTCCGATAATTTTTACTTTCAGCTTTCATTCTCATATAAAAATCTTACTGATTCTCTTTTCTCATAATTTCTTTTCTTTTTCTTTTTAACACTTTCTAAAACAAAGTTGAAAAGTGTTTATGCATTTGGTTTGTCTGCCCGTCTGTCCACGCTCTAACTCACGTGAAAATACTCGGATTTTCGTGCAATTGATAAACGTTAATTAGGGTCACCAAGGCATGCTTGGTATTATTCCGTTACATTCTAGTCAACGGGGAAAAATCGTTTGCAGTGAATTTTAATGACATTACGCTATTTCAAATGTATTGAAATTGATATAAATCATTGAATTTTACTACAAGGCGATTACTATAAAATAGGACAATAGAATATATACAGGGCTGATCAAAGAATTCGTATAATTTTCCGATTGCAGATGGGAACGGCTGAAATTTGCATTTTCTAGTGTGTTGTGCGTTTCCATATGGTTAAATTAAACATGATATATTCACTTATTAAACGGTGTAGTTTTGTATCATTATTCTAAATGTGTTGGAAAGAGTTTCATAATCTATGCTTGACGCATGATTTTTTCTTTCTTGTTTTTCAATAGAGTGGAAAGTATTTCAATTTTAAAATATTTGCTATCAAATATAACATGACAAATATATCTACCATTAACGATCCTTTTTTTTTTAATAACTTATATTGAATAAATAAAAAGAATTAAGCAATAAGATTAAATGTTTTAATATACAACTTTTAAATTAAAAAAAAATTCAAAGACAATAAATAGCTCCATATAATAATTGCAGTGAATATCTCCGAGCAGCTGTTTACGACTTCGGCTGTTTCTAGGCGAGCTACTTCTAGACACTGCGGATAGAGCCATCAACTTAGCAGCAGACGAAATGATCGACATTTTTGAAGAACAAAAGCTGCAGGAAAACCTCTCGAGAAAGCTAAAAAATAAATAAGTAACATAAAGCTATTATCCTCTTGTTCTGAAACAATAAAACCAGCATTCTTAGTGTCAGAGGAAGTGCTTAAGATGACGTGACTTGAGAAAACACAGTCTCTTGGACAAAAGATTCTTTTTTCGCTAACGCTAAGATAACAAAGTAAAAAAGCAATATATTGTACTTTAAGTATTACGTTGTTATTGTTGATGTGGATTATCTATTCCTTTAGCCATGCAAGTAGTAAATTGAATAAAGATTTTTCTTTCTTTACTGATGACAATAAGATGAAAAGAATTTATTGAATTTGCTGTTGGATGCGTTTTCGTTACTTAAGTGAAGTTATGTTTATTAAAGTTGCTATTGAATTTCGAACGTAAAAAAGTTTAGGCAGTATAAAGGAGAAGCTCATTCATAATAAAAAAAAAAATTCTACATTCTTTATGCAATACATATCCAAAAGTGTTCCGAATACCGTAGACATTTGACACGGATAAAACACATTATTTTTCGTCCATTAGGGGATATAGAGATAATTAAGATCAGGGGTAATTGGGATCAGGGGCAATTGGGATCAGGGGCACCAGGGGCAATTGGGATCAGATAAAACAATTGACCAAGCTAATTATGAAGGGTGACTAATATTCTACATGTGCAATTTTTTTTGGAGTGAAAATGTATGTTCCTGTAGAAGTAATCGCTGTTTTCTCAGAACACATAGAAAAGCGTTGTTCCTCAAAGTGAAAATGTTTTAGTTAGAAGGTCCTAAGTAAAAAATTGTCGGAATCTTGAAATATAGCTATGGATTTAACTTTAGAAAAAGGTTATTTTTACGAGGAAATGGTTACGTTTTTCAACAGATGAAGCATAATATAATCTGCATGGTTCTAATTACCCCAGAAAGAGCATTTTCGGGGATAAATAGGAACATAGAGTTTTGGGGTTAAGGGTAAATGGGATCGCATATTTTTATTTTCTATTTAAATCAAATTCTAGTTTAGAATGCATTTTTTAATCTTTCAGTTTTCAGATCCTGTGAAACACCCCTAGTTTGATTTACTTTACTGCACATTTTGTGTCAGAAAAACATTTATTTTACAATTTTATTTTGCATTTATTCCAGATTTTAGCCTTGACTGCGTGTTTTAGGCCTAATTAAACCTCAGCACTTTCAATGTAAATGAATTTTTGCTCCTTCACAACATATGATCTCTCCAGGAAGATGGCGAGGGGTGACAAAGTGTGATACAATATGGCAGTGGGAGGCGATAAGTTAAAACGTTGTGACGTCACATCTAACATATATAAACAGTCACGTAGGAATTGTTTTAAAGCAGCATAATTTAAGTTCTTTGAAAATATGTATCGTTAACCAGAAATGCGAAATATATGATAAATGAAATAATGATTTTAATCAAGCTGTTGCAATTAAGAATTGCAAGAATTTTATGCAAAAGAACACGATGGTATTTGTTTCGTTAGATAATAGATAGCATATAAATAAATAATAGGTCAAGTGCAAGTTTTACTCGCGTACAATCGGTTCCGTACAACAAAAACATTGTACAAAGTTTAAACTTTGCATTGTTCCAAGCGCGCTTCGAAAGGAAATCGCAAAGTTGCAAGCCGCCGTGGTCTGAGAAGTTATTTTCTAGATAGGTTTCTAATTAATATCTCGGATAATAACAGATATTTGTTTTCGAAAATCGTTATAAACAATTCTTGGATGATTCCGAGACGATAGGTATATCGAGCACCCCTTAATTCCTCCGCTGAGCGTCAACAAAGTAAAGCTTGTGTGTAACTGAGAAATGTGATTTCCTCAAAATTATGTGATTTAGGACAATCATTATAGTTTTCCTGAAACGTTTAAATGAACTCCCACTACTCGTAATTTTTTCAAAATTTTACTAACAGTAGATTCAGAAATAGGGGGCGACATATTTTTGCAACACATGTTCGACGATATCTTAGAAAATATATTACCTATTTTTGAGTCCGCCGTTAGGATATCTTTTGAACGATATCCCACACGATACACAATTTTTTTTTCAAGTAACCTATTTAGCTCTTTACCCTCTAACATTTTTCCAAAAATTATTTTCGAATATCTAATAAGTCCGGGAGCCTTTGACATAGGAAGCTCCGCCATCGCGGAATTTAATTTTTTTTAAATGTATATCGATAGTAAAAAGTTATACGAACAAAATTAGCTTGGTATGACTAGGTTTGACAAGCCGAAAGTAAGTTTAATTAAATTAATTATTATTAAAAAGCTATAATGTTTTACCGTCACCGTGGATTTTAATCACTCTTAGTTCAAAGTTTTGTGCTCTTTCAGAAAAACTTGGTATGACAAACTTTATTCGGCCGGAAAAGTCTGTTATATCTGTTTTAAAAACGCAGCAGGTGATAAAATTTCACATTTATTTTACTTGGAATTGTTACTGATGGCTCCTTTATTTCGCGTCTGAACGTTAACCAAGTGTCGGGTTTCCGCAAAAACGGTGAAACATTACAGCTATTAAATAATAATTAATTTAATTAAACTTATTTTCGTCTTGTCAAACCTAGTCATACCAAGCTCATTTCATCCGTGTGACTTTTTACTATCGATTTACATAAAAAGTTTTCAATTCCGCGATCACGGGGCTTTCGATGTCACCGGCTACCGGACTATATAACTGTGTGGATCAATAGCCTTTATAACTCCGGCAAGTTAAAACTGGTTAATTGGTCCTATCAAAAACTTGTCACTATAAAAGTTGTAGATAATATTAAGACAATTTATAATAATTTTAATTGGATTTGATATTAGGCTAATTCCATGCGAACTTGTCATTGTCTGTCACATACTACGATTTTCGGATACCAGTATTTTAGAACGGAAAAATGTGACTTATTTTATCGGAGATATTTCATCAATTGACTAAGGCGAAGCAAACTTTTCGAAAATAACGGCGGCCAACAAGTATAATGATTTTCAGCTGTGTGACAGACATGACAAGTTCGCATGGAATTAGCCATTATTGATATTTTATATTGTATATATTATATTATATATATTATGATATATATGATATATACATATGATATATATACATGATATTATATATATATATATGATATTATATATTATGATATTTTATATTATATATATTATTGATATTTTCAAGTTCAGTATCCTAACGTAACTATCGTAATTATACAAATACGTAGCACCCATAGTCGTCGTCTGGTCCGTCCGTCTATCCGCATGTAATAGAGCAAAAACTACCAAACCGATCAAATTTGAAATTTAATATTTAGAATCGTAGCAGAATTTTGTAGAGTTATTTCAAATTTTATGAAAATCGAATCAAAATTTAAAAAGACATTAATAAGAGTTTTCTCCAGTCTATTAAATCCTATCATATGTAATTAATTCAATGATATTACATGATAGGTAATGATTCTAGATTGCCATGGTGATGACGTCCTATTTAAGATGAGATCATATTATTTCGGTATTACTGAATTTAATATATATACGATTAATATATATAATCGTAATAAATTATGCATTCATGCATTTTTGCGTAAGAGTGCAACAGATATTGTGCAAAAATATGACTTATTTATAAAACTATTTATAGTACAAATGAACCTCATTTGCCACACTTGACGCACAACTTCCGACTTGTTACTTTTTACGTAAAGAACCCTAAAAAATAATTAAATGTTCTTTATTCAAAATCTATCAATTGAAACTCTTTTCGCACAAAATATGACAAAACTATTCTATTTAATTATTCTGCACAAAATCTTTCATTTATTTCTTTATTCAATTGTGTAAAAAAATGTAATATTTAACTTGAACTATACAGGGTGTTTCAACAAAGCGGTTACAAAGTTTCATGAGATATAGAGTACACCTAGATGATGGAAAATCACATAGCAATGCGTGGTCGAAAAAGCTTTCCTGGCGCGGTAGTGACGACACAAAACACAAGAAAGGAAGGAAACGAACAGGGTGAGAAAACATGTTTATTATTCTTAGTACAGTAAAAAAGCTAAAAAATAGGCACAAAAAGAGATACACAGATCGTCATCAAAGAAGGTGTTCGAAATTAAGACCCCGAGTCTTGATACATGGCTCACATTTCCAGCACATGGTAGATCTAATGTTCTCGAAAATGCCAGGCGTGTCCCGGACTTCTCCAGCAGGTGCCACAATGCGTCCAACAAGTTCCTCAGCACTGTCCAGCATTGTCTCAGCATTTTTTCGGTACTAACAATAATAAACATGTTTTCTCACCCTGTTTGTGACCTTCCTTTTCTGTGTTTTGTGTTGTCAATACCGCGCCAGGAAAGCATATCCGACCATGCATTGCTATGTGATTTCTCATCGTCTATAGGTATACTTCATCTCTCTTGAAATTTTGTAACTGCTGTGCTGAAACATCCTGTATACCATGTTAAAAAGAATAAAGTAAAAAAAAAAAAAAAATTGTAGAATTTAATGAACACTTAATCCTAAAATCATTATTTTATATTAATTTGTTCCTAAGAATGAACAAGTTGAACTTTAAATTTTGGTAGTCACAGTTTATATTTTAAGCAATGGAAGGATGCGCGAAATGAAATGAATAGATGATCGAATTTATGATTTAAAAAAAAAGTTATAAAACCAGATAGTCCAGAAGATCATTCAAAAAAAGGAAAATAATTTATAATGCTAAAACAATAGTACGTCTATTTTTTTTTCATGCATTTTTTCCATTTAAAGTGAGGAAAGATAATAATTCCTCTTATCTTTCTACGAGACATAAGACGTAATAGATTGGTTCAGATCCGACATTAAAGGGCATGTAATTCCAGATCATTATTTTTTCATGCCTAGTGGCAGCATGGATAGATGCAGACGATATATTTTGAAAAAGAACCTAAGTCGCGGATAAACGACGTTGATTTTACTTTATTACTAGTAGAAATAAAATGTTTTTCAATGCATGAAATATTTTTATGATCGACGGTAAACAGTGAATTTAAATTCTTTGAAAAGAAAATATGTTAAAATAAAAAATGGATGTTATCCAAATAGATATAAAATTGTTTGGGAATATCAGGAAAATAAATTCTCCAGTTCCTCGTTATATCTAGTTTGCTGCTGGGAACAAGAAAAAATAAATGCTCGATATGATCGTGGATATTATAAAACTAAGAAGGTTGATAATCTACAGGTAAATATTTTTTTATCTGACTCCAGAATGTTAAGTTTACGTTTATCTTCATATTATATATTTTTAAGGGAAATTAACGATATAGGGTTAGACTCATTGTAATAGATAGATACATTTACATATAAATTTCCTTAAAAAGTAAGATTAAGGTAAAATTTTGTTTTTATTGTAGATACAGGAAAAGAGCTGTATTGTCCTATAAGCGATATAACAAAGGCACACCACACAAGGGAGGAGGGTGTACTGTGTTGTATTAATTAACAGCACAACTGTATCTATAAATTAAAAAATAAGATTGAAAACAATTTTCAATTTCATAACACTTTAAAACAATACACATAATCGTGCAAGTTCGAATTCACTGAATTTTACGGCTTACTTGCAAGTCATTCATTCTTAAATGGTTGTAATAATTAGAATATATAAAAAAGATAAGGTCACTGTGATTCACTGTGCTTAAGTGCAATGCGATTTCGCACAAGTTCAGCCCTTTTTTGTATATTTCGCCCTTTAATATAAAATAACAAATATAAGCAAAAAAGGATTAGTCATTATGCTTTTAAATCAAAACTAATTTGTTTTGAAGAAATTGAATTATTATTCGTAAACAAAGCACACTATATTCATTGTGGAAATTATTCAAAACTTAATACATTGATCATAGTTCTTTATTCGTTCTTAAATATACACCACTATTATTACGTCAAATTTGAGATTAAATGTCTAGGGGTTATGCATATATAACGTTATCATTTTAGGGGGGCGAGGGGGTCTAGCGAATGATATCGTAAGATATCTTTTTTTTTGGGGGGGGGGGGGAAGGGAGTTTTGCTTTTTGATATCGTTATCATTTTTGATGTAACCAAACTTTTCTTTTTTCAGTATCTTTTTTCTTTACATCCAAATAGTCTGTTACCTTTATTATTATTATTATTTTTATATGTTTTTATGAAAACATAAAGCTATTAAAGTCATTAAATATTTATAAAATCATTTCATTCCGAAATTTGGAATACCCCAACGTTTGGCATTACTGTTCTTCTGCCATATGCGCATATAATTCGCTGTTAGAGAAACCAGGGGCATAATATGTAGGAAATGATACTTGAGTTTACCAGTAAAGGAAGACAAAGAATGTTGTCCACTGTTTTGTTGATAAGTTTTGCTTTTGACCTCCCCGGGCAGGGAGTGAGTGCAAGAACACGATATTACTTTTGAATGCATTATGTAACAATAAGCTATTGTTAAATACTTTAAAATAGTAACTTTGTTATAAATTTATTTCATGTATTGGTATTTTATTGACTTCTTGAATCCAGCTTAGGGCTAAGCTGGGCATCGTTCTCGTAGCTTAAATGGTAGAGCACTTGACGCGCTATTTCAAGGCTTCCGGGTTCGATTCCCGGCTTGGACATTTTTCACATTGTTGGTTTTACGCTTCGTTAGCAATGTGATAAATCACGTGTTATATATTAAAAAATAATATTCATTTTAAGGTTCATGTTAATGCTGTAATTTTATAATATTTGTCTACAAAACATGTTTGTTGAACATGAATATGTTTACTTGAGAATTGATAGCATTCGAAAAACCTATATGCTAGGTTGAGAAAACTGATGAATACACTACACAAACTACCAAAAAACATTTCTCAAAATCAAAGGCAGTGAAGGAACATTGTTTTTGTAATTGTTATTTAAATTTCGAAAATATGTTCGTTTCTGATGTTTCTAAAGATAAAGAACCCTTTTTTGGAATCGTCGGTAACTCGGAAAAGTTGTTTTATATTTCCATAATCATTACGAAAGGAAAAACCTAGCTTATAATTAGATTATAAGCTTATAATACTAGCTTTTAATTATGTTATATACTAGTTTATAATTATGTATTTACTAGCTTATAATTATATTATAAGCTAGTTTTGAAATTATATTATATTTTCTTAGATTAAGAAGCATTGGTCTTTTTTACAGTGTAATTGCCACTACATAAAAAAAATAATTAATGAAATATGATTAATTTGCAAACAAAAATATTTAAAATTGTGTATTTTTTAATACGTTTTTGTTACTTTCTTCTGTCTTCAATAGAAGAAAGTATTGTAATCGAAAAAATTTTTTTACTTCCGGTTTTCGTCGGATTTACATGTTTTAAGGGTCAGAGATCCCCAAAACATGTTGATACAATATGTCTGTGTGTCCGTGTGTTGCCATTGTACCATCGGAAAATGTATGAAGTTATGGAAGCATAGAATTGAACCAAATTTTTTGAGAATGTTTTTGGGGTATGGCCAGCAGGTCCTCCTTGAATTTGGAAATAATCCGTCCGAAGGCGGCGCTGTAATAGCGATTATTGAGCAATTTTCATTATAGTGTCATCCAAAAGTGTCTGATGTTATGCAAAAAATTCAACCAAGTTTCATATTTATATTTTTGGCTATGAGCAGCAGGTCCGCCTTGAATTTCGAAATATCCCACGCTTTAATAACGATTTTTGTATAATTTTCTTAATTTTTTGTAGTTTTCTATTTAAGGATATTTACAACTGAACTTGGGTTGACGGTAATAATTTAGAGAAAGACAAATACATTGCGATGAAAATCTAATGATATGTACCTTGTACATCGACGGCTCGTGCAGCGACGGGAACGTCGCATTCTGCTAAGCCGACTGTTCGCAAATAGCTGATGTACAACAGAATAACGAAAAATATTGATTTTATTAAATATCATGACCGAGATTAATTTTTTTTACTCCGATTTATTGACTGAAGGAGAAATTCAAGATAAAAATCAATGTTGGTATAGTATTGAACAAATAATATTGAAGCATTAACATTTATAACTACTTTTGAAATATTATGATGTATGAGATAGAAGAAAGCTTTGGGATTGGCACATCCACAAGGTACATTATTCTTAAACATTCCTATATTGAGAAAAAAAAATTGACATTATATAGAGAAACGTAAAAAAGATGCGTAGTACATTTCATACTCAGCACTTCAGTAAAAATGTTTGTGATATTATTTTTTTTTCAAAATCTAAATCGGAATTGATATTATTATTATTTTTTTAAATCTAAATCGGAATCAATCTATTAAAATCAATTCGCACACCTCCAAGATTTATTTCTTTAATATAAGTAGTTTCCCCACAAAACAGCCCGAACCTCATTTTTCATTCCAGAGCGGTGTGAATTAAAAATCTTATTAGAAAAAGAAAGATGAACGGAAGAGAGCTACGAGAAATAAAAGAACAGAAGATTGCTCTTTACGGCCCTCTATCATTAGTCTTATCAAGATTACAGAATAAGAACGCTCGTGAATTTCGTTTAGTATTGTACTCCTACATCTGTAACTTATTCTTTAAGAGAAGATCATTACTTCTTTCAGTTGAATGTCCTGAGAAGTGTCAGGAAAGATTTTATGTTTTATTTACAAATTGGTATAAGATAGCGTTAAAAGCTTCTGATTATTTACCTAATATACAGGGTGTTGCCGTATTCGACTGACAAATTCAAAGAAGTGATAGTAGGCCAGTTACCAGCTTGGCCTCCACTGTTATTCAGAGAATTCGAATTCGTGCCGAAATATAAAAAAAAAATATTTTTTACTTTATTTAATGACAGAAATTTTGACATTAGATAAAGTAAAGATTCTTCTTTTAACATTTCCGGTGTGAATTTGAAATTTCGAAATACAAATGGAGGCCAAAGTGGCAACCCTGGTAGGCATCAAGAGGATGAAAAATTGCCGTAGAACAAGGGGTCGTAAATCACTTAATTAGTAACAAATACAGGGTGTTTCATCCTAACTGAACTTGGGTTGACGGTCATAATTTTGTGAAAAATAAATACATTGCGATGAAAATGTAACGATATGTAACCTTGCTTTGTGTGAAATGTTATGACATCACGAAAAGTTCTGAAAAAACAGGATGCTCAAGCAATTGATGATATGGTATGAAATAATGGTAATCGCAGTCCAAAATGTGAAGAGTCAAGTACATACTGCTGGTGCGTATAATGGAAACTTTTACTAATTTTTTTTTTTTATTATCACATTTACAACAAAGGTGAGAATGTACATTAAAAGTTTTATTATAATGTATTTCAGTTTTCTGAAAATTATTACAGTCAACCGAAATTGAGTTAGGGTAGAACACCGTGTATTTTTTGCGACCCCATGTTTTATGGTAATTTTTGGTCCTCTTGATGCCTACTATCCCCCCTCTAAATTTTTCGATCTAATTCGGTAGCACCCTGCATATCAGTAGCATTACATATCATATGACATGGAAACATATCATGATTCCATATTTATTGTGTGGGTAGGGGAGAGTAGCCATATTTGGACCGCCGCTTTAAATGGACCGCTGCTATTCTGCCGTTAATTACAGATAGAGACGCCATCTACTACTGAAATTCTACTCATCAGAATAACGTCATTTATAATTAGAAAAAGCACGCGCCTTCCACGTGCCGTTTTCAGACAATTTTAGAAAACGTAAAATTAGCTGTTTTGATCTAATTTTTCCCTACTAAATGTAAGAGCCTACTTTAAAACTAAGGTAATCTGTTATATATTCATATGCATATATAAATTCATGTGCTTATTGCGCATATTTTTCATGCAGATTTGTTTGCTTTAGTTTTGTTCTTAGTCTTGAGATTTTCTATTTTAAAAAATGGCGCAGTTGCCTTAATTGGACCAATCTGAGCTGCTTAAATTGGACCAGATAAACAATCATAAATTCGAAAAGAAAGGAATGAATTTCGAAAATGACAGAGACAAACAGTCTGAAAGAAAAAAATCAGTGACAGCAAAAGTTGTTAAAGATATAGAAAACGAAAAGGAAAGAGTAAGTTGTGAAGAGATTGAGTCGCAAGAAGACTACAGCTACAAACCCCCTTCCCAAAAAATCAAAGGATCATTAGCAATGTGATCTCCTTTGCCAAAATCAATTAAGTCAAAGTACAGAGGGAGCCAAAAAACAGCTGTGTTAGCATCTTCGCTATATAAAATAAACATTGAAATGGGAAAAAAAAAAAAAAAAAAAAAAAAAAAAAAACCGACAAAAAGGAAGTTCTCAAAGCACAAAAGCAATTGGAACATCAAGCTTTACATAATCAGGGTTCACACGCTACTAAGCCACGCCCCCTTTTGTAAGGATTCTCCACCAGTAATCGCATAAAACTATCTTCTAGATAATGAATCGTGAAGGAAATGATCTTTATAATAATATTGGTAGTAGAATCCTTACAAAATGAGGCGTGGCTTAATAGTGTGCGAACCCTGAAAATAGGAGTAATTCAGTTGGAAAGAAAATGGTGGAAGGGAAGGACTACAGACATAAGGTAAAGAAAATTTTTGTTTCCAAAAAAAAAAAAAAAAAAAAAAAAGTTAAATGATTCAAAATCTAAAAAGAAAAATCAAGATAGTGATGATTGGTTTTGACTAATTTGTAAGAAAAATAAAGTAGCAGAAATGATTCAGTGTTCAGATTGCCAAATATGTTTCCATGTTGTGTGCGCTGGAATAATCCATTCTTGTGTAAGCCTTGCGTCACTTCTTACATGGTATTAAAGTAACTGGCAATCAGTTCTATATATTCTATTCTTAAGTACTTATAACTTTTATTTATATTTTGAATAAATTTTGATTTTATACAATTACTCTTAGTTTCAGACATTCGATTTCATAATATTTCATTGCTGTTGCTTTGTTTGATTGTTTTATTAATTGAAAACTTTGCTTTTAATAAAATTAGTTAGATTCTCTGCTTATTAAAACAGCCTAATATTGTTTGGTCTAGTTTAGGTGACTGGAAGTCCAACTTAGGCGAACAGTTGCTGAATTTGGACCACTTTCGAGAAATTTTTCAAATTAAAATAAAACTTAAGCTTTTTAAAAAGAAATTGTTCTAAAGATTTATTTAGTTAGTACATGAATATTGACCACGTGTAGTGATATTTTGCAGATATTCCAAAAATGAAGTGAGTTACACCTGAAAATAAGTGAAGTGGTCCAAAATCGGCTACTCTTCCCTAAGAAGGTTTTACATAAGTTGTAAACATCAAACCTATAATAGTTAGTTAGCCCCTTGTATCACCGCGTTGCATATCTGAAACATATCCAAAAATCAATGCTACTTATACAGTGGGATTTAAAAGACGATTTTCTTTTTTGCTGGCATATCTCAAGACAGCAGTTAATCCAAAATTTTATTTATCATTTGAGAAGTTTTGCATCGTTATTGCTACAACAAACTTCGTAAATTTTGTCAAGTTAAAAAGGTGGGAGACGTCCAAAAATAGATTTTTTACAAAAGGGAGTTTGCATACTTTACAATTTTGCATTAGAAAATTGATAATATTTATGAAAAGTACGAATTTTTCTGTTTATTAGAGATGTGAAAAGGTTGTTTTTAGTAAATATTTTTATAATTTAATGTTCGAAATTTTTAAAATTATTTATTACATGCTTAAAATGATGTATTCTAACATATGAGTAAATATTTTTCAAATCGAAGTTGTTGACTCACCAAGTTGTTAACAGCACCAAGAAAACAACTATGAAAGCTTTATGATTGTTTTGGCCTGTAAACATTCCAGAATTCATTTAAATAGCCTACAACCGTCAGTATGGAGAGAAAAAGTTAGAAATAAACTCTTGGTTCTACATATGGTTGTCACCTGATGAAGGTCTTCAATATTTTGAAGCTAAAATTTAGTGTCTAACAATTGCTGTGTCGCAAAAGTGTGGGAATAATATTAATTTGATTCTAAAAAGCAGTGTGTTGTAATTATTTTTATTTCATCTTTTTTACCACGAACAGGTAATGATAAAGGCAGAATTGGAAATATTAATAAGCTGTTTCTTGCCAAAAAGAAAAAAAATACAAATTTGTCTTTTGTTGAAATATTTCAGTTAAAATGCTGTATTTTATGGTTAATTTTCTTTTAGGTAGCTTTCATTACAAAAAGCTACCTATTGCAGCCGTTCGGAGGAAAGCGATTTAAAAAAATTTTGGTATATTTTCATCGATCATGACCCCTAGACCCCGAAACCACCCTCCGTTCAAAAGTTGATATATATATATATATATATATATATCTGATTTTGTCATACTGTAACTCTCGTATTTATGAACCGATTTGGATGAAACTCGGTGTGTACATAGTAGACACCAATGTCTTGACCGAGTTCGTTGGCCAGCTTCATCGGCCATCTGGTTTCAAAATGGCGGCCATTTAAAATTTTTAAAAAAATTTAAAATTTGAAATGTGGTACCAAAAAGTTAAAAATCGAAAAATATTTTTTTCTTATGTATTTGACCTTGATACAAAGATTACGGAGCAGTTTTTGTTTTGTCTATATCTTACAAAATGGCTGAGTTATAGCACTTTCAATTTCTAGCTTGGCTGACATTTTGAAACGACCTGATATTTGTCACGCGATAACAGGCGTATTTATGAATCGATTTAGATGAAACTCGGTGTGTACATAGTACATACCAAAGTCTCGACCGAGTTCGTTGGCCAGCTTCATCCGCCATCTTGTTTCAAAATGGCGGCCATTTACATTTTTTTTTAAAAATTTAAAATTTTAAATGTGATGCCAAAATATTGAAGATTGAAAAATATTTTTTCTTATGTGTTTGACCTTGATACAAAGATTTCGGAGCAGTTTTTGTTTCGTCTATATCTTATAAAATGGCTGAATTATAGCACTTTGAATTTTTAGCGTGGCTGACATTTTGAAACCTCTTGATTTTTGTCACCCGATAACAGGCCTATTCATGAACCGATATGGATGTAACTTGGTGTGTACAAAGAACATACCAATGTCTCGACCGAGTTCGCTGGCCAGCTTCATCTGCCATCTTGTTTCAAAATGGCGGCCATTTAAAAAAAATTTAAAATTTAAAATTTAAAATGAGGTATCAAAAAATTGAAAAAGATTTTTTAATTATGTGTTTGACCTTAATATAAAGATTCCGGAACAGTTTTTGTTTCATCTATATCTAGAAAAATGGCTGAGTTATAGCATTTTGAATTTCTATTGTGGCTGACATTTTGAAACGACCTGCTTTTTGTCACGCGATAACAGGCGTATTTATGAACCGATTTGGATGTAACTTGGTGTGTGTATAGTGCATACCAATGTCTCGACCGAGTTCGTAGGCAACTTTCATTAGCCATTTTTATTCAAAAGAGAACATTTAAAAATAATTATTTAAAATTTAAAATGAGGTATGAAAAAATTGGAAAATGAAAAAGGTTTTTTTTTATGTGTTTGACCTTGATACAAAGATTTCAGAGCAGTTTTTTTTTTCGTCTACATCTTAAAAAAAGTTTGAGTTATAGCACTTTGAAATTTCTAGCATGACTGATATTTTGAAACGATCTGATAGTTGTCACGCGATAACACACGTATTTATTAACCTATTTGGATGTAAGAAGGCATTTGGATAGTATATAGCAATGTCTCGACTAAGTTCACTGGCCAGCTTCATCCACCATCTTGAATCAAAATGGCGGCCATTAAATTAAAAAAAATTATATTTCAAGTGAAGTGCAAAAAATTTAGAAATCGAAAAAGGTTTCTTTCTTAAGTATTTGACTTTGATATAAGGATTCTGGAGCATTTTTTGTTTTGTCTTTATCTTAAAAAATGGCTCAGATACAGTAGTTTGAATTTCATTATGTGGGTGACATTTTGAAAAATCTGATTTTTGCCTGCGACAGCACTCATATATATCAACCGATTCCGATGTGAGCGAGCGTGTGCACAGGAATTACTAAGGTCTCGACCAAGCTCACTGGTTAGCCTCATCCACCATGTTCTCTTAAAATGGCAGGCACTTCACATATCGCCGAATTTGGAAACCAAATATAACTTTAAATAAAATCAGCTTGGATAAAGCTGACTAATTTCGCGAAATTCTCATTCATAAGGATTTAGTATTGATAAAAATTAGTATTGAATCTTCTATAATCGGTTTCCACTAAATTGAGCTTCGTGTGTTTGAATAACATCAGCTAGCTTTTTAAAAATAAGGAATTTGAAAGCTACCTCTTCCTCCCGGCACTGGCCGGAAGGACTTTTTAATTTCTTCTGGGCACTAGTTGCTGAAACGACAGTTTAGGCTTTACTATGGACGCCCGAAAAGTTTTTGATTTCTGTTTGTCTGTTCCATGATAACTGCCGCAAAAAGCATTCATTAGTTTGCAATTAGGCAGGTAGTGAAGTATCCATATTTAGCTGCATAGTTTAATGGTTAAAATTAGCTCATTCGTTCGAAAAAAATAGAACATTTCTTTTCATGTCATAATACTTTTCTATGGCAATTCAGCCGATTCACTGAAAAGAAAATGGCACATTTGAATAAGCGATTTAAACGTAAACTTATAAAGGCTGAATTTTCGATTTTCGATATAGAGGCCTCAAATACGTCTAATCGCTTTGAAAATTTTCCAATATATTCAGTAGAATTTCGAAATTAATTATTTAATTGATTGAGAAATTTCATGCATGAGTTTGAGAAATATAAGTATTTTTTCTCCTTTCTCACAAATTTTCCATCGCATTTCTTTTTTTCCTCTCTTTTATTTCTTTCTTTCTTTCTAATCGATGACCAGGCCCCTACCTGCCGGGTTGCCCCAGCTTAACGGGTTTAGTACCTGACATCGGGGCGAGTGACCGCCTTATCGCCGCGAGCGGCAATAAACCTGACATCGTTGCCTCGATCGTCATCCTATTTGCAGCGCTTACTGCTCGTTTGTCTATACTTTGTTTTGCCGGTTACTTAACGCTATATCCTGTCGTTTGGCACCTGCACATTGCTACTTAAGTTGGTCTCGTAATTTAGAACCTTGATCAGATGACGAGACCTTCATCTAGCAAGGCACCTCCAGAGGTATAATTCACAGGTAACTAGGAGGACTTTGCACCCACGACGGATTTTACATGCACCAGGTGCCATTAGCGTACATGACTCCTCTCTTTTATTTAACCGTTGACTGGTAACCGTATTTCAAAGCGCATGAAAAAAAATATCGCACTCTCCTGATACAGTATTTTTTTTTTTTTTTTTTAGCAAAATAGCTTACTTTCGAGTGATTTGTGTGTGCTTTTTCTTTTGAAATGAATGAGAATTTATTTGGATAAAACCTTTCTTTTAAATATATTCTATAATGATCACCAAAACGAGTTTTCCAAACTAAAATTATAAAAAACTTGGACGTGTAAATTAGATGCAAGTCTCGTAAGAGGAGTTAACATTTGTATAAGAATATTTGTCAAACAATGATTTGTAACAGATGCTGATTTTTCGTGGTTTCCTAAAACAGTCAAATCGTGTTCAGGACATCCATCAAAAAAGGAAGTCGAAAATTTGCACGATTTTGATCCTTTTTTCTTATATATAGGAAGAATGTAAAAATAAAGTAAATTGAATAATTAGTAATATAAATTAACTCATTAAAAAACCAAACTCGATCTTTTTTTTTTTTTACAAAAACCTATTAATTAGTAAGTTATTTTAATGTCAAAATTCCTCATCGGATGGCGCCAACATTGTGACTTCCCAGATACATCCCATGGAATGTCATCCTAGGAGGATGCTCCAAAGGACGTACCCAGGAGTTCAATCCCGAGGAAGCCCTAAAAGTCTCTTCCTCAGGAACTTTTGATTGCGTCATTGTAGTATCAGGAGGAATTTGAAATAACTTGGAGCTTCTGAGAACGTCTTTAGGAGATTTGGCCCCATATGGGTCCGAGCAAAATCTAAATTGTCGTTCCTGGTTATGTTAGGTCAGTTTGCTTTAAAATAGCGATTCACTAAATTGATGCTCGCAAATTAACCATTTTTATTGGAAACTTTTAATAGGAAAAAAATAGGGAAAATAATAATTTAAAATTTCAACTGTTACTTATATTTACTTGTTACCACCTTTATCACTTTTACCACATTTCAGTTTAAATTATTAAATTAGGTCTTTTTAACACTTTAAAACAAAGTTGAAAAGTGTTCATGGATTAAGTTTGTATGTCCGTCCGTCTGTCGGTGCTGTAACTCGTGTAAATGTAGTCCGATTGTCATGAAATTCACAGAAGTTATTGGGTATCATTATGGCATGTTCTCTAATGAAAATGAAGTGTGTAGCATTTATGGTTCATTTACAAAGACACCCAAAAGAATTCCGTTACAATACAGTCTAAAGGGGGCAAAAAGTTTGCAGTGTATTTTAATGATATTATACTATTTTAAACGTACTGTAGTTCGCTTACTGTAGAATATAGTGTGCAGAGAACTTATCGCTCATTTGCAAAGACACACAAAAGAATTTGGTTACAGAACAATAATTGAACTGTTGAATTTTATTAACAATAGTTGCCGGAAGTACGTTTTCAGTTGTAGTACGCGTTTTGAAATTGAACTATTTTTTTTAATATTACTTGGGGTGTATAAATTATACGTATCATATACAGGGCTGCACAAAAATTCTGAAGAACATTTCCGTTTATTCACGAAAAGTGCTGAATGAAATTTTTTTACTGTACTATTCGTTTAACTAAACTAACTTTTAACATACTAAGTCGTATCTCGTATACATACAAATCTATAGTTACATAGAGGGCTACACACACACATGCACTCACAAAAAATAAAATCGGATATTTTTCCGACAATTGATGCTAATAGCAGAAATTGGGTTTTTAAATGCGTTATGCGTTTTTCAAATTGTTTGTTTAGACATCATCTTTCACGTTAATCAAGTGTGAAGCTTTGTTACTGTATTCTGAATGTGTCAGAAAGTGTTACATAATCTATGCTAAACGCATGATTTTTCGCTTTTGTTATTTCATAACGTCGACAAATGAAAATATGAGAATAAATACGGCAAGTAAAAAATAAAGAGAAATCCCCCCCAGAGAATAATCTCACATATCTTAAATATACTCCAGAAAGTCTAAATAGATGGGAGCAGAGGAACTAGGATTTTGAAAGGCACTGGATGTTGTGAAATGATCTAGCCTTAATGATTGCTAAAATATTTCAAACTCTTATGTTAATATTTACCGAAGAATATGTTTAATGGAAATTTTGGAAGGACAAGTCTTTTTAAAATAAGCTTAAATTAAAACGGAATTTGTTGGGAATAAATAAAATGCATTTATCTTCGTCAAAGTATTGAATAATAATAATAAAAAAAATCAGCTATTACAATATAGTATAATCTTTACTTTTATCTTATCATTTTTTTAATCTACAAATCTTTTATTTTTTCTTCGTTCTTTTTAAGAGATTTGTTTATAAAAGCTACAAGAATAAATCATTATATCTCTAACTTAAAAATATCAATTTCGAAATAAATAAATTTATGTCTGTACAAAGATATCTGTTTTATTAATTCTAGTTTTCTGACACAATTTAGAAAGAAGTAAAATTCACATTTTATTGGTAAATAGGAAATTTCCACAGCTAATATGACATAATCCTCAACGGTATCCACACATTTTAAACCAGAGTATTAATAAAAAGTATTTAAAGAGTAATGAAATGACGCAGTTTCTTTTTCCTTGATGTTCTAATCCATAGATCTTTTATAAATAAATATAATAGCAGTACTAGTAATATGTCTATGTTTTAATCCGAGCACACGGAATGAAAGGCTGTTGAAAATCATGCAATATTTTTAGCAACGTTTCTTGAGTAAACCTTCGGATATTTCAAATACAGTTTACCGCTTTAATGCTTTTATATTAAAATCCCAATATTTTATAAAGGAATAACTGTGAATTACTGAGTTTTACTGAAAAATATTAATGCATTTCTTGATTCATGAAAATTCAAGAATTATCAAAAATAGATATTTGTGAAGCACCTTATCCAAATTTTTCATTATTATTAAATTTTTCAATAGGAATTACAGAATTTAAATCTTCTAAATGCTATGCCTGCCTACAAATGAGTCGTAAAGCCTTTTAACTAAGGGAAAAAATTCTTTGAATGATTTATTTATGTTCATTTGTTACTACAAACAGGTTACTTTTCAGATTAAATTGCTAAACTCGTGCGATTTATTTTCTAATGTCAATAAATGGAAATGGATAGAAGATATACGAAAAGTAAAAAATAAAAATAAATCTCTGGAGAATAATCTCACACGTCTAAAATATACTCTAGAAAATCTAAATGGATGATAAACAGAAACTAGGATTTCGAAAAACACTTGGATTTTGCGAAACGATCCAGCCTTAATGATTGCTTAAAGATTTCGAAGTGTTATCTGAATATTTAACAAAGGGTATGTTAAATGGAAGCTGTTAAAGGGCAAGTTTCTTGGAAATAAACTCAAAGTAAAACAGTTTCTGTTGGAAGTAAATAAAATTACAGTTGCATCTTCTCTAATATAAGTATTGAATAAAAAATTATTCATCTGGCACATTTGAATTTCGATTTTATTCTTTCTTTTTTATAAACCAGTTTTTTTTTCATCATTTCCTCAGTTGTTGAATTTTAAAGATAAAAAGATTAAAAAATATTTTAGATTTTGACATAAGAAGTTTTGAAAATTTTATCTGTAATGAAATAATTATTTTATTCGTTTAGTTTATTGCCGTAATTTAGCAAAAATTAACATTCAGATCGTAATATGAACCATCAAATACATTTTATAGCCAATAAGAACGAAAAAACCATGCGACCTGCATGGATTATGAAACATTTTCTAACACTTTCAGAATACTGCATATCAATAGTTGAAAAAGCATCAGAATATTTTTTGTTTATCCCTGTATATGATCGATAGATTGGAATTTATACTAAATAGTATGCTAAAAGTTGTTTAATTAAAAGCATAGCACAGTTTAAAATTTCCCTTAAGCAATTTCCGTCAATAAACGAAAAGATACTCTATATATATAATTTTTTTTAATTAATTTTTCAATTAATTTTCAGCCGTGAAATTACTCTCGAAATTATTGAATATATAATACGTAATTTATCACATTGTTAACTAACCGTAGAACCAACAATGTGAAAAATGTCCAAGCCGGGAATCGAACCCGGAACCCTTCGAATAGCGCAAGTCTTGTGCAAGCTGTAGAAGTCTTATGCTAAAGTTGTAGCCTTACCAACATATGTGAGTGAGAGATGCTAAGCTTGATATCATCCTCGTAGCTTAAAATGGTAGAGCACTTGGAATGCTATTCCGAGGGTTCCGGGTTCGATTCCCGACTTGGACATTTTTCACATTGTTGGTTCTACGCTTCGTTAGCAATGTGATAAATCACGCATTATATATTCAGTACTCTATATACTTTGTGTATCCCTGTATAGGATATATAAAATTTATACAAATCAAGTAATAGGCTAAAAAACAGTTAAATTTTAAAACGCGTTCCACAACTGAAAAGCACTGCCAGCAATTCTTCTTCATAGGCAGTACTGTAGAAAAGTACTTTTGTTTGTCCCTATAAATAAATGATAAATTATATGCACACCAGATTCTACAGTAAACGCTTGTTCCTCAGGTATATATATAAATATAATTTTCAATATGTCTAAAACTGTGTAATATCTTTAAAATACACCTGAAATGATTTTTCTCCGTAGACCGTAATTCTTTTGAGTGTCCCTGTAAAATAACCGTAAGCGCTACATACATAATTTTCAATTCTGAGCATACCATAATAAACCTCAATAACATATATCAATTCCATGGTAATCGCAATACATTTAGGAGAGTTAGAGCATGGACAGACGGACAGACAAACCCAATTCATAAACATTTTTCAACTTTGCAGGAAAGTGTTAAAAATGACAATGTCATTGATATAACATAAAATATATTTCCGTTTCTAAATTTGGTAAAGTCTTGCTAAAATTACATTAAAATTGCGTATTTTATTTTTATTATATGTAGTTATATTTTTCATTAAACGTAAAATATGAAACGATTAAATAAGATACTTGTACCCAATATGGACAATGCTCTCAATATGGACACCCCTAATATCTTTAAAAGCAACAATTTTTATCGAGAGATGGCGCTACATGTCCGTGAAGAAAAGCAGTTGAAAAGATAATTAAGCCTGGAAAGTACAAAAAAGCGCGCTGTTCGCCATTTGGAAAAAAAAACTTGTTTCGAGCCGTGCTGATCGTAATTACAGGTAAGTTTAAATTCTTAGATTAGATATGGTAAAATTACTTTAAATAATGAAAAGTGGAGTGTTTTAGAAAGCTGATAAAACATATTTTCGATCGCTATTGCATATATTGCTTAAAAGTGTTTTCTTTGTTTATTTATTACAAGATTTAGTAAAACAATGCCCGATTCCCAATACGGACACCTTATGTCCATATTAGAAATATAGCAACTGAATCTTCAGATTCACAAATTTGTAAAATATCTGTTTAATGTCATTTGAACAATCCTCCAAGAAACCTCCTCCAAGAAAAAAATCCTCCAAAAAGCCCTTGCAGAAAAATCAAAAGAAGCCTCAACGCAGTAGGATTTCTGTTGGCGAAATTGCAGGTACCAGCGGTATGACTTCCTCAACAAAGGAGCTGGTACTGCTTCTTATGCAGTATTGATGCTGTTGCAGACATGCGGCTATGCATCACATGCGGCAGATATGTCCATGAGGACTGTGTGGGACTTACCGCCCATGATGAAGAAGTTTTTATTTGTCCATCCTGTGAGGAGTGAGTAATAGCAGATGTAAATCCTGCAGACAGATGCAATAAAGCTAAGCACAACCAACTATATTATTTCATAATATTTTGTAGTAACTAAAGTGCTTTGCATGGGTCTTCGAAAAGCCACAACCCAAAATGACCGTACATGTTCTGAAGATATTTACTGTGCCCCCCCCTCCCCCGCAATACTTAAAGATATATTTCTTTTATTCCCTCTCCTCTAAAATCTCTTGGAAGAGTAGCTCTTCCATACACCCTGTGTAGTAGGTCAGTAAGGAGCCACCTGTATCTAATATAGACATGCATGTCCATAATAAACCCAGGTGGTTCCTTATATGGACACTTCTAAACATTTTTTTTTATCATTAAAATTAAACGAGGTTACATATAGGTTCACCATAATTACAAGGTTGCTAAATTTAATAATGATAGTCAACAGTCCAAGGATAGTGGTCATATATTTTTGGAGTCCTACGATGTGTACGCGGGGGTGAAAAAAATCATTTTTCCTTAGGGTGTCCATATTGGGTACAGGTACTTTATGTAAAAAATATTTAAGCATTTAACGGACAAGAAGATCTTAAGGAAGTAATAACAAAGATAAGCATTCTCTGAGCAGAATACTTGTAAAGATGGACATATTTTAAGGGGACCGTGAACTTTAAAAATAATTTTTTATATTCGAGGATGGAGTAGCACAGTTAACGTTTATTCCAACAGAGCGAAAAATGTTCACACCAGGAATCGAACCTGGATACTTGGCGTGCCGTGCCAATGCCTTACCTGTTAGGCTATCCGGACGATACCTGGCTCACATAATTCACTCTTATTCGTTGGACTTGGCTGCGAACTGCAGCACTAGTTTCATTCATCCGAGCTATAACTATAGCCTTTTACATGATGATAGTGTGTTTTAACACGGAAACTCCTGTATACCATGTATTAGGTCATAATAAAGGGAACGAAAATTTTTATGTTGATTGACAATTAAAAATCAAATGATATTCCATAATACCCAAACTTCCTCTTTATACCCTAGTATAGTGTGAAAAATGATGGTGATGTGATGAAACAAAAGCAAACTAACGTCAATGAAAATTTTCATTTATTTTATCGATAAATCTGGTAATCCTATTTCATCAAGTAGCCAGGGTACAAAAAACTGTTTTGTACCGTGAATTCAGTAACTATTTGAAAATAAAATAATCAAAAATTTTTAAGGCTATATATTAATTAAAGAAATTAAACTTCGTTCCAATTTTCAAATTGTTTTCTCCATATTTTCAGTTTATTACTTATGGGTTAACACTACTTTGACGTCATGGTATATTTTGGGAATTATTTTCAAAGAAATGCGAAGCATTTATAAAAAATCCATTTACATGAAATTGTTATACATAAATTAAACTAGAAAATGGTATTTTGTTTAGTTAAAAATTATATACATTTTTATTATATTAAAAAATAATGACCTGATGGATCATGACCTGATGGATAATGATAACTGATGGATGGGAGCGCTTCGACGAAAGAAGATCAAACGGTGAACAGCAACTCATTGTAGAAATTCTAGAACAATGAAATAAAATAATAATTATTAATTTGTAGTCCAAAAGATAGTGAATTAGGTAGCCGTTTAAAAAAAATGCGCACTTTTATTAAAATGGCGTCAATTCAAAATTAAATGTAAATTTTCAACTGAAAATTTTGTACTTAAAGTAACTCAGAAACAGGGACTAGTATCAGTATTTGAAAAAAATCCTACGTATCTTTCTAAAAATATATGTGACGATTAATTTTCAAACAGACAAAGATGATTGATTGAGCTGGACCGTCCACTGATTTCGAAAATACCGTTCTAAAAAAAATGCCCTTAAAGTTTTCGCCACTGTTTACTCGGCCTCGCGCGCTCTACATTTAAAGCTCTGAGCACAGAGTACTCAATTTAAGTTGATTGTTGGCAGGATAGGTGTTAAGGTTCGAATACACGTAAACTTCAATTCTCGACTTGTTCGCTCTGGGAGGCGGTGTCTATCGTTTTAAATTGCACCTCAAATATACTGAAGTACCATTCTGTAAGACAAAAGTATTTCTATCTCCCCATCTCCGCCTATTTCTATTATTGAATCTCCCCATAGTTTTGTTATGAACCACAAATGGTTGGAGAATCGTACTCGAAGAAGAGGGGCATTTTTCCGTCTAAATTAAGCCTTACTCCCGTGACTTGTGAAATATACGTTGTGTATATGTGTGTGTGTGGGGGGGGGGGGGTATCATGTAACGATTTTAACTTCTGTTAGAACACATATCTGGCGTTTGTTCGGCTTGACTTTTTTTTTTATTATTAAAGTTAATTTTTATTCCTTTTTTGCTGTTTTACTGGTAAGCTACTGTTTGAATTTCTTTTCTTGATTATTGTTGTAGTTATATTTACATTTTGTATTCAATGGTTATGACAGACACCGTTTCATAGCCCTTTCATGGTTTATTTTTGTATCAGGTTCTGACATTGTGAGCTTATATTGATATACATGGTGTGCCATAAAAAAAACTTCCCCGATACATGAACCCCTGGCGGCCTAACCGCTCAACCAATCAAAAAGAAATTTGAGATATACTTATTTGAAGGTATACGCTCGCGATCGTGATGATTTAAAACAATAGAGCACTCACGGTTACGGTTACAGTGAAAAAAATTCGAAATTATCGAATGGCAACACCCATTTTTTTTCTTTCATGCGCAAATTCGTCAGCGTATTGAAAACCCATAAAATCCGTTGGAACGACACACGTACGATTAAAATTACCGGCGGCGCAAAAAAGACCATTGCGAGGAACGAAGGAGTGGTTACATGTTTTTCAGTAGCCAAATTTTTTTTTTTCACTGATGAACTGAGTAATATTGTAAGGTCTGTTTAAAAATGTGTTTTTCAGTTGTGTTTGTGTACACATAGTAAAAATTAAAATGTAACCATTTGTTTTTACTATGGACATTGAGATTAATGAGTGCTAAATATTTCGTTACATACGAACTGATTAGGATTGAGTGCCACGATATTACACCGGCAATTTCAGTCATACGTGTAATCGTTCCAACACCATTTATGGCTTTTCAATGTCCTGATGAATTTGCGCATGAAACAAAATGGGTGTTGCCATTCGAAAATTTCGAAATATTTTAACTGTAACCGTAACCGTGATAGTTCTATTGTTTTAAATCATCTCAATCTCGAGCACATACCTTCAAATAACTAAATCTGAAATTTCCTTTCGACTGGTTGAGCGGTTAGGTCGCTAGGGGTACATATTTCGGAGAATTTTTTTCATGTCTGCCCTGTATATAGCTTATATAGTAGATTTACTTGTTACTAGTTTTGTCGGATTACTTTTTAGATTAAATTACTAAACTCGTGCTACTTATTTTCCAAAGTCAATAAATAAAAATAGCTTATAAAAATAACAAAAAACAAAATCTCATACACCTAAACTATGCTCGAAAAACTATAAACATATGGGAGTAAGGGAACTTACATTTCGATTACAAAACGATCCAACTTAATGATTGCTTAATCCCTTGAGGGGCGGTGGATATATTTTATCCCACCTACGATTAATGAAGATTTGCGACGGAAAATTTTTATGAAATTTTACTTTCTAACTTTGGTGGAAAAAAGTCGGAAAATTGCGTTTCCTTATTTTGAATTTTTTTTTCTAAATTTTCGGTGGGAATTCAGCATTACATAAACGCTATTGATTCCCCCTAAAGGGGTTAAAGATTTGAAGATTTGAAGTCTTGTATAAATTTTTAACGAAAAGTATATTAAATGAAAGCTCCTTAAAAGGAACGTTTCTTGGAAATAAACGCCAAGTAAAACGGGTATAAATAAAACTACTGGTGTGCTGTTCTCTAAATGTTGATTACGAAATTTTTCTGCCGATGCATTAAAGTTTTTTTGCTTTTTTGTCTGCTTGATTTTAAACGTTTGTTTTTAGGAACTAAAACAAAAGTCCTTTTATTAAAAAATAATAATAATAAATTTCGAAACTCTTCTCTCTACTAAAAGAACTGAGGGATTTATTTTATACTAGGGGGCTCTGTCCCCTGTAAGCTATGCTTGCCAACCCCCGTTCAGACATTGCAGAATCTAAAAGCACGCTAATCTGATCGGTATTTAAAAGATTAGAGAAGATTGAATTGTACTGAAAAAACCTGTAGCGATCTCCCTGTAAATGGGTTTCCATTCAATTCCCTTTGATTGCAAAAATTTAAGGCAGAATCAGTTGCTTTTAAGACATCCAATGGTTGTTTTCGTGCTTGGTTAAAGAAGATCAGTTAAACATTTGAAAAGAAACTAAAGTAAAATAAATTAAGTAACCAGAGTCTTTCCCTGACGGTATTTTTTAACAGCGTTATAAAACGATTGACAAAATACAATTTACTACAATTACTAAAATTTACTGCTTTAACCCCTTCCAGGGCGGTGGTTCATTTTTGGACCACTTAATTTTAATTCTTAAATGCCACATTGGCACTAGAAAATTGGGATGAAAATTTTCCTTTTATTAACCCGGAATTACTCGCGCAGGGTATGACATACCCAGGGAAGACACTGTTATTACATTTCTCACCACTATTTTTCGAGAAGTAGTCTTCAAATTATTTAATCGTAGAAATTGTAACTAATGTCAACGATTAAATAATATGACAATTTTTATTTGAATTTATTGGTGGTAAAGTATAAATCGCACATATTCTGGATATGCGCGAGCATTCCCGGGTTAAGTAAGTGACAAAACAAATTTTTGTTTCTCCAAATTTGTTTGTAAATTCTAGTGCCATTCACTGATTTCAAGATTTTACGAATAGAAGTACCTTGCCCCTGAAAGGTTTTAAACGCATATTAATGTATTTTTTATTTTAAAGTTTCCTTTTTCTTTTAATATTCACGTGTAAATACAATGTTCAAGACATAATTTTCAATATTTTCCTGCTTTTAACACGTACTTATTTAATAGTAATTTTAAAGGTTTTTTTTTTTTTTTTGTCTTAAATAGTCATGTGTAAATAAATTTTTAATCGTTAGTATTAAATAAAATGATAATGAAATACAAATTGAATTATGAATAAAAGTAACATGATACATTTCTTAGCATGCATTTAAAGAAGGCCAAACTGGTCGCCAAATTAGTTTAAAATAATAACCTTTTCTAAAATTTGAAAAAAAATATCTGTTATGATTAAAATTTGAGTTGCCCTTATTAGAAAAAAGTATTTAAAATTAGAGAAAAATTAATACTTCGAAAACTAATTCGAATTTAAAAATTCTAATACCAGTTTTGAGATCTGCCGATCAAAACAGATTTTTGGTGTTAATTACATCGCAAAATATTCCATATTTTAGGAGAAATCGCCGTGAAACATAATCAGTTGTTTATTCAGTCGTTTCATAAATTCGTTTCACTTCAGTCGTTTCATGAAATCGTTTCATAAATTTGCTTCATTAGGATTATATATATAGGGTAGATAAAAAATTAGGGAGCTCATCTGGCTCCTTTGAGCAAACTCCGTTCAGACTTCACAGCCCCTAAAAACATGGTAATGTGCTCTTTTAATAAAAAGAAAACTACCAGGTTAGGAAAAATTGAATGATGTTATTATGAACGGCAACTATTTTCTGTAATCAGATTGCCATGCTTTTCTGTTTGAATGGAGCATTTTTCGGTTACTATGGCCTCATCCCCCACTGTCACGGTAGGTCACGGCTGTTTTTGATTTGACTGATAAGTAAGATCAATTATACATTTGAAAATCAATTTGAATAAAAATGGTTAGGTTTAAAATGTCGCTGCCACCGGACTTTTATAATGACGCTATGGACAATATTCTTCTTTTGGGTCCGAGGTTAAAAATTATGTGTACTTGGGAATAACATTAAGAACCACGGTATTAAAAAGCAGTGTTTTTTTTTAATTTTACGCTTATGTGTTTAATTTTGATCGAGTTTTAGATATTTTCATGAGCAGGTATAGCTTATGCTGGATTTCTTGTCTCTATTTTAATGCACTCTCATGCATATTTTCATGTAATTTTTTTTTAATGTAAACTGTTTATTTTAGTAATTAGCAAGTATATATGAATTTTTTAATATGTACTTATAGAATAGTAATTCATACAAAATAAGTAGAAAGTATTTTATGCTTTCATTTGCCTGTATGCTGCAAAATGATTAAATATGTAAACAACTTTGCTAGCCACGCTACTTTTACACCACGTAATTCCCAATGTGAGGTCACATGAATATTGCCCATAAGAAAATCGTTTTATATGTATAGTTTCAATATATGACGTAATTTTCACCATTAAATGAGTTTCGCGTGAAATAATTTAAAAAATTTAAAGTTTTTAAAGCGTTTTGGAATATTATTATTTGAGTTTTTAAAATATGACTTAATTTTCACTTTTAAAAATTTTTCACGCGTAATAATTTAGTTATCTTAATCATTTTGCATTTGGACATTTTACGTATGACGTGATTGTCTTTATTAAATGCGTTTCGCGTGTAATAATTTACGTAATTTAACATTTTTCTTATTTTTTTAATATTCACGTGTAAATACAATTTTTGTGAAGTAATTTTTCCTCTTTCCTGCTTTTAACACGTGATTATTTAGTTAATATTTTAAAGTTTCATACTATTTTTAATAGTCACGTGTAAATACATTTTTTATTTGAGAAAAATATAATTTTTTGTTTATAATTCTCTGTTTTACAAATTGGCCTCAATATTAAAAAACAATCTTTGCTAAATATAAAATATATTTGTATGCTCTAATTTTCTTAATATTAACGAAGAAAGACTCCCGGTCACGAAAAATTAATTTACTGCAACGGCAGTGACAGCATTAGTTTTTTTTTTTTTTTTTTTTTTTTTTTTTTTTTTTTTTTTTAATAGAGAGAAGAGACAATATATTTTTGAAATAACTGTTTTAATATTTATCCAGTTACAAAATGGATAAAATTCAGATCGTAATTTGAACATATAGAAACATATCATAGTTGAAAATGGCGTTGTACTCGTCAGGAAAAGTGCATAGTTCATACACATACAAGTGAAAAGGTTTTCTAAGTTTGTAAACAAAGCAGTTAATCTTTATTCTCCTGATGCCTTAATCTGAGCCCATGCGGAATTAAAAAATAATGAAAATTCTATAAAATAGACATGCTTTAATGTCAGCGATTTCTTCATCTTCCAATAGTATTACATTTTATTTTAATTAAGCTGAAACAGACTTTAAATTATACTGTGTTTGTGATTTAAAAACATAAATTATATGAAATATTTTAGTGCACATCCCATTGAAATCTTTTATACAGTTAAATGGCACCCCAATTATTCTTTAGATACATAGTTTTGAAAATATCGATATAGGTTTTTTTTTAACTGAGTTCTTAATTTTTCTTAAATTGCAGATTTCAGTTTATTAACTGTCGCTTATTCTGTTATACATAAACGCGCTCATAAAAGAATTTTTATGTAAATTTAAATTTTGAAAGTCATTTTCAGACAATATGTTTGGTTTTAAGTGCTTCAAATAATTTTCATTTCCTTTCGCAACTATATTCTAACTTGTTGTTTAACTAACAGTTTATGCTTCTATAAATTGGTTTAACGCAGCAACTACCTTACAAAAGCTACTTAAGTTTGCATGCAAACAGTTAAATCGTCTCCGCACAAAACATAATCCTGTTATTCAATAATATGTTAAAAGTACTTCAAAAGAAAATTTGCGTCTTGTATTATGCAAATTCAATTCTCTATTCTAAGAATTATTTTCATGTCCTTATGCTTTTAACATGGAATATGAGAGGGAAACGAAAACAAAACTTGGAACAAATTTGTTGTGCATTTGTGCTAACCAGCCCATTAAACAAAATAAATAAAGCAGTGGGTTTTAACATTCCTTTTATTTAATGCCTAAAAGAGAATAAGTAACCTTTACAGAATTTCACATATATTCTAGTGATTCAAAGGTCCATAGAGCTAATTTGGGGTCCGAAGATAATGTTCCTTTGGTGCAGCTCTCATAAGCAAAAAAAGAAAAAAAAAAGAAGAGAAAATTTCAGAAAGTATTAATAAAACATATTAAATTCATTATTTTTAATCTAAGTTGATTTATAAATCAAATTAATTATTTAACTATCTTATATGTTTCTAACAGCTTATTTTTAAATTAATATGCTTTTTAAATCAAATTAACTTTTGGTTAATACCTTTGTACGATTTGTGATTTTTTTGACTGGCATATGTATATCCTATCCAGATAATATTGGGAGTACAAATTAGGTCCATTTTTTATGTCCAAATATATATTTATTTCAAAACAAAATTAATGAACATTTTAACCAAAGTACTGTCCATCGCTGGCTATTACTTTTTGCCAGGCAATTTCCGAATTGCATCTCCAAAAAATAACTTGCCTTTTGAGGCGATCCAAGTTTGGAGCTAATTTTCCATTTCTGCGAAAGAAGTGAACCGGTGATCTGCTAAATCGTGCTGCTTCCGTCAGTACAATCAGTAATCAGAAGGAACAATGTCCGGAGAATACGGCGGGTGCGGTAAAACATCCCACTTGAGCGTTTTCAAATATTCTTTTACGACTTTTGCGAAAAATTGCCTTTCAACATATCTCGGTTTCAATTCATAAGGCACCCAATTTTCTTGCTTTTGAATCATTCCCAGGGATTTCAATCGTACAGAAACGGCTTGTTAACTCACTCCCAATGATTCTGCACGGTTCTCTTACGTTTGATTCGGATCTTCATCCGGTAATGCCTCTAAATGTTTGTCTTCCAATTTTTTTTATCTGTCCAGAGCGACGCTTGTCCGCTACGCTGAAATCCTTATTCTTGAAACGCCCCACAGTGGGACTTTTTAATGATCTAGGTGTGTGATGTCGATCACATATTTTTGTCTTAAATTCCGTACGAAACATTAATTATTAAACTTCATAGCTTTTTATCAGTGACTCATTTTCTTCTGAAAATTAATCCATTTTCTAACATTAAACATTCTTTCTTTTTTTTTGTATTTTATTTTTAATTCTTTAGAGAAGGCAGAGAAATGGTTGTAAATTATTTAGCAAACCGTTACTTGGTTGCTAAAAAATAATGCATTTGATTTCCAGGTGATATATTATGCTTTTATTTACTTTATGCTATAATATTAATTTAGTAGCTCCAGATGTAACGCAGTTCAAGTAATCTGTTTATATTAATCTCACACCGGATAAATCAACTGGTATCATTTCTTTGTGCAATTCGAAATTACGTCATGCATAATCATAGGATAACTTGTAATTTCCTTTTATGAAAACCAATTCATAAATCAAAAAGAATAATTTAAGGTGTCAGTTGGTTATATAATCTGTTTTTATTACTCTTAATCTAAATCATTTAATGACTTATTGAAAATGTTGTTCGATTATTTGATGAAGTAATAAATTATATGTCATCAGATTATTTATTTCACTGGGATTTTTCATTTTCACCAAATTGTGTCTTGTTTTTATGTTTTAGTGAAAGTTTGGCGTGTTGTATCTGATTTTATGCCAAATGAACAAAAACTGTGATACACTGCTGTTTCGAGGCAGAAGAGACTACAAAATTATAATGTAACAGTGGTTCCTCCCTGACTTTAACTTTACCTGGCCTTACGGCTGGGAATATGTAAAGAATCGTAAAATAAACGAAAATATGTTCGTGCTACATGGATTGTGTGTTAATAATAGAGTTTGAATTTCCCTGTTCCAGCAAATTAACATATTTCAGCTTCTAGATACTCACAGGATTGGAGCCTTTGGGTTTCTTGCTTCAAGGTAATGTAAGCCATATACACAGCGGCCAATAATCTTTAAATCCCAAAAGGTATGGGGTCTTCCCCTTACCACAAGGTGGACAAAATTCATTTTCCCGATTATATCGGTATTTGACAAAACCGTACTATTAGTAGTAATAGTGCCGTACCGTGTACTATTATTTCAGCATTATTCAGCAATAAACATTTTTTTAATCAAATTGCCATTCCTAAAGTATTGGAATCTTAAAAAAACTCCTGCAAATGTCTGCTAATTAGTAAGTTTTTATTAATAAAAAAGCATCATATTAACTTGCAGTGCATGTATATATGTTTAGTTCTTATCTAGCAAGTCAAATTTAAACCATTTTTAATTATCCGATTGAGCCGAAAAAATGAATACATGAGTAATTTGAATGACAATACAATATTATTATAATTTAAAGAACATAGAAGTATGTTTAGTTAATACTGTTTCTACAGGGCTTTTCAAAAAATTAGATTAAAACTTGCAAACTAATTTTAAAAGCTGTTTCAATAATCTGATTAAGCTGAAACTTTGCTCAGGATATGTAGTTCTGATGACAATGCATTATAATTATAGTTTATGGAACGTAGCAGTTACACTTTTTTTTTTTTTTTTTTTTTTTTTTTTTTTTTTTTTTTTTTTTTTTACAGAGCCACATAAAAGATTAGTTCAAATCTTGCAAGACAATTTTAAACCACTTTCAGTTATCTGATTGAGCTGAAACTTTGCCTACATATGTTTTTCCGATGCAAATTTTATTAAATTATAATTTGACGAACGTAGAAATTATGCATTTTTTACAAGGCCACACAAAAGATCGCGGAAAAATTGTTGCTAAAAAGCAGAAATTTTAATTAAATTTCAACAAAATTACTATAGATTATTGAGATACACAATAGCATTTTTTTAAATTGAAAACAATGTGATTAGCTGTTGTATTTATTTTACAGGAGCCAAAAAAAATTCAGATACATTACCTTCTATATACAGAAATTTTATTTCAAATTGAATAAAATTTATATTAGTTATTTATTCACACAACAGCATTTTTTTTAACTGAAAATAATTTTTGTAACATTTATATGTTTTACAGGGTACCACAAAACATTAACATTTTTTAAATATGATTTTATTAAAAAAAATTATTTTTCAGGATGACTACATAAATTTCTCGAGCAGTTCTGAGTAGACAAAAATACAAAAAAGAAATGAATGTTAACTTACATTTGTTCATTAAATTGTTTTTTACTTAATTGTAAAATAAGTATGTTTACACATGTGTGTACGCATTACCTGTAACGCATTATACAGAGTGTCCATTAAGGTCCTTCACACGCTCGTAATTGCCGAACGGTTGCAGCTATAGTCATAATAATGGTGTCTACGTGTAGTAAAGTGGCTATGCACTGCCAGATGAGACCGCTTCATTCGCCACCTGGGGCAAATAACAGCCGAAACAGCTGAGTTAGTATTCCTATCTCGAAAACGAGATTCATGTTCAGAACGAGATTTATTTAGCATTCATGTTCACAAGGTGTTCTTTCGAACTTCATCGGTGATACTCTACAAATTTGTCATTCACTTTTATCCCTTTTATATTTCGAACCGTTTTCGCGATAGGAACACTAATGCCGCCATCTTGCACCAGTTGGCGCTGAAAGCGTTCTCATCTAGTATCGTATGCCTCTTTAATATACCTAGACACCACGTTTATGAATATAGAAGCAGTCGTTCGGCAGTTAAGAGGGTGGGAACGGACTTTAGTGGGTAGCCTGTATTTTTCTTTTAAGACATTGTTGTTAAATAATTAAATATTTATCACTGTTTGAGTATTTTATTAGTGATGCATTAAAAAAAAACAGCAAAAACTAATTAAACTTCAACGAAATAATGTCCACCCAGATCGTCAAAACGTCCCACTGTGCGCCGGAACCATTACCGACATGATTTATCAGTTGGAGCAACTTTACTATAACCTCACACAAGCATTCAATGGACTTCAGCTGCGCTTTTCTTCCAATTAAAGCAGAAAACTAAAACCTCCCGAAAATGTTGCTTAGTTAACACAAAATTTGACATATTCAGCCCTGTAAAAAACAAGGTTTTTGTATGACAAGGTTTGTATCTCCAAAGCGATATAAACTGAATGTTATTGAAATTATTGAATATTATTGATGTCTATCCTCTCTGAAACCACAGAGATCAGCTGTCACTATAAAACATTCAGAACTATCTTTTGAAAACGGACCGAACTAAGTTGTAAATCCAATAATATGGGCATGGGCAGGGCATGCAACTACTTTATGTTTGTATTATGAAATATAGAACCAATTCGGAAGCACTTTTCCACAGCAACGGAAAGAGAGGTATATTGGATTTATTGCGTTGCAATATTTTTGCATGAAATGCTTCCTTGAGAGTGATGTATCAGCTATGAATCTTGAAAAAACTGTTTTAAATAAGAATAAATTATTTGTATTCTTCATTCCCATTTTACTCAAAAATAGGATTTAAACTTTAAAAGGTCCAAAAATTTATTCTCTTCATATAATTTTATCAAATTTATAGTAACAAGAACGCCCTTCTCATTGGGAGTACGGGAATATCCCCCCCCCCCCTCTTCGCTGCTGTAACTTCAATAAATTAAAGCACATTTAAAGTAGATTTCGGCACATTTTAAAGATTTTAATTACGTAACCGAAACTTGCATTTATAAACAAACAATTTATTCAATCCTTTTTTTCTTATAAAAAATTGCTTTTTAACCCCTTAACGGTCACATTAAATTACTTTTTAAAAATTCAAATTGCTTATTGGCACTACTTTTTCGAAAAAGAAATATTCTCCTTATTTAATGATAGATAAAAAGATACCATAATAAAGCCAATTACACTATTTTATAAAACTGATGGGAATCAAACAATCTGAATAAAATACACAGCCCGTGAGTATCACAGGAGCGAGAATTAAGGGGTTAAAAACTTCTTGTTCTTGGAAAGTGTTAAACTTTCCAATGTAGTTGAAAAGTGATTATGTATGCAAACTGGATCGAACCTTCCCGTTGCAGGGATATTTGTCCCACTAAATCAAAAAATGCATTTTCCCATCAGAAATTTTATTTAATGAAAAAATACCCATTTTTGTATGGTTTTAATTTAATTAATTTTGATTAAATAAAGTTTTGATACGAAATATATTTATTTGATCTACCCTCTTGGCAAAGCTAACAACCTATAATATATTAGCGCAAGCCATGCAGCTCTCATAAATAGTTATGGACTGATCGCTTAGCTTTCGTACACCAAGCGGCCATTTTTTATGAAAATAATTTTCTTCCATTAAAATTACATAAAAGTTGCATTTTTAGAAAGATCGTTGAAAAGCAAATTACTGTTTGAGAGGTAAGATGTATTTAAATATGTATATATTTTGATATAACTTCAGTTGAAATGACAGTTGACAGCCAAATATCTCATTCCATCAAAGTAAACAGACACAAGAGATTCGTTCATCGTGAGCGATAGAAAAATATTAAACCATAAAGGTATTCATTCGCAAAGCAAGTTCTCCAGCGATGCATTTCGCAGCGAAAAAATAATTCGTGGCTATAAGCCAATCAAAGTTTAGCATCATTCTCATAAGTGAAGTGTGCTATACAACTCAATTTCCTTCACGTCCTTTTCTTGACGAAGTTAAAGGTGAACAAGCCAACTCATATAATAATACTTAATGCATCAAATTCCAAGACAAATCGTCAATTAATTTGGTACTTGCATTCTTTCTGCACTTACTTCAAGCCACTCAAGATAGATCAGTGAAAATGATTGCTAATCGCCAAACATAGTTACCTTTTTTAATGACCAATCACGTTCAAAACACTAATTTAATATACATTTATGAAATACATAACGTCATTAAAAGTTGTAAATAATATAGAAGTGAATTTAAAATAATACAAAATAATAATTTAATATACATTTATTAAACATATAACATCAGATTGATGGATAAAATTAAAGGCTATTCACAAAGAAACTTCATTGCACCAGATCGTATAAGGAAAGGGCACCTGACGTCACTGTTGGTCGAATTACTGTTGGTCAGCAAGAAAAGCCTCTTCATTCATTATGACTCCTACCTGTACACATGAGCTAGAGAAATTTGATTGGTCTACGTTTAACAGGTCTCTGATATGATTGGCCTACATCTACATCGCCAAGACTATTCCTGCAATGATCGTTATGATAAAAATGTAGTTGGTAGATTGGTTGACGGAAGTGTTTGTTTGTAAACATGCCCTTTCCTTATTACCTAAAATAAGCCAACTGGTCGTGGACTCACTTACGAAAGATTGCTTAGTACTTTTAAAAGTCACTGCATTAGTGAGCACATTGTAACTGATACGCAAATGAACATGAAGCACAAATGCCTAAGTGATCTCTGCGATTTTTGTCAAGTAAGAGGAGCTACATAAGAACAGCAACAAATAAAACATATTGAAATGCTGTCATGATTGCAAAGAGTTCTTGAAATCTCTATCAACATTCTCAGATTTGACGAAGGATTAAGCAAGTAAGTTAAATTATGAATAGAATTAAAATGTTGCAATGCTTAGTTGCAATGTGGAATGTAGTTCATACATTTAAGGCAGGGGGGAATGCTTATCTCCCCCATCTTCTTTAACATACATTTTTTTCAAGGTCTCAATAAAAGGAACTCTTTCTAGAGTAAAAATGGAAAAAAGAGGTGTGGGAAACCATTATTAGCAACATGTATACTAATCTTGAACTAAGTAAGTCTAAGCTAAATTTAACATTGAGATGGAGAGCTTAGGCACTCCAACATCTGTTCACGATTTGTCATGAACATTTGCGTAATTTAGCATATTCTTTTTATATATATATTTATACAAAATATACCAGATGTCATATAGTAAATGTAGCTTAACAATTTAAGCAAAAATTTGAAGAATCAGCAAAAAAATACGGAATTTAAATGTTAAAGAAGTGTATGCACTTCCGTCATCTTTTCCTTTTATTATCTTTCTTACCTGTAAATGTATTATGTAATTTTGTAAATAAATAATTTGATTTAATTAATTTTCTTTTCGTAATTATTATAGCTAAAGGGTATGTGTGTAATCACTTTGAGGTTAAATTTAGTTTATTTTTCAGGTACTTTTGATTTACTTTTTTTCGCCAATTTAATTATGGATTTCTTAATAAATTGTTTATGTTAATTTTAATTATGGCAGTAGGTTCAAACGTGATAAGGTTATCGTAAAAAAAAACACAACGCAGTCTTAAATTTTGTTTACTACGTATTGACCACTTAATTTTTAACGTGAGCGTTGATCTTATTAAATTTGATGCTCATGTTACCCTATTTCTAGAACGGTAATTCTAGTTGCGATCACGAGTATTGATTTTTTAATGTAAATAAACAATTAAATTTAAAAAATCAAAAAACCCGACTGAACTAATTAATTATTTTTCATCAATGTGAACATATTTTTTTTTTCATTTCCTACTATTAGCTCACACTCTCGCTATATATATATCTTGTTCAATTTTTCAATCGTTAATAAAATACATATTATTCATCCAATCAAGCTCAAATAATTTTTATTAAACTTGTAGTGGATGACACTTGATGTTAATCCAGTTTTTTTCAAATATTAATTCATTGATTAAATTAAAGTGATTTTCAATAATTGAGAGAGCCCTCTTCTTGATCAAGGTATTTTAAGACCGAGAGAACCATCTTCATGATCAAGGCATTTTAAGCGCCACTCAAAAAGAAGAAAGAATGGGAGAAAAAAAAAATTCTCTTATTGACCTAAGTAGGAATTAACTTAAAATATTTTTTTTTATATTACTTGTTTATATTACTTGCCTATCTTTTTATTTATTTACATGACTTTTAAGTTGTGTTTAATTGTTAGTTCCTATCTATAAACACTGTTTCGATGAGATCTATAGATGTCTATGATGGTTAGAAATGCAGTAAAGCTAGAGATCCTACCTAAACAACTTCCAGGTTGTATACTATTTTAACGGAGCTTCTGACTGTAAAATAGTCAATGAAACATCGTCTTCATTTTGAAAGACCTATCCAATGATAGGCCACTCAATAGGGTGCGTAATTATTTTTTCGTCTCTACCGCCATTTTGAATTTATAAAAACAAAACCTAGCCTATAACCATCGGGTCGTTAAGACGAATTGTTAGAGACCTCATTCATTAAAATCCATCCAGCCGTTGGGATGTTTCGAGGGTATAAAGAAATCCACATACATAGATACGCGTGAAACACATAACCTTTCTTTTCAGTCGGGTAATTAATTGTACCAATTTGATTTGATGGGAGCGTTTGGTAAATGATGGTCAGAATATAAAAGCGCTCATTTCTGTCCAGCACATAGTTTTTTACAGATCACGTATTCACACATACAAAAAAAATAATAATAATACACAGCGCTCGTGATTAACAAAAAAAGCTTATGCATAAAAAGAATAATCTGCAGAAAGAAATAGCACTTCGTTCGGAACAATTTAGACACGAATTCCTCCCCGACAACTGTAGTTCTCATTTGCTGTTATATTTTCTTCAGTGAAGCGCCCTATATAAACTACCGTGATAAGAGAAAATTATCGTATAAGAGAACGTGACGTGGCGATCTGAGAAAACCTAAACGAGAGTTGTTTTCGTGAAGGATATCTTAAATGATAATGGTGGGAAATGGTGGGGATTCCAGGAAAAATACTCATCTGTAATATTCAAATCAGTTACAATGAAATCTCTATTTACTGTTTTCTGCAGCATTTTGTAAATGGAATTTAATGTATATGAAACAACGACGAAAAGCGAATTATATAGAAAGCATTCCCCCCCCCCCCCTATATTTCATATACGTTTTTCCTTCTTAAATAAGAGTGGATGTTATTTGCATGCTTTTGTACTATCTCTAATTCTGTCCAAAAAGAATTAATAATAAAAGGAAAAACTCTTTTGTTTAGATAAAATGAAAGACGTTTCTTGAATGATTTTTTATCTTTTTACTTGACTGCCAAGAAGGGTTATGTGTTTCACGCGTATCTGGGTATGTGGCTTTTTTTATACCCTCGAAACATTATAACGGCTGGATGGATTTTAATGAATGACGTTTCTATCAATTCGTCTTAACCGCCCGATGGTTATAGGCTAGGTTTTGTTTTCATAAATTCAAAATGGCTGTCGTAAAATACAAAATGGCGGTAGAAACGAAATTTCTTTTTTTACGCACCATATTGAATGGCCTATCATTGGATAGGTTTTTCAAAATGAAGACGATGTTTCTTTGACTATTTTACAGTCAGAAGCTCCGTTTAAATATCACACAACCTGGAAGTTGTGTAGGTAGGATCTATATAGCTTTACTGCAACTCTAACCATCATAGACATCTATAGGATTCATCAAAACAATGTTTTTAGATAGGAACTAACAATTAAACACAGCTGAAAAGTTAAAAAGAAAAAAAAATGGGCAAGTAAAATAAAAAAATAGTTTTACATTGATGAGAAATAATTAATCAGTTAGCTTTTTCCGCAGTCGGGTTTTTTGATTGTTTAAATTTAATTTTTATTATTTCATTCACATTATGGGTAATGTTAAAGCTACAAGGTTTTAATTTACTGCACCATTAAATGCCAATCACTATTAGTAAATATCGAATAGATTTAGTATTACAGAGTGAGCCACAGAACAACGTTCCGGCCGAAATATGCCAATATAATCTATTTAAGAAAAATAAGAAATAACTTTGTATTGTACAGCCGTGGGAAAAAAAGTAAACACCCCTCCTATCTCTGCAAGAATTTATTGTAGTTGAAAGTTACCGGTATCAAACGATTGTAAATAAAGTCTAAATTTATGAATGATGTGTATAAAATTTGCTTAGGGCAATAATAACAATAATGATAAATTTTGTAATTGTATAAAATTTTTTTTAGCCATCTACATATAAAAACAAGATCAAACTTTGTTTTTTTCGATGGCAACACCGAATTTTGACAATATATTTTAAATCTTTGATTCAAACTATGCTTAGAAACGAAATTTCAAGTCATTTTGATGATTTTTTCAATAGCAGTACCCAAGTTTGACACCATAAGTAAATTATATACCCTTTAATTAGCCTAAGTACAAATTTTCAAGAAATTCGTAATATTAGTTTCCGAGAAAATAATTATTTTAAAATGAGCCTATTTTAGGGGCTGTATCCAAATTGAAGTTCGGTACTCGATTGTTGAAAAGCTACAGAAGGACTATATTACTTCTCTTAATGTATTATTTCTTGCCAATATGACCATTTCACTCGCTTAATATGTCTTGACCATTGCCAGCCCAAATGTATGAATAAAATGAGTAAAATACATTTTTGTTTGAAATTATGCTTTTCTGCACATATTAGATACCATCATTTTCACGCTTTTTAAGCATAATTCGAAAACTACTTGAAAGAAAAATTTGAAATTGAGAATTTGCATCAAGCAGGACATAACAAATGTAAATTTATCAAAAAAATTGTAGGTTCAAGCCATATTTTTTTCGAAATTAATTTCATAATTCATACAATAAAAATGTTTAAATTGCAAATTCAATGTATTTATGTTTGGGTTTTTTAGTATTATAACCACACAAAATAATATCCCATTAGGATTATAATTTCAAGAGATATTAATAAAAATATGAAAATGTAATTTAACATTAGAAGCTCTACATTTTGAATGTTATAATTAAAAAAGTTATCATACAAATGACTTGAAATTTCGTATCTAGGCATAGTTTGAATCAAAAATTTACAAAATATAATCAAAATTGGGTGTTGCTAGTGAAAAAAAACAAAGTTTGGTTTGATTTTGATTTGTAGATGGCCACCAAGGAAATTTTATATACATCATTTAAAAGTAAACTTTATTTCCAATCGTTTGGTATCAGTAACTTTCTTCTATTATAATTAGTTGCAGGGTTAGAAGGGGATGTTTACTTTTTTTCCAAGACTGTATATACCTTCAGAAGCCCAGTGGTGTAGTGGTCAGGGCATCTGACTGCTGCACCGCACGCAGGTCGAGAGTTCGACTCCCTACTGGGCAAGGTTCACTCAGCCTTTCATCCCTTCAGGGTCGATAATATGAGTACCAAGCTTGCTTGGGAACTAAACACCGAGGGTCTCGCGTTAGACTGACCCCCTGGCCGGGACGCATGATTTATAGCACCTCGGGGCCCAGGGTCAAGAAAACAGAGATGGGCACTGTCGACCCTGATCCTTCTTGGATTGTATAGCCACAAAGTTTAGTTTAGTTAGTATATACCTTCACAGTATATTTTGAAAATTATCTACGTCAACATCTATCCATACTTGGGCACAATTTCCATATCAATGTCGAATTTCAACACTTATCATGTTTCTCTTTATTTCTCCTTCCATATCCTGTATCCAAAGGACATTTTTTCTTGCCGTATTTCCTCAAATGCATATTAGGAACATTTAAGGTCTCTTAATCCGTAACTGGAGACATGAATTTCCTTACGCGATCAGAGACATAGAGTCAAAAAGACACCAATGTTATTTTTCTTTTTTGTCTTTTGTAAACAGCATTGGAATTTATTTTGGAAACGCAATATATTCTGAAAATCATGAAATGATAAAAGAACTACTTGACGGTACTGAGGAGATGATTTTATTCAAGGAGAAAAACTCACGTGATAATCAGAGCCAAAGAACAACGCGGAGTCATTTTGACTCCTGTCTGACGTCCTGACACAATTTTAATTAGGAATAAAAGATATAGGAATGTTCTTTCATTTCAAATATTTAAAAAAATCCAAGATGCATAATTAGAAGACACAGGGGGCTTCAAACTGTCAGGCATTTGACGAGCAGAAAATCAGCATAACAGCTTACGCTCAGGATTACAAAATAAATTTTGCAACTAGAATGAAAATTTGGGTGTCAACTTATACTTCAGATTGTAATAATTACCCCGAATCTAAATAAATTTGTATTTAAAACATTTTTATATTTTTAAAAGAAAGTTGTATTTATCTAATGCAAAATTTAGAAAATTTCAACAGTATAATCACCTAACATTTTTTTTTTTTTAAGGAAATAGATAGGAAATTTTGGGTTCAGTTTATACGGACTAACATTAAACGTATGTTTTGAAAATTTCATGAACAAATATTCAGAAGTTTTTGAGATATCGTGCGCGTTACGCCAAAAGGAAAAAAAAAAACAAAAAAAAACTGGTCATTTGGAGAAAAATGACTTCAAAGTTTCGGAAACGTCGCTTCAGCTATTGAGCGTTATAATTCTAAAAGCCATAACTTCTGTTCTAATGTGAATTTTAAGGAAACAATTACATTAAAATATTCAGAAAAGATAGAAGTTTAACATCTAAAAAGAAAATTAAAATTTCGAAAATTTTAAAGCTTTAAGGCTCCTGAGACCCCTTAATTTCTTCTTCCATGGGAATTATTGAAATTTAAAGGTGTAAATTCAGACTTATCTTCAGTGACACTTTCATCGCTAAGAAAAGTTTATAATAAGCATCATTTATATAATAATTATTCCTTTTTGTCTTAAACGTTTGATTCAAGCAATATTCAAATTATGTTACATAAAAAAAATATGTTGCTGTATTTCTTTACATATTGCACCCCTTTTATATCACCTTTATTAACCCTTTGCGGTCGAGTATCGGCAAATAGACGCCCAAACTTTAGATACATGATTTAATTTTTATATTCTATTTGTACCACTATCTTTTAAAAGTACATTTTTAAATAAATTTCTCTTGCACATGTTGTCAAAGTACAAGAGTAAAATGTCTCTTAGAAAAAAACGGTGCTAACAGAATAAATTCGTGTAAGAGATGCCTGTGCCTGGGAGAATTACTTCGACCACAAAGGGTTAAATACGGAATAATTCACATTGAAAATTGCATTTTTAGATAGTAAGTGACATAACTATCGTAAAAATACTGTTAGGGAGAAAATAATATATTTTTTTAATTCGAAAACTTTGCTTCAACGTTAGAAAATATGTAACAAAAAACAAAACTGCATTTCTATGAAGTAGCATTTTCATAAAAATTTGAAAATTATATTTAAGGAAAAAAAAAAAACTTTATTTTAATTAATAGGTGGAGTTGAGAAAATGTTTAAACTTAGGATTGAGCTGTTTAGAAGATATTTATATTTTTACTGCGATTTACGATTTGCTCTTATTAAGAAACAATTTTAAATATTTTTTTTAAATATGCTTCTGCAAAAATAAAATTAGAATTTCCCTTTATATTTTGTTAATAAATGTACTTCTTTTTGTTAAAGTATTTTAATTTAATTTTTTAACGTAACATTAATAGTTTAAGATTTGATAGAAAAGATGATTCAAGAACTTTCAACATAAAAATCCAATTATGAGCCGGCCAAAATCAATTTTTCTCCGAGCACTTACTTTGTTATGTTTCGTTCAATATTGACCTTATTTCAGGTTTAGAAAAAAATCGAATTTTGCCTTACTAATTTTAATTAAAAGTATTGCATTTTCAATTCAATCAACATTTTTGTTCTTTTTGTGATTTTTTTGTAGATAAGGTACTTTAAAAAATCGTTTCAAACTTTATTGAGAAATGTATGAATACATTATATTTTAATAATTTAATTGAAACCGAAAATTAAAAAAAAAAAGAACAAAAAAAGATTAAATTGCATGTTTTATCAAAATTACCTTTAAAAAATGAGTTTCTAAAAAATGCTCTGCTATTTAAAAAAATTAATTTAATTTCGAATTTGTTGAAAACAGTCGTTGTAAACTATTTCATAAAAAGAAGCAGGGATTTTCAAATGTATTTGGCTTTTAGTATAAACTTTTGCCTGTATTATAAAGAAAATATGTGGAAATATGACTATTGTTTTAGCGTAATGTTTAAACGAGAACATTAAAAGAGGAGAATTGATCCTAAATTTAGTTTTATCAAATTCGCTCAAAAGGCACATCAAAATAAGTTAAAATCTCATTGTGTTCACTTAGAAATTTTTACACAAGAAATCTGCTGAAAATCTTCATAGAAAAGTTCAACTTTTACAGGGCTGAAAGCATATGTTACGCAATCCTTTACTCTTTAAATCGGATTAATCAACACTTATAAAATGGGCCTATATACACATAGGTAAGAGAGCATATGATGTACAATGTACAATAAGACCACTCACAGCGCCTCCAGCGGTGAAATAAGGAACTTAGCTATCCGATCTCGAAAAACTGCTCTAGCCCCCACCCCCACCCCCTTGACTTCCCAGCAAAAGGGCAAAATTGTAACGTTTTCTCTGTAATTTGTTAAAAATGTTAAAAAAAGGTCATTTTTCTATTATGATGTGAAAATTTTAATTACGTAAGACAAGGAAGGATTAAGTGGTCACTGTAACATTTGATGAATTTTTATGATACCTTTTAGGTAGCTTTCTTTACAAAAAGCTACCTATTGCAGCCGTTCGGAGGAAAGCGATTTCAAAAAATTTTGGTATATTTTCATCGATCATGACCCCCAGACCCCGAAACCACCCTCCGTTCAAAATTGATATATATATATATATATATATATATATATATATATATATCAATATATATATATATCAATATATATATATATATATATATATATATATATAATCTGACCTATGTCACACTGTAACTCTGGTATTTATGAACCGATTTGGATGTAATTCGGTGTGTACATAGTACATACCAATGTCTCGACCGAGTTCGTTGGCCAGCTTCATCCGCCATTTTGTTTCAAAATGGCGGCCATTTAAAAATTTTAAATAAATTTAAAATTTAAAATGTGGTACCAAAAAATTGAAAATGGAAAAATATTTTTTTCTTATGTATTTGACCTTTATACAAAGACTCCGTAGCAGTTTTTGTTTCGTCTATATCTTAAAAAATGGCTGAGCTATAGCATTTTGAATTTCTAGTGAAGCTGACATTTTGAAACGTCCTGAATTTTGTCACGCGATAAAAGGCGTATTTATGAACCGATTTGTATGTAACTTCGTTTATACATAGTACAGACCAATGTCTCGACCGAGTTCTTTGGCCAGCTTCATCCGCCATTTTGTTTAAAAATGGCGGCCATTTAAAATTTTAAGAAAAATTTAAATTTGAAATGTGGTACCAAAAAATTGAAAATTGAAAAAATATTTTTTCTTATGTGTTTGACCTCGATAAAAAGATTCGGGAGCAGTTTTTTTCCTCTATATCTTAAAAAATGGCTGAGTTATAGCATTTTGAATTTCTAGCGTGGCTGACATTTTGAAACGCCCTGATTTTTGTCACGCGATAACAGGCGTATTTATGAACCGATTTGAATGTAACTTGGTCTGTACATAGTACATACCAATGTTTCGACCGAGTTTGTTGGCCAGCTTCATTCGCCATCTTGTTTCAAAAGGGTTGCCATTTTAAAAAAAATGTAATTTAAAATTTAAAATGAGGTATTAAAAAATTGGAAAATGAAAAAGATTTTTTTTATGTGTTTGGCCTTGATACAAAGATTCTGGAGCAGTTTTTGTTTCTGAAAATTTGTTCTTTTGTTTATATCTTAAAAAGTGGTTGAATTATAGCACTTTGAATTTCTATCATGGCTAACACTTTGAAACGATCTGTTATTTGTCTCGCGATACCACACGTATTCGCCTATTTCGATGGAAGAAGGCATGTGGATAGTATACATCAATATCTCGACCAAGTTCGCTGGCCAGCTTCATCAGCCATCTTGTTTCAAAATGGCGGCCATTAAATTAAAAATATATATTTAAAGTGAGGTGCAAAAAAATTAGAAATTGAAAAAAGGTTTCTTTCTTAAGTATTTGACCTTGATATAAGGATTCAGGCGCATTTTTTGTTTGTCTTTATCTTAAAAAATGGCTCTGATATAGCAGTTTCAATTTCTAACGTGGGTGACATTTTGAAAAATTTGATTTTTTGCCTGCTACAACTCTCGTATGTATCAACCGATTCCGATGTGAGTGAGCATGTGCACAGCAATTACTAAGGTCTCGACCAAGTTCACTGGTTAGCCTCATCCACCATGTTATCTTAAAATGGCAGGCACTTCAAGAAATCGCTGAATTTGGCAGCGAAATATAAGTTACTTTAAATAAAAGCAGCTTGGATAAAGCTGACTAATTTTGCGAAATTCTCATTCATAATGATTTAGTATTGATAAAAATTAGTATTGAATCTCCTATATTCGGTTTCCAGTAAATTGAGCTTCGTGTGTTTGAATAATATAAGTTGGCTTTTTTAAAATAAGGAATATGAAAGCTCACTGGCCGGAAGGACTTTTTATTTAGTAAAGTTCTAGAAACTAATACCAATAGTAACTATAATAACTGTAGTTTCAATTACTATTTTACTTTTTTTTAGATTTATTTTAAAATGTACAAGTTACTTTAAAAGAAAAATTACAAAACGGCTTATTTGCCCAACTAGGAAGGGCAAAGTGGCCAGCATATAGCTAAATGAACAAATCACATTGATTCAGGATGTAGGGGAAACTAGGGAGGGTTGACCATAGGGGAGGCTTGACCCACCCTTCAGTTTTCATATTTAAAATAATTGCAGAGTTTTTCCAATAAGTGGCAACCAAAGCTACTGAAATGCTCAAACAATAGTCTTTGTTTCAAGAAGATAATTGAAACAGGTGTGGAACAATCAATTGTGAAGAGTTTTCAGCTTAAAAGGTGAATTTTTTTAAACATTTTGTAAGGTCTTCTCAGATAAAATATATAATACAGATTTAAGCAAGTAGGTTTTAAGTAATGTAAAAATATTGAGCTTTCATTCCAGGCATAAGGATTTGCAGTAAATTAGGCTAAACATAATCATGTTCTATACTTTAAAAAGTGGCTATGTGGGGAGGACCAGATGGTTAAAGCTCCTTACTTGAGTGTTTTTGGAAATCTTTTTATTACACACTGTACATATAATGAAGCGTGCATGTATTTCTAAAATAATGTAAATTTATTCTGCAAAACTACAGTAAATGGGAGTGACTGATACAAAGGAAAATGTTTAAAACTGATTAAATGAAGATGAGAAAAATTGTTCATAGAAGCAAAAAAATATTTTATGAAACATAAATTGGAAAGTTGATAGGAACTTTTATTTCATTTAAATAGTGCTCATAGTAAGTAAATAGAAAGAATGGAAAAGACTAGAAAGAATGAAAGCAGCAGCCGTAAGAAATGTTAGGTATTCATCAATCTGAAAAGGAACATAACATTGATCAAAACACTTCATGTGTAGGCAAATTTCACCAATATGAACACAATGAGATGAAGTCAAACTATGTTGCAACTAGTGTTGCCAGGTCGAGTGTAAAACAAGATGGGTGTTTAAAACGGAATTTTTCTCCTATGCCTTGAATTCCGTCTAAGCAGGTTTCTTTACACATCATATTTCCCAAATATATTTTAGTAATAATTAAACCTTGTAGCATAAAGTTATTCTTTCTTTTTTGAAACTGATTTTATTTCCCTTAACAAATATTTCAGTATAAAATAAAGTGGATCAAGCCTTCCATATGTGATGAGCCTTGGCCCATTATTTTCTCATGTTTAAAATCAATCATTTTTCAAGTTGATTATATACACTTATGTCGTAATTTTATTTTGATAACTGATTGCATAACGAATAAAATGATATATGAAACATTATTCTAGGTTCAATATTTAAAAAATATAAAAATCATTTTGTAAAATATGGGTCCAGTCTCCCCTATATTTAATCAATACAATCTAAAGTTAACGGATTTTAAGAATAAGTATTATGTTTTGTGATATTTTAAGTTTAAGGGGTCTCAGTACTCTTAAAATTGGAAAAAATGAAAAAAAAGAACATTTTCAACATTTAATATCTTAAAAAGTATATTATTTTAAAATATAATTTTTATTGGGATGAAAGGTATAAGTATGTTTATTCATTTCATGTATTTAAAAAATTGCAAGATACAGAATGAGCATTTACAGGGACCTCCAAACTGTCAGGCATTTGATGAGCAGAAAATTGGCATGACCGCTTACGCGCAGAATTACAAAATAAATTTTGAAACTAGAATAGACATTTTGGTGCCTACTTATACTTCAGATTGCAATAATCACCCTGAACCTAAATAAATTTGCATTTAAAGCATTTTTAAATTTTTAATACAAAGTTGAATTAGCAACTGCAAAACTTTGAAAATTTCAAAAGTATAACCACCTAAAAAAATATTTTTTTGAACAATAAAAAGGAAGTTTTAGGTTCCGTTTATAGACTAACATGAAACATATGTTTTGAAAATTTCCTGAAAAAAAAAATATGTTCAGAAGTTTTTGAGATATCGTGCGCGTTATGCCCAAAAACGTCATTTGGAGAAAAATGATTTCAAAGTTTTGGAAACGCCTCTTCAGCTGTTGAGCGGGTATAATTCGAAAAGCCATAACTTCTGTTCTAAGGAAAATTTCAAGGAAACAATTATATCGAAATGTTCAGAAATGATAGGAGTTCAACATCTAGAAAAATTAAAATTTCGAAAATTTTGAAGCTTTGAGTCCCTTTAAATAGTTACAAAATAAAGAAAACTGTAATGAGTATTAATATGATAAATGGAGGAGTACAAGGGGTTCCTCTTCAGCTGTTGAGCGGGTATAATTCTAAAAGCCATAACTTCTGTTCTAAGGAAAATTTCAAGGAAACAATTATATCGAAATGTTCAGAAATGATAGGAGTTCAACATCTAGAAAAATTAAAATTTCGAAAATTTTGAAGCTTTGAGTCCCTTTAAATAGTTACAAAATAAAGAAAACTGTAATGAGTATTAATATGATAAATGGAGGAGTACAAGGGGTTCCTCTTCAGCTGTTGAGCGGGTATAATTCTAAAAGCCATAACTTCTGTTCTAAGGAAAATTTCAAGGAAACAATTATATCGAAATGTTCAGAAATGATAGGAGTTCAACATCTAGAAAAATTAAAATTTCGAAAATTTTGAAGCTTTGAGTCCCTTTAAATAGTTACAAAATAAAGAAAACTGTAATGAGTATTAATATGATAAATGGAGGAGTACAAGGGGTTCCTCTTCAGCTGTTGAGCGGGTATAATTCTAAAAGCCATAACTTCTGTTCTAAGGAAAATTTCAAGGAAACAATTATATCGAAATGTTCAGAAATGATAGGAGTTCAACATCTAGAAAAATTAAAATTTCGAAAATTTTGAAGCTTTGAGTCCCTTTAAATAGTTACAAAATAAAGAAAACTGTAATGAGTATTAATATGATAAATGGAGGAGTACAAGGGGTTCCTCTTCAGCTGTTGAGCGGGTATAATTCTAAAAGCCATAACTTCTGTTCTAAGGAAAATTTCAAGGAAACAATTATATCGAAATGTTCAGAAATGATAGGAGTTCAACATCTAGAAAAATTAAAATTTCGAAAATTTTGAAGCTTTGAGTCCCTTTAAATAGTTACAAAATAAAGAAAACTGTAATGAGTATTAATATGATAAATGGAGGAGTACAAGGGGTTCCTCTTCAGCTGTTGAGCGGGTATAATTCTAAAAGCCATAACTTCTGTTCTAAGGAAAATTTCAAGGAAACAATTATATCGAAATGTTCAGAAATGATAGGAGTTCAACATCTAGAAAAATTAAAATTTCGAAAATTTTGAAGCTTTGAGTCCCTTTAAATAGTTACAAAATAAAGAAAACTGTAATGAGTATTAATATGATAAATGGAGGAGTACAAGGGGTTCCTCTTCAGCTGTTGATCGGGTATAATTCTAAAAGCCATAACTTCTGTTTTAAGGAAAATTTCAAGGAAACAATTATATCGAAATGTTCAGAAATGATAGGAGTTCAACATCTAGAAAAATTAAAATTTCGAAAATTTTGAAGCTTTGAGTCCCTTTAAATAGTTACAAAATAAAGAAAACTGTAATGAGTATTAATATGATAAATGGGTGAGTACAAGGGTTTCCTCCTGCAGACATTCAGACTGCAAATGTCGAGAGTAAGCCTTCCTCTGAAAAAGTTATTGTCCGACCTGTCTTCTTTTTTTGAAAGAAAATACCAATGAATAAAATATCGTTTCCAGACAAAGTAGCTATCTATCCATTTTGCCCGATCTCTTTGTGGCCATTTTGCCCGGAGTAACATCATTACAAAAACTGCGGCCTAGCCTCTAATCTACATAACTTAATGTTTTCACACATCATTTAAAAGGTTACTTCATACTGATCAAACAGAATAATAAACTAAATATAACTTATAGGACCGGGGGACCGTATAAAAATTTAAATTTTGTAATTTTTTAAGAAATGTTTTTATTGACCCAAATCGCTTTTAAAATATTTCTTTACCTGATTTAAAACATTTTTGTAATTGGAACTGTATGTCTATGACTAACGGTTTAAGAATTAGCCATTGGACACCATTGAGACCGGACACCCTGTATAATATATAATGCGAAAATTTAGTTTAGCAAGAAAACTTATAATAGGTTGAAATTTCACATTTTGCAATTTATACCAATAGATGAAACATGTTTAAATAATTTTGTACAGCCCTGTATTTTACCTACTACCTTTATATACACGCCACTATTTACCTAAAATTTAATTCAGACTAAAAACTCTTAAAACTACTGAAATCACACTTCCTGAAATTATCATCCATAGATGCAATTCTTTGCGTGGCCCTGTATATCATTTTAACTGTATTCTACAAACATCTTTCAGTATACTATTCTAAATACAGTTCAGCGTAAAAATGTATAACTCATTTAAAAACCACCTTTAAGGGACGGCGGGGGGGGGGGGGAGGTTAATTCGGTGGAAAAAAAAAAACATATTTTCAAAAATGTCTTTAGACGATACAGGTAATGCTGGTTTATTTAATTAATTTCCGTATAATAATATAACATCTGGATGATATTTTCCTAAATTTTTATTGCAAAATATTGGTAAATAAGCCGTTGGCGGCAAATCTCCGCAGGCGCCTCGAATAAAAGTTGTTTTGCGGTGTACGTTATAAATCGTCACTAGATCATCTGAAACAAAAAAATCAAAATGTGTTTATTAAGTGAAATGTTTCTTGAGATAACGCTGTACAGTTCTTTTATTATTATTATTATTATTATTTATTTATTTTGCAATAACAAATTTGCCGATATTTTTTTTACAGAAAATCGCATTTTTGGCTTTCAAGTGCTACGAAAAAAAAAAAAAAAAAAAAAAAGAAAAGAAACTCGAGATCGAGTGATTCAAAAGATTCAAAAGATAGATCTTCGCTACTTAGATAGTGTGCTTGTCGAAGAAATTATAGCCTTTATAAGTTCAATTCCTCTCAGATACTTCATTAAGCAAAGGAATGTAGAAGGTAGCAAATCACTTGTTCACAATCGCTGAAATAGCATACATTTATTATTACAGAAAATGCAAACGCTGATCATTAAATATCAAACTATTCTGAATTCATTCTGAATAACAATCCTTTCAGGATAATGGTCTATAACTTAAAGCGTTGTTCTATTGATGACCAGTTATTTATTAACCGATCTGTATTTTCGTGGGCGTTTTCATTGCCTTTTCTACAATTTGTTTTTCGCTTCTTTTTTATAAAGATTTCCAAAACGAAGCCAACAGGATATCCCAACAAGTCGGAAGTTGTAATTCGAAGGTGGCAAATGAGGTGCGTTCGCATTATAGTTAGTTTTATAAATGTTCAGATCTTGATGCAATAGCTGTTGCGCTCTTATGCAAAAATGCATGAATACAAAATTTATTACGATTCTATATTTTAAATTCAATAATACGGAAATAATATGATTCCATCTTAAATAGAACTTAATTACCACGGCAACCTAGAATCATTTCTTATCATGGAATATCGATGAATTAATTACGTATGGCAGGATTTAACAGAATAATCACCATGGCACCTAGAATCATTAACCATCCTAGGATATCATTGAGTTAATTACGAATGATAGGATTTAATAGAACAATCGCCATGGCAACCTAAAATAATTACCTATCACGGGATGTCATTGAATTAATTACGTATGATAGGATTTAATCGAAAGAAGAAAACTTTTATTGATATCTTTTTAAGTTTTGATTCGATTTTCATAAAATTTGAAATGATTCGACAAAATTATGCAACGATTCTATATGTTAAATTTCAAATTTGATCGGTTGGGTAGTTTTTGCGCTGTTATATGCGGACAGATGGAACGACGACTATAGGTGCTACGTATTTATATAATTACGAACGCACCTAAAAAGATTGAAATAGGTTTTAATTCTTTACCTTTTTGAGATACGCAGGCATTATAAATTGCAAAAGAATTCACAATAAGATAAGAATTAACGTTATGTTGATGAAATAGTCCTGCCATTGATTTTCAAAACAGACATTACAAGAGTTAATTAAACACATTTTTACACTTTTTTAATTTTTAAACAGTCCCTGGGACATGTAAGTTAAAATTGGAAAACTTTCTCCATTCTGTGAAAAGTACACCAGTAAAAATTCTACTCTTCAAGGACTAGAACTCACCGAATTATGATACTTTGATTTTTTATGAAATTTCTGAGCTTTGGAGCATTAAAGACTGACGATTTGCAAGAGCCGAAAAGCGATGAAATTTCATAAAATCCAAAGTATCATAACGAGGTGAGTTTTGATCGTAGAAGAATGACATATAGTACCCAAAGACCGTATAAAATAGTTGGATGTGCCAATCCCAAAACTTTCTTCTATCTCATATATTTTAATATTTCAAAATGTTGTTACAAATGTCAATATTTCCTTTTTATTAGTTCAATACTATATCAACTTCGAAAGAAAATTACACAAAAATTGTTAATCCCAAAACTTTCTTCTATCTCATATATTTTAATATTTCAAAATGTTGTTACAAATGTCAATATTTCCTTTTTATTAGTTCAATACTATATCAACTTCGAAAGAAAATTACACAAAAATTGTTATTATAGTGCCCCCTTTTGGCAGAATATTTCCAAATTCAGGGAGGACTTTCTTGCTATAGCCAAAAACATACGCAAAAAATTTGGTTCAATTCTATGCATAACTTCATACACTTTTCGAAGATACAATATTCAAAATGCCACAAAAATTGATATTTTTTCCAAATTAAGGGAGAACCTGCTTGACATAGCCCAAAACGTAAAAAAAAAAAAATTGGTTCAATTCTATGCATAACTTCATACACATTTCGATAGTACAATATTCAAAATGCCAAAAAGTCGCACAAAAATCGCTATTACAGCGCTCCCTACCGGCGGAGTTTTCCCAAATTAATGGAGGATCTGCTTGCCATAGCCACAAACTTAAAAAAAAAAAAAAATGGTTCAGTTCTATGCATAACTTCATACACTTTTCTATGGTATGAACCGATGGTATGATGGTAACCAATTTAGTGAAGAATTACAGGATCTAAATTTTTATACGGTCCCCCGGTCCTATAAGTTACATTTAGTAAAATTTCCCTGTTACACTGACAAGTAAGGTAAAAAGAGTCCCGTTATTCTACGATTAAAATTGACCAAGTAATAGCTGTTTAAAATTGGAGCATATTTTTTGCTGCAAATTAGGGGTCATTCACAAGTTTAGTAGAAACATAATTTCGTCAGATATATTAAAGATATATTGAGAGTAAAAGTAGCATTGCAATATAAATTTGAAATCTTTAATCATACATACTACTGCAAAATATAGAATTTGTACTGAACATATAAGAGGATAAAAATAACAGAATTTTCGTTAAATAAGAGGATGAAAAAAAAAAACCCTCAATTTTTTACAAAATGATACATATTTTTAAATGTTGTTAGATTACACTGTCTTTCATATTTTGGGTTGTGCCATGTTTTTTAGCTTTTGAAAGTTGATTCTTATGTATTTTTTAGCGCTGAATCCGAAAATGACCTTCATTTTAAATCAGTGGTTCCCAACGTGAGGAGTACGCCCGACAGGGGGACAATATGACTGTTCAGGGGGACAATTTCAGATTTCTTATTAACACATTTTCTGTCATTTTTTTCTAATGAAAGTAGCGTCTTAGTCAAAAACAGAAAAAATTGATGAAAAATTAATTTTCGAAACGGATCCGATTTAAAAGTTCAAAAATACACTGACACCGAAATAATTATTATTATTTTTTTTTTTTTTTAAACTTTGACACTTTTATATACTAAAAAATTACTTTAATTTTTCTGGTTTTAATATTATTTTAGTAAATTACATCTCTTTTTTTTTTTACTATCTATATTATAAAGGACAAACATATCTGTGCGTAACGCATACGTCATTCTGCGAATGGCAACACTCTGAAATTTAAAATGAAATTTCGGTTTTACCATTTTTGCTACAACAAATTTTTAAACTTCTAAACATCGCACACTTTCAATATTTACACTGTCGTATAGGGGAAAAATGTACTTTAAAATGCAATTTGTTAGAAAGATCTATCTCAATTTATTTTTGAGATATTAATTTTTTTTATAGTTTTTAATACCAATTTTGTAATTGTGGCAACTGGAGTACTCCATTTCTATTAAAAGTAAAGGGAAATAAGTCATGGTTTATTTATTTTTATTGATTATATCCTCATTGATGCCATTTTCATATTACAAATAAAAGTACCTTTTTTCTAATTTTTGAACAGAAAATGACGCCAGCCATAAAAAAAACCACGCATTCTTCTTTATAAATGAAAAGATTGAAGAAGATATTTCATTATTTTTACATTACGCTGATACTGAGTTTGAGACGCTAGTTAAAATGATTCAGTGAGTAAAAATGATGTCATATTTAAAACAAAACGACCATTTTCTTTGATAAAACTAAATATTTGACCAATACTAAATGGCCATTACAATGTCAACTAAAGGCAAATTTCTGAATGGTAAGTTTTTGCGAGTACTGAGATTAGAACTTAAAATTTGTGCGAATGTTCACATGAAAAATTGTATCGGACAAACGTGACTTTAAGTTTGGAAAAACATTCATTAATAATGTATTGCACGTTAAAATACTTTTAAATTGTGATTTGAGTGATGCGTATGTAAATTTTGAGAATGTGAAAATATCGTACAGTTTAGATTTTATGGGGGGAAGTTTTATGATGTGACAAAGCGAAATCCTTTTTACTGATTTTTCATCCCGTAAAAACAATCATAAGAGCCTCAGTCGATAACTTCAACATAATTACTGATCTTGATTACGTATTCTAATACAGTTTAATTTTTCAATAATTTAAGCAGTTGAAGTTTGTGGAAATAATATTTTGGGAATTTTAGGTTAAAAACATTATTTGTTTTAAGAATTAGACAACCAATGCAAGATAAATTTTTTATTGTAATTATTTTTGTAGGTTTATTATAAATTCGATATAACAGTTCCATTCTAAACATTTTAATTCGTCAAATTTCGACGGGTTGCAACTCGTTTATATAAAGAAAAAAAGCTTGTACACCTATTCATAATGTAATATGCCCCATGAGGGAAATTTTACATATGAAATTTGTTAGGATATATCTAAAATTGACTATTTGGACATGTTTAATCTAAAAAATGTTTTGAATGATCTAAATGTGGTACTACATTTATGAAATTAATAAAACCCCGTGTGCATCACGGAAGGAAAGGGTTGAAAGTAAAATCTTATGGCTCTTCTGCAGACCACATACAGAATATGACATTCATGACATATGCATTTTAAAATTTAAAATTGGAGAAAACATGGTAGCCAAATTATAATAATGTGGAGAAAAGCTCGCTGTCAAAGAAGTATCTTATGAGAAGAAAGAAAAATAGTAACTTAAAATGGATAAAAGCGCGAATCCGGAAATGTTATTTATGAATTATTTTACCATACAGTCTCGGCGATAAACAAATATCATTTATTCTGAACGAAGTACTAAAATCCATTATAAAATGTATCAGATGTAATACAAAATATGAGAGGGATTTCAAGAAATTTTACGATAATAAAAATGTAGATTATTTATCACTTTTAAATTTGAGGTAAGTTGCCAATAAACAATAAAACTTTTGTAGATGTAAATGCGAAGATTCATGGCATCACTGCATTCATGGTTAAAAGAATACTTCTACTTAAAAAAATAAAATTTTGATAAAATTAAAGAATGGGAAATCACTTATCAGAGTTAATGGTATTTTCGGATCCATCCGGAAAAATAGAAGTTCATTTTTTATGTGACAATATTCATATGACATAGAAGGGGAGGGGGGACATCAGGATTTTAGAGATGCTTAGGTGGGGCGCGGCCAAAAAAAGGTTGGGAACCACTGTTTTAAACCATCATGTTAGGATTTTTCTGAAATCTCAAATTTCAAAGTTAAATAGCTCAAAGTTGAAATTGATCCCCCCTCCCCTTCCAACCTCGTCGGACCCCTAAGCTGTTTAGCTGTAAGAAACCCAGTATAAGCCAAAAAATTGAATAAATTATTGAATTAAATAAAATTAAACTGAATTAAAAAGTCTGCATCTATTTTATAGTATCAGATTTTTCGCTATTTTTTTACCTTAAAATTTACGATTTGCGAAAAATCCTGACATGATGGTTAAAAATGAAGGTAATTTTTTTTATTCGTCGTTAAAATATACATAAAACGTAATTATAAAAGTTAAAAAACGCAACTATCGCAGGTTTATGTTATCTAATCTAAAACTCTTTCCTAAGCTTCTTGACGGTAATCTATCCGAATTTTTTTGTGTTATCCTCTAATATAAGTATGTAAAAGATGGCAAGCGTCGAAATCATAATGCATTGTCTTCGAATTTAAGTCAGTATGTAAAATTTAACTTCGATCGGACATTTGAAAGTGAGTTAAAGTTCGAGTACAAATTTTAAACTGGAAAGACTATCGTTGGAAGTTAAATAAAACCTCATGAAAATAACATAATTTTTTATATATTATAATTAGTATTATGTAATGGTGATTTCGTGGAAAACTTTTGTTACAACCTAATATTTCATAATCTATGTTTAACGCATGATCTTTCTTTCTTGTTTCATAGGAAACAACTCACCATTCACTCAAAATATATTTAATTAAATATATAATATCTAATTTTCTCTTTCAGGGAGTTTTCAAAATGATAAATAATCTCCTTTTGATATTTTACTTGAACATGTTATTATAGAATAACACAAACTTTCTTAATTTTTCATATCAAATAACAGCAAATAAAATAGTTCAGTAAATAATACATTAACCTTTTGTACCAGAAAACTTATATATGAATAAACAAAAGGATTTTTTCAGCTATAGAAGATGAATTGTGACCCTTTTTTAGACCAAAAAAGCAAAAACCTTTTCTTTGATAAAAAACGATGATGTCAGCGTTTCGACAAGGAAGAAAGAAATAATTAATCACGTGTGATAGCAAGTTTAGGCATTAAGTTACTTTTAAAACATTAAAGTATTACTCACTATGAATAGACTGATGAAAAAATACAATGATCGCAATACTGAAGTAAACAATTATTTTCAATTCCATCAAACTATAAAAAGTGTATAATGAGTGTATGATCGTGTCATTATTTTTAACATTTTTTCAATATTTTAAATATTCTATTTAATTTTAACAGAAAGCTGAATTTATGGAATTTTATCGTATAGAGTAAAATGAACAAAATACGTTTATATGCCTAATTTGTTAACACTTTGTTCACCCCTTTGCGACGAGCAATTTTTATTCTTTTTTGTACCGGCAATTCCAAATAAAAATCTTTGCTAATTTTATTGTATAAATTCTGTGATTAAATAAGCAAAATTTACAAGTAAATAACATTGGTGGAAAAAAAAAACTAAATATTGTACTCCTCTACACATATTCACGAAGCTCGTCGCGAAAGTGTGGTATAATTTTGTGCATCTTGGCAAGCTTATGATGCACTTCTAAAATTTCCCAATCAACCACTGGTAATCTGATGGAAAGGATATGTTCTGTTGTCTTTCAGCGCAGTATTTTAAATGATAGTTTGAGCAAAAGCTCGTTATATTTTTACTGAAAGAGAGGACGTTATTCTTATGCCAAAACTACTTTTTTTAGCAAGTCATGATTGATATTTATTGATTGGAATATCTTTGCCACGCCCAGGCTCTCCATGGGCTGTGAGGTTCTTTGTTAGGCTGGGAACGGCCAACATGATTTTAATTATTCTAGTCCTAAATTCATCCCTCTCAAGATTCTCAAATGATACGTTTTAAATCCCACTGTTAAGTAGTCACCGAGCTTTGGAATTCCCCTCACTAATGTTATGTGTATGGTCGTTTGATGCATTCGTTTATTTAAAATATCTCCTCGGGAAATAATTATCGTTAACTCCTTTTTTCTTTATACTCTTCTTAGAGGTTGTTCCTTTTTTTCTTAGTTCTCAAAATATTTCTAAAATATACGCTTAGGGATGTACAGTACATATGTAACAATATCACTTTAAGGGGAAGAGGGGGGGGGGTTGTCTTTTGATATCGTTATCATTTTTGATCGAAACAAAAAAAAAATTTTAAACCTTTTTTTTTTCATTAAAATACGTAGTTTATTAACTTTTTTCTTAGTCTGTTATCTATTTTTAAGAAATTACAAAGTTATTATTAAAGCTATTAAATAATTATAAAATCATTTTACTCCAAAATACGGAAAATTCCAATGTTCGGCATTCCTATTCTTCTATATGAGCATATAATGCGTAGTTAGAGAAGAAGCCAGGTTTGACATGATACTTGTTATTATTATTGGTAAAAAAAATGGGGAAGAATGTTGGCCGCCTGTTTTGTTGATAAGAAATTCTGCTTATCTCCATACAGGGGACAAGTGCAAGAATACAGTATTACTATTGAATGCTTTATGTAACAAAGAAAAAAAGCTATTATTAAATATTTTTAAGTACTATATTCTTAACCAATTAAGGACGAGCTTCTTTTATACATTTTTTAATTCTTCGACACCAGTTTTTTCTACATTGTAATTTTGAATTATTTAATCGCTCAAAATTTGAGATTAGATAATGTGAAAATTTCCAAACTAAAGTACTGGTATTCAAATTTAAAAGTTTTGTTCGGCTTACGTGGCACGTTTTCTTGCCAACCGGCTTTAACCCTTTATCTACTGATGGTACTTATAAGTACCACTCACTTTAAACTTTCATCCCATCGTGAATATTGCTAATATTCTAGTGGTACTTTGCAAAAACACTCTTTTAACTCCACTTTATCCGGATACATGGCAGCAGTAGTTCTAGGTTTGTTATTTTAGCGAGGAAGAAGGCTATCTTCGACACAGACGATGGGTTTTGTGCCGACATTTTGTACACATTGTCACGCTCGATTTTTTATTGCAGCAAACACAGTAAAGGATATAAGATAAGTGTTGGATTTTTTTTATGTGTTCATTATGATCTTAGAATACAGTTTGACTAGCTATTTTAGGTGAACGGTGTATCTATTTGATTTAACAGTTGAATTACTCGGTGGTACTTATAAGTACTGTCAGTACACTGGGTGTTGGAGAAAAACTTCTTGTTTACTTTCCGTCTGTGTAGTTATCCATCGTTTTCATCTGCTTTAAAATGTAATAACTAAAATGTAGTGTAGTTATGATTTCCGTGGTATTTCTCCTCTGTTTCATTGTTATTTTATATAGGAAGTTGAAAAGGTTGTGGCATCGACTCGTTTTTGCCATGCTAGAAATGGCATATGTAAATTCATATATTCCGTATGTGGAGATGCGAGAGAACATGTTGTCCCTGGAATGTAGACGTCGCATAACTAAAGGACTGCTAACAAGATCGAAACCTAAAAAAAAAATAGTTTTTTTGACCCTTTCAGGGGAAAAGCATTTTCAATTGAAAAGTGTTGAAATAAATGATTGGCACCGCAATTTTCCAAAAGATTTATTTGTAAATAAGAAAAAAGGCCTATATTTCACATACTTATTAAATCGAAAATATTTTCTGGTGCCAGTTGAAATACGTTGCGGGTTTTCTGTTACGATATTTTAGTCATAGTGTACTGACGGTACTTTAAAGTATCACTTGAATTAATTACGTCTAAATAATTAAATTCCTCACGGATGAGTATTTTTTTTATGTTTATCCTTTAATTTTCATTGTAGTAACTGAAAAAAAATATTACATGAAAAAAATTGCAGTAGATCATAATGCAGTAGATAAAGGGTTAATAAGTTAAAGTGTTATTTGATGTAAAGTTATTTCATGTATAATAGTGATATTTTACTGATTTCTCTTCATTTAAGTCAGTAAAATAGGCGAATAATAAATCTATATTATTGCAAAGGTATAAAAATAAAATGACATAATTTATTATTATTATTTTTTTTTAAGTAAAGAGAATTTTTAGACACTGATAGCGATATCAATAAGGAATGAGCGGGGAGGGCAGGTTCGGGGAATGATAGCGTATAATATCATAAGGGGGGGGGGGGATTGAGGAAGTCCAAAATTGTCAAAAAGTTGATAACGTTATATGTATATATACAGCCCCTTAATTTTATATGAAGTGTTAAAATCTTACTCACAGTTAGTCAGCTTTTAACACATAAAATATTAAATTAAGCATAGATTTTAGAAATATTTTGAGAACTAAGAGAGAAAGAGAAAACCTTTAAGAAGAGAACACAGAAAAAAGGAGTTAAAAGTAGTAATTTCCTGAGGAGATACTTTAATTAAACGAATGCAATCTATGTCCTTAGACTTAGCATTAGCGAGGGGAATTCGGTAGCTGAGTGACTAGAAGCCTTAATTGATTAATCAAAAGTAACCAATTCAAGAAAAATAAGTAAAGTTTCTACAGTTCTAGATTTGTTAGAGATGACAATCGATTTATTTAGTTTTTATACTTCGACAGGATCATTCTAAAAGGAGTCACTAAAACCCTCACAGGAGGAAAAACAGCAACTTTTAAGAGAAATAAAATAAACTAAATATCCTTGTGCAAATTACCTGCTTCTTTTTTAAATTATCTCTACTTCAACTGATGAATGAATTGGAGATTTAACCATTTAGTTCGCAGCTTTGCATATATGCAAACAGCATTGTTTTGAATTTAATAGATTTTTGTATTCGTATATACCTAATTCATACCAGAAAATTAAAATAGCAATATTTGGTTTAAGTAATAACAGACCTTTCCATATTTAAATAAAGCAAAATTAATCATTGAAACTTTCTGGTGTAAAGTCAGATTCTCTGAATTACGTAATTTCTCGAACGTATTCTATCATGGGAATTAAAGGGTTAAAGGTTAAGTTTTATAAAATAAATAATTATATAAAATAGGGTATTTGGAGACATACTTATTAAAATATTTACAAATTTGCAATATTTTAGCGTAAAACAGCCACACGACATTAGTTTTTACCTGTATTGCAGATGTGCAACAGAAGAAAAGATCGATGCATTATATGAAAAATGTATCTCTGACTTTTTTCATTGTTTTTCTTGTGTAATAAACCTTTCAGAGAATCATACATATGTATATTTGAAACAAAATAAAACATCGCGCATTTAAGGGTTAAGAAGGGGAACGGAATTAGGTATCCTTCATTAAAATTAAAATAATAAGAATACGATTACTTTCTTTCTCAGAGGTTTTTGCTTTATTAAAAGTAAGGGCAATTAAAACTCTGCTGAGTAACGATACTGGAATTCGTCGGTACGCAGCGGAGCTGCTTAAATTGATTTTTTCGGCATTATAAGCTCTTTCTTAATTTTCAAAATTATGGATTTTCCTTAGGGGAATGATATTTGGGTATTTTACCGTATTTCAGAATTTTAAATATTGAGTAAAAGAAGATAAATTAGGCCAGTAAATAATTCATTTGCTATTTATAAAAAAGAACTTACATATCGTAATTTGCATATGCATGGAATAACTTCCCATTACTTTTGGAAAAAAAAAATAATAAAAAAAAATTAAACCTTTCACTGTAAAAAAAAGTCCTTTAAAATACGGAAATTGTACTGGCAATCGAGACGCCAGTACTATTTCAATATTTTAACGGAATTTTTCCCCGTAAGTTTTGTGAAAAAACGAATTTTTCTGGAATTTACAGGAAGAAATTCCTTTAAAATATCGAAAGAATACTGGCGTCTCGATTGCCAGTACAATTCCAGTATTTTAACGAATTTTTTTTACAGTGATGTTAGGGGCTATTCTATTAAATATAATCAGTTTTGATTCTGGTTGATAAATGGAACTACCTATAAGCTTATTAATGTAAGGCACTGATGCAATAGCCATTTTTGATATCATTTATTAAACGTATATTTGCTGTATTGGTGCAATTTTTCTCTGGAAAAAATTGTATTTTTCTATTTAAAAAGGTTTAATTACAAAGTAAGTGTCATTTATTTCTGCATAGAAACTAAGTAGTACTTTAATTATATCTTCAAATTCCAGCAACGGAGCTGCCAATATGTAAAAAAAAAAAAATCAGAATGTACCGTGTGTTTTTAAAATCTGTTATCAGTTTTTCCATTTATTTATCAAGATTTTAAATTTTTTTCATGAACGTTTTATCTTTCTGTTTAATAAATAACCCTCTCGCTGTGTAAGTAATTCTTCGCGATAGAGCGTCTTTTACAGAATTTTTAATCTATATCACTGGTTCTTTAACCCTTAACCGGAAACGTACATCTGTGAGATGTTTGCGTCTACATATCTGCCCTCAATATTTTCTATCTCCGACATTCCAAACTTTTTTTATGCTGTTATATTAAAGAATTGGTCCTGTTAACGCATTACTATTAAAGATTAAATGTTTAAGTTCACTATTTGGTAAATTATTAAGTGTTCTGTTTGTGCACGGGATTTTCACGTTTCCGGTTAAGGGTTAAAGGAGACATTTTTGACTATCATATTTTGGGAAAGCGTCCTGATTACATAAGACAAAGTTTTCTCTAAAATATAACTGGTGGGAACAACCAAATAGTATTAATTTGACGGGAAAATACATGCCCGAGCATATCTCGGGCTGCGCTGCGAGAGGGTTAATGAACTTTAATATTTAATAGCCACGACACGATATTTAAATCTCTTGATGTATACACCTTTGATTGCCAAGACAAGCTAGATCTAAGTAATTCAGTAGATTCCAGTTATTTGGGATACCGTTTAATTGGGATAAAATGTCACGAGCAAAATCGAAAAATAATACTAACCTCACTTTAAGAATTGGGGCAGCCACTTTATAAAGACAAATCGTGCTAAAACAAATGTGCCCCAATCTACTGCATTTTTATATACACAGAAAAGAGAGAGCAACACTATGAAATCTTCAAATGATTATTTATTCCACATTAGCTAAAGAAAAAAATGAATTCAGTTTTAATGGTTTTCCTGGTAACATAGAATAGAAAAATTATATACTCTTTGTATAACCATTTATCAATACGTTAAAATATTACACTTCTCTAACATTTTGTATTAAATAAAGATTGATAAAATCTTCAGTTACTTTTAGCGTTCATTAAAAATGAAAATCCAAGGCCTTCGTATTCGAAAACTGAGTTTTATGTAAATTTTTATGCTGTCGATATATTTTTTAAAATCGTGACAACTGAGTTTTTTATGAATAAGAACTTAATGGCCATGTTTATAGCTCATAAATAATTTTTCCTGAATGCGAAACAGAATAACCGTTTTGAAGTTTAAAATTTATTTTTTGAAACAGCTCTGCTACTAAGATTAAATAAATACTCTTTACAGCAATTTTATTTTCTATTGCTGTTTTCGCTAAGTTAAATTGTTTTGTTCTGTCATGGAAAATTACCACACATATATGTGCTATTTGACGATGAATGAAAAAATAATATCGGTAGGTTGCAATAAATTATTATGATATATACTGCATGGAATATACAAAAGATTAGCAGTCCAACACTCATTTATTTATCAACACTTTCAGTTATTAAAAGGCAGTACTTTTAGTTAGCTTGGGTAATAGCGGTGAAGTTTTGATCAAGAATATTATATCTTTATTTGCAGGTAATGTCTTCTGCATCTATCCAGTGCATGGATACATAATAGATAAAAAATTCTTTCTTTCTTCAATTTCATAGTGAAAAGAAATTTACACAGGAGATTATTAGCTTCCCGGTGAATATTTCCTCTCCTTATGTATGCACAGCCTGCACGAGCTACCGGACCCGCTCCAGTGGGAAAGCCCACGAAGCCATTTTTTTCCCATGGTGTACGGTAGCAAGGCGGAATTCATCCCACCTGCAACGTTAAGTTTGCCTAGCATTTCGGCTCAAAATTAACTCACGATGCAACATGTCTATCTGCGGTGTCCATTCTTTGCTTTCTCTACTCCCCACTAAAAATAACATAATTTCACAAGTCTGCACAAACAATTAGGCTTCAAAAACTCAAGGCAATTCCATTCAGATCGGGCAACGGTGGCCTAGTTGGCAGAACATAGAACTCGTAGTTGAAGTCGCTAGACCAAAGCCTACTGCCGGCTAATATCCGCCATGTACACCAATGGCTCCTGGTGCATGTAAAATCCGTCGTGGGTGCAAAGTCATTCAAGTTACCTGTGAATTATACCTCTAGAAGTTCCTTGCCAGGTGAAGATCTCGCCATCTGATCAAGGTTCTAATTTACGAGATCAACTTGAGTAGAAATGTGAAAGTGCCAATCAACAAGATATAAACTTTAAGTAACAGGCATAACAAAACACACAACTGAACAGTAGGCACTTCAAATAGGAAGACGAAAGAGGTGATTGTCCAATTTATTGCCGCTCGCTTCGATTAGGACCCGCCCCGATACCAAGTATCAAACCCGTTTAGCTCGGACAACCCGCAGGTAGGGGCCTGGTCAGCGGTCAGAAGGAAAGAAAGAAAAGGGATAAGTTATGATTAAACGTGTTACCTCTCCTTACTCGATTTGGGACAAGGGAGAAATGCTGATCCTCCTAATTTGCTTGTTTCTCCTATCATAAGTTTTGAGAGCTCTTATGACAACCATAACATGCCATTATATTGTATCCGCTTTCTGATTTGTTTAGTGAAAATGAAGCAGAATTTAACATACGAAATTACGACCGAACTCTATTGGTATAATTTCGTTGGAATATTGTGGTCCAATGAGTTCAACTTTCAACAAGAACATTTCGACGCGATAGAATTAGTTAAACAGCACATGAGAAATATAGGGTGGCTTCTTTTATTTTCCTGATACTGAGTCTGATGCTGTTATTTAGTTAAAATCTGTCTTTTGTGACGTAATAATTAAAAAAAGAAATATGTTATCTTTTAAATAGAATCCAAAAAGAAATAGATTACGTAAAATAATTCAAAATTCGACAAATAAATAAGCATTTATTTTTATGAAAATGAAATAAGGCACCAAAAAATATAATAATAATAATAAATGCGTTATTAATGAGTAAGTAAACTGAAGAAATAACTGTTAACCTAACCAGCCAAAGAAGAATGTTTGAAGGAGAAAAAAATGAATTTTTGCTAGGTATATCGGATTATATACCAAGAATCCTTAGAATACTGAAAGTACATATTTTGATCGTTTCTTTATCAAGCACTAATTCGCAAAGATTTTAGTCTTTCTTAATAATGTTTCTTAATCTCTCAGTATTTCAATTTGTCAAGTTGTATGCGTCGACTTTTTATAAAAATTCTTTAGCTACTTATCTGATACACTTTTAGAAGAATTCTGAAGGTACATATTTTGATCATTTCCTTATGAAGCACTAATTCGCAAAGATTTTAGTCTTTCTTAATAATGTTTCATAATCTCTCTGCGTTTCAATTTGTCAAGTTGTATGCATCGACTTTTTATAAAAATTCTTTACCTACTTATCCGATGCACTTTTAGAAGAATTCAGAAAGTACATATTTTGATCGTTTCTTTATGAAGCACTAATTCGCAAAGATCTTAGTCTTTCTTAATAATGTTTCATAATCTCTCTGCGTTTCAATTTGTCAAGTCGTATGCATCGACTTTTTATAAAAATTTTTTAGCTACTTATCTGATGCACTTTTAGAAGAATTCTGAAAGTACATATTTTGATCGTTTCTTTATGAAGCACTAATTCGCAAAAACGTTAGTGTTTCTTAATAATGTTTCCTAAACTGTCACTATTTCAATCTGTCAAGTTGTATGCGTTGGCTTTTTATAAAAATTCTTTAGATACTTATGTACTTTTAGAAGAATTTTGAATCTATGCAATTTTCATTCTGCTTATTATTATATTAATAATTTTTTTTAGTTCTTTTTCCCTCTTGTGACAGGAACCAATATTTTACTCAACGTTCTAATTAAACCTGAATTAATGAAATATATAAGAGATCTTTCAATTTATGTTAGTATGCGAGTTTACTTTTTAATATCGATTCAAGCTTGAGAAAAAAACGTTAAAAGTGGCTACTAATAAAAAGAATTGCATTGCATTAATAGAAACAAAACTTAATGTTATAATTTAATGTTTTCTGAGTTCTTTATTCTATTTCTGATATGAGCCAATATTTTAGGTATTCTAATTACGTCTGAATTAAAGAAATTTGTAATGACTCTTTCAATTTATGTTACTCAATAGTGATAGGAGTTTACTTTTTTAATATCGATTCAAGCTTGAGAAAAAGACGATAGAAGTGTCTACTAATAAAAAGATTTGTATTGCATTAATAGAAACAAAACTTAATGTTACAATTTAATGTTTTCTGAGTTTTTTTTTTCTATTTGTGGTATGAGCCAATATTTTAAGTATTCTAATTAAGTCTGAATTAAAGAAATTTATAATGACTCTTTCAATTTATGTTAGTCAAAGGTCAATAGTGATAGGAGTTTACTTTTTAGCTCACCGGCTATCAAAGCCTGAGAACTAATGCCCCTGCAGGTTCTGTATGTACGTGTGTACGTATGTATGTACGTAACGCGATAACTCTTGATAGAAATATCCGATTTGCTTCAATTTTTTTTCTACGTTCATTCTGATTAGTTTTGGGAGTACATTGGTAAAGTGTAAAGGGGGGGAACGGGGGGCTAACACCCCTTAACTTAGATAAATGGGTTTTCCATGCAAAAATATCAGATTTCCTTCAAATTTGGTACACCGGTTAATTCTGATAAGGCGCTTCACTGATTAGATGTGGCGGTTTATTGTTTAAGTATAAAGGGGGGGGGTCTAATAAACCCTTAATTTAGATAAATGGGTTTTTCTATCCGATTTGTTTCAAATTTAGTATGCCGGTTTATTCTGATAAGGCGCTTCCCTCATTAGATTTGGGGGTTCATTGGTTAAGTATAAAGTTGGGGGGGACGGGTCTAATACCTCCTTAATTTAGCTGAATGTGATTTTCTATCCGATTTGCTTCAAATTTGGTATCCCAGTTTATTCTGATAAGGCACTTCCCTGATGAGATTTGGAGGCGCAAAAGTATGCTAAAAGTATTGGCTAAGTATACAGGTCGGAAACAGAGTGGTTGTTGCTAATCCCTTTAATTTATATTTCGAGGGGCATGGTTCTTTGAAATAAGAGTACTATAATATACAATTAGTGTGAATAGCCTGTGAGCTCAATGCCAGTTTAACTGGGCACATTTCGTTTTATTTAATATCGATTCAAGCTTGAGAAAAAGACGATAAAAGTGGCTACTAATAAAGAGATTTATGTTGCATTAATTGAAACAAATCTTAATGTTGCAATTTAATGTTTTCTGTGTTATTTTTTTCTATGTGTGATATGAGCCAATATTTTAGGTATTCTAATTAAGTCTGAATTAAAGAATTTATAATGACTCTTTCAATTTATATTAGTCATTAATGATACGAGTTTACTCTTCCAATTTCAATTCAAGCTTGAGAAAAAGACGCTAGAATTAGCTATACTAATAAAAAGATTTATATTGCATTAATTGAAACAAATATTATTGTTACAAAGAAATATAATCAGGAAAAACAAATTTATTATTTTAGAATCCTTAAATTTGTCATTTAAAAAATATCAAAACAATTTTGAGAAACTAAAAAATAATGACATCGACACCATTAATTACAAATATTTTTGAAATTAAAAGAAGTTTGTTACTAATTACTGAACTTGAAATAGAGCTGGCAATTCTCCAGAAAGGTAATTAAATCTTTGCAACATTATTTTTTTTTCTTATGAGCTTAATTAGAGAACTTGACTTATTCCCTTTTCAACTCGAATGAGATATGGCTTTGGAATAAAACAGATGTAAAATGCAGATAATATAGAACGGCACTTCAAGGACTGGTTTCTATAAACTCCCCCCTCTTCCCCCCCCCCCCACCACCACAACCACAGCTCTTTTTTTTTCTTTTATTAAAAAAATAGAAAGTATATCAGTTCAACTTTCAACTATATTTTACTAGGGAATATCAAGTGTTGGAAAATATAGGTGAAAATACTTTTTTTTTTTTATTATTGAAAAGTCTAATGGATTTTTATATATTTTTTAGACTGTCCACTATGAATATCACAAAGCATTTTTATATGAAAAACAATATCAATAATGTATTCAAATAAAATTTTGAAAATTTATTAAAAGAGATACTTTCGTATCGACCGCATAACAGCCGAAGAAATCGCCAAAAACTTCGCTACTTAGAGCAGACTTTTTCATTCTCAAAATTTCAGTTGTTTAAGTTGTTAGTTCGTTTACATGTGTGTTAAATTTGTGTTTTACTTATATTATTTTATTTATTTATTAATGAAGTTTTAATTTCATTATGGTATTTTCACCGGAAACAAATGATGAACTATATTGTTTTAAAGACAAAAAGGGAATATCTTTCGTAATCGGGATAACGCAAGAGATAAATATTTTTAAAAAATCATACTTGAATTTTTTTCAAAGCATCAAAAATCAGTAAGAATATATTTTTTTCCCTATTCGACGATGTAAAAAGTGAAATTGCGCGATAATTAAAATTTTTTTAAAAATGCAGTAAAGGCGAAATTTATGGGTCAGGTGTTACCACATTCAAAATGACGTCAGCGTTATTCGTGGACATGTTTTTGCTTTATAATATATTACTATGAAAAAAAAAATCCCCAAACTGACAAAAAAAACCGTCAATTTTGACGCCAGTGGAAACCTGTTTAATTTACAGAAAATATCTGTAATCTTACATTAAAACAGTCTGAAAAAATCTGTATTTTTTCTGTAAAACTTACGAAATTCACATTTTTTTACAGAACTGTAAAAAATACAATTTTCTTTCTGTAAAAATTACAGATTTTTTTTTACAGTGTTTACAGACATGTAAATTTCAAATACAAGGGCCTATTTTTATCCAACAAAGAAGGTTATGGAATTCGTTTGTAAGTTTTGTTTTATTTTATTTTGTTGTGTCCACGTATAACTTTTGAACTGATGCCCCGATTTCGATGATTCGTTTATTGGGAAGGGTTTATTTTGGTGGTGATTCTATTACATATAAATTTCCAAAATGGTATCAATACTGATCCAAAAATGGTTTGTTTGTCTGCTTCTCCCTTATAAAAACTTACATAATAATCACTTATAAACAGATTAAGTTAAATAATGCTATAAAAAGTGATAAAATATCTTTATTAAGATTGACGATCGTTTCGTCGCACAAACGGCGGCATTTTCAAAATCATTCACAATAGAAAATACTTTCACATAATTTAAATACAATATACATAGTAAACAATGTCACGAGACATGATGCATAATAAAAGACATTGCAAACATAAAATTAAAATTAAATTAGCTATTTGCGAGCGTGGATTAATTTTCATATAAGTTAAAAAAACAATAACATATGGTAAATAATGTCACGAGACAACATGCATAATGAAAAACATTGCAAAACATAAAATAAAAATAAAATTATCTTGGCTATTTGCGAGCGTGGATTAATTTTTACTATTGTTACTAAAATTACATAGCCTCTCTTTCCAATTTTTGAATCATTGCAAAGGACACTGAATCATTGCAAATATTCTTGTTGCGTAAAAATATCTCTATTGATTCTCGGATTATGGATGGTAAATAAAATCTTGATGTATAAAATAACTTGCTATTTTTAAAATCGATGTATAAAGGTCTTCAACAAAGGCTGGGAAAACTAACTGGCTGATTGGGGTTAGTAAAGAGGTCTCTCAATTCGTTATTAAAAGACGCCGTATATGTATCGACTTAGAAAGGTACCGTGTGGTCGAGTTTGTTCCGATCATACGGTGTTACAATTGTCAGACTTTTGGTCATGTTGCTTCTAAGTGTGAGAACCCAGTCAAGTGTGTTAAGTGTGCTGGAGACCATACAATTAAGGATTGTAATGTGCTTACTGAAATGTGTATCAATTGTATGGGTGTTACTGACATTGATTTGGACGCTGATCATAGAGCGGACAGTCCGGACTGTCCACAGTTTAAGGCGTACCGTTCTGATCAACTTGCTAAACGGTTGTGATAGTTGTCTTGGGTTCTTCTCAATCTTTGTCTGAACTTAACTTTGTTCAGATCAATCTTCACCATTGTTCTGATGTAACCAATGCTCTTATTCACTATATGGTTAACTTTAACATCCACTTTGCTCTCTGTCAAGACCCATATATTTTTAATAGTTCTTTCGTTGGCTTGCCTCCTGAATGGCTTTGTTTTTTGTCTTCTTCTTGTTCTGCTGCTATTGTATGTCCTTTTAAGACCTATGCATGTGTGAAGAGTCTTAGTTTGGAAAACAGCGTGTTTATAAATATTACAGTTGAGAACGGCTACTTTATTATTGGTTCGCTATATTCTGCACCTTCAGGCAATCTTGAAGCTGATTTAAGAACTTGGTGTCATCATTATTCTGATTGTAACAAAGTGCTTATCGGTGGTGATTTTAATGTGCCATTGCTTTCAATGGGTTATTCAAGAGAGCCCGACCGCGCGGACGTCCTTCTGGAGTACTTGATGATTACTAATCTGTCAATTATGAACTCTCCTGATTCAGAACATACTTATGTACAAGATAACAGGAAGGGTCGTCCGGATTTGACCCTGGCGGGTTTGGACGTTCTCTTGTTACTTGATAATTGGACAGTTGATGATAAAAACTTTTCGTACAGTGATCATCGTTATATCCGATTTACCCTCTCATCTACTCCGTTACAGATTAGTCATGGCAGATTTAAAACAAAAAATAAGAATATGAAGAAATTTAATAGCCTTTTTGCAGACAAATTGTCAGTTCTTTCACATTCATTAGCAAGAATTTTAAATTCTTCTTCATTAGATGTTTGGATGGAGGATTTTATTGATTTATTACAAGTACTTATGATGAAGTGTTTTAGGCGTGGTGTTATACAACATACTCCTACTGTAAACTGGTATGACAGTTCTCTTAGAAAAGAACGTAATAGGGTTAATGCCTTGTACAAACGATATATGAAAAACATTGATAATTTACAGTATAAACAAAAGTATATAGCTGCCAGAAGAATGTATAAACAAAATCTGGGAAAAACTAAGCGTTCTGCCTGGGTAGGTTTTTGTGAGAAGACAGACAATGTTTACGGAAGTCTATACAAATTTATTTCAAAAAAATCTTTATCTAAGAATGATTTAATTTTTACCACTCTTGAAAACTCTCAAGTCTTTGATTCATATGATGATATTGCGGAAAATCTTATGTCAGAGCATTTTGAGGTAAATAATCCTCCTCTGAATACATTTGAATATATCGGTGATGTTAATTTTGAAGATTCTGATGATTTTGTTCCAATTACTAAAAGAGAATTATTTTTTGCTATTAGTCGACAAGGAAATAATAAGGCTCCCGGTTACGATGAGATAGATGCGCTGATTATCAAGAACCTTTGTAAAAATTTTACAGCTTTTATGATTTCTTTATTCAATACCTGTTTGAAGTTTGGTCACTTCCCGAAATGCTGGAAGAAAGGCATTGTAATATTTTTTCGCAAACGTAACCGTGATCCCAAGTTACCGAAATCTTATAGACCAATAACACTTCTTCCTATCATTGCAAAGGTTTTTGAAAGAATAGTTAAGATCCGAACCGTTACAATGTTGGAATCAATGTCATATTTGGATGATGGACAGCATGGTTTTAGAGAATCACGCAGCACAATTTCAGCTCTTGCAGCTCTAAAGAAAATAATTAAGGAAACACTTTCAGAATTCAAATATTGTTCGCTCATCTCTTTGGACGTGGTTGGAGCCTTTGATGAGATGGATTGGTTTATCTTGGCTGAATTAATTGATAAACTTCCGATTTATGAGTATTTAAAAACGACTTTAAAGAATTATATCAGTCATCGTCTCATAGGATTCAAGTTTGTTAGAGGCATAAGATGGTTTAGAATCTTCCGGAGCTGCCCGCAGGGTTCCTGTTTAGGACCCCTGCTATGGACCATTGTTGCTGATAAGATTATCAAAACTTATAAGCGACACAGTCAAAAAATCATTTCTTATGCTGATGACTCTGTTATTGTTGAAGGCAGTGATACAAGATCTGCACTTGAGAATACCATCAATGCTAGCATTTCTCACTTTGCTGCAGCCTGTAGTGGTTTACATCTGTCAATTAGTGTTGAAAAATCTGCTTCAATGCTTTTTGGAAAATATATATTAAGAAAGCGTCGACCTATTTTTAAACTCCAGGGTAGGAGCATCTCTGTTAAGGATAATTTGCTGTACTTGGGATTTTATCTTGACAGTAGATTCCACTGGTTGGAGCATCTCGATATGACCCGCGATAAAATAAAAGATTTTACTTGTAATATCCAAAAGACAAGAATTCGTGATAAAGGATTACCACTTGAGTTTCTAAAAATTTGATACAATTCAGTGCTAAAGAAACAGATTACTTACGGTTACGAAATTTGGTTTAATGATTTACGGAGCCATGGAATTAAGCGTTTATCCTCATGCCAAAGGCTATGTCTCTTATCTATCATTCGCGCATATCGGTCAATATCAACACAGGCACTTTGTGTACTTTCAGGAGTTCCTCCAGTCGAAGTAGAATTAAAACAACTGGCTTTATGTTTTGAAGTTCAGAATAATGATGGTTCAGATTGGATAGAAGATGTTTATGTTTCAACAGATCGTTTGATGAAAAAAGTTTATACTTTTCACTATCCCTACTTTTATTATGATCATCATGTCAATTTCGTACGTGCTATTACTGTGAAGATCCCTTTGTACAACCACCCAGTTTTATATACAGATGGTTCTAAGATGCCTACGGCGTTGGAGCGGCTTTTGTGGTATTTTTGAAAGAAGATATTATCTTTGAGAAGAGAATTAGACTTAAATTATTTAATACGGTATACCAGGCTGAACTTACCGCCTTAGATTCCGCAATTGAGTGGTGTAGAGACTCCTCATACAGTGTATTCCACATTTATACAGACAGCTTGTACTCATTTCAAGCGTTTCAAAATCTTTTTCCAACGGACGAAATTCTTTTTAATATTTATACGAATTTACGACTATTGCATAATAAAACTATTAATATAGGCTGGATTAAAACCCACGTTGGTTTCGTCGGAAATGAGCGCGCAGACTACCTTGCCAAATCAGTCACTGAGACTGGTACATTTGATGCTGAAATAAACATTCCTATCCCTGTTTCGTTTGTGAAGCAGTTCTACAAAAGCAATATTATTAAAATTTGGCAGAACGAATAGTCTTATAGTGATAAGGGAAGAGACACGCATAGTATTATTAAACAAGTGGATACCTCATTTTTGTGTTTCTCGCAAGTCCATGCCTATTTTATATCTGCACATTGGGCATTTCCTAGTTATCTTTATAAAACGGGAAAACGCCAGAGTGCCTATGTGGAAACATCGGTGATGTCAAACATTATCTGTTTGGTAAATGTCCATTGATGCCTACTTCATTTAACTTTATCCGTAACCGGACACTTAGCTGGAACATGCGTAACATACTGTTCTCGAAATCAAATTATCACAGACTCAGACTTATTTACAACGAACTAAATAAACATTTTTCGTTTATAAAATATAAATTTTGATTTTTAATCTTTGTTTTATTTTAACCACTTTTCAAGCGCCAGGGCGCTCTTTGTGAGTTTTACTTTTGTTTTTTGTCATTGTATTTCTTGGGCTATTCCCCAGCTGTGGTTTTGCAGGTCGCAGAGGGTACTTTTCTGTCAGGGGTTCATGCCTATGCCATTTTTGGTTGGCTCCCTGGCAGAGTGATCCTGATCCTGTAAAGGTCTTCGCTGCATAATCTGGGCAAAGCTGTGGTTCTTCTGTTATATTTGATGTCGGCTATATGTTCTTTGATTCTAGTTTTAATTAATTTAAATAGCAAATAGCTAATTTAATTTTAATTTAATTTTATGTTTGCAATGTTTTTCATTATGCATCATGTCTCGTGACATTGTTTACTTTGTATATTGTTTTTAAATTATGTAAAAATATTTTCTATCGTGAATGATTTTGAAAATGTCGCCGTTTGTGCGACGAAACAATCGTCAATCTTAATAAAGATATTTTATCACTTTTCATAGCATTATTTAACTTAATCTGCTGCTCCCTTTTTTTTACATGCTAGACAATAACTTTCGTAAGAACTGACCAATAGCCGCAAAAAATATTATTTAAAGCTTTCTTTTAAGCATATTAACATAAAAAAAAACAACAACAACGAAAAAAAAATCTTACCTTTGCGAAAAAGTTGTTTTATCTTATTTATCTATCTTTAATTACTATATAAACAAAAATATGATGATGAAAAATTTTACTTTCAGAAGCTTCAAACAATGAGTCACGATAAAACTGTTTATTCTGAGCTAACCATTTGTGCTGAACGCTATAAATAATCAATCCAGTGCTGTAATCAATTAGCCTATAAGAAAAGCTCTAAAAAATTAAAAATAAACAAAATATTAGTGGGTGGTTCACTGTGCCCGCTCTCCCCTGCCCATTTCATCAACTCCAAAGGGATGGAAGGTTGAGTGAACCTTGCGCACTCCGCAGTCTGAATTCGAACTGTGGACCTGTAGCGTTGTAGAGAGACGCGGTGGGCTCTACGCTACTCGGACTCTTAACAGATATTCTACTTTGTTTTAATAAAATTTCCCCATTTCATGTAAAGGTAAAGCACAGGTTTTATCTGTTATCCAGCATAGATATCATTTTCGTTATCAGGCGGAAAATTTTAGCAATTTATTACTTTTCATCACAAATTTGATATTTTCCAAACAAATTCGAAAGTATCTAAAACACTATAAAAGAAACTGTAAGTGATCTCGTATAAACTCTGCTTTAATCATTCAATCATACGAGAAATTCTGTAAAGAAAAGTGATCTCGTACCAACGAAACCGTTTGTTATTCAAGTAAGGATAATGAATAATTTATATTTTTGTGCTCTTTTCGAAGCAATTTCTGTTAGTTTTTTTTTCTTTTTATGCCCTCCCTTCCCATTGCTACCAGCTATGAATTTGCTATACCATTTAACCTGCATCATCTTATGTGTCGGGGATGTGCGACAAGGGTTCCAGGCTTTTCGAGCAAACTGTCTTCGAACCGTTTATTATTCAACAAGATTTTTCATACATACCGCAGAAAAAGTTTGTTCAGTACCGAGAAATTTTGTTCCTGTTGAACAGAGTAACCTTCTCTAAAAGAAGAAAGATCTCTGTTAAATGTGACGAAACGCAACCGGAATTTATCAGGATTTCCCTATATGTGAAATGGAAAAATTCTGTTTTGTACAGAGAAAATATATACCAATTTAAGAGAATTTCTCTGTATAAATTTCAAACGAGTAAATTGGTAGCATTACTGACGTGGTTTTTCTGTAATATCTATAGAATTGTTTTTAAGCGTATTTCGATAATTTTAATTGGTAAATATAAAAAAAAAAGCTTTGTTTATTCTGTAAACGAAAAAGTTTTTTTCCGCCCAGTATGAGAGAATTGAGATATCAGTTTTATTTGAATGTTTCATAAAACCTTATATCTATCTCTACCATAAGCAAACTTCAAAATAAAATGGCACATCTATTAGCTCTTTGTGAAAAAAAGTAAATAGCATATGAAAATCGATTAAAATATAGCAAAAATATATATAGAAAGGTTGTTTGCCCACACAAAATATCTATTTACCAATTTTAGTGAACCTAAATGTTATATAACATACATAATAAACACCAGCAACAAGAAATATATATAATGAAAATAATTTTGAAGAAATTTTTATTTTCACCTTAAAAAAAAAGAGACTTTATTTAGATTAATGATTTTCAAAAGTTTTAATATAAATTTCATTGTTATTCATTCTTATAAATAATAACTAAAGTAAAAAATTCGGTTTATTTTACGTTTAATGTAAAAATACTTTACTTCCGAATGTATTATTATTATTATTATTAGTAGTAGTAGTAGTACTATTATTATCATCATCATCGTTATTATCTTAAATGGGAATTTTGAAATTTGTTAATAGAGAATTGGAACTTGGCTACTTCCTAAGATTTCTTTCAAAGAAGCGAAACTAGTTAGATTTTTTTAAGTTAAATTTATGGGAATTTGGTGGTTACGTAAAATAACAGGACGTTTAAGAAAAATGTCGGTTTGCTGAGACGCATATTAACTACCTTTACTAGAGTAAGAATAACAGAGAAATTTGCATCCTTCTGGGTGGTTGACTTCTTCTAGTCATACGTTTGAGCGTGGTTATTGAAGAGGGACACTGCTTTTAAAAATAATGCTCAATAATAGTTTTATTATGTTTTCTTAAATATCTGGGTTTTATTACATATCTATATTATAAAGGGCAAACATATCTGTGCGTAACGCATACGTCATTCTGCGAATGGCAACACTTTGAAATTTGAAATGAAATTTCGGTTTTGCAATTTTCGCTCCGGCAAATTTTTAAATTTCTAAACATCCCACATTTAAAATGTTTACACCGTCCTATGCAAAAAAAAAAAAAAAAAAATGTACTTTTAAATGCAATTTGTTTGAAAACTGTATCTCAATTTATTTTTGAGATATTAATTTATTTATAGTTTTTAATACCAATTTTCTAATCGTGGCAACTAAAGTACTTCATTTCTATTAAAAGTGGATTCGTTATCTTTATTGATTATATTCTTACTGATGCCATTTTCTAATTACAATTAAAAATATATTTTTTTAAAAATTTGAACAGAAAATGACGTTACGCTTTAAAAAAGACACAATTTTCCTAATGATGCTGTTATATTTCACTATTTTTTCATTTCGTTGATATTGAGTTTGAGACAATAGGCAAAATATTTCAGCGGCTGAAAATGACGTCATATTTAAAAGAAAACGATAATTTTATTTGATAAAACGAAATATTTCCTCTTGAATGCGTCTAAAAGTTATAAATTTCTGGAATTTTTACGCGCAGGTACAGAGATAATACCAAGACCTCAGATCACGAGTGGGAATTTTAACATGGAAAGTTGTAACAGTTGACAAACGTGACTTCAAGTTTGAAAATATATTTATTAATAACCTATTGCGCGTTAAAATGCTTTTAAATGGTTAATATGAATGTGAAATGTGGAAAATGATTTGATTCGGTTTAGATTTAAAGGGAGAAAAATTCTATGATTATGTCAAGGTGAAATCATTTTTGCGGATTTTTCTTTCCGTAATACCAAGCATCAATAACTTAAAATTACTTATCTTGATCATATGTTGCTGATTACGTATATGAATAAAGTTTATTTTTTCAATAATTTTAACAGTTGACGTTTATGAAAAAAGTATTTTGTTAATCTTAGGTTAAAATATGTCTATGGACAGTTAAACTAACATGTGTAAGATTGATTTTTTATTGTAATTATTGTTGTCAATGTATTATAAATTGGATGCAACAGTTCCTTTGCAAACATTTTCTTTCGTCGAAATTCGACGGGTTCCACCTCGTTCTAATAACGTTCAATCAGTTTCATCGAACTTAATTGTAGTTCTAGTACGTAACAGTGTTAAAAATTTAGAAGACTGCTATGTAAAACGAAAAAAAAAAATTCAAGAACATCAAAATATTGTGGGAAAGATTTGGTTGATCATTGGTATTAATTAAAACATTAAAATGTTATTTATGTAATGTTTTATCAAGCAACTCTCTGCTAGGCTACGTACTGTATTAAAGTTTAGCAAATTTATTCGACTAAAAGCTAAATTTCCGGCTAAAGATTAAAAGCTTTTAAGACGCTTTATTAGTTTTTTAAAAATTTAAAAATTTAAGCTAAAGTTTAAGAATGCTACAGACATTTCAGGGGGGGGAGGGGAAACTATTATATAGCATCTGTTTCATAAAAAGTATCATGTTTTTAATAATCTAAAATCAGGAGTCTAAAATCAAGAAGCGAAATTCTAAAATGGAGGGCGAAAATCACAGTCAGATGAAATCCAGCCACCTCATTGGTCCTGTGGTCGCGTGCTTTTAAGAGAGATAAGGGTGAGGATCACCAACTTGTTTCTCCATGTGAATTTTTGTTATAATTAGAGCAGAGATATAAATACGCAGGTTTTAAGGTCATTTTTGGTGTGGCGTTAAGTATAAATCACATCGAAGAAACAGTTCATTTATTAAATCCAACTTGAATTTTAAAAACTTAAATAATAAAGATATATACATACACCTCTACCTTTTGCTGGGAACTTTGTTATATTAACATATTATAGCTGTAGCAAGGAGTAAGTTTAAACTCCGGTTCTATCGTCCTTCCATTACAGCACCTCACACCACTACACACTCCATGGAGTTGTTTCACACTAGATATACTTACTGAGTACATCAAACTGGAATAAAAATATGCATACAGTTGCAGTTAAAAGAGAGTGCCTTTACGACCGAAATGGAAAAATAAAAACTGGTTCGGAACGATATAACTTCCGAACAAACCAGACGACAAATTTTGGGGGACAAGACTTTGTCCAGATTTCCAACAATTTTGAAAGGGAGTGAGGGGAAAAGTAATTTTGAAGTGATTTATTTACCTTGTGCTATTATTTACAATAAACCATGGAAATTAACTCAATTAAGATATTTTAATAACATTTTATTAAACGAGAGTGAAAAAATTAGATTATAAGTTGTAATAATTTTTAAATGATATGACGTGACAAATATTTTTAAATAAAAATTTAGTTTTCATTGAAAAATACTTGTAATATCATTTAAAAATTGTCTATAAATTCCGTATAGCAAAAATCTCAATAAATCCCCCCCCCCCCTCCACCACCATTTAAATCCGTAAAATCACAAAAAATTAATTTTATTCCAGAAAAAGTCAACAACTAAAAAAAAAAGACATTTTTCTAGACTTTAAATTTGGGTAAATTACATAAAAATATGTGTGTTAAAAAATTACAATTCCCCTTAAAAAAATATATCAGCGTAAAAAGAACAAAATTTTTTTAAAAAAATTACACAAATAATTTGAAAAATACAGAATTTAATGTTTTACCATTAAATAAATAAAAAAAAACCCCTGAGAAATAAATCCAAAAATTTTTTTTCAAGTTGCTCCAAGTTTTCTACCCATAAAATAAATATGAAAGTAAAAAAGTTTTCTGTTTTTAACCTTTTATGCACCGACGGTACATTAAAGTACCATTAAAATAACTTGTTATAAAACTAATTTAATACATCGATTAGTAGTTATACTGTTTAGAATGAATTACAGATATTTTACTTTTCCACTAAAATATTTAGAGAATCTTTAGCTTTCCTCTGCCCACTTTTCTATATGTCCAAGCATATTAAGATTGTTTGAAAAATATAGTCTTTTTACAAATACCATCAGATTCATAATGAGAAATCTGCAATTTATGCGATGGCATAACGATTTATTTATTTAAAGCAGATTAGTAAAAAACAACATAACGCTTTATTAGACCACATCTAAATAAAAACTGAATTTAATAAAAAAAATTTAAAAACTTTCATAAGAATTTTTTTTATATAATGTTAAACTTTTATTTTTAATGGACAGCGCAGAATAAACAAAATAACTTTACATACTATTACAAAATTGTTCATGCAATATTTTCCCTTCCTGTTGTTCTGTTTATTCTTAATGATTAAAATTGGTTTAAAAACTGACATTTTTTAAAATTATTTTCCATTAGGCAAAACTTTTTGAAAGTTTTTAGTATTATAAGTTAGTTATTAAATTTTTCTAGAACAAAGAGCTAATATTTGTTTTATTTTGGATTTTAAAAGTAACGTAAGGGGAAAAAATGCATTGTTTCATTTTTTTATTTTCATTAACTAAAAAAGTACTTCCATATTATTTAATTTTTTTTTCAAATTAAAATCGAAATCTTTCATTCACATTTTATAAAAAGTCATCAAAATATCTTAAGTTAATTTCGATGGCTTATTTTAAGTGAAAACAGAAAAAATTCGCTTCAAAATTGCCGACATGATTTTTTCTCGGAAAGAGTAGTATTCGACGTTTCCCTATTCGATTGCTCTCTGAAAAGGACACGACTCAATGACCAATGAGGTGTTTGGATCTCACCTGACTGTGATTTTCGCCCTCCATTTTAGAATTTCGCAACCGGGAAGCTGCAATTTAGTGTTTGACAAAACAATGTTTTTTTGTTTTTGAAACTAGGGATAATGCATTGTAGAATGGTTCTCCTTTTTCTCTCGCCAGTTTTTTTTTTCTTTTTTATTTAACCATTTGGAAAAATGGTTAAATAAAATGGTTAATAAATCCCTGATTGGTTAATAAATCCCTGATTAATAAATGGTTAATAAATCCCTGATTGAACAAGTATCTCGTCAGGGTTGGAAATCAAAAGCATATCTGAAGGTTTTTATTGATTTAATCGCATTTTATTCGTTTTTCGATTGGTCTGTACAGTAATCTGTATTTCCCTTTACTTTCAACAGAGTCAGAGATGGATACCTTCTGTTTCCACTATGACAAAAAAGTAATAAAGACTACAAAAAAAATAAATTAATAACTCAGAAACAAATTGAGATACAGCTTTCAAACAGCATTTGAAAGTACATTTTTTTCTCTATCGGACGGTATAAACAGTAATATTGTCGGATGCTTAGAAGTTTAAGAATGAAATTTCATTTAAAATCGGCCGTCAGATTTCTTGGAAATCTGACGATGGAAAAGCCCCTTTTCCCGAACAGCCAATGAAATGCTTGGATAATACATAAGTTTCAGGTGGATAATACGTACGAGTCGCAGGCGATTTTTGTCGCTTGGAATTTTTACATGTCATAACACTATTAATGTTTAATTCATGGCGTACGTAATGTATGATCAACTCCGTGCGATTTTTTATATCTTAAATTTTAGCCTTTGAAAAAATAATTTTCCAAATGGTCGTTGTAATTTGTTAAATTGCTTTTTTGGGGGGCAACCCCTTTTTCTCGCCAATAAGTTCACTTTTTTTTCCAATTCGAATGCTATTGTCATATAAGTCGTTGCTGGTTGAGAGTCTATGGTATATACGTGGTCAGTCGCTCAACATGCCGTGGAGGTAGTTGAGCGCTATATACACATTTTTATGGATGATGTGACAAAGTGTCATATAACGTCGGAAGCTTTGGCACGCAAAGTGATATGTCCAGTGGTTAGCTCAACAGCGGGGTCAAAACAAGTATCTGAATGAGCTATAATAGTATCACGGTGGATCTTAGAACAAATTTCAAATTATAACCACATCCTGTTGTTCTTAAAAAATAAAGAAAAAGTGTATGATAGTGTCCAAGAAAAATTGTTCTGCCTGTCTGCAAGGACAAGGAGTGGAGTCCAGAAATGATAAGTATTTTGTATATATTTTACGTATAATATTATTTGCTTTAGTAAAAGAAAATTTTATGAACGCATGGATAATTATTGTTCCAATAGAACATTATTCATGTTTAGTGAAAATGATGTAGGAGATTTTCTATTCAAAAGAAAAAAAAAGAAATTCTATTTTGTGAATAGTAATTTAATATAATGAATGCATATTTCTGGTTTCAAGAGATCACTACTCAATTGATTATGATGAAATGTGAAAAAGTTATGTTTCATACTTTCAAGTTCCATTTTTTAAAAGAAAGAAAAAAAAATGCTGTTTGTGTTTAGTGTTTCGAATAAACAGTTTTGCTAAAATATTTCTGTCTTTTTTATTTTATGCAAGTGATGTGTACCTTAACCTTGATGTACCTTAAGCATTATCTTTTATATTTTGAAGGTTTGTAAAACCGAAATGAGATGCACTTAAGATATATTTTTTTTGTGTGTGGCAGCATAAATTCCTCTAAGGAATTAAAAAAGTATTTTATTCTTAGCTTACAATTTGATTGAATTATAGATAGGCAGAAAGGTCTGGGTTATAATTCTTAACGCATTTATATGTATATATATAAAGGTTCTTGAAATGTTGATAAAATATTATTTTCAATAAAAACAATTCGGCTTATGAAGAATATTTCATGAATAAAAAATTTATTACATCATTGTTAATCACAACTTATTTTATTTTATTTTTTCAATAAAAATTCCTTACTAAATTCAAGAGTACAATAAGAAGTCAAAACACACAATAAAAAAATAATAACATGTACAATAATAATATAAAGACTCACACCACAAATATTAAATGATATAAAATTTAATTTAAAATACTTCAAATTCTATAAACGTTTGTTCTAAAATATCAAGTTCTTTCTATAAATCAGTAGTCAGAAATGACAAACTGATAACGTTTAATAGAAGACGGGTTACTGCAGTGCAACAAGCACTTTACTCTAAGGGTGTTGGGTGTATTCCGATCCAAACTGCTTATTTTCTGATTCATTTTAAAATTCGTTTTTACTCTCAAACGCATCAAACTGGGAAATTATCTTATTTAGAAACTACATAATGTGCCGTGTTTCTCGATTTTTTGATAAATGCAGAAAATACTGTATTAAACGCTGTCAAAGTTGGCGTTTTGAACCGAATTTTCCGAAGCGGGCGATCTGGGAATGAAAAAAATGGTCATACTGAGAAAATAATTGTTTAAAAATCAAATTCTAATTAATTGAGCTGAAAATGAAATCACACGGCATGTTAAACATGTCTTCAAAAATCACCCCCAGCAAGTTTCATCTTTTTACTTTTAAAAATGAGTCTGAAAATGTCTCAGAAAATTTCGAGCTGTTGAGGGTGGAAAACATTTTTTTCGAATACACCCTTAAGAACACGAAGTATTTGATAGGCATTTCCACTCATTTTGAGGAGTCGACGCTGACTCGACTCACTTGCGGAAGTAAGATTGTTTGGTTGGAAGTAAAGATGACGCAATTCTACTTTTCGTATCAAATTTATCGCGCAGGAGAAAATAATTGAGCATAAGTTTGAATTATTTTGGTTTTGATTTTATATAGATGAAGTCTTTTATATTAAACTTTGTTGGATGGTAACTGGAAAGAGCCAAACTAGGTGTCTCTACGGGCCGAAATTTCCAGGCCCTGTCCACAGAAAAAAAAGTTTGGCCCGGCCCGTAGAAAAATAATCGGAACGACTTGCGAATACGCCCGGAGTCCGCCATCTTTTTTTTTTTTTTTTTTTTGGCGTGAAAAACCCGTTTTCGCGCCAATCGACGCCCGTTATAGCGATTTTAGGCTTAAAAAACTTCAAAAAATTCAGAGATTAAAACAATTAAAGAAAAGAAAAAAAAATTTATAACAGAAATCAGTAATTTTCATAAATATTTCTTTTTTTCTTGCTTTTCTTTAAGTGTTTAATCTCTGAATTTTCAGTTTTTCAAGCCTAAAATCGCTATAAATGACCCTTTTAAAGCAGTAGATTAAACCAAATATTCAATTTTAAATAAAAAAACAATGCAAATTGAACAGAAAACAGCACTCGATTGGTTATTTATAATAATAAAAATAGGGGACCATCTCCGGGCGATTAATCAAAATTTATTATACACAAAATAATTTTTTTCTTGATTAAATATACGAAAAAATGACAAACTGATAACGTTTAATAGAAGACGGGTTACTGCAGTGCAACAAGCACTTTACTTTAAGGGTGTTGGGTGTATTCCGATCCAAACTGCTTATTTTCTGATTCATTTTAAAATTCGTTTTTACTCTCAAACGCATCAAACTGGGAAATTATCTTATTTAGAAACTACATAATGTGCCGTGTTTCTCGATTTTTTGATAAATGCAGAAAATACTGTATTAAACGCTGTCAAAGTTGGCGTTTTGAACCGAATTTTCCGAAGCGGGCGATCTGGGAATGAAAAAAATGGTCATACTGAGAAAATAATTGTTTAAAAATCAAATTCTAATTAATTGAGCTGAAAATGAAATCACACGGCATGTTAAACATGTCTTCAAAAATCACCCCCAGCAAGTTTCATCTTTTTACTTTTAAAAATGAGTCTGAAAATGTCTCAGAAAATTTCGAGCTGTTGAGGGTGGAAAACATTTTTTTCGAATACACCCTTAAGAATACGAAGTATTTGATAGGCATTTCCACTCATTTTGAGGAGTCGACGCTGACTCGACTCACTTGCGGAAGTAAGATTGTTTGGTTGGAAGTAAAGATGACGCAATTCTATTTTTCGTATCAAATTTATCGCGCAGGAGAAAATAATTGAGCATAAGTTTGAATTATTTTGGTTTTGATTTTATATAGATGAAGTCTTTTATATTAAACTTTGTTGGATGGTAACTGGAAAGAGCCAAACTAGGTGTCTCTACGGGCCGAAATTTCCAGGCCCTGTCCACAGAAAAAAAAGTTTGGCCCGGCCCGTTGAAAAATAATCGGAACGACTTGCGTATACGCCCGGAGTCCGCCATCTTTTTTTTTTTTTTTTGGCGTGAAAAACCCGTTTTCGCGCCAATCGACGCCCGTTATAGCGATTTTAGGCTTAAAAAACTTAAAAAAATTCAGAGATTAAAACAATTAAAGAAAAAAAAAATTATAACAGAAATCAGTAATTTTCATAAATATTTCTTTTTTTCTTGCTTTTCTTTAAGTGTTTAATCTCTGAATTTTCAGTTTTTCAAGCCTAAAATCGCTATAAATGACCCTTTTAAAGCAGTAGATTAAACCAAATATTCAATTTTAAATAAAAAAAACAATGCAAATTGAACAGAAAACAGCACTCGATTGGTTATTTATAATAATAAAAATAGGGGACCATCTCCGGGCGATTAATCAAAATTTATTATACACAAAATAATTTTTTTCTTGATTAAATATACGAAAAAATGAGATTATAAATTTCTTGATTAAAAAAATATGGGACAAAATGATATGCAAATATAAATTTTCCTTGATTAAATATACGAAAAAATGAGATTATAAATTTCTAGATGAAATAAAAAGCACAATAAACCACACAATATTTAAAGATTATACACAAAATAAACTCAATTTTATCGTTACACAACACAATCGAGAGCACAAAATAATCATCGTTTTTTTTTTCTATTGTACAATCCTCCTACTTTATTTCCCTTATAATTTCCAAAAATTTATTGAAAACATGAATTTCTTTATCATAACACGCTCTATCAAAAAGAAACATTGCCAAATAGTAGCAAAAATCGGTTTTCCGATTGTACGACGGCAATGTATCCATAATATGACGCCACATGCTCTCGATTGTGTTGGTGTGGCAACCAGTCTCCGGATCCAGAAAATGCAAGCTGTGATTCGCCTGTAACAACCCATAATTGTACTCTCCCAAACGATCGTAAGCTTTCCAGCAATCAGAATATATCATAGTACCCTTAACAACCACTGCTCAATGCACTCTCTTAACGTTTCGGCAGATCTGTCATGGACAGCAACCAAAAACATGCGACCCGAACCTCTCTCAACACCACCAAAAACCCACTGCCCTTCCATCCCGTGACCTCTATTGTGCTTCCTCTTCCCAAACTTTGATTCATCAACTTCAACTATTTGATTAAAACCTCCTATTTTCTCCGACTTAGACTCAATAAACTCCAATACCTGCTCATTAATAAACTGCCTCCAATCTGCCATTGTATTACTTGCAAATCCCCACTGATCCATAATATGCTTCGTCTTGACACCAATAATAATCTCAAATGTTAACAGAAAAACCTCCGCGATCGTCAAATTATTTGCAGCAAACCAAGTACCAACCCTAATAGACAACTCTTTACTACACTCTTTCTTCTTCCCATCCTCTTGCAACTTCATGTTTTGACAACTCTAGGAAAACCATCATTAACCCTTTTCTTACGAATCCTCATATCTACACCACATTCCGGACAACACACTAGACTTAATCAGACCTACTTCTCTAAGAAAATCAAAGAATAAATCTTTATCCTTTATTAACTCCGTCACAAAATAACGGTTGGTTACACCGTCCTTTCCTAAAATTGGACGCTTATACGAAACAGCAAAATGTCCTCCCTTTTCCTTCAAAGTTCCCTGATACTTCTTAACTACATCACAAACTAAAGGACGACTAATAACAGGAGCCATAACAAATAATCAAATAATACAAATAATAATCAAATAAAACAAAAAAACAAAATGGAAAAATACAACCTGACCACGTGTAGCAAAAGATAGCAAACCACCCAAACGCACGCCCGTCCACACTGCCCAGCTTCCAAAATCAAAGTGACGCTACCAGAATATTCGCGGGAGTGACGTAGAAAATGTAGGGTTGCCAGAAACTGCAATCGTCGGAAGTCCAACGGGAGAAAATCATCGCCAGTACGAAATCGCCAAAAAAGCGCCAAATTCTCCGGGCGTATTCGCAAGTAGTCCAAATAATCAACTACCGCCCCGGTATAAAATCTAAAAGTTCATCCCGTACAAAAAAAAAAAAAATGACTGGTCCGGCCCGGTAGAAAACTTAAATGTTCGGGCCGATCCCTTCTTGGCCCGACCTCCCCCACCCCAGAAAAAAAATGTTAAATCTAGGTACTAAAAACTAGAAAACATGGATTTTTACGTCGATAAGATTAATAATTGTTTCGTACGAGGAGTTCTGACTAAAAATATATTTATTTTATCCTTTTTTCTTTTCATTTTTATAATCTTCATTTTTAAAGAAACAGCGTGTGCTGCGATATTTATTTTTTTAATGAATCACTATCTGTTTGTAAATGATTCAGTTAACATTAATATCGTTAATCCATATTCTATGTATTTGAGGCTTAAGGATCTGATAACTACTATACACTAAAAACACCTAAGACGAAATTGCTTAAGAAATAAAAAATATACGTTATAGACAAGTTTTCTTCTTAGTAGTTTTAAATGTATTATATACTTTTCCTCACATATTATTATATTCATTTTTCATGTATCAACACATTTTTTTAGTTTAAAACAGGATTCCGTCATATACGGGCTCTTTTTCACAAGTTTTAGTGTATTTTAATTTTAATACCTAGAAATTGCTATTCTTTAAAAAGAATAAATTTTAAATTTTAGTTGTACAATAATGGCAATTTAAAAATATATGCATCTTTTGCAAAAAGTTTTGGGCCGGGACAAATTTTACTGATTTTTGCACGGATCAGACCAGGCCGAGTCAATAATTTTCGTAGGGGGTGGGTCGAGACCGGTACTTAAAATGTCGGCCCTTGCAAATCTTGGAAGAATGATGCCAGTCCCGGATCGGTACTGAAAAATTAAGTTGAGCTCGGCGCAATCTTTTAGAAAAAAGAAAGGCCCTAGCCCGGTCTGCAAAGAGCAATGCCTAGGCCCAGCCCAAAGCCTTAAAAAAAAGTAAAGCCCGGTTCGATCCCCAACGTTGCAAAAAATTGGCCCTAGCCCTGCCCACGGGTTGGGCCAGTGCACACCTCTAAGCCAAACTGTAAATTATAGAAATATTCTTGTTTATTCCCATACCATATCTAAAAATTTACCTTCTTTTTAACTGGGAGTGGAAGGTTTTGAGGTGTTATTTTATATATATATCAAGTTTTAACGGTTTAAATTTTCTGTGCTGAAAACAAAACGGGAAATGGATTTTTTTTTTTTTCGTGTGTGTGTGCGCGCGCGCGTGCCGAGAGTGTGGAGTAAGTGAAATTTATTGCTGACAAGGACAAGAATCCATCAAAATATCCGAAATCCTCCCCAATCACAACATTTTAAATTCTTAGATCTCTTCTTCATTGATTTTTTTAGAATTCCGTATTTAAAAAGTGAAAACGGAGCTATTATAAGTTAACAGTGTTAACAAATTTATAGATTAAAAGCTATTCACAAATATTTTTCGAAAAAAAAAAGGACTAATTTAGTTACTTGATTTTTTTTTCTTTTATGCGTGTGTTACGAAGAAAATACCCTTTAAAAATTTTAAGAATACCCTTTACCAAAGACGTTATTAGAACAGATGCTTATGACTTTATAGTTTTTTGACAACTCAGATGTCTGTATTTAAACTCACTGCCAGCATTATTAATTTTTAAGGAATAAGTTGTTTTTGATAATTAAATATGCTGTTCAGATCGACAGCAGAATCTGTGGTTCTTTGAAAAGAGACAATAAAAAAAGAAACTTAATATAACTAGACTGTGCAGAAATCGCTAAAAATACAGATTTTGATATTCTTATGTCAAACTGACCCTTAAACCTTTTTCTAAAAAGTCGCACATGCACTTTGAAAAAAAAAAAAAAAAAAAAAAAATCTATTTTTTTCGAAAAAACAAACGAATTTATACATACGGAAAGACATGAAAGACGGCTGTTTCGTTTTTTTTTTTTTTTTTTTTTTTTTTTTTTGCTTTTGGCAAAAAAAATTAATTTATAAAGAGCGTCGACGTTTTAAAATTATGCCCATTACATAATTTCTGTTTCCTTATGTTCGAATTTAAGAATAATTAATTCCCATCTCTATTAAGAGGACTCGGTACCTCTAATTTTTTTTTTCACTTTAAGGGGGTTCGGGACATAATAATCTTCAAATTTTGCAAAAATATTTTATTTCATTAAAAATTTCTCTGTTTTTTCCTGCTTAAAATGACATTTAAATCATGTTTCTATCTGAATTAGAACAAAAAATATTAATTTTTTCGTTTTGGTTTGTTTTCAAAATTTAGCCTTCAAGCCAACGGCTGTCATGGAAATGACTTCTTGTAAAAATGCGTTTTTCTTCATGATAGGTTTTTTTTCACAATTTCTTGTATTTAAATTCTTATAACTCGAGAACCGTAAGATAGATAAAGGGTTCAAACTTGAAACACATCTTTTTCAATTGTTTTACTTTAAGTTTGAATCAGCATATTTGAAAAAAATATTTACTTTTGAAAATATGATTTTTTTTTTTTTTAAAGTTGCACCACTTTTTTTAAAATTATTTCGTTAAATATTTTTAATTTTTTTATAAATTAATATTTTTTTTAATGCTGAATCAAAATTAACGCTTACATATTTATGTTTATTTAAATGGGAAAAAAAATGAAATTCTATGAATAATATTTCGAGTTATAACGATTATAAATTACCCCACTTTTTTAATAAATTTTATTTTATTTTATTTTATTTTTTTTTTTTTTATTATTCTGAGAAATTTTATGATGTGATTTTGTTTACAAATAATAAGGTTGACCATAAATTTTTTTTTTTTTTTTTAAATTAAAAAAGAAAATAAAAAAACAGAATTTTAACTCAATAAATAAAAATTATTTTAAAATGTGTCCCGGATCCCCTTAAGCATTTTAAGGGACAATTTTGGCATAATAATAAAGGACTTTATTAAGGAAAATGATTCTATCAATAAATTGCTCGATTCCCTTGGAAAAATTTGAAAAATTTAATTTAAAAAAAAAGTAAATTTTAAAATGCATTTTCTTTTTACAGTTTTGAACATTTTGAGCTATTTTTTTTTAAACTATTCTTAGAAGTGTGCTGTATAATTTAAGTATCGAATTTACCATAAGTTAATTCGTTTAAAAGAAAAAAAAATAAATGTGCAAATGCGTGTAAAATTACAGTAAAAACTGAATCTATTTTACATTTTTATGTGTAAAAATAATACTTTATTGTAAATTCGATGCACAGTGTTATCAAATAGACCATAACGAACAACCAGAAAAGAAAATCGAGTCAATTGAAAAATATACATAAAAGTTTTATCACTTTGAACATGCTAATTCGTCGAAAAAACACAAACTGAGAAAAATCACATTTCTGATTTCAACTTTTAAAATAATTATTCTAAATCTGCTTAGTCACTTCTAATTGCATTTTAAATTAATTACAATTCATTTTGCTTTACTGTACTACATATTTGCATTGAGCTCGAAATCGAGAAGGATTTTTTCCCCCTTTATTTAAGCATTTTACGGTACATTTTTGGCATAATAATAAAGGACTTAATGAAAGAAAATGATTTTATCAAGAAGTTGTTCGATTCCCCTGTAGTCCAGGGGAAATGTACATTTTACCTTGCTAAAGGTCGGGTAGAAGATTTTTTTTTCTAAATTGTTTATAATGATGCCAACATGGAAAAACCAAGTTTTCTAACAAAATTTCTTAAGGCTAAATTTTCTGTAGCTAAAAAAAAAAAAAAAAAAAAAAAAAAAAAAATTGGGATATTTTTTGATTTTTTGGAAATACCTCGAGACTCGTTGCCGTAGCATATTATTTGTCAATTACAATATTAAAGTAAATAATAAAAAATAAAATGCGCGGTCAACGGTTTAACAAGTCGGGAGCCCTTGGAGCTTACAAATACTATGCCACTTTCAAAGTGACATAAATGTTTTCATGAATGGTTTATTCGAACGCAAAAAAGTATCGATACTGCAGGAGAGTATTTTGAGAAGCAATAAGATACATTCTTGGTAAGAAATTTTGTATTACACTCATGTTTATAAAAATTGCAAAACCATAAAGGAATCATAAGAATTAAATGAAATTTAATAAACTTAATACACAAACGACTGGTATTGGTACAAAAAAAGATTTCATTTTCAAAGCAAAAAAAAGAAAAAAAAAAAAATTAAGTGTCTGAAATCAGTATTTGGTGTAGCCACTACGCTCTGCAATAAGTGCTGCTACACGACTTGATCAGACTTTGAATGTCTGCCTAGGGAAGAGCATTTCCTTATTGTTTGTATGCGTACCCAAAGTTCATCTGTAGAAGTTGTAGGACGAGGATCATGAGTGAGACACCGATCAACGAAATCCTCCACATGCTCAATGGGCGACATATCTGGCGAATACGCAGGCCATAGAAGAAGCTGTATGTGTTCTGCTGACAAGAATTCTTAAACATTTCTTGCAACATGTGGGCGGGCATGATCCTGTTCAAAGATACTTCCATAAATGCCTTGAAGGAAAGGAACGACTTCGGGCTTCAGCACTTCACTGATGCACCTGTTGCTATTCAGAATATCTAAATTTCGTAGCAGCTGGGATCGTCCATGATATGCAATCGCACCTCAGACCACAACTCCGGGTGTTCGTCCTCTATGACGTTCGATAATGCCCTCCGGAAGGTGGCGTTCACCGGCTTAGCGTCTAACACGAATGCGGCCATCATGGTATCACAAATTAAAGCGGGATTAATCAGAAAAGACCACTTGTTGCCAGTCTTTAACATTACAATATTGAAAATTATAATGCATTATCTTCAAGTATTAACATCTTAAATTATAGTAGTAACAGTAAAGTAATAAAAATATGAGAAAAATAAAATATAAACACACAATAAAATGGAAAACACGTGGATAAGTAAGTACCAAGTACAAACGAACACCAATAAAACAACGTGCCGAAGCTGGTTAGGGAAATTTTTTTCTTCTCGTATTCGTATTTGTTAATTGTTATGTTACCATCGAATTCACGATCACGGAACGGAAACCCATTAAATTCTCAAAATGCCTTCGCTCGCTGTTCGCTGATAGTTTTGAATTGAATTCCTGGGCCACCAAAGCCCAAGAGAAAATTCTTGAAATACAACTGTTTATTCACAAATACATCTAACAATTTTGCCAGTTTATATGGTATAAATAAATCTTTTATAAATTTCTGGTGTGAAACTTTCATTAAACTGATTAATATAATTTCATTTGTTGTTATTTTCCTCTCCCCTCAATTTGCGAGTAGAGAGTGTCATACGCTGGATTTTAACTTCTATCACTCTGCCTTATGTTCTTCTCTAGCTTATTGGATCAATCGAGCCAACAGCCTTGCCGCTTAGAGGGCTCAAATAGCCCCCCCCCCCTCCTTCCACACCAAATAAATAAATGTCATACGCTGAATTTAAGTTACATTTTGCATAGAAATACAACAATTTAAGGTATAAATCATCCTTTGAGAAGTTTTTTTTTAAGGTTTCGTTCATCTGACGAAACCCTATTCGTCTCGCTCCTCTGTCTGTCTGTCCGTCCGTCTGTCTATCCGTTTCAGAGCCCGTTCTCAGAAACTATACATGTTGGAGACTTGAACTTTTGCATACTTATAGATGAGTGCCACACATCATACGACAAATCATAAAATTTTGAAAAAGTCGTACATTTAACCCTTTGGGCTACCACATGTGTATTTTAAACAATTCTTTCTATGTGAGTCCCTAATTAGGTTGCAGGGGTAAAATTTTGCGTACTTATAGATGGACACCTCAGATCAAACGACAAATCATAAAATTTTGAAAAAGTCGTACATTTAACCCTTTGGGCTCCCACATGTTTATTTTAAACAATTCTTTCTAATTGAGTCCCTAATTAGGTTGCAGGGGTGAAATTTTGCGTACTTATAGATGGACACCTCAGATCAAACGACAAATCATAAATTTTTGAAAAAGTCGTACATTTAACCCTTTGGGCTCCCACATGTGTATTTTAAACAATTCTTTCTAAGTGAGTCCCTAATTAGGTTGCAGGCGTGAAATATTGCGTACTTATAGATGGACACCTCAGATCATACGACAAATCCTAAAATTTTGAAAAAGTCGTACATTTAACCCTTTGGGCTCCCACATGTGTATTTTAAACTATTCTTTCTAAGTGAGTCCCTAATTAGGTTGCAGGCGTGAAATTTTGCAAACTTATAGATGGACACCTCAGATCAAACGACAAATGTTAAAATTTTGAGAAAGTCGTACATTTAACCCTTTGGGCTCCCACATGTGTATTTTAAACAATTATTTCTATGTGAACATCTAATTAGGTTGGAGGAGTGAAATTTTGCATACTTATAGCTGAATACCTCACATCAAACGACGAATCATAAAATTTTGAAAAAGTCTTACATTTAACCCTTTGGGCTCCCACATGTGTATTTTAAACAATTCTTTCTAAGTGAACCATAATTAGGTTGGAGGCATGAAATTTTGCATACTTATAGTTGAATACCTCACATCAAACGGCAAATCATAAAATTTTCAAAAAGTCGTACATTTAACCCTTTGGGCTCCCACATGCGTATTTTAAGCAATTTTTTCTAACTGAGACCCTTATTAAATTGGAGATTTGGAATTTTGCATACTTATAGCAGAACACCTGAGGCCAGGCGACAAATCATAAAATCTTGAAAAAATCTTACGTTTAACTCTTTGAGCTACCACATATGTATTTTAAGCAATTCTTTCTAAGAGAGCGCCTAGTTAAGTTGGAGACATGGATTTTTGCATACGTATAGCTGAATACCTCAGACCACACGACAAATCATAAAATTTTCTAAAAGTCTTATATTATTTACTTCTCTGTGCTCTAACTTGTATATTTTAAGCAATTTTTCTAACCTCCGCCCTTTTCACCCGGGGAGCACTTTTCCAACTTTTGCCGACACCCATTTGACCATTCTTTCATATTATGCACAAATAGCCTTACATATTTTAGTTCCACTTTTTACCGCCAGGGGCGCCTACTTATCTCGGGTGCTATGGGCCCAATCCCTTGTACTACTATATATACGGATAGTATGTAAAACGGAGTTTCGTTCGGATAGAGGTTTGTTTAGAATAGAGTGCGCCCCTGGCTGCGAAATGTGGAACTAACAGATTTTTCAAAAGGATAAAGTGTTTTGAAAGGAATATTAAACGAAACCCTCTGTGCGATCTGTGATCACACTCACCCACTTGTTTTTTTTTTTTTTTTTTTTTTTTCAATTTTCTGCATATAAATTTGGTACTAGCAAACTCGTAGAATCTATTTTTCGCATGAAAACTTACAAATTATACCAAAATAATTATTTTTGTTTACTTATACATGCAAAAAGGGAATAATTTATAATTTCTTCTTTTATGTTATGCAAAAATTTAAGGGCGCATACTGTGGCTATTAAAAAAAATATCTATAATAATAATATACAGTGTGTCCACGTATAACCTGACCGACCTTTATTTTCGAAACCGTTGGTTCTAGATGCATACTTCCAATTACAAAAATGCTTTAAATAAAGTAAAGAATTACTTTTTAAAGCGATTTGGGTCAAGAAAAACATTTATTAAAAAATTATGAAATTTAAATTTTTATACTGTTCCCCTGTCCTATAAGTGGTATTTAGTAAAAAAATACTGTGACAGTAACAAGTAAGACAAAAAAGTCCCATTCAACTAACAATAAAATTGACCGAGTTATGACTCTTTGAAATGCATGACTTATACCACTATTTTGCATCTCAAAACAGATGATTTCGGCCATGCTTTCAGGGGTCGTATATAACGTACTTAAACTTATTTCAAGGTATCTGCGCTTTGAAAGAAATCGTACAACTATTACGATTGAGTTAACTTTTATTAGTTAAGCTTTAGATTAGTTAAAGTAATTGTATTTTAACATATGGTTAATTTGTAAGGATTTGAGGCTATGAATTCTTTTAACAAAAATTATGTTATTTCCATAAGGTTTTATTTAAATTGCGGCGATCGTCTTTCTAGTTTAAAATTTGTACTCGAACTTTAACTCACTTTAAAATGTCCGATCAAAATTAAATTTTACATATGGACTTAAATCCGATGACAATGTAATATTACTATTATTTTCTACGCTTAGCATCTTATACATACTTATATTAGAAATTAACACAAGAAAATTCGAATAGATTACCGTCAACAGGTTTAAGAAAGAGTTTTAGATTAGATAACATAAACTTGCGATGGTTGCGTTTTTTAACTTTTATAATTATGTTTTATGTGTTTTTTAATGCTGAATAAAAAAATTACCTTCAGTTTTAACCATCATGTCAGGATTTTTCGCAAATCGTAAATTTCAAAGATAAAAAATAGCGAAAAATCTGATGCTATAAAATAGATGTAATACTTTTTTATTCAGTTTAATTGTATTTAATTCAATAATTTATTCAATATTTTGGCTCATACCGAGTTTCTTACAGCTGAACAGCTCAGGGGTCCGATGAGGTTTGGAGGGGAGGGGGATCAATTTTAACTTTGAGCTTTTTGACTTTGAAATTTGCGATTTGAGAAAAATCCTGACGTGATGGTTTAAAATGAAGGTCATTTTCGGATTCAGCGCTAAAAAATACATAAAAATCATTTTTCAAAAGCTAAAAAGACAACCATTACATCTATTTTTTAGTATAAAATTTTCGCTATTTTTTTTTCTTAAAAAAAAAAAAAAACCTTACGATTTGGAAAAAATCTTTACGTAATGGTAAAAAATAAAGGTCAATTTCGGATTCAGTGGTACAGAATACATGAGAATTAATTATCAATAGCTAAAAAACATGACATAGCCCAACTTTTTTATCTAATAATATTTTAAAATATGTATAATTTTGTAAAGAATTGAGGCTGTTAATTTTCTTCATTTTATTTAACAAAAATTCTGTTTTTTTTTTTTCTTTTCTTCTTATATGTTTATTACAAATTGTATGTTTTGCATTAATATGTCAGAATGGTTAAAGATTTCAAATTTATATCGCAATGTTAATTTTACTCTGAACCCTTTTTTTAATATATCTGACGAAATTGTATTTTTATTAAATTTGTGAATGACCCTTAATTTGCAGCAAAAAAAATGCTCCAATTTTAAACAGTTATTACTAGGTCAATTTTAATCGTTTTTTTTTTTTTTTTTTTTTTTTTTTTTTTTTTTCACTTGTTAGTGTGACAGGAAAGTTTTACTAAATATAACATATAGGACAGGGGGACCGCGTAAAAATTTAAATTTCGAAATTTTTTAAGAAATGTTTTTCTTGACCCAAATCGCTTTAAACATAATTCTTTACTTTATTTAAACCATTTTTGTAATTGGAAGTATGCATCTAGGACAAACGGTTGCGAAAATAAAATAATTTAGTGAACCTAAATTTTATATAATATTGAAACATACATAATAAACACCAGCAACAAAAAATACAGATAATGAAAATAATTTTGAAGAAATTTTTATTTTCACCTTCATAAAGGGGGACGTTAATAATTAATGATTTTCAAAAGTATTAATATAAATTTCATTGTTATTCATTCTTATAAATAATAACTAAAGTCAGAAATTCGGTTTATTTTACGTTTAAAGTAAAAATACTTTACTTCCGAATGTATTATTATTAGTAGTACTACTAGTAGTACTATTATCATCATCATCATCATCATTATTATTTTAAATGGGAATTTTGAAATTTGTTAATAGAGAATTGGAACTTGGCTACTTCCTAAGATTTCTTTCAAAGAAGCGAAGCTATTTAGATTTTTTTTAGTTAAATTTATGGGAATTTAATGGTTTCGTAAAATAACGGGACGTTTAAGAAAAATGTCGGTATGTTGGGATGCATATTAACTACCTTTACTAAAGTAAGAATAACAGAGAAATTTGCATGCTTCTGGTTGACTTCTTCTTGTCATATGTTTGAGCGTAATTATTGAAGAGGGACACTTTTTCATAAAAATAAGGCATAATAATAATCGAGCATAAAAATAAAGCTCAATAATACAGTTTTATTATGTTTTCTTAAATATCTATGTTTTATTACATTTTCTAATAACGTTCAATCAGTTTCATCGAACTTAATTGCAGTTCTAGTACGTAGCAGTGTTAAAAATTTAGAAGACTGCAATGTAAAACGAAATAAAATTCAAGAACATCAAAATATTGTGGGAAAGATTTACTTGATTATTGGTATTAATTAAAACATTAAAATGTTATTTATGTAACGTTCTATCAAGTAACTCTCTGCTAGGCTATGTACTGCAATTAAAGTTTAGGAAATTTATTCGACTAAAAGCTAAATTTCCGGCTAAAGATTAAAAGCTTTTAAAACGCTTTTTAGTTAAAGTTAAAAAAAAAGAACAGATATTTCAGGGGAAAAAAATTATTATATAGCATCCGTTTCATAAAAAGTATCATGTTTTTAATAATCGCGCCTATACAAATCATGTAGCAGAAGACAACCAATCGCGAGTCCGGAAACTTCTTTGTTGTTCGTTAATATGATGCCCGGAACCTAGAGTCTAAAACCGGGGAACCGTAATTTACTACTTGACAAAACAATCTTTTTGGTTTTTGAAACTAGGGGTGTTGCATTGTTAATCTTTAACTTCTTTTATTTTATTTCTTCAATAAAAATAAAAAATCCTTCCGGCCAGTGCCGGGAGGAGGAGGTAGCTTTCATATTCCTTATTTTAAAAAAGCCAACTTATATTATTCAAACACACGAAGCTCAATTAAGTGGAAACCGAATGTAGGAGATTCAATACTAATTTTTATCAATACTAAATCGTTATGAATGAGAATTTCGCGAAATTAGTCAGCTTTATCCAAGCTGCTTTTATTTAAAGTAACTTATATTTGGCTGCAAAATTCGGCGATTTCTTAAAGTGCCTGCCATTTTAAGACAACATGGTGGATGAGACTAACCAGTGAACTTGGTCGAGACCTTAGTAATTGCTGTGCACATGCTTACTCACATCGGAATCGGTTGATATATACGAGTGCTGTCGCAGGCAAAAAATCAGATTTTTCAAAATGTCACCCACGTTAGAAATTGAAACTGCTATATCTGAACCATTTTTTAAGATAAAGACAAACAAAAAATGCTCCTGAATCCTTATATCAAGGTCAAATACTTAAGAAAGAAACCTTTTTCAATTTCTAATTTTTTTGCACCTCACTTTAAATATATATATTTTTTAATTTAATGGCCGCCATTTTGAAACAAGATGGCTGATGAAGCTGGCCAGCGAACTTGATCGAGATATTGATGTATACTATCCACATGCCTTCTTCCATCGAAATAGGTGAATACGTGTGACATCGCGAGACAAATACAAGATCGTTTCAAAGTGTTAGCCATGATAGAAATTCAAAGTGCTATAATTCAACCACTTTTTAAGATATAAACAAAAGAACAAATTTTCAGAAACAAAAACTGCTCCAGAATCTTTGTATCAAGGCCAAACACATAAAAAAAATCTTTTTCATTTTCCAATTTTTTAATACCTCATTTTAAATTTTAAATTACATTTTTTTTAAATGGCAACCCTTTTGAAACAAGATGGCGAATGAAGCTGGCCAACGAACTCGGTCGAGACATTGGTATGTACTATGTACAGACCAAGTTACATTCAAATCGGTTCATAAATACGCCTGTTATCGCGTGACAAAAATCAGGTCGTTTTAAAATGTCAGCCACAATAGAAATTCAAAATGTTATAACTCAGCCATTTTTTTAGATATAGACGAAACAAAACCTGTTCCGGAATCTTTGTATTAAGGTCAAACACATACGAAAAAACTCTTTTTCATTTTCCAATTTTTTGGTATCTCATTTCAAATTTAAATTTTTCTTAAAATTTTAAATGGCCGCCATTTTTAAACAAAATGGCGGATGAAGCTGGCCAACGAACTCGGTCGAGACATTGGTCTGTACTATGTTTAAACGAAGTTACATCCAAATCGGTTCATAAATACACCTTTTATCGCGTGACAAAATTCAGGACGTTTCAAAATGTCAGCTTCGCTAGAAATTCAAAATGCTATAACTCAGCCATTTTTTAAGATATAGACAAAACAAAAACTGCTACGGAGTCTTTGTATAAAGGTCAAATACATAAGAAAAAAATATTTTTCCATTTTCAATTTTTTGGTACCACAGTTCAAATTTTAAATTTTTTTAAAATTTTTAAATGGCCGCCATTTTGAAACAAAATGGCGGATAAAGCTGGCCAACGAACTCGGTCGAGACATTGGTATGTACTATGTACACACCGAATTACATCTAAATCGGTTCATAAATACGAGAGTTACAGTGTGACATAGGTCAGATATATATATATATATATCAATTTTGAACGGAGGGTGGTTTCGGGGTCTGGGGGTCATGATCGATGAAAATATACCAAAATTTTTTGAAATCGCTTTCCTCAGAACGGCTGCAATAGGTAGCTTTTTGTAAAGAAAGCTACCTAAAATACCCTATTAAATTCAACAGCATTGAACAATGAGTACAATATGAAGTCAAAACACACCCAATAAACAAAAGAAATACAAAGTAATAAAAAGACTCACACCACAAATATTAAGTAAAACAAATATGAAAAAACAATTCGAAATTTCACCTGTTTCCTGGAATTCTTTTATTTTGTTGTCTGAATCAGCAGTTAGAAATGACAAACTGATAATGTTTAATAGAAGGCGCGATCTAGGTTTGCTGTAACAAGCGCTTTTCTTTAAATACGAAGAGCTCTTTTACCAAAGAAGTTTTAACAGATGCTTATGACTAATGATGGGCGATTCTCGAGAATTCGACAATCGAGAAAAATCGTCATCGTAAAAAATCACAATCGATACAGCCATCGATTAATTCCTAGAATCTACAATCGAGATGTCTTACAATCGATTATAACGAGAAAAGCTAAAAACAGTTATTGGAAAACTTAGCTATTATTCTGGCCGACAATTTCATAGTAGTGATAGGGCTTAGTGATGGGCGATTCTCGAAAATTTACCAATCGAAAAAAATCGTTATTGTAAAATACACAATCGATACAGTCATCGATTACTTTCGAGAATCTACAAAGGAGTTTTAGGATGTTCTGGAATCGATTATTGAAATCATTGTTTTTACATATATATAAGGCAGATTTTATTAAATATAGGGTAACTGAAAACAGATGGAATAAAAAAACAACAAACCAAAGGGAAGCTATAAAGGAGCCATAAGACTAGAAAAGTCTTGTAAGGTTGCCCCCTGGTTGAAAAAAGCTGAAAACACGCGAGTAGCTATGAAGCGGTAAGGGGAGTTTAAGTATCAAAAATTAGAATTTTTCGGCAATTAGCACCAAAATGGCCAAAGAAATAAGAATCAAAAGCACCCCCTAGTGGCAAAAACATGAACTAAAGGATGATAAAAGGGATCAAAAATTTTTGTTGATTTTTCTTCATCATTTGAGATTGGATCTTTAATTTCCCCATTTTTAGAAATTCTTCGACTGGAATACATTAAACGAACCCCCGCGGGGAGCTAAGTAGGGGGGGGGGGAGGGGCAAGGAAAGTGCATAATATGAATAAGTGGTCACAGGACTTTCCAACGATATGTCACATGAGGGGTGCCGGCTAAATTTAATAAAGTGCCCCCGCGCGGGGGCAAAGTAAGGGGAGGGGCGCGGGCGATATATAAAATGAAATAGTAGTCACAGAGCTTTCCAATGATATATCACATGAGGGGTGTCAGCAAATGATAGAAAAGAGTCCCAACTCCCAGGATTCCAATTATCGTGCCCCCCGAAATATACCCTGCCCATCCTTCTCTTTGAAATTTTCATATATTAAAAATTATTTATCGTAAGGCTTCGTAAAAAAATCCGATCTAAAATGTTTAAAAACGCTACGATTTCAAAAAAGTTCGAAAAGTGCCTCTCTCGAGGTGCCAAACTAGGGAGGGAAGAAGAAAAGTTCATAATATGAAAGAGTAACTATCCGATGATAACCGAACACTTTCCGATGATATATCAAATGACTGGTCCAAAAAAAGTTTGAAATCTACCCCTCCCATGTGGGTTCCCTCTTTTATCCCAGAATATACCCGGAAATCACGCAGCCCCACTTTTAAAATTTTATATTTAATAAATAATATTTATCGGAGAGCTCCATTAAAAAACTCATTTAATGATATTTATTGTAGAAATCTCTATAATTAAAAAAAAATCACCCACCGCACCGCTTCCCCCCCCCGCCCTCTTCCGGAATTCAACTCTGGGAGGAGAAAGGTTCATAATATAAAAGAATGGTGAAAGGACTTTCCGATGATATGTCAAGGAGAGGTTTGGTAAAAGTTTGAAAATTACCCGCCCCCCCCCCCCCTTTGTCGACTCTCGCGCCCCCCAGAATTCACTCACCTTCCTCTTTGAACTTTTTGTATTTAATAAATAGTATTTATCTGAGTCTCCAGGTATGGGGCAACTTGGCAGAGCTAAAATAAGAGAAACATTGAAAATTCGGGGCAAAATGACACTAAATTTAACAGTAAAGTTTGAAACTAGGACTATACAGAACTGAATACATAAACCACTATGCTTCATAACCCACATCGGTTAATGGCAATAAAAAGATAAGTGCCAGTTAAACTGATGGCATTGAGCTCACAGGTTATTCACACTAATTGCATATTATACTCTTATTTCAAAGAATAATGTCCCTCAAAAAATAAATGAAGGGATATAATCCCCCGTTTGCCCCTTTTATACTTAACCAATGAACCTCCAAATCTAATCAGGGAAGCTCCTTAACATAATAAACCAGTATACCAAATTTGAAGCAAATCAGATAATTCTGCATGAAAAAAAGAAACATATCGCTAAATTAAGGGTGGTCTAACCAATTTAACTTTTTTATACTTAACTAATGGACATCCAAATCTAATCAGGAAAGCTCCTTATCAGAACGAACATAGAAAAAAAAATTAAAGTAAATTGAATAATTCTCCATGAAAATCCATTTATATAAATTAAGGGGAGGGGACTTGCCCCCTTTTCTCCCTTCTATACGCAACCAATGAACCTCCAAATCTAATGAAGGAAGCGCCATATCGGAATAAATCGGTATATTAAATTTGAAGCAAATCGAATAATTCTGCATGAAAAACCAATTTATCTAAATTAAGGATGGGTCTACCCCCCTTCCCCCCTTTATATTTAACTAATGAACTTCAAAGTTTAATCGGGGAAGCTCCTTAACATAATAAACCGGTATCTCAAATTTGGAACAAATCGAATAATTCTGCATGAAAAATCCATTTATCTAAATTAAGGGGGGGATCAACCCCCCTTCTCCCCTTTATCCTTAACTAATGAACTTCCAAGTTTAATCAGGGAAGCTCCTTAACATAATAAACCGGTATACCAAATTTGGAGCAAATCGAATAATTCTGCATGAAAAGCCCATTTATCTAAATTAAGGGGGGGGGGGATCCAGCCCCCTTCTCTCCCTTTATCCTTAACCAATGAACCGTCAAAACTAATCAGCGGAACGCCTTATCAGAATGAACATAAAAAAATTGAAGCAAATCGTACATTTTAATCAAGAGTTATCGCGTTACATACATACATACGTACATGCATACACACAGAACCGACGGGTACATTAGCTCTCAGGCTTAGATAGCCTGTGAGCTAAAAAGAGATTGGATAAGCAGTGGGCTCCTTTGAGAAATTATGACTTAAACCAGAAATGCGGTAAATTTGATTCTGAAAGCTTTATTTCCATCTCGCATTTCGGCAAATCTCATCTCGATGATTTTTCCAGCATTTCGACGCTTCCAGATGGGAAGCTGCTCGATGGTTGGTTCTCTCGCGGTTTTAAACCTTTCGGGATGGGAAGTCCCTGGAGAGTTTCTCTCGCCGTTTTCAACCTTTCCCGATGGGAAACCTCTCGCTGGTTTCTCTCGTCCTTTTCGAAATCTCCCAATGAAAAGCCTTTCCAGGATTTCTCTCGCGCTTTTCAACATTTCGCTATGAGAAGCTTTTCGAGGATTTCTCTCGTCCTCGGCAGAGAAGAAAAGTAAGAAAATTTATCGAGAGTACCAAGAGACGAGATAGAGAAAGAGGCATGACAATGAGCTGTGAAATGAAGCCCTAATTTTCGAAGTTTCTCTTATTTTAGCCCTACCAAGATGTCACATACCTGGAGCCCTCCGATAAAAATTATTTATTAAATATAAAAATTTCAAAGAGGAAGATGGGTCGGGTGATTTCGAGGGAGGAGGACGTGAGAGTGGAGTCATGCGGGGTGCAATTTTAAAAATTTTACCGAACCCTTCCTGTGGCATATAATCGAAAAGACCTTTGACCACTCTTTCATACTATGAACCTTTCTTCGCCCAAAGGGGGATGGGGAAAAGGGCGAACAAATTTTTAAAACCGTAGCCGATTTCTATAATAAATTTAAATATCACTTTAGATGTGGGTTTTTTATGCAGTCTTCCGGTAAATATTATTTATTGAACATAAAAAATTTAAAGTGGCGGCTGTGTGAATTCCGGGGCGAAAGAGTGGGCCCACGGGGGGAGGGAGGGGGAGCAATTTTCAAACTTTTTTTGGACCAGTCATGTGATACGTCATCGGTAAGCTCTCGGACGACTCTTTCATATTATGAGACTTTCTTCCTCCCCTCCCCAATTTGGCCCCACTGCGAGGGTAGTTTTTTCCGTTTTTATCATTTTAGATCGGATTTTTTTATGGAGCCCTCCGCTAAATATTACTTATAATATATGAAATTTCAGGACACTTTTCCAAATTTAGCCAAGACCCCTCATGTGACATATCGTGGGAAAGGTTTGTGACTACTTATTGATGCTATGCACTTCCGGTGTCCGCCCCCCCCACTTCCCCCCCCCCCCGGAGGACACTTTTCCAAATTTAGTCAATACCCCTCTTGTGAGATATCGTTGAAAAGATCTGTGACTACTTATTGATGTTATGCACTTCCGGTGACAGTCCCTTCCACTCTTTGCCCCCCCCCCCCGGGGGACACTTTTTCAAATTTAGTCAAGACCCCTCGTGTGAGATATCGTTGGAAAGGTCTGTGACTACTTATTGATGTTATGTACCTACGGTGTCCCCACCACCACTTTGCCCCCCCCCCGGGTCCTTTTTCCAAATTTAGCCAAGACCCCTCATGTGAGATATCGTTGGAAAGGTCTGTGACTATTTATTGATGTTATGCACCTCCGGTGACAGTCTCCCCCAATTTGCCCCTCCCGGGGGACACTTTTTCAAATTTTGCCAAGACCCCTCATGTGAGATATCGTTGGAAAGGTCTGTGACTACTTATTGATGTTATGCTCCTCCGGTGTCCATCCCCCCCTTTTGCACCCCCCCGGGGACACTTTTCCAAATTTAGCCAAGACCCCACATGTGAGATATCGTTGAGAAGGTCTGTGACTACTTATTGATGTTATGCTCCTCCGGTGTCCATCCCCCCATTTTGCACCCCCCCCCCAGGGACACTTTTCCAAATTTAGCCAAGACCCCACATGTGACATATTGTTGGAAAGGCTTATGACCACTTACTCATGTTATCCACCTCCCGCACCCCTCCCCCCCTTTGCCCCACGGGGAGAGCCTTTTTATAAATTCAGATGCAGACTTCTCATGTGACATATGGTTGGAAAGGCCTAAAGACCTGTGACGACTTAATCATATTATGCAGCTGCTGTGCTCCTTCGCTCGCTTTGACCCCTCTCCCAAGAGATCTGGTCCGAGGTTCATTCGTTTCGATATTATATTTTTTACAATATTTTGTAGTGCGTGCACACCACACCCGCCTGCTATCATATATCAGTGCCGTATATAGCGGGTAACCTGTTCGTGATTTCATATTACAAGATTACGTATAAATTAGGGGCCCCGATTAAAGGAGGGGCCCGCTAGCGGTCGAAGTCACCTAGTCTTTATTAACATAGACTCATTCCAGTTCACCCGATTCCCGCAGACGATTCTTGATAAATGTATGACGTATATAATACATAATATATGATTTATAAAAGAAATTTGCAAACTGTAGTCATCGAGAAAAAATTTACACAATCGAAAAATATCGAGATGTCCATACAATCGAGATAATCGAGAAAAACATCTCGTTATCACCCATCACTACTTATGACTTCATAGTTTTTTGACAACTCAGATGTTTGTATTTAAACGCACTGCGAGCATTATTAATTTGTAAGGAATAAGTTGTTTTTGATAATTAATTACGCTGTTCAGATCGACAGCAGAATCCGTGGTCCTTTGAAAAGAGACAATCAAGCAGAAATTGCTAAAAATGCAGATTTTGATATTCTTATGTCAAACTCAGTAGTCATTAAGTACCCTTAAGCATTTTTCTAGAAAGCCGCGCACGCACTGGGAAAAAAAAAATCTATTTTTTAGAAAAAACGAATGAATACATACAACTAAAAGACGGCTGTTTCATCGGGTTTTTTTTTTTTTTGCAAAAAAAAAAAAATATATATATATATAAAGAACGTCGACGTTTTAAAATTATGCCCCTTACATATTTTCTGTTTTCTTATGATCAAATTTCAGAGTAATTAATTCACATTCACATCTCGGTTTAGGGGACCTTTTGAACATTTTATTTTTTTACTTTAAGGATTTTAAGGGACATTTTTGGCATAATAATAAAGGGCTTTATAAGAGAAAATGATTCTATCAAGAAATTGCCCGATTCCCTTTGAAAAATTTGAAAAATTTAATTAAAAATAATTAAGTAAATTTTAAAATGCATCTTCTCTTACAGGTTTGAACATTTCGAGCTATTTTTTTTAACTGTTCTTAGAGGTGTACTGTATAATTTAAGTATAGAATTTACCATAAGTTAATTAGTTTGGGAGAAAAAGAAATTAACTGTGCAAATACGTGTAAAATTACAGTAAAAACTGAATTTATTTTACATTTTTATGTGTAAAAAAAAAAAAAACTTTGTTGTAAATTAGTGTTACAAACTAGTGTTTGTATTTAGTGTTATCAAATAGACCATAATGAACAACCAGAAAAAAAATCAAGTTAATTGAAAAATACACATAAAAGTTTTATCACTTTCAATATGCTAATTCGTCGAAAAAACACAAACTGAGAAAAATCACTTTTAAGATTTCAACTTCAAAAATAATTTATTCTAAATCTACTTAATCACTTCTAATTGCATTTTAAATTAATTACCATTCATTTTGCTTTACTATACTACATATTTTCATTAAATTTGGCATTATTTATTCTGAATGGTAAATTTTTATCCAAAACCTTAGTTGCCCAATATTGATCTCAAAATCGAGAAATAATTGCATTTTACGGTACATTTTTGGCATATTAATAAAGGACTTAACGAAAGAAAATGATTCTATTAAGAAATTGTTCGATTCCCCTGGCAAAATTAAATATATATATATATTAAGTAAATTTTAAAATATATCTTCTCGTACAATTTTGGGCATTTGGAGCTAATTTTTTTTCAAACTATTCTTAGAAGTGTGCTGTATAATTCTAAGTATCGAATTTACCATAAGTTAATTAGTTTGAGAGAAAAAAAAAAGTGCAAATACAAAATTACAGTAAAAACTGAATGTATGTTACATTTTTGTGTGCAAAAAAAAAAAAAAAAAAATGCTTTATTGTAAATCCGATGTTTAGTGTTATCAAATAGATCATAAGGAACAACCAGAAAAAAGATTCAAGTCAACTGAAAAATATACATAAAAGTTTTATCTCTTTGAACATGTTAATTCATCCAAAAAACACAAACTGAGACAAATCACTTTTAAGATTTCAACTTCGAAAATAATCACAATTCTAAATCTACAACGCTTCTTCCTGGATGCGATTTATTAAAAGAAGATAGGTATTCAGCTGCAATCGCAACAAAAACAGTGAAGTGGGTGTGGAATTTAAAGGGACAGCGATGTAATAAAATCGCTTTTAACTGTATTTATAACACTTGGATCCTAAAGGAACTTCACCAGAATATACTAGGGATAATAAAGTATAATTTAAGGAAGAAATTAGGAAATCGATATTTTTTCTTCATTTTTTGCCGAATGAAGAGTACCGAGTCATAGCAGGGTTTCTACACTTTTGGCTAAAATACCACTATTTTTATATAAGAAGATTCGGCTTAGATAATTACGCGATTGCAAAAGGATAGTTTTTCTCGAAAATACTGGAGACTGACCTGTAGGAATCCCGAATACACACGAAGTTAATATCTGAATTTCAATAGATAATTTCCAAAATTCTTATTTAATTAAGATGAGATTTGTGTTGAAAACTAAATAAACACTATTTCCCCAAACATTATATGTGATCGATAGGAATATAAAAATCGCTTAAACCATGTTAATTTTTAAATAAATACTATCCAAAAAGTTTAATAATATGTTTAGTAAATTTCTCTCATTGAAACGTTTCAGACTGTACAAATCACAATGGCGTAATTGCATTATTTTTTAATATTAACTCATTCTATTTCATGTATATCAATTAATATCGAGAATTATTCATTGTTCTTAAAAAGAAAAAAAAAAACCCGATTAAATTGGAGAAACGAGAGTATTATTGGGATCCCAATTCTAAATACAAAGCGAAACCCCGCCCCCTTATTCTAAAACATTTACTCCTCTCCTCGAAATAATCACACAAGTATGGATTTATTTCTTTGCAGGACGACCCCAGTTGAATTTCTCATGTGGCTAAAGAGAGTTTGAATTACAAAAATTGGAAACAAATTTTATTATTGAGATTATTTTTTTCATATAGAAATTTTATGAGATGAAATTAAGAAAATGTATCTTACTTTATTCAATGATCGTACGAAATTCTTGTTATTTTTAACGTATTGAAGATCCCCTTATTAATATTTTTCATAAAATGTTTTGCTGCTGTTTCAAAACAAAGCTTCAGCATTTCAGTTCTTATTTGAAATAGATATGGAATCACTTAAATCTTCAGCATTTAATTGATTCCTAAATTTATCATGAGGAATTTATATTTATTATAAGATTTTCCGGATCAGTATGGGCGTGTCTATTACTTATATTTTTACATGGGTGTAAATCCCAAACATTTAAATTAAAAAATCATATTCATAACAAAAAAAAAAAAAAAAAAAAAAAAAAAAAAAAACTTTATTGTTTCTTGGATGTTGTAGCCACAACACATGAAAATTCTTTTAACCCTCTCGGGTCCGATTTTTTTTTTCAATTTTGAGAAATGTTACTTTTTGTTAATAATGTTAATAGAAGCTATCCAAATAGATTTAATAAAGTTTAACGAATATGTCATTATCTGAGATCTAAAGAATGTAGTTATTTTGCGTACTGTTCAGTTCCTATTTATATGACAATAGGCTAAGGAAGAATTTTTGCATACGTTTGGAAAATATCGATAACAGGATTTAACAGACGTTACAACTTTCTAATATTTTTTGCGTTTTCCCACACGTGATCCGTTCAGAAAAGTAACCTATATTATAAATATAAAGATGTTTTTAAAATAAAAGAATCGCCAACGGTGCAAAGAGAATTAAGCAAACTTTTATTATTATTACTAAATGCCAGAACATAAATAAAGTCATAATAAGATAAGCATAGACATGTACTACCATTACTACATATAGATAGTTACAAAAGTAATCGTCAAGACGAAATAATACTCATTGCAAGTACATGTGCTATTAACCCCTTGGGGGCGAGCGACACGTATACGTGCCGGAAATAGGCCTAATGATCCTCGTTTATCCTCACCAGTAAAATTTTACTGTAATATTTGCCTTATTTAATCCGAGCATTTTCCCGATTTGAATAGGCACAAACTTCTGTTTTTTAAAACCGGTAGCAAAGTAATAAACATTTAGTAAAAGGCTCCCGTCGCGAAGGTGTTAATAGTAAGCCAGACCCGAAGGGTTATGTATAAAAATGATGGTTTCGAAACCGATGCATCTGTATTAAGATAATTAAATGTTAGATAAACAAGTGCCTGATTTACACCAGGGTATTCGAGGACGGGGCGGTTTTCAGGGGCCTCCAATGCTGCGGAAGGTTTTTCAATTATTCTCCAAAATCTGATGTAGTTTTAACATCTGGTGGAATTTTACATTTCATTATACATTCTATTGTGTTCGTATTGTACTTTTATAACATTGTATACTTTGTGTTAAACATTCATATTTAATTACTTTATTATAGGGAATATTTTCTGTTATCTTTATCACTTAAAAAATATATTGTATTTTTAATTCTTTTTTAATCCTGTTCCTGTTCTCGTCAGATTATTTGAGTGCTGGTGAGCGTAGCCCTTAGGCAGCAGAGCCCTAATATTTTAAATAATTGTAGCTTTGTATTGCGGAAAATTTGTTATTAGTTGTTGCATACTTAATCATTCCAGATACCATATGGACATGCATAGGAAAACATATCAACACTTCTCAATTTATTATAAAACGTCTAATTTAAAATTCATAATTGTGAAATAATTCTTTAAAAGTAAATTAATAATTGATTATAAAATTTATTTTTTTAATGGATATTTTAAAGGAATAGTTAAACTCAATAGTGGTTATCTTAGTAAGTACCTTTTTCAATATTATTTTACACAATTCCCCTGTAAGCATCAGTGCAAGAAAGACCCCGTAAGCATCTGTGCCTGAGGTCCCCAAATTTGTAAATCGGTCCCTGGATAAACATAAAAATATTTAATTGAAAAGGTCTACGCTTTAAATGCTTAAAGTGCAAAGCGAATTTAAGGAAAAAGTGAGTGACATGATTTCATGGATTGGGCTCCTTTAAAGCTCACGGTTTGTTACACCATTTCCGCTTTTGAGAAATCTAACACCAAATAATGTTCATGTTATTTAGATCACATGTCTCATCTCATGTAAGAGCTAACTTGCTTGATAAATACCTTGTGTATAATTGCGCATAATAATAGTATTTTACAAGAAATTATCTGCATTGAAAAACTAAATACTCCTGCTCAAATAAGTCCTGCTCAATCTGATAATGTGTAATATCATTTCATTCAAATTTACTAATAAAAAATGAATCCAGGAAATTTTTTTCTGTTTAATTAATAAAATATACTTGTTATTACATTTAAAATATACATACTGATTTTTATATGAGAAACAAAAGATCCTGGATTTTTTTTTTCTTTTTTAAGTAGAGAAGAGAGATTGAATAACTAAAGAAATTTTAAATATTAACACTTTTAAGGTAGCTTGGAAGGCGTAAAAACAACTGAAAAAAGTACGAAGGTTAGAAATACACAATTTTACGATTTTAAACGCTCCAAAATTGTTATTTTCTGCATTTTTTGAGAAAGGTTGGCGAAAAGTGAGTGATAATTTTTGGGACCAACTGACAAAATACCCCACTTAACTATTTCCATGCCTTGGCCAGTACTTAAGTTTTTAGAATATGGCATCGAAAAAACAGCTGCTTTCAACGCAGACGATTTTTATCAAAATTCGAACAGTTACGTAAATGTTATGCCCTTGCACAACATCAAAAGCTGTGAAATTCAATTTACTGTGATTTTTTGAAAATCAGAAGGGCTAAATAATTATGGAGTTATGTTGAAGAGACTTCAGAGTCATGATTTTTTATGATTTTTGACAAGATTTGACACAGAAACAGAGTAGCGATAGAATGCAATCAACGTTTGGTAACGAAGTACACTACTAACACTACTAATACAACTAACGACTAATACAACTGGTTTAAAGAATTCTTCCGCGGACGTAAGAATCTCAGCGACGACAATGTTCTACAGGGTCGACCAAGATGTGCTGTGACTCCGAAAACATTGATGCTGTGTGAAAACTAATCACTTTTCTGATCGTCATGTGACATATGATGAAATAGAAGCATCCTTGAACATTTCGGTACTCGCGTGCATGCAATTTTACGTGCTAAAAGTGAAAGAAGTGTATTCCCTATGGATTTCCCGCGCAATTTATTTCAAGTTGAAAAGGACGCTCGTGTGAAATGGTGCAAGGAAAATCTAAAAAAATTCAACTCTGCTGCCTCAAAACATGTTTACGACATCGTAATGTGTGACGAAACCTGGATTTATTCCTATGAACTCGAAACAAAACAACAATCGACTATTTGGGTGTTTCAAGATGACCCTAGACCAGTGTCGGCGAAACTATGGCACGCGTGACGTAGCTGGCACCAGAGAAGATATATTTCGGACGCCATTGATTGAAGTTCTTAATCAAAATTAAGTCACATTCCCATAATTCTCAACTCATTTTCTTTTTTTATTAATACACGAGCTTGAGTGAAAATATTTTTTGTTTTGTATAATAAGTACTTGTGTACTTGCCATATCACTGAATTACCCGCTTAGAAACATTTGACCCTCCCCTTCTCCCCATTTCCCCATGTTGGAGCCTATTATTCGCATAGAAAGAGAGGAATCTAGCAAACCAAATTATTCTTTGTAGTAATGTTTCTGAAATTTCTGCATAATTTAACACATTTTAATCTAAACATGAGGCTTTATCTATTGCCAGAATTTGTTAATTAATTTTTAGTCTGTTAAAATGGCAAAAGTATTAATACAACAAATAAAACATGTCCTTTTTCAGATAAAAATAATAATTGGATGATAAATGAAATGAAAACTATAATTATATTTTTTCTATATCTGTATGATTAAATAACCTTTTCGTGTAAAAAATTGTTTGGTTTGAGTTTTCTACATTCTACATTGTTTATTTTAATACGTATGTTGGTATTACCTGCAACATATGTTATCTATATTTATAATAATCTAATAATAATAAATGATTTTGACACTATTTATTATTCTAAGAATTAAATTAACTTATAATTCACTATTTTTTTTTGCCACAATGGGACGAGGAGGGGTGGGGGTGGAGAGACTGGGGTGGACACGCCATGTTCATTTGAAATTTTTTTGAAAGAAATTTGCACGCGAATGTGAAAAGGTTTGCCGACCCTCCTAGACAGACAACAGTTTTTAATGCAAGGACAAGGAGTGTTTCCAAAAAAGTGATTGCTGCGTTTTTCGTCAAATCTGGCTATATTCGACCGGTTTTTTGGGCTATCGTAAAACAGTCAATGCTCCTTGGTACACCACAATTATTTTTTGTTGAAACTAGTTGTAGAACTAAGAAAAAAAATTCAAATCGTCGCGTCACTCTGCACTATGACAACGCCAACTTAAACACTGCTTCGCTAACTATGGATTATTTGAAGCGTGAAAAAATCGAATTGATGTCTTATTGCCGTATTCACTGGACTTAGCACCTAATGATTACTTTTTATTTTCGTTCATAAAAATAAAATGCGTTGACAACGGTTTAACAAGTCTGAAGCCGTTGAAGCTTACAAATACCATGCCACTTTCAGAGTGCCATAAAAGTTTTGATGCATGATTTATTCTATCGCAAAAAAGTATCGATACTGCAGGAGAGTATTTTGAGCAATAAAACATATCATTGGTAAGAAAATTTTTCTTGTAATCATGTTTGTGAAAATTGCAAAACCATGCAGGAATAATCAGAATTAAATGACATTTAATACACAAACGGCTAGTATTGGTTCAAACAAATGATTACATTTTCAAAGGAAAAAAAAAAAGCAATATTAAGTGTTCGAAATCAGTTTTTAGAGTAGTCACCACGCGTTGCAATAAGTGCTACTATACGACGTGGCATGGACTTGAATAGATTTTAAATGTCTGCCTGGGGAAGAGCATTCGTTATTGTTTTAATGCGTACCCAAAGTTCATCTGTAGAAGCTGTAAAACGAGGATTATGAGCGACACGCCGATCAACGAAATCCTCCACATGATCAATGGGCGACATATCCGGTGAATACGCAGGGCATGGAAGAAGCTATATGTGTTCTGCTGACAAAAAGTCTTAAATATTCCTTGCAACATGTGGGCCGGCATTATCCTGTTCAAAGATAGTTCCATAAATGCCTTGAAGGAAAGGAACGACTTCGGGCTGCAGCACTTCACTGATGCATATGCACTGATGATATGTAATCGCACCCCAGACCACAACTCCGGGTTTTTGCCCTCTATGACGTTCGATAATTCACCGGAAGATGGCGTTCACCGGCTTAGCGTCTAATACGAATGCGGCCATCATGATATCACAAATTAAAGTAGAATTCGTCGGAAAAGATCACTTGTTTCCAATCTGTACGCCAGTCTCGATGTTTACGAGCTCATTGCAGCCGCAGGCGTTGTTGGTTTTGAGTGACGGGGTTCATGTATAAAGGAGTTCTTGCATGCAGTCCACGGTTCAGCAGACGTCGGCGAATTGACGACGCAGACACGGATACACCTGTAAAAGTTGACGAATGTGCTGCCAACTGTCTAGATGAAGCTGTACGGTTCGTCAGCGCCATGCGAACCATGTGTCTATCATTGCACGTTGACGTCCCCATTCGGGGTCAAAATCCCAATCAAAGGTACAATAATGATAATGACATAAAAATTGCTATTATAGCGCCGCCTTCCAGCAATATATTTCAAAATTCAGGCAGGACCTACTTGCCATTGCCAAAAACATATTCATGAAATTTGGTTCAATTCTATGCATAACTTCATACACTTTTTGATGTTACAAAGCGGGGATTCGATTACAATATTTTCTTCTTTAGAAAGAAGAAAGTAAAAGTCCTTTCATTAAATAAATTTTTAAAAAATCGAAACTCTTTTCTGTAGTAAAAAAACTGAGGAATTGATTTATATATATATTTATATGGTTGGTTTTGAGAGAGGGGGACTTAAAGGAGTTCTTGCACGCAGTCCACGGTGCAGCAGACGTTGACGAATTGACGAAGCAGGCAATATCTTTTGACTTCGCTTTCAGTCAAAGCTTTAGAAAACAATATATATGATTTAACTAACATATAGGGGAGACCGGGGCACATTTTCCATAGGGGCAAGTTTTCCAACTCGCTTTAGTTTTTAAATGAGCCGCTAGGTGACGCTAGCGAGTGAACTGGCTGAAGTGGTAATATCTTACACACCATCTACAAAAGTTATAGTTTAATAGCTGCTGTCACTTCGTCAGGAGAGCTGTTTTTCTTTCATTTTTTCAACGGTGAGTAAAATTTCAAGTCTTTATTAAAACGTAAAATAAACGTACTAGCGTTAAACTTACTGTTTTGACATTACATGCATTAAAAAAGGGTTTCTTTCTTCAGGTAACTGTGCGTTTGTTTCACAAATAACTTACACCGCTATTCATCCAGGTAGTGTAAAAGTACAAATATGGCGAAGGGGCAGGTTTTCCAACGTGTTTCTCGTTGGAAAACGCCCCTTCCCCCCTCCTAAATCAGCTAGTCTTATTGTATCAAAAATGTATTTATTGCGTAGTAAAATCGGCCAAATAACCATATATACTAAGAGCCTATTTAATCATTTGGTCATTTCAGTAAATCTATCAATATAAAAAAGAAGGTAAATTTAAAAATATAATAAAATGTCAAAATTTTCTAAAATGGGTTCATTTAATGAATCCATTTTATGTTAATTATGCCTTTATAGTCATAAGCTGCAGCATTGAGATCGCAGTGTGTATGGACCCCTCAAAAAGCAAATTAATCGTGCTTAGAGCTGCTCTACTGGCATTAATCCACAGTCAATATTATGGCGGGTTTAAACGTTACAGAATCCTGAATACAGTTCCCACTGAATCCTGAAATATTTACAGACTCTGCTTTTACGCCATCCTGCTTTTCTGACAGGCCAGCTCCTGCCGCACCAAATATTGAAAGCACCAACAATCCTGAAAATATTTCAAATTTTCCTCAAAAACCGATTGCCCCCCTCCTCCCCCCCCCCCCAAAAAGCAAAAACAAACAACAAAAAAAAAACCACATTGAAAGCATCTAATCCTTCTACACCAACGCAGGCTAGCACTTCCAAAGAAGCTGTCCCTTAAGTTCTACTCAAACTTTCCCTATTGCTTATGAAAAAGGCGTTCCATCTACATCCAAAGAAACTTTGCCTACACGGAAAGAAGTTAGGACTTTTGCGAAGGCTGCACTAAGGAGGGAAACGCGGCGTGGAAAGAAAAATAGGAAGTATTGTACTGACTGATTCTCCTGTTAAGAATCAACTGAAAATGGAAAAAAAAAGATTCATCTAAAAAAAGGGAAACTGCAAAAGGAATCGGATAAAAGGGGCGAGTTAAAACAAAATCCAATCCTGGCCAGGGAACTGTTTGGACCTTCGTCGTGAAATGTAAAATGGATTAAAACTGTTTTTTATGTTACTGTTATGTTACTGTGCATTTAGTTCACAATAAAAAATACTTATTAATTAACAAGCAAGATTTATTACCTGTGTTTTACCATTTAAAGTATAGTTGGAAAACTTGCCCCAGACCATTTTTAGTAGGCTGGAAAACTTGTCCGCATACAAGACACATTTTCCAACGTAACATAATTAGACTTAACCATTTTTTGTGAAAAAGTATGCTTAGTTTTTTGAAAAATAATTGTGCCAGTTTGTACAGAAAGGTCTCGGAAATACAATGATATCGTGTAAATATCAAAATAGATAAAAATAAAAAATGTAAAAATAAAATTATAAAAAAGTTGGAAAACTTGTCCCGGTCTCCCCTACTTCTATAATTAAAATATAGATAATTTAATACTTGTTTCCTAAATATAATCATGTGTATGAAATTATTATTATACATAATACGTCAATGTGGCTTCAATTAGTTTAGAATTATTTAAAAACTATTACTATTTGTTTTCTCTTTTTTCTTAATTTAAAATGTTTCGTACGTATAAATATTTTCGATCCCCTTTCTAAGAGTTCCTTTGAACTTAACTTGAGCTCCCTTAAGCTGCGGAGTTAAACGAAGAAAACGAACAAATTAGCAATGAAGCAGCAAATTAGCAGCTTTTGAATATTTTCCGAAAGGTTTGGCATATCTGGAGCAGCAGAAAGACTGTGATACTGGGGAACTAATAATATTTAAAAACTCCGTGATAGAGCTTCAAAGCAAAGGCAATGGAAACTGCGACAAACAAAACATTGTGTCAAACCCTTGTGATATATGTAAAAGGTACTTAATTTCACAATTAAAATTCAAGTAATTTATTCTTGTTTCTATTTTGCTATTGCTTTATTAAGCACTTGTTACCATAATAAGAAATATTGCATATATTTCTCCTTAATTTTAAAATGGAAGCATTCTCGATTATCCGAAAATTTCGATTTTCCGAAATATGGTCGATCCCAGTTACTTCGGATAATCGGGGTTCTACTATATAATAATAACAGTAATATAAATATAAGAAAAATAAATTATAAAACACATAGATAAGTACCAAGTACAAACGAACACTAATAAGACAACGTGCCGGCGGCTAAGGAACTCTTTTTTTTTTTTTTAATCTTCCCATATCGTTATTCTACCCATGGATAACCGTCGCTTTTAATCTTGCGGTTACTTCTCCCATTTAAGATAGGACGCTTACTTATATCGCTTAAAGATTTATAACAAGATGAACAATTTTTTAAATTTAAAATATCTCTTCATTTTATTCGGGTTGAGTTGATTTCTTTGAAAGCAAATTAAACGATATGTTGGAAGAGCTCCGTTCGTTACATTTCTTAACGGCTCTTTAATAGAACCGGAAATATCGATCCTGATTCTCAAGCTCATGAATGTTAATAAGGAAACTGGAAGTGCATTTTTTATGCTATAAAAAAGTAAAAAACAAATATATATTTTTTTATTTTATAAAATATCAATATTATTTCACGCCATTATAATTTAAATTATTCAATGGCCTAGAAAAAAAAAAAAAAAAAAAAAGGATTATTAGCAGGATTTTAAAAATAAGTATTTTATTTGTCTCTTATTACGGCATCAGAAAATCTAAATAATAATAATAATAATAATAATAATAATAATAATAATAATTATAAAACAGTGAATATTTACCGTTTTGCATATTTTTTACAATTAACCTTTTAAAGGCAAGTGATTAAGTAACTGTTATGTTGAATTCACACCGGAATCTTAGAAAAATTTTATAAGTTTAAAAATTTTATACATTTTTTTTTTTAAAGTAATTTTACAACTTTTTCCCACCAAAGTTACACATATAAAATTTAATTAACCTTCCGTCTACCAGACGGGTCCATTGGACCCGACATGTACATTCAAAATATTTATTCAAACCAGAAATTTCTTCAAAACAAACTAAATGTATAAATCAGACAATAATAAGTTAAATAAACAAATTAAATAGTTTTAAGTAAAAATTCTGGTGTAGAATGTTTTTATAAAACTTGAGTAAAATTTCCGGTAGTTCTAGGGTTAAAAGTTTCCGGTGCAAATCTTGGTTTAAATTAGGTGAGATATAATTTATCCCACCGCCCCTCAAGGGGTTAACGCAAAGAAAAAAAAAAATAAATATTAAGCCTAAGAAGAAAAGTACCGCATATGATATTACTTAGCATGTCAGCAATTTTATTTTTCCTATAATTAAAGAAGTTTTACATAAATTGCATTAAGAGTGGTCAGTTTAGCGCGTTTCTTCATTAAAAACAATTTCTATTGATTCCAAATCGAAAATTTTGCTTTATTTAATGACAGACAGTGACTTGAAAGAGGGAATCTTACTATTCGGAAATTGTGGTAGAAAATTTGAATAAAGTAAAGCACTAAATTGGCAACACTGCTTGCATTAATTTGCTTTAGTAGTAGATGAATATGGGAATGGTACATTGCACTCAGTCATACGCAACGGGCGAAATTGAGAAAGTTCCAGCATCTTCAAATTACATTTAAATTTTTTGTTAATAAATACTCAACAAGCAGCAAATTTTTTTTTCTCCAAAAATTGAAATTTTTTGTGAAAGAAACGTCACAAGTTTTAAAATAAAATTAATCTACGTTTAAAATGCACAAATAATGCGTGAAAAAGCAGCAAACAGCTGTTTCGAATCTACAGCGAGATTCTTCTTCAGTGCAAAAGAGGGAAAAAAGGAACACCGTGCTAGAAAAAGGCTCAGCCTTGCTTTTTCTAGCACGCTGTTCCTTTTTTTCCCTCTCTTGCACTGAAGAAGAATCTCGCTGTAGATTCGAAACAGCTGTTTGCTGCTTTTTCACGCATTATTTGTGCATTTTAAACGTTGGTTTACTGCATTTCAATATTCCTGCACAAAGGCTTTAATTGCTAATTTAAAATTAATCGTTTAACCCCTTCTCTGTCGGCGTCGTATGTCATATGTTCGGCGTTTTTGTTCAGGTACAGTCGGCGTCGCATGTCATGCGACACGAAGAAAATTTTCATCCTTGAAAGTGAATTTGTTGCAACTTGCACGTCGGTATATTCTGTGATCGTTTTTTGTATTTCTGCACAGTGCTAAGAGATGACGCAACTAGTTCTATTATTTTCGAATTTGCCGTAATATCGGCGTTCGTTAGTTATTGTTCCATGTCAAAATGGCTTATATGGTGGATTCAGAGAGTGATTCTTCTGAGGAAAGTGAATATAATATCTCTCAGTCAGAAGATGAGAGCTCTGACTTATCAAGTGATGAAATTTTTTCAGATTCTAGTGAATCTGAAGATGAAGATGAGGATATGAGCTCTGTAATGATATGTGTGGAAGAAAAAACACCGTGTCCCACCCCTCCTCATTGCAAGTTTACAGATAAACCCTGGAATAGTGATAAACTTCAGTATAGATAATTTGATTCAGTATTTTGAATATTTTTTCGACGAACGGATTGTAGATGAATAGACTAATAGATATGCGGAACAATGTCTTCATTCCCAGAAAACTAAAAATCATTCAAAGCTGCAGAAATGGCGTTCGATTTATAAAGAAGAGTTAAGAATTTTATTTGTGTTTATACTTCAAATAGATTTGATAAATATAGTTTCAGACCATTTTTAAACTTGTGTGCATTGCAGGAAAAACAAGGGTTCAGTGACAGTTTGATTTTTTTTTCTTTTTTGACCACTGGTCAAAGAAAAATTGGTTACAAATGAAAATATTTTACATTTCCAATTCAGGATCGAACATATATTAATTTTCAGCAATAAAAAAAAATGCTTTTTTGGGATTGGAAATTCGAAAGAAAAACCGACAGAGAAGGGGTAGCCTGATCGTAAAAATCGTTTAATTGACTGTTATTATCGAAATTCTGTATGTGAAATTTTCATGATATATATTGATGGCACAAAAAGTACAAGAAAATTAGTAGATGAATTTCGAATCCTGCGATTATTCAATATCAATAGTACTACCTAGAGACTTACAGTTAAATCATCTCCAAGCAATCACAAAGTAATAAAGTATAAAATACGTAACTCAAACGCATTAACATAATTTTTTTTCTTATCGTTACTATTACAATAAAAATTACATTGAAGCTGGTGAAAACATTTATTCTTAAATAATGTTAAAATAGAAGATTTTAAAGACTAGAAAAAAAATGGATGACGGCAAAAGCATGGCAAAACTATGGCTCCTCCCTTTCCAGAATTTGAAAATTTTAACTAACTTTTTATCATCTTTGATGAATTTTCAAAAGTAATAAAATTTATTTTTACCAGATGACAAAAAAAGAATTAAACAGTAAGTGGAAAATTATGATTCCAGAGTGGAAATTCATATGCATTTATTATATTTAGACTTTATTTTATTCTGAATTGAATCCAAGCTATCAGTAATAAAACCATGTGCTTTGTTTTGAAATAACTTCCACTTATTAATGTAAATACTGGTTTAGAGGCATCGTAAAAGGGCCATTCCATGAGAAACGAACAAAATGTCCCGAGCTAACGCTTACATGAATACCTACCTATATTTATTAACTTATAAGTTGTTAAAATATAAACTATAGATTAAAATTAACAAAAAACCTATATTTTCATATTAGCATAATTGAGGTCTGTGCATATATAACGTTATCCCTTTAGGGGGGAGGGGAAGCCTGGCTCTTGATATCGTCAGATATCTTTGGGGGGGGGGGGGTTGCTTTTTGATATCGTTATCATTTTTGATCTAACAAAACTTTTCTTTTTTTCAGTAACATTTTCTTTACATACAAATAGTCTGTTACCTATATTATTATTATTATTATTTTTATATGTTTTTATGAAAATACAAAGCTATTATTAAAGCCATTAAATGTTTATAAAATCATTTCATTCAAAAATTTGGAATAACCCAACGTTTGGCATTCCTGTTCTTCTGGCATATGCGCATATAATTCGCAATAGAGAAATCAGGAACATAATATGTAGGAAATGATACTTGCGTTTACCAGTAAAGAAAGACAAGGAGTGTTGTCCACTGTTTTGTTGATAAATTCTGCTAACCTTTGCGAGCACGGAGCCAGTGCAAGAAGAAAATATTACTGTTGAATACGTTATGTCACAATAAGCTACTATTAAATAATTTTAAATGGTAACTAACTCTTTTAGATGTTGTTTGATATAAATTTATTTCAAGTATTGATATTTTATTGATTTCCCGAATCCGTAAAGTATGCGACTAATAAATGTATGATCATATGTGTATATCACTGCAAGGCGCACAAAAACTAATAAAAGGATGTAAAAATAAAATAATTTGTAGACATTGATAACGTTATCATCAGCTGGGGGGGGGGGGGGGGTGAAGAATGATAACGTATAATATCGTAAGGGGTGAGGGGGTCCAAAATTAGCAAAATCTTGATAACGTTATACTATAAGTATAGCCCTCTTGTTTTAATTTGAGGACACGATAGCATTGTTAAAATAGCAGTAATATGTAGAAAAGTTGTTCCACACGTGATATGGAACGGCCCTTTAAGGGCCACGGGAAAGCAAAATTCAACCAAAAAAATTGATTTTTACTTTTTTATATCATTAAATAGTTTAAACATTTATCTTTCCAACGATGTGTCACACATGTTTATATATATATAAAAAAATAAGTGTTGAAATTATTCATTCTTTCTAAGAGTACTTCACAGCTTAATGGCCATTTAAATCTTTAATTGACTTTTTCTCAAAACTTGGATTTTTCATGTTTATGTTCCTTTTTTTCTCTAAATTTTACTTTTTTTCTCTAAATTTTTACTCTAAATTTTCATATTAGCATGCAGTGTTGCCAGTGAGCTAGAGGTCTGCACGGGCCGGAATTTCCGAGCCCGGGCCCGGTGTAAAAATTGAAAGTTCGGCCCGAGCCCGGCCCGGCCCATACAAAAATTAATGAAAACAGGCCCGGCCCGGCCCGATTCAATTTCTACAAAAAAAATCCGTTTTTTCTCGACATACAATTAAGATTCTTTTAATGAATACTACGTACATATTTATGGGAAAATTTTACAATATATTTTAGACCACTATGTGTTCGCAAAGCAGAAAACACACAATAGTAAACATTAACGATTGCACAGTGTTTCAGTCATCGTCTCTACAGACATTTCGAAATTCCAATAAGGATTCATTAAAAAGTTAATGTAGTTCTGAATAAAGTATTAAAAACATGATACCTTTTGAAGCTGTAGGATAAAAAGTAGATTTGCGAAAATATTTCACTCATTTTTAAGGCTTTTCTCAAATCGAAAGAAGTTACATTTCGACACATTTGAGAATTCATTTCTTTTCGGAAACGCGTAAGATTGGCAGGTATTCTTATTCAGAAACTATGTAAATGCCGTCTTTTTCATAGATAAAAGCAACATATCTTTTTCTGAAAATACTGCCAAAGTTAGCGTTATGAATCGAATTTCCGGAAGCGATAGCACAGGAAAGGAGAAAAATGTACAGTCACATGACAAGAGTCTCTGTTATCTCTGTAAGTAATTTATCAAATATGGAGAAAGCTATTCGTTTCCAAATGCCTTCAATAGTCAGGCCTGTGAATTTTATGCCTTTATAATTAAAAATGAGTCAGAAAATGTGTTTGAAAGTTTCGCATTGTTGAGCAGTAAATATGAGAACCCCTTAAGGTATATTTCCAACGATACTGTTAACAGAAATTCATTATCACTATTAATTCCTTTACAAAACATAATGCCTGTCCTACACATCCTGAGATCGATTAAGACCAGTTACGTCCCGGCACGAGTCTGCTGAAAAAAAATTAAACCCAAAATCAGACATCTTGTAACTGTACGATGCCGATCTCTACGATGGACATGTTACATATCTGTATTGATGTTGTTAAACTCGCATCGGCTCGTGACGCACATTTCAACTTCTCGAGAAAATCATATTCATTGAAAATGGCTCGTATTTTATCTGCTTTGCTTGAATTCTTATATCGGGCCGATAGGCCCGAATAATTTTTTTCTGCCGGCCCGGCCCGTTGGAAAATTCGCCTTCATTCCGCCGGCGCGGCCCGGCCCGCGGGCCGGGCCGGGTACGGGCCTCGGGCCAAGCCCGGGCCCGTGCAGACCTCTACAGTGGGCTACTTTTTTAAAATTCAGATTTCTTGATTTCCACCACTTTTTTGAAACGGTAAAATTATCTTTGTTTTCGCTTTCATTAATGTCATTAAATAAGGCGTATTTTACCATTTCAAAAAAGTGGTGCCAATCAAGAATCTGAATTAAAAAAAAGTAGCCCACCTGGCAACACTGTTAGCATGGTTGTTTTATTTTGAGCGTATAATAACAATGCTAAAACAGCAGAAATGTATAGAAAAGCTGTCCCACACGTGACATGGAATGACCCAAAGGTATATTTTAGCAATGAATTGCTGATGTTTAACCATACATTGGAATAAACTAAACTAAATTTTCAGCGAACGAGGTTCTGACGGGCTTTGTGCAGTGTTGTAGTCTTAAACCAGAGGGTATACGCTAAAGTCCTGAAGTTAATGGCTAGAATCTAGAGTATACGCTATAGCTTTATTTGAGAAACAGAGGGTATACGGAACTTCTTAAACAAATCCAGAAGGTATACGGCATATACCTCCGTATACCCTCCACTACACCCCTGCTTCCAGGACTGCAAAGTGCTGTTCCACTTAAAACACTTGTATAATTACAATATGTGTTATATATTCATTTCTACTATTTATGAGATTTATTCTATCTAATTGAAGTTCCAATTAGATTTTAATTTTCGGCAAGTAATATTTAAAAAACTAAGATAAAAAAATAGTAATGATGAAATATTTTCTTAAATGTTTCCGAGGTCGGGGTATAGTAATGATAAAGAAAAATTTCACAAAATTTTCATTTGGCACAAAAAATTGAGACATGAAGAAATAAATGGTAGGAAATTATCATTTTAGCATGAGAATTTTCTACCTTTAGTGTTTAAAAAAATGAACAAAACACCATAAAAAATAACAGTATAACTATATTCTATTTACACCAGTAAAAGTAAACAGTAATTTATTTATGTAAAACATGTGCTTTTAAGGCAATCCATATTTACATCTCATGTTCCATGTTCCAACGCGTACATTAAATCACTTTGAAAAGATTTAAACACGGGTAAGCTCCATATCGGAGATTCATCGTTGTATCTTTCTTAATTTTAATAGTTTGTGCCGAAGAGAAATCGTTTATCGTTATGGTCAGACGGTAACATAACTGCCAACTTTTACGCTTTTTGCTATCACTAAAATTTAATAGAGATTTTTGCCTTGTTTAATCGTGAAATTTCGACGATTAAATAAGACAATATTTACGCTAAATTTTTAGTGGTAGGAAGAAAGCGTAAAAGTTGGCAGCTATGCGGTAAGTAACTTGAAAGTTTAATTACAAAATGTTTGATTTTTTTAAAATTTATTTATTAGTTGCTTTTAAATCAAGTATTGAAAAAGCTAAGAGCATCGTATAAGTGCATTCCTACAGATTTAAGGCGATAGATGGCGATATCAGTCTAACTAATTCAATTAATGAAGTGAAATAATTTTAAATTTGTAATTTATAACCAGTTATGCTAGTTTCTTAGCAGAAATATAATTAAAAATATTAATTGAATGGTTATTATTATTTTTTTTTACTAACTTTGGTCGCAGTTTTCTGAAAAAATATAATATTTGTATTTAGTATGATCTATTGGGTCGTTCGAAAAGTCGTGTCCGTTTGGGAAAATCAATTCTTACTGGAAAATTCTGCCCGGTAATTATTAGACATTAAATATCGGAATCAATGTCTAAAAATTGAATGATAGAATTTTTCGGTACGAATTGATTTTCCCAAACGGACACGACTTTCCGAACGACCCAATAATTTTTTTTTAACTGCGCGAACTTTAAGAATGTTCATTAATTTTATTTTTATCAGTCTCATTCTAAACCCCTAAACTTAAAACTTCATGCTAGCAGCCAACGATTTATATTATACATGTTTTAATTACTTGAATTTTATATCACATTTTCATACATTATTTAATGAATAAGGTATGGATATAAAGGTAATTTCGTTTATAGTTCTTATCAGGTTCTTATGGATCCTGGAATATCTAGACTGAGAAATTCTTCGGTACCAGTATTTTCTTATAGAAAATCTCTACTTAAATAATGCGAAATTTCGTGTATTTAACATAAATTTATTTTTCTATTAAAAAAAAATATATATATATACTGATATTTCTCCTGAAAAATTTCTTGAAGCGTACGAACCCTGTTATATGAATATTTTTATTTCTTTCTATTTTCTCTTCTTCTTCTTTTTCTTTTTCTTTTCCGAGAAATAATGAATATTTTTCGATTTCCATTCCATGAAAAACTAACAAAATGTCCTGCACTTGACACTTACATAAATACCTATATCTATTGTCTTATAAGTTGTTAAAACATAAACTATGCATTAAAAATAACAAACAAACAAACAAAAAAAAACTCTAAATTTTCATATTAACATGCTTGTTTTATTTTGAGCATATAATAACATTGTTAGAACAGCAGAAATATATAGAAAAGCTGTCCCACACGTGACATGGAATGACCCAAAGGTATATTTTAGCAACGAATTGCTGACGTTTAACAGGGCTCGCACCGTTCCTAAAATTTTCGCACATTCCTACCACAAATTTAAAACGATAATGTTTATTCTAGAATTTCTATTGTAGATGTTAAAGCAATCTGCCACGAAGATTTTTGATTTAAAATACTGGTAGCAAATTGCGAAAATTTTAGGAACGCTGCGAGCCCTGGTTTAACCATAGTGAAATAAACTAAACTAAATTTTCAGCGAACGAGGTTCTGACGGGATTTGTGCAGTGTTGTAGTCTTAATCCGGTCGCTGCGCTACCCAAGATATGCTCCAGCATGCATTTTTCCGTCTAATTAATACTATTTGGTTATTCCCACCAGTTATATTTTAGCGAAAACTTTGTTTAATTTAATCAGGACGTTTTCCCCCGATTACGATAGTCAAAAATTTCTGCTTTAAAGAACTGGTGATAAAAGATTAAAAATTTTGTAAAAGACGCTCATCGCGAAGAATTACTTACGCAGCGAGAGGGTTAAACCAGAGGGTATACGGTATGGGCAGAGAGTATACACTAAAGTCCCGAAGTTAATGGCTGGAGTCTAGAGTATACGCTGTAGCTTTATTTGAGAAACAGAAGTTATACGGAGCTTCTCTACGAAATCCAAAAGCATTACTTAAAGGATCTCTTAGCTGTATGCTCCCCTTCAGTATTAGAAGGATTAACCATTTACCAGTTCAACGTTTTCGACAATATCTTTCAAAATATACCTATTTTTTATTGCAAAAATCATATTTTCATGCCATTTTTAAACGAAATATATTTTAAAAAAATTGCAGATAGAAAATAAAGATGATATAAATTTACGAGCAAAATTGTGTCATTTATGTTCAAAATTGTCAACAAGATTGAAATATACTGGGTAAACAAAAATATAAGCTAGAACATGCGATGTCCCGTAGCACGGGCAAATCACGCTGGGCGAAAATATATTGCCTGTATGGGGTACAACAAAAATGTGTCATTTATGTAATGATTGTCAGTTTTGACGACAGTTTACCGAAAACCTTTTGCTGTAAGTTTACCCCTTCATTATAAGTCCAGTCATCCACCACATCAAAAACTTGCAGCTTTCAATACTCTTATTTTCCGTGCACGTAAAATTTGTTCAAATTCTGAGTTATTTAGTAGTGAAATTAACTATATAAAAGCAGTTGCCATCGATCATGGATTTAGTTTGAATATTATTAACCGTATTTTATCTAAACCTCCGATAATCACTGATTCTGTTCTAGCAAATAAAGAATTTAAAAATGTTATTGTCTTACCTTATTTTTCTAAAATCAGTACACAAATTTCTCGTATTCTCAATAGGTTTAGTTGTTTTCTCTCCAACCAATAAAATTTCTTTCTCCAATCTTAAAGATCCTATTGACGACCATAATACCTGGGGCATTTACAGAATTTTTTGTGCGTGCAGCCTCTCTTACATTGGGCAGACGAAGCGTGCACTTAGAATTAGGCTGAAAGAACATAAGAATTACGTTAGAAAGCAGGAATTTGAAAAACCTACAATAGTAAAACATTGTTTGAATTCCAACCACCAGTTTAATTATCCAGAGGCTAAAATTATTAGAAGTGTAACTCAGCTTTTGACCTAGACTTTTACGAAGCTCACTATATTCATAAACATACTTCCTCCTAAGTGAATGATATGACCAGCACCCCTCTTCTTTCGCCAATGTGGAGGGATCCTGCGCAGTGACTCTTTTTACAGTTGGTTCTGGTCCATTACGTCGATTCTTTAAGATATATAAAGTCTTGTTTTCGTCCTTTTCAATCAGTCCATAAGCTAGTACTCGGGGCTATAACCGAGGGGTCCTTCGAACCCATTTTAATTCTTTTTTTTTCTCTTTCACTGAGGAAGGGTATCCAGGAATCCTCGAAACGATCGTATGGGAATTTTTTGTCGTGTCACGTTATTTGTGCGTAAAATCGTTGTTAACCCCTTGAGGGGCAGGGGAAAATGTCTCTAAATATTGAATTCTCACCGGAATAATCGAAGAATTTTATTTTTAAATAAGAAAAGGCAATTTTTAAATGATTTTCCTCCAAAGTTAAAAATATAAAATTTAGTTAAAATTTTCTGGTGAGAATCTTGTTTAAATTAATCCCACCGCCCCTCAAGGGGTTAAAGATTTTAGCTTTTTTATTAAAAATTGCACAAAGTTTTATCTGTGCTTACAACGAAACTGGTAAGCGATTAATCCTTTCAGGGGCAAAGCAATTCCATTGCTAAAGTGTTGAAATTAATGAGTGACACCGGAATTTGAAAACAAATTTATTTGTAAATAAGAAAAAGCTATATTTCGCATATATAATAAACCGAAATTTTTTTTATCAAAATACTGGTGCCATTGTGTCGTTTGGGAATAAATAATTAAGTGGTTTCATAAAAATACCAGCGTCCCTCAAGGTGTTAACAGAAAACGTCAACCAAAAATACTGTCTCTCTTTAGATTTCATTCTGTTATCGGCAGTGAACGAGACGAAACTTTTTATCACAGTTAACTTGATTGTTTTGTGATGCTCACAGCGGCCAACTTTTTTTTTTTGGGGGGGGGGGGACACAATACCATTTAAACTAATTTTTAAATTTTAAAATAATACTGTAATATTTGTGGAATTTAATAATCAAAAGCAAATATAATTTTTCAAAAATCTTGTAGAACAGTGTAATTAACTAAAATTGAATTTAACTTTAAAAAAAATCCCTCCTACTTTTTTACTTTCTTCTATCTTTACAAGAAGAAAGTATTGGATTCATGAAAATTTTCGAATTCCGGTTTTCGGCGGATTTATACGTTTTAGGGGTCAGAGATCACGAAAAATATGTTTCTACAAAATGTCTGTCTGTGTGTGACACAAATTTTGTGGGCGCTCTATCTCCAGAACTAATGAACGAAATTTAATAAAACTTTAGATTCAGTTAGTCCCTGATATGAATTGGGGCTGATTATTTTTTGGTGTAAATCGTCTAGCATGTGGCGCTGCTATACTGCATTATTCATGATGTCCACAATAGCTATAGTTCAAGAACTAAAGCTTGGATTTTCAGAAAACTTCAGATTCAGTTAGTCCTGGATATAATTTGGTGCTGCTAACTTTTTGGTGTAAATCGCCCAATAAGTGGCGTTGTTATGCTGCATTATTCATGATTATCGCAATAGCTCTATATCAGAAAGTAATGCAGGCATTTTCATCAAACTTCAGCTTCAGTTAGTCCTTGATATAATTTGGAGCTGATAACTTTTTGGTGTAAATTGCCCAATAGGTGGCGCTGTTATGCTGCATTATTCACGATTATCGCAATAGCCTTATCTCAGGAACTAATGCACGAATTTTCATCAAACATCAGATTCAGTTAGTCCCTGATATAAATTAATGCCGTTTAGTTTTTGGTGTAAATCGCCCAACAGGTGGCGGTACTATGATGCATTATTCATGATTTTCTGCAATAGCTGTATCTCAAGAACTAATGCATTAATTTTCATCAAACTTTAGATTCAGTTGGTCCCTGATATAAATTGATCCTGATAAGTTTTTGGTGTTAATTGCCCAACAGGTGCCAGTGATATGCAGAACTTCTCACGATTTTTGCAAAAGCTCTATCTTAAAAACTGATGTACGGATTTTCATCAAACTTCAAATTCAATTAGATGTTCACGCAAGTTGTTGCTGATTAGATTTTGATGTAAATCACCTAACCGGTGGCGCTGCTGTGCTGCATTTATCAGGAAGTATTAAAATGTATGAGATAGAAGAAAGTTTTGGGATTGCCACATCCGACTAGTTTAATAATGGACATCTCTGCTTCAATTTTTCCGCATTCCTTAGAATATACCACAGAAAAGTGTACTTGCATATTTACATGTATGGGATATTATATTTAATATGAATTTGTCTCTCTTGTGTATAGTAAAAAATTAAAGAAATTAAACAAACTCATATTGAAATATGGAAAAGAATTACTATTAAAAAACTTTTAACTTGGATATTAAATCCATGCACGCAAGTATTAATTACACTTTGGAAAACAAGTAAAAAATTTTCAAACTTCTATCTGAAATAGGAGAAAAGTCTTAGGATTTATTGAACAAGCAAGTTTTGAAAATATAAACATGAGGAAAAATCAGTTTAAAGTTTTCATTTGCAAAAAAAAAAAAAAAAAAAGTTTTAACTTCTAACTTGTGTGATGTTCATGTACAATTTTATAAAACACTTAAAATAAAGTATATATAAGTACTTGTGTATAAATTAGTTGCATATAATAAGTGATGTAATGTTTTCAAATCGTTAATTACCAAAAAATTAAAAATGAGAAAATCGTCTCATTTGTTATTACAGTAGAACCTCTTTTATCCGAAACTCTCGGTTAACCGAAATCCATTTTTAAAGCTTTTATTTCTATCACATTCCTTGTGAGCAAAATATATTTTAAAAGTTTTTTTTTTTTTTTTTTAATTAGAAAAGACTGTATGTACATGATAATTGAAGCTTGGGAAATGTTACAGCAGCATACGTACATTGGAAGTTGGAGAAAACTTGCTCCACGTTTAGTACTGAAACGAATGAAAGCTTTAAAGAAGAAAAAGAGAATGATACTGCAGATCTAGAATCAGTATTTAATAAAATACCTGGTTGTGATATTACAGGAATAAACGATTAGCTAAATTGTGACACAAATGATCCCGGATTTCATATATTGAGCGATAAAAAAATCATTGACGATATCCGAGGAACATATGCTGATCGAAGTGAAGAAGAGGACACTGATGTGGGCGAAGAAAATTAACAAATTAGCAATTCTGGAGCTTTTGAATGTTTTGAAAAAGGTTTGGCATGACTGGAGTAGCAGAAAGACTGTGATATTGGTGAACTTATAGTATTAAAAAAACTTCGTGATTGAAGTGCAAAGCAAAGGCAATCGAAACTGCGACAAACAAAACTTGTTTCAAACTCTTGTGAAATATGTAAAAGGTACTTAATTTCAAAATTAAAATTCAGGTAATTTGTTCTTGTTTCTATTTTGATGGTGCTTTATTTTTATTAAGCACTTGTTACTATGATAAGAAATAGTGCATATATTTGTCTTTAATCTTAAAATTGAAGCGTTCTCGATTGTCCAAAAATTTCGATTTTCCGAAAGATGACCGGTCCCAATTACTTCGGATAATCGAGGTTCTACTGTATTTATATAAAATATTACTCATTATTTATATATATCATGCGAGAACAGGGTTCGTAAATATCATGATATTTTCGAAAATATCAAAAATATCCGATATTTTGATATATATCCGATATTTTCGATATATATCCGATATTTTCAAAATAGTCAACTTACTGCTGATAATGAATATTTTCAAGCATAATATAAATTAGAAACTAAAACATATTGCAATTAACATACAAAACTTAAACAATATAACTAAAATGCATTTCTCTTTTTTTTTTTACTTAGAACAAAAATTGAAAATGTACTATTTGAAAACAGATACAATTTGCATATATTTGCATACATTTTGCATATGTATATAAACTATAGGATTTGTATCAAGTATCGAGAAAGTTTTATATTTTACAAAATAAAATTTTAAATACAAATTAGTTTTTTTTTTAATTGAAGAATTTTAACATAAATGTAAGCTTGTCTTATTGTTTATTCCCTAACCTGTAGTACAGTTTAGACTCAATTAAACCACAATCAGAAAATTCTTTTCTAATAATGTATATTCTATAATTCTGCATATAAGATTATGTAAATTACAGTTTCTCTTTCAATGGCTGTTCTGAATTAATTGTCTCTCATAATTATTAGTTCTACATTTAAAAATAAAAGTTACAAACATAAAGCTTAGAAAAGATATTTGTAAAAAAATTTTCTTGTATTCTTTGCCTAGAAAAGTCACTGCCAGAGATAAAAGTTTTTTACCTACAGAATGGCACAGTCAATGGCACAGTTGACTGAAGAAAATATCAAAATTATCTTACACATTGATATTTTAAAAATAAATATCAAATATACAAAATATCAAACATCTTGATATTTTGAAAATAAATATCAAGAATTTAAAAATATCGAAAATATCAAAAACCTTGATATTTTAAAAATAAATATCGGATATATATCAAGATATATATCATGATATATATCCATTGATGTATATCAACGAACACTGTGCGAGAACAAAAGTAAGTTTCATATACATTTAATATAAAAAGTGAAAAACAACCAGCTTTATATGTAAGTCCCAAATTTTTCATTTTTGAGGTCTTTCTGTGACTGCTAGCAAGAGTTTTTTTTTTCCTCTGATAATTCATAAACTTTATTTCTTTTTCTCGTACATGCGCCTGTTGTCTGTTCCATGGTCAAATTAACTCCAGTTTTTACGGTTAAATCATACCCTGACTTTTCGCCATGGAGGAAGTAAAATAATTCGCTATGTCCTCAGGCTCTTATTATCGCATGTTCAAAACGGGACTTTTCCCAGGGGCCGCTGACCTCAAGAGGCCATATATTAACCCATAAATGGCTGTTTTTTCAAACATTGTTCCATCAGTAATAATGTTTTTCGGCTTACATTTATTAAATAAATCATGGGAAAAATACTTTAAAAAATCATATTTTGTTTTAAGTATGGTTTACGGCTAAAAAAAACAGTTTATTACTAATCGGCAATACTGGTCTTTAATTGAAAAAATAATTATCCTTGATAAAATTCTATAACATTAAACACACAGGAATTTTAGGAACTATAATAAGAAATAAATTTTACTTGCTCACTGCAGAACAAAATAGGGTATTTCGCAAGCTCCCAAACAAAACAAAAAGAACAAGTAGCAACAATTTAAAAAATAAATCTATCTTTATTCTTAAACAGCACAAGTGTTGTCATCTACATGTTGAAAATAGATTTAATAATATTTTCAGACTGTATTTTATTGGCAAAATTAGGCATTATAGCTTCAATATTATTCTAATAGTATTTTAGAGCCTAAATTGGGTATGTTGCCGAAAAGCAACACCCGGCATTTAAGGGTTAATTTATAAAATATTTACTTTTTATTTTCCAAATTCCAACTCTGAAAATTTTCAAATACAAATTTTATCTTTAAAAGATTCTACTAAACTTTCGGAAAAACAAATTTCATTTTGAACTCACAGAGCTCAATGCTTTCGCAAAGTAAATCTCATCCACTATTAAATAAGATATAATGTTTTGATTTTAATAGATTGTATTTGCAATGAAATTAAATGATATTTAAACTTTAGTGGTTGAAAGTAATCAGTTCTATTTGTCATGAGATAAATTTTCTTCGGTACTCAATTTTTTTTTCTTTTAACTTAAATATGAAAAACAAACACAAAATTGTCACCTTTTTAGATTTATTGAAAAAACACTTTCTACTTGCGAAATAGAATGTATTTGATTTGATATTTTAAAAAGATGTAAAAGACAGTAATTTTTTAACACATATTTACATGTTAGAGTATTTAACACTCTTCTATAAGTTGAAAATTTTAAATTTATCTTAAGAGTCATTCCATATAAGAATCACCCAGGCTGTGATTAAATGGTAAACAGATTCATGTGATTTTTTTTTCTGAGTGAGATGACCATTAGAAAGAATTAAATCCAGAATATTAATGCCGTGGGACCATTAGTTTTCATTTGGTGGGGGGTCAAACGTCAGAGCGCCGCTTTAAAAATTCAAATTTTATGTTTTGGATAGTATTTTTTATAGTATGCATTGAAGTTATCCCACAAAACAAATTACATAGTTGTATTATGTAAGGTTAAACCCTTTGCTATTCAAGAATAAAAATTATGGGATATGTGTAATGCAGTAAGCTGGATGGCTGCAAAAATTGATTTTTTTCCGAAATTTCACTTTAGTTTTGACACATATAGCTCTTTGCATTGAAATAATCCCATCATTTTTAACTGTTGTATGCTTCCCTATGGTGAAATGAAACACAGAAAAGTAGGCCCCACCATGGGTAGACTCTAATGCATTCCTAAATTTTATGCCAAATTTCCAAAAAAACATATTTTTGCCTATTTTAAGTGAGGTATACTGGACATGCATTAAAGTCAGAAGCCTCTACAATAATAATAGAAATGTAGAATAACTATTCTCCTTTCAAAATCACTAAACAGAATCATGGGCACTAAAGCAGTTTTCATGGGGTAATGGAAATCGCATTGCAATATAATTGGGAAATACGCTTCCACGATCATAGCCTTCAATCACTGCCAAGAATAAAAATACTTACAATTATTTCTCAAATGCATATATTTATTATTCTAACATGAATTTTCACATGTATAACAATAAATATTTTTAATATGTTTTTGTTACAGGCAGTGAAGATGTTTTAGTAAAGTGAAAAGAAGCATGTAAACCAGAATATTATAAGCTACTTCAGTCTTGCTGCATACTGTCTGTTTGAAAGTAAGACTGTTTTTAAAAGTTATTTTAAACATGGATGAATATTCCTTATGCAAGTTATCAAACAAATGTGCTTGTGGGCCATATGCTGCTACAAAATCAAGTAGAATATTTCCAGTTTCTGAACTCACCACGCTTAACGATTTGATATGATAATGAAAAAAAAATGTACCTCCAGAAAATATTTCTGAAAAAGATCTCATAGAAAATCGAAGTAGAACTACCCTAGAGCTTGCGGATATGATTTGTGCAAATCACAGGTACAAATTGGGAACATTTTGGACACCACCTCGCTATTGCAAACATCCTAATCATAAAATCAAGGGCAAGAAAGGGCATGGATTTGAGACCTTATACATTTTTGAAATATGAAGCACTGTGCTCAGAATTTGGTTCGTTCACAATTGGAGAAGTATTATGCAGGATATTGGAATTAGCGAGGTGGTGCCCAAAATGTTCCAAATTCGTATCTGTGCTTTGCACAAATCATATCCTCAAGTTCTAGGGTAGTTCCACTTCGATTTTCTATGAGATCTTTTTCAGAAATATTTTCTGGAGGTACATTTGTTTTTATTTTTTTCCAGTACCATGCCAAATCGTTTGGCCTAATAAGTTCAGAAACTGGAAATAATCCACTTGATCTTGTAACAGCGCACATATACGTGCAAACACGACACAAAAAATCCCATACGATCGTTTCGTGGATTCCGGGATTCCCAGTGAGGGAAAAAAAAACGAGAATTAAAATGGGTTCGAAGAACCCCTCGGTTATAGCCCCGAGTTCTGGCTTATAGAATGATTGAAAAGGTGAAAACAAGAGTTTATATATCCTAAAGAAATGACATAATGAACCAGAACTAACTGAAAAAGGGAGCCACTGCGCAGGATCCCTCCATACGGGGGATCTGGTAATCGTCGAAACGATGGTATGGGATTTTATGTGTCGTGTTTGTACGTATTTGTGGGTTAAATCGTTGTTAAACACTTTAACTTTTGTATTAAAATTCGCACAAAATGTTTGATTTATGCTTATATCATCATCTAGTTTACATGCTTCTTTTCACTTCATTAAAGCATCTTCACTGCCTGTAACAAAAACATATTAAAAATATTTATTGTTATACATGTGGAAATTCATGTTAGAATAAAAAATATATGCATTTCAGAAATAATTGTAAGTATTTTTATTTCTGGCAATGATTGAAGGCTATGATCGTGGAAGCATATTTCCCAATTATATTACAATGCAATTTCCATTATCGAATGAAAACTGATTTAGTGCCCATGATTCTGTTTAGTGATTTTGAAAGGGGAATAGTTTTTCTACATTTCTATTATTATTGTAGAAGCTTCTGGCTTTAATGCATGTCTAATATACCTCACTTAAAAGAGGCAAAAATGTTTTTTTGGAAATTTGGCATAAAATTTAGGAATGCATTACAGTCTACCTATGGTGGAGCCTGCTTTTCTTTGTTTCATTTCATCATAGGGAAGCATTCAGCAGTTAAAAATGATGGCATGATTTCAATGCGAAGAGCTACATGTGTCAAAACTATAGTGAAATTTCGAAAAAAATTCAATTTTTGAAGCCTCCTAGCTCACCACATTACACATATCCCATAATTTTTATTCTTGAATAGCAAAGGGCCAACCTTACATAATACAACCATACAATTTGTTTTGTGGGATAACTTTAATGCATATTATGAGAAGTACTATGCAAAACATAAAAATTCAATTTTTTAAGCGGCGCTCTGATCTTTGACCCCCCACCAAATGAAAACCAATGGTCCCACGGCATTAATATTCTGAATTTATTTCTTTCTAATGGTCATCTCTCTGAGAAAAAAAAATCACATGAATCGGTTTACCATTTAATCACTGACCCCCGATTCTGGGTGATTCTTATATGGAATGACTCTTAAAGTAATATAACAAGTTGTTAAAGTCATATAAAAGAGTTTTGTTTTGTACTAAGAAAAAACAGAGTATTTTTATTAATTAAGGTACTTAATTTAGAATTGACGGAGCTAAGAATTCTCTTCTATTTGAAATCCAAAGTGCGAAAATATTGTTTATGCATAACACATATGACTGACCGTCAGTTCTATTTAGATAATGTTGCAACGATTTGAATGGCGCCCCCTAATTCATCTTTGCCCAGGGTCCCAATTAGTCACGATCGGGGCCTGTATGTCCTTGGTTTTGCTCACTAGTGATCTAAATTAACCAGGATTGCTGAGTGAGCGTGACGTTCCTTTCAATTATGTCATAGCGCATAAAATCTTTATTGACTTCTTTATTACACTAGTCTGCATGATATTAGATGATTAAAAACCAATGACTGCCCTTAATGCATTTTTTTATGCTGATTACAAAACTGTTCTTAGTTTTTTTGTGTCACGTATAGTTTTTTTGCAATCGACCCGAGTTGATTCCGAAGATTCATCGCTGAGAACAAGCATTATGTGGTAGTCACACATAACGTAAATTTCCCTTCATCACACACGAAAAATCAAAAGCTGGAATTTTCGTTGGTCCTCAAATAAAAAAAGCTAATGAAGGACAAGGATTTTGAAAAAACGATGAATGAGACAGAAAAAGACGCATGGACCGCTTTTAAATGTGTTATCGGAAACTTTCTAGGGAATAAGAAAGATCCAAATTACAGGAATATTGTTGAAACAATGCTGGAAATTTTCAAGAAGTTGGGCTGTAATATGTGTGTAAAAATGCATTTCTGCATACCCATACCGACCGACTACTTTCCAGAAAATCTGGGACATTACTTTGAAGAGCACAAGGGAAGATAGAATGTAAATATGATGTAAGACTACTGTTAGATTGGTGAAGAGGGACAAAAACGATGAAGGAGCATCTGCTAGAAAGCCAAAAAGAAGAAAGTTTGTTTAATTGAAAACTGTTTGCTTTTCGTTTTATTAAAGAAGTTTCATGAAATTATAAGGACGTTTTTTACAGTATTTTTAACGTGTTTAATGAAATACTTTGCATGAAATTGTGATAAATTTTTGATTGCATTAATTAAAATATTGAAAACACAACTTCTCATTTTTGTTAAATCCTGACGTGATAGACAAAAATGGAGGTTATTTCCGGAATCAGCATCAAAAATTGATTCAGAAAAACTTGTTCATAAGAAATCATCTGACAAAAAGTTTAAAAATGCAGGCTAGTGTTATTAAAGGTACACCTTTGAATTTTCACCTATATATTTTTAAAAGATGCAGTTATATTTTAACCCAATAATAATAATAATAATAACAACAATAATAATGATATTTTGACCATTTTCAAGGTACTATATCCCTTTAAGCACATTAATCACCTACCTTGATAACATTGATACAACACACATCAAGTGATTATGTTCAGTACATTTCCTGAGAAATCTTTAGATATCAAGTACCATTGCACAAAACTGTTAAAGTGTGAGAACAGAGTAACCATACTTTTTAATACAATTTTTCGTTTTATTTAACCGCAGAAATAGGTTTCAAAATTTACGATAAAGTTTCTAATCTGCAATAATGGCGCATTGGAAATTCTAAGGAGTATGCGAAATTTTGTGTTCCGAAACGGTAGTTCTTCTCCAGGCCCGTAGCTGGACCATACTTCTAGGTAGGGCAAAGGTTTTTCCAGGGGTGGCAGATCATTTCTTCATTTTTGTCTAGTCTCTTATTCGTAGTTCTTCAAAAATATGTACTGCAATTTTAGGGAATTTTTTTTTCATTTAAAATATAAGATATTTTTAAAGTCAGTATGAAATTTTTAAAGTTTCTTCAGAGAGAGACATAAAAAAAATATATTAAAGTTAAATAAGATATTTGACAGAATCAGGGCTGTAGGAACCGCCGCCATTTGGGTGGGGGGTAGGGGCTGAGCAAAGTCAGGGGCCCAGTAGTAAGTTAATGTACCTTTGAGCCGAATAATATTTTTAAACTTTTATAATTATTTTTTAATGTATTTTTTAATAAAATTTTAATTTGTTTTATCCAAATTCATTTTTTATCAAAGATCTTGGTCAGATTTAGAAAACAGGCATGCGCTTTCCTTCTATATCCACTATTCTTTATAAAGGTGCCCAGATGGAAGAGCTTTTGAAGGCTCTAAATTCTATTTTAAAAATATAACGGTATTTTCGTCTTTTTGGGGGCCCTCTATAAATGGGATAAAAAGGTGAAACTAAAGGTTCAAAACTTCATTAATACTATTACTTCCTTCAACCAAAACAGATATGCACTTTCTTTCTACAGCCACCATTCTTTTTAAAGGTGCCCAGATGAAAGAAATTTTGTAGGTTCTAAATTCTTTTTGAATTGCCTTTTTTAGGGCCTTCTATGAAAGTGAGGAAAATTTGGAACGCAAGATTCAAAACTTTTAGGCCAAATTTTTTATTCAAATGTTTAAAAAATATGCTTTTAAATCTCATCGGGGGTCGCAATAAATTTCAAAACTTCCTTAATACCATTACTTCCTTCAAAAGATTTGTGCTTTCTTTCTATAGTCACCGTTCTTTTTAAAGGCGATGAAAGAAATTTTGCAGGCTCTAAATTCTTTTTGAATTATGTTTTCGGGAGTCTCTTTAAAAATGAAGAAAAGTTAGAACTCAAGATTCAAAACTTTTAGGCCCCATATTTTTTATTCAAATGTTTAAAAAATATGCTTTTTAATCTCATTGAGGATCCCAATAAGCTTCAAAACTTCCTTAATACTATTACTTCCTTCATTCAAAACAGATAATGTGCTTCCTTTCTGCAGCCACCATTTTTTTTTTAAAGATGCCCAGATGAGAGATTTTCAGGCTCTAATTTTTTTTTTTTTTTTTTTGGGGGGGGGGGGGGGTTGGGGGGGGGGGAGCTATGGAAGTGAGGAAAAGTTGGAACCCAGGATTCAAAACTTGGAGCCGCCATTTTTTTATTCAAATGTTTAAAAAATATGTTTTTTAATCTCGTTGGAGATAAGGTTCAAAACTTCTTTAATACTATTACTTCCATCAACAAAATGCGTTTCTTTCTATAGCCACCATTCTTTTTAAAGGTGCCCAGATGAAAGAAATTTTGCAGGTTCTAGATACTTTTTAAAATGTCTTTTTTGGGATCGCTATTAAAAGTGAGGAAAAGTTGGAACCCAAGATTGAAAACTTTTAAGCCCCGGTATTTTTATTCAAATGTTTAAAAAAATGTGCTTTTTAATCTCGTTGGGGGTCCCAATAAGCAGGCATCTGTGTGCCACGCATTTGCCACCTATCCCCTTATGCTCGACCTGTTTCTTTTTTAACGTTTCATTTCTCTTCTTTCGATAAATTACTAATGTTAATTATACATAAATTATATTCTGTAATTATTTTATCTACTAGCGGAGCTTCGCTTGCTTTGCTGGCTGTTTTTTCAAAAAGATAACCTTTTCTTTTTTTGGGGGGGGGAGGGGGGGCTTGGGGCCCCACTGTCTTCCGCAGCGTAAACCCGTTCGGGATATCCTAAATCTGATCTTGAATCAAACAATTCTTGAATTATTGTAATTTTTCTTTCGATAAAGTGATAGTCCCCAGGTAAAAGTTAAATTTTCCAGCATCGTCATTCACGTTGCTACAAGAGCCAATTTGTTATGTTTCCACCTTCAGATTAATCATGACAGCAGCAAAATCTACTGGATAATTTTCGGTTTCAGAAAAAATTATCAAAAAGTTTCTGCAAAACGCGAAAAAAAGGTATAAATCACATAAAATATTGAAAAAAAAATTGCAAAAATCGGCGAGAGCAAAATTTAACTATATCGAGTCAGAAGATTCAAAGTGGAAGGTTAAAACATACGTTAAAAATCACATAAAATGTTCGTAACAAAATTCTGAATTGCAAAGGATAAATTTTCTGTATTGAGCTAAAAGACTTGGAACCTAATTCCTTTTAGGGATGTTAAAAAACACCGCGGAAGGCGAATAAAACGCCTCAGAGGGCAAAATTTACTATAGTGGGATAAAAGATTGAAACTGGAATCCTTTTACATTCTCATAAAAATAAAATAAATAAATCAGTGAATTGAAGGTTTTTTTTCCGTTCAAACACTCTCACACACACACACACACACAAAAAAAAAAAAAAGCTTTGATTTGTCCATTTTTCGCAAAAATATAGAAAGTCACCAATCTAACGTAAAAATTACCTAGCATCCTTAAATATAAAGATGCATTTTAGTCAAATCAAATCCAAATAGTGTTCCGTCAAGCGTAACTGTGTTGTATTGTACTTTTCCCTATTATTAACTGAACTTTTACGCAGGAATATTTTTTCCTTCATAACACGAGAAATTCGCGAAACAAAGATAAAAATTTCTAGAAATTTTCCATTCAAAAGACGAAAATTTCTTCAAATATGAGAAAAAAATCTCTTTCACAGGGGTCTTAAAACCGGGAAAAGCATTTAAAAATCGCATAAGAAGTTCGCGAAAAATTCAAAAATTGCAGAGGACAAAAATTTTATACTTTCGGCTAAAAGATTGAAACCTGATTCTTTTTACTAATGTCAAAAAAGTTCCATCGGAAGGCGAAAAAAAGTTTAAAATCACATAAAAGACTTCATGAAACATTCAAAAATCTATTTTACTATATTCGGCTAAAATGAAAGATAGATTGAAAATGGATTGATTTTATGAATGTGGGGAAAAAAGCACGAAACTCGAAAAAGCACTGAAAATAGCATAAAAAATTAAATAAAAAAAAACTAAAAACCTGTTTTGAGGTGCATAATTTCAGGCATACAGGTATTCTTCCTGTCAAATCTTGTCCTGAACAGAAAAACGTCTAGTCAGATCTCCCCCCCCCCTCCCCCCCCCCAAAAAAAAAACTTTACAGAGAAACATCTATCTTTATTATTATCTACTATTAAACCCAGTATTCGTTGCCCACAGAAAGGTACTGTCTATCCGAAGCTATTCTTTTTCAATTTCTATCCAGACAACTTGGGTGACAATTTTAAATTGGAGAAAACTGAAAAATATGAAAACGACATGCCAAAGGTAATTTTTTTTTAATTAGTAAATCTCTAAATATATATATTTTTTAATAAAAGGCATCGTTCAGAGCAGATTTTCTGCTTCAAAAAATCTGTCCGGGCCATGCGGATGACATTGTCAAACTGAAGAAAAAACAGAAAATACGAAAAGACTTCCATATTTTTTAATTTTATCTATGTGCAATATTTAACGGTTTTTAACATTTGCAAAGGGAATTCAGTTTCAAACTTTTTTTTTTTTTTTTTTGCTAAATTTTGTTCTCTGCTAGTTTTGAATTTTTCGAGAATTTTTATGCGATTTTTATCTGTTTTTTCTGGTAATTTTTTTAACATTCGTAAATAAAAAAATCCGGTTTCAATCTTTTAGTAAATATAGTAAATTTTGCTTCCTATGAACTTCGAAATTTCTTTATCAATTTTTGGCATTCTTTTGCATTCTGCGGCGATTTTTTAACATTTTTTTCCTAAACGGAAGAATTTTCAATTACATTTTTATTTACACTTTGATTAAATTCAAGTTGTAAGAATATGAAATCTGTTCCTGTAGCGGTATGAACGAAATGTTGAAAATTTTAATTTAATCTGGGTCGAAATAAAAATTTACAATAATTCAAGGTTTGTTTGATTCGAGATCTGAGCGGGCTAGCCCCAGTGAGTGTACTTTGCTGAAAGCAGATCAACCCAACTCCAGATTCGTTTAATTTTGAGTTTTGTTTTGGAAAAATCGACCAGCGGATTCAGCTGGTGTTGTTATAAAATGGAACTCGGATAGAAAATTAAATATACAGTGTCTCACAAAAGTGATGGGACACTTGTGCTTTATAAAAAGAAACTGCAATAAAATAAATAAACAAACATGTGCAAAAATTTTTTGGGTGTGTTTCATATTTAAAGTTAGTAACAATTATTACATAACATACATTTTGTCAAAATATTAAAATATTAATTTAGTAAAAATACAATTGTTCAGAACGGAGCAAAAAATGGCTCACATAAGTGATGGGACACTTACTTTTCCATCAAATATTTATCCAAAAATTTTACTTTTTAAAAGGTTTTAATATTTTGTTGGATTTCCTTTTACATTTAAAACATGATTTAATCTTTTTGGGATGGTTTCGACTAATTTTTTGTGATTTCTGGAGTGATTTTACCCCATTCTTCTTGAAACACCGATTTAAGTTGTTGTTTTGAAGAAATGGTGTGTTTGCGAATTCTTGATTGCAATTTTTGCCAAATATTCTCTATGGGATTTAAGTCTGGAGATTGTGGTGATGTTTTTATTATTTCAGGACAGTTATATAGCAATCAGAGTCTAACGTTCAGAGCAGTGTGCTTGGGGTCATTGTCCTGGTAGAATTTAAAATCGTTATGAAGGTTCAATTTTCGTGCTGAAGATTTCAAATTTTGCTTTAAAATATCAATATACTTGTACTGATCCATTATACTGTCAATAAAAACAAGATTACCAACTCCAGCGGATGACATACACCCCCATACCATAACTCCTCCTCCACCATGTTTTACTGTTGGTACCAAGTTCTGTTTGCGAAATTCTTCCCTGGATTTTCTACACACCAAGATTCTACCGTCAGAACCAAATATATTAAATTTACTCTCATCAGCAAATATAACTTTATTCCAGTAATCAGAATTCTTATTTATGTTGGATTTTGCGAAAGCTAGTCTGAGTTTTCTATTCTTTTCACTTACGAAGAATTTTTTCCTGGCTACTCTACCGTGATATCCAGCAGATCGAATTACCCTTCTAATAGTCTCAGGATTAACAATTATTCCATATAATGCTTGTAAATCAGCAGCAACTTTTGGAGCACTATTTCTTGGATTTTTTTTAATATTTCGAACGATAATTCGCTTTATTCCATTGGATAGCTTTGATGGTCGGCCAGGTCTTCTTTTATCCTGAATCATATGATTCTTTTTATATCGTTTAATGATATTGAAAACTGTTGAACGACTCAAGTTAACTGTTTCAGCAGTTTTTCTAATAGATTTTCTACGTTCAATATGCAAATTAATAACTAATTTTCGAATTTCAGGCGAAGTTTCTTTTCGTTTAGCATTCATGGCTACACAGAGCTAAAAAACACATAAATTCCAAAACAAACTGGAGAGAAATACTGCAGACGATTTTATAAATTATTGCCAATTGCTTTTAAGTAAAAATAAAACCCCCAAAAATATTTTTATTGCTTATTTCAGACGATTTTTGTTGCATATATAATGGTGTCCCATCACTTATGTGAGCTATTTTTTGCTCCGTTCTAAACATTTGTATTTTTATTAAATTAATATTTTAATATTTTGACAAAATGTATGTTATGTAATAATCTTTACTAAATTTAAGTATGAAACACACCCACAAAAAAATGTGTACATGTTTTTTTAATTTATTTGATTAGTTTCCTTTTGTAATGCACAAGTGTCCCATCACTTATGTGAGACACTGTAAATATTTCTCCAAAATCTTAGAAGGGGTCGAAAAAAATGTTTGTGGGGGGCCTCAAAAGACCTTCCTACGGCCCAGAGCATAACGTAAATAAAATGTTTTTCTTTTAATTAGGAATTGGAATCGAATACCATTTTTCACTTTTCAATAAATGCATTACACATAGAGTTGTAATTGATTTCTATTTTATGATGGCCTGTATCAGGCTATCGCTTTTCAAAAATTAGCTTATAATGCAACTTTGACAACCACTTTGGAAGGGGAAATTGAGTGATTTGACTGAAAAGTGCAAAACAGTTTCATTAAACAGTGCATCTGAATCTTCGTTTCTTAATAAAAGCATCTTTAACATTTTTGAATTTAAGAATAAAAATGACTTTATGAATGTGTCAGTAAGTAATAAATTTGGATTTGTAAAATTGTAAGTAACCTGACATACTGTATTGTTTAAATTTGAAGTAATAATTGTTTTATTTTAGAAGCGCCAACTTTTTAAAATTTCAGTGCAATGGGAGACAATCGAAGAGATGGAGTGACAGACCTTCCATTATCTATTTTGTATTTTCACATAGGGGGTGGGGACTGCCTTTTTGAGTTTATCATAATCGTACCAAGTTTCCCTGAAACAAGCAACTAACTGTCATGTACAGTATGGTTCACTGTAGTTTTAGAAGCCTTTGGTTTCAACCTGCCTAAGGTAATCTAGATTTGTTGTTGAAGCGGCATGGGATCATTTCTACAAAGCGAAAAAGCGAGGAATGTACAATGGAGCAATATCCCACAGGTCTGAAGAGGGAGAGAAAAAAAGCTTTATAGATAAAAATTTTCTATTTTTGTTTCCAGTCTAGAAAGGAAATTTAGGGGTAGAGGCCGAGGTCGGGCATGAAGGAAGAAAAATGGAAATTTGATGTTGTATTGCATAAATTTTTAAAGGGAAATATTGAGTGAAAAAAAAAAATGATCGGAATGTCGAACTTCATTCTAGGTTGGACAAGAAGTGAGGGAAAATTGGAAATTTAATGTTTTTATTGGAATGTACTCTTGCGCTAAGTCGGGCAAAACTTTTTCCAGGTCGGGCTGGGCGCCCACCTGGCTACGGTCCTGTTCTTCTCCTAATCATTGTGTACATTTTCAAACATTCTCCATTGTCTAATTCAAAACATGCATAGATATGAAGTTTTTTACATTTGTAAAATCTTTATTCCGCGAGCATTAAAATAAATAAGCAAAATTTGCGATTTCTTAAGCCATTTAATTGTTTAATTCTCATTTTTAAAGTTAGTTTACCGATTAGGTCAATGGAAAAGAATAAATGAACAGGGGGAAAGCCTAGTTAGTTCTTAGGAACGCCCATTAGATAGAAAGTAAAAGTAGGAGGTGCTATGGTTTGTTAGTGACAAGGGGAACAGAATTGTGCATCTTTAACCTGCTGTCACATGTTATTAACTTTCGACTTTGAAAGATTGTCTACGTACATAGAAATTTATTAATTTTCAATAAATAAATAATTAAAACATCTATTGAAAACTAATAATTTTAATCATTCATCTATATGACTTGGTGTTACACTTACACTGATAATCTAAATCCCACAAAAGACGAAAAGAAAGAAAAACGGCAATAGTTGATAAAAAAAAGGTTCTTTTGCTGAAAATATAGGAAACATTCGAAATTAGTTTTATCCCTTCTATGCTTGAAAAAACAATCGCATTTCAACAGTGGATATAGCAAGTAAAGATAATCTTTTATATTTTTAAAAAATGAAAAATGTATGGATTATTTGTATTTGAAACTATCATAAGGAAAAATATTCTCCGGTATGTAATTCGTAATGCATGTATTTCCTTTCGTACGTCTTGCGAAAAAACGACGTCTTTCGTCGTTTATGACCACTTTATGAATATTAATTGTGTTCTAATTTTTAAGCAATTGAATAATTTGATATATTTGTATAAAACCATTTAGATTGGAGTAATCTTTTTTTTATGGAAGATAAACCATCATTAAATATCAACCATGTACAAGGCACAGAGTCTGTGTTTGCATTAACCCTAGACGACGCCAGACCTATTCAAGCTTTTGTCATAGTTACCAAACTACTACAGGTCACCGAAAGCTCGCACAATAGTTCCTAACTAAGCACTGCAAGCAAATTCTCCTCTCTGCTTGATCTGCATATTTATAATATTTGCTTGAATAAAAACGTATGTTTATGAGTGTGACGAATTATAGAGCTTCTAGCTGATCACCAATTCTTAAAAGGTTACAAAAATGAATTATATAATTTGTAAAAGTTATCAATTTTAATGCTAAATGAAATCTCTCTTCAAGTTTACTTTGTGAAGATAAAAATGCAGACCATATAGCACTTTTGTTTATATGGTCTCTCAATTCCATAGGAGCTACTCTCCGACACATTTCTGAATTCATTTTTATTCGCAAACGCGTGAAATGATCAGGTGATCTTATTTAGAAACCATTTAATTGGATAGGGTTTTCCCTTTTTTGTAAAAACAGAAGATCATTCAGAAAATACAGCCAAAGTTGACGTTTTAAACCGAATCCCCCACGGGGCAGCGCGAGAAAGGGGGAAAAATTGTTCTCGCGTGACAAGAATCGCTTATAACTTGATAAGTAAGTTATTTATCAAAACAGGGAAAACAACCTTTGATTACAAATAGCTTCAACAGTAAGTCCTGTTAAATTTTTATGTCTTTGTCTTTAACGTTGAGTCAGAGAATTAATCAGAAAGTTTAGCGTTTTTGAGTAGAGAATTTGAGACTCATTTTAACATTGAGGTGAGTGGAAAAAGTACTGGAAAACTCTTTTTGGTACAAGGACGAAGATGTATACCCTCATTGCATTTATAGAATTATGTTAAAAACACATTTGTGACGGAAGACTCATCTCTTTGATAAGTTAAAAGATGTGAAATGAATAACTAAACTTGCATTACGCTTTCCTTTTTGCATAGTTCACTTTTTAAATAATAAGAGACATCATTTACAGAGTAGGCGGCGGGGTATCGTGAGTTTACAGATGCTTTGGTGGGGCGTGGGCAATATAAAGTTGGGAACTGTAAGCAGTTGATAAACTTTCATTCAATATAAACAGTAACGGAATATAGATAGACTTATATTATACTTGTTTAAATAAATAAAGTTCATGCTTACTTTTCTCAGCAGCGCAGGTTAGCTTGTAATAATTAAACTTGACCCTTAGATGAATAATACAGCATCACATTTTACTTAATATTTATATCAGGACTTCACATGATACATTGATCTGGACAGAACAGTAGGCGTCACCTTTACATAACACAATCAGCACTCAACTACAAAGGACATCATAGAACATCTTAGAATGTCTATATATTATCAAAACCTATTTCCATGGAAACACGATGGGCCTTCTAGCGGCAGAAAAGAAAAGAGATATACGAATCGTTAGATTACATAATAAAATAAGTAAGAAAAAAATCATGCGCCAAACATAGATTATGAAACACTTTCCAACACATTTAGAATAATGTAACAAAACTACACCGTTTAAAAAAATGAAATATTATGTCTAATTTAACCATATGAAAACGCATAATACATTTCAAAACTTAATTTCAGCTGTTCCCATCCACAATCGGAAAATTATGCGAATTTTTTCAGCAGCCCTGTATAGGATATATAGATATGAATATATTAATTACATGCATGCCAAAATTTAGTTAATTTAAGAGATACATATAGTACTTCAGGTAAAAATTTGGTACAGATGTCATATACGCCCCATATTGGAGCGATTTTTTTCTGACGCCAGTGTCATATACGCAACGGGTATTTAACTGGCGCCAAAGTGTCGTTATTTTGCTTGATATGGTAACCCGGATGTTGCTGTTTATGCTGTTGATATTTTCGCCAAATTGGCATCGGAAAAAAATCGCGCCAATATGGGGCGTATATGACATCTGTGCCGAAAATTTACCTTCAGCAATTTCCTCTAATAAGGAGAACGGTAAGTGAATACTTTTGTGCAGCCCTGTATTTGAGGCATACAATTTATATATAACGAGTAAGATGCAAAAATTAATTTAATTTAAAAGCGCATACCGAATTTTAAACCGTACACTCCAGCAATTATGACTCAAAGACAGTACTGTACTGTAACGATTTCTTTTGTGTGTTCCTGTAAATGAATAAAAATGCTATGAATGCTTTGTTTTAACGTGATTATAGTGAAATTCAGTGATTTATATCAGTTTCAATACATTTGAAATAGCATAATGTCATTAAAATACTCTGCAAACGATTTTTTCCCATGTACCATAATGTAATGGAAAACTTTTGAGTGCCCCTGTAAATAAACGGTTAATCCTACATACTTCATATACAATACCAAACATGCTTTGGTGACCCTAAATAACCTTTATCAATTGCATGAAAATCCGAGTATATTTACGGGAGGTAGAGCGTGAGCAGACGGCCAGACAAACCGAATGCATAAACACTTTTCAACTTTGTTGGAAAGTGTTAATAAAAGGAGTGTTTTACAACAGGAACCACTGTTTTAAAGTCATTAAAGACCAAAAACACCGCGTGACCACAAGAAAAGACGCCGATACTGATAACAGTTCGAAGGATGGTTCTCCCTATTCGCAATTTAAGGCTGTTAGTCTCCCAACTTCCGAATTGCCCTCACTAACAGGGCCCGATTAACCTTAGAAGCTATGGGAAGCACAATGTCATTTCGGAACCCCCTTTATATCGGAAAGAGTTTTCTAAATTCAACACGCCCAGAAACTCACCATTGCTACAAATATTACTCCAAACAGTGGCTCAATTGAGTTCAGATATATTACACTAAACCACTTTTTGGTGTCCCCTTATATATATACAGTAAAACTTCCCTAAAGCGACCACGTTCCGCTCCAATAAAAATTGGTCGCTCCGAGAGGTGGTCTCTTAATGTAGGTCATCGTTAAATATTGATTTTAATTGTTGAAAAATGGTACAATTAATGTTACTAAAATTTATTTATTACATTAAGAAAAAATATGAAAATTTAAGTATCAAAACAAAAGTTAATTACATTAGTTAATTATCGCAGAGTTTAAAAAATGAATACATTGACGTTTGCTTTGATTTACGGTTTTATCTTTTTTATCTTTTATTTCCAAGTTCAGTAAAAAAATGCATTTTTTTTTTTTTTTTTGGACAGGAACAAATAATGACGATTTCATAAATTTATCTATTTCTTTGAGAGTTTCCTGACAAAATAGGGCAGGGGAGTTTATTGACCGTCATCCTTAATATGCCATAGAGAAATATTCATTGCCTAAAAAAGCACAAAGGGGTTTAAACACTTAAAAGTTACCGGTATAAACGAAAATTCTAAACTTAGTTTAGAAGTTTGATGAATAATATCAGGGCTCCCAAATGGTCCGCCAACTGAATACCAATAAATTTTAACAGAAAATTTTATGGTAGGTTTGCGCTAGAATTAACTTTCAAAGGTGGTTCCCTGGCGGTTTGTAAGAAAAATCTAAAAAGAAAATTTTTCTAAAAAAATATTGGTATTCAGTTGGCGGACCATTTGGGAGCCCTGTAATATGCTCTCCAGAATTATTTTTTTTATAAAACCTTCTTCAAGCGGACAGGAAAAAATGGAATTTGTTTCATTTTCTTCAAAGTAATGGGTCGCTCATGGAGTGAGTTCAACTGGGATGGTCTCTGAATAGAGGTAAAATTAGTATTGAGCCTATGGGAATAAATTTCGTTCCATGAAAAAATGGTCTTTCAGGGAGGTGGTCTCAGAGGGAGGTTTCACTGTATATATATATATGTACACAAAAATATGACACAGTCAAGAAAAATATGCAAAAAGGATTTTGCATAGTATTGGCATAAAAATGCAAGTTGGATAAAAAGGTTGAATTCAGCATGCATGCAAAACATAAAATATCAATGTTTTGAAATACTTCTCTCAATTCTGGCAATAGTTTAAATTATTAATATTTTATGTTGTGCATACAAGCCAAAATCAACAATATTCAAATTCAATACGTAAAATAAACATACATCTAAAATAATGGACAAGCTGAAGAATTGTGATCTTGTGTTTGAAATTGAACATGTAAAATTAATTTATTATGCATGGTATTTTTATGAAACACTTAAAAAATATATATGTATCAGTTAGTAATTTCAAAAGAAATTAGAATTTTGGAATTGATTCAATATAAAAATTGAGGCCCCTTGTTTTTTAAATTTTGGGTCCCTTCAAAATTTTCTAACGGAAGCGTCTCGTGCCTAATCAGTAATCAGGGTCTGCTCGCTAAGGTTAAGTCTATGAGCGTGTGATGCATTTCCATACTTAAAATATTGCCTAGAGAAATTAATATTCTTAGCTACTTTTTCTGTGTATTCTTTAAGGTTGTCTCTTTTTTTTATTAGTTCTCAAAATATATACTATATCCCTCGTGTAGATAATTGGCCGTCAACAATCAACCCAACCCAACCCAAAATATATACTTAATTATATGTGAAACGTTAGAATCTTACTCTCAGTTCGTCAGCTTTTAATACAAAATATATTAAATTTATCATAGATTTTAGAAATATTTTGAGAACTAAGGAGAAAAAAAGTCTTTTAAAAAGCATCCAAAGAAAAAACGAGTTAAAAATATTAATTTTCTCAGGAGATATTTTAAATATACGAATGCAGTCTTATCAACAATAGCGAGAGGAATTCGAGAACTGACTGCCGAACAGGATTAACATTATTCCGAATATCCGAATTTTACTGATCTTATACGAAATTGAACCGCCAGCAAAATGGGGTTCAACGTTTTCAAGCATCATACTTGTGAAAGTGTCATTTATTACAAGAATCAAGCAATTTATAAAATTTAAATGTCTCTATATTTTATTTGGGTTGAGCTGAATTCTTTGAAAAAAAAAAGAAAACGATACATCTGAACCTTTACATTTCTTAAGGCTTTAACGCGTTGAATGCCAAGTCTATTTTGTCTGTCTTTCCGTTTAGGCCACGAAATAAGACTCCGGTTACAGAATCTATAAGTGTCAGTCACCGATGACTGACACGGCCTAAACGGAAATATCAGTGTCAGCGACCGGTGACTGACGTGGCGTTCAACGTGTTAATAAAACCGGAAATATTCGATCCTAATTCCCAAGCTCATGATGATTAAGGAAATTGAAAGCCCGTTTTTTTTTTAAAATAAATATATACTTTAATAATTTTACAGAATATCAATTTTATTTTACTCCATTATAATTGAAATTATTCAATGGCTTAACAAAAATAGGATTATTAGCAGGATTATAAAAATATACATTTTATTTGTCTTTTATTAAGGCATCAGAAAACCTGAATAATAAAAAAATGCATCGAATATTTACCATGTTGTGCATTTTTTGCAATTAACACAAGGAAAAAATAAAATAAATGTTAAGCCTAAGAATGTAAGTATCGCATATGATACTACTTAGCATGTCAGCAATTTTATTTGGAATCTTCCAATAATTAAAGAAGTTTTACTTAACTTATACTAAGAGTAGCCAATTTATCGCGTTTCTTTATTGAGAGCAATTTCCATTGATTCCAAATCTGAAACTAAGCTTTATTTAATGACAGATACTAACTGACTTAAAAGAGCAAACCTTGCTATTCGGAAAAAGTGATAGAAAATTCGAATAAAGTACAGTCATTCAGGGTAACTTTGATCTGCATTTTCTGTATTTTCATGTGCCACACTCTTATTTTAAGAATATTGTTGCAACTAGGGCATAAAAGAGAAGAACTGATCCTAAATTATTGTTTGACTATCAAAAATTAAGGAATAATAAGGATTAAACAAAAACATAATTTGAAGAACAAATTAAAAAAACAAATTTATTTCCTACATTGTTTAAGCCCGAGAAGGGACAGATATTAAGTTATTTCATTCCATTAGTTCGACATTTAATGTTAAATTTTTGTAACAAATTAGTTAAGCCAATTGAAGATTATAAAATAAAAATAAAATTCATACAATAAGATACTTAAAACACCCTAAAAAATTAGATTCCGTTCAAATGAAATCGAAATAAATCTTAGACTTCTTCCATTTTTAATTGAAAATATTTGTATTGCAGTTTTTGTATTATGTTTATGACAATTGTGCATAAAATGATTAGATGCATGCAAAATACAAAACTTAAAAAAAAGTCTAAGATTTATTTCGATTTCATTTGAACGGAATCTAATTTTTTAGGGTGTTTTAAGTATCATATTGTATGAATTTTATTTTTATTTTATAATCTTGAATTGGCTTAACTAATTTGTTACAAAAATTTAACATTAAATGTCGAACTAATGGAATGAAATAACTTAATATCTGTCCCTTCTCGGGCTTAAACAATGTAGGAAATAAATTTGTTTTTTTAATTTGTTCTTCAAATTATGTTTTTGTTTAATATGTCAAGTTTTTTTAATAACTATTGCACTCAGACGAACGCATTTCAAAATTAATAGAGAGTATCATCATCAGGCTTTGATGTATGCGGTATTGCATCACAATGTGGGATGCAGTTTACCAATGTGTAATTCAAAATGTTTCACCACTGTAGTAATGCAGGTTGCGGTAGTTTGGAGAAAAACTTCTAATCTGAACGTAAAAAATCTATAATCAAAACGTAAAAAATTAGCTTCACTTAAATTTAGATACCCTATTTCCCAATCAGGAATGCTATGATTGTAAATGTTAATTGTGTTGAATCCTTACTGATAATATTTAACAATATTATATCTGTGATACAATAAAAAATAAAAGTTTTACTTAAATTTTTAAACTTTATTCTTTCCCAAGGGGTGATATAAACACATCAGAAAATTATTACCTAAGTTTAACTTGGAGTATAAATAGTCCTCATCTCGAAAAAGAAAATACATTTTAAAATTTAAGTTATGTAATTCCCCACTAAGTTCGCTACCTGCGTAAAAATAGCTATCCATTAAAAACTTTTTGCTAAAATATAAACTTGACCAAAGCAAAAACTTATTTTGAAAATATCCTTTTTATTTCCACTATGACGCAATATTCACCTTTTTAATTTTTGGAAAAAAAAAAAAAACCTAGCTCAATTTAATATTTCACGTGAAAATCTTTCACCTAAAAAGAAATAAATTATTATTACGGCTTTTGAAATTTTTCCAGCAATGAAGTAAAAATGTTACATTTTCTATGAAAGCGAAAATTGGAATTATTAAGAAAAATATTTGAATAATGTAAAAAAAAAAAGAAATTGGCCCATGTTTCTCTCTGGGTTATAATTCACCCATATGCAAAGTCATTTTACTAATCGTTTTGACCCTGACGTCAGGCAACCGTTTTTACACTTTAAATTTATAATATCATTAGAATTAGTAAAGAATAAAAAATGAGTGGCATCAGGGACAAAAAGGTGGGAATTAAAAATGAAAAAGTTATCATCTCCATAGGCTTTTCCATGTTAAATTAACATTGAGAAGTGACACTGGAAATAAATAAGTATTGCGCTGCCGCGCAATACTTAAATAAAAGCAATAAAAATTGAAGTTTTAGCCTGGTTCAAAGTTTCCCAGCCATTTAGGGTAACTTTGCACCATATGATAAATATTATATAAAATAATTCATTATAAAAAAAAAGTATTATAATTAGGACAACGTTAAACCTCCAAAAATGTTTTCAGATATGTAAAGACTTCGAATTTACATTTCACAACATCACAAGATTTGTATAATTTATGACATTACAACAAATATCAGGCATAAGGAAAGTGGAAGAAGAGAACCATGAACATTTAGAAATTAAAAAAAACCTGTTTATTGTTCATATAAAACATAAAAATGCAGTGAAAAACAATTTTCAATGTTTTAACTCAATAATATATCCATAGTTACAGTAATACATACAAGTACTAGCATTATTCAAATAAGAATAAAAAACGTCGAAGGTATGAAATGTCAAATTTGAGTAGCTCCGCCCCTAATCACGCCTCTAAATGAATTTTATGTATTTTACACATATTTGTGAAAATATTTACATGTTATATCTAATGCACACTTTCGGCATTTATATAAAATAGTGCAAATATGGGAAATTTTCGACAGTAGCACCTATAATCAGTAAATTATAAGCATCAGTGTAACTTTGAGCCGGCTCAAAGTTACCCTGAAAATGCGGTTAAATGCTAGTGCCTTCTTATTTTACATTTTATTAACTATTAATAAATAAATAATCACAAAATATTAACACATTTACAACATTTAACACTAGAACGGCGGCGAGGGGTCATTTTGACCCTTGCCAAATGGATAAATGTCGATTCAAACCAGAAAACTTTTTATAATATAAGCTAAAAGGCTGCGCAAAAATAACTTAAATAAATAAGTTAAATATTTTTAAGTAAAAATTCTGATGTGAAATATTTTTATGAAACTTGAGTAAAATTTCCAGCCGTTCCACAGTGGGGCAGGGAACCACCAAAGTTGGCAATAAATAAAATTTACTTTGAACAAAAAAAGCACATCATGCATTCTTTTATATATTTTACGTAGTGAAACTTAAAACTTTTACATAAGCTATAGAGTAACTTATTAACCCTTAAATGCGCGATTTTTTTTATTTTGTTTCGAAAAAATTATATATCTGAAAGGTTTATTACACAGGAAAAATAATGAAAAAATTAGGGATACGTTTTTCATATAATACGTCAATCTTTTCTTCTGTTGCACATCAGCAATATTGCAAATTAGTAAATATTTTATTACGTATGTCTCCAAATACCTTATTTTATATAATTATTTATTTTATAAAACCTAACCTTTAACCCTTTAATTCTCATGATAGAACACGTTCTAGAAATTACGTAGTTCAGAAAATCTGACTTTACACCAGAAAAGTTTCAATGGTTAATTTTCCTTTATTTAAATAGGAAATGTCTGTTATTAATTAAAGCAGATATAGCTATTTTAATTTTCTGGTATGAATTAGGTATATACGAATAAAAATATCTATTAAATTGAAAACACTGTTGTTTGCATATATGCAAAGCCACTAAAGGGTTAATTAATTTACAAAGCTTTTTCAAATATTTTCTGTACAAAAATAAGTTAAAAACAAGAAATTAAGATAGTTTCTTACAAGTTAAATATTTATAAATCATCCATAATATCGCCTTAAAAATGTAAAAAAACTGGTATAACTCTTTTTTCAGATATCATTCGAAGTGGAACTAGAGACGTAATAAATACGACTGAATCACTGGCTTCCGAGTCACAGAAAGATTGTTTGTTTGAGCTATGTCACGAAGACCCGTCAAAACCCCACTTTGATACAAGGCACAACTGCTTTAATTATTAATTTTCAAGCGATAACAGGCTCTGGTATTTGTAACAAGCGCTCTGAAGTATGATCTAGAAGAGCCTGTAATGCAACTGATGCACTAATTTCTATTACTGCGATGTTTTTAGGATAACATTCTTTTTTTGCCTCTTGCACAATTTTGTAAGCGGGAAATTTTTTCTGGGGACTTCTAATGACATTAAACTGTTCGCGAGATAATTTCGCGTCTGTTAATACAGCCAGAGCATCTTCTCCTGAGAAATGCTGTTGTGATTTTGCAGATTTTGTATAAGCATTTTGATATTTGATAGCTCGCTTTGGACTTGCCGTTATATATTTTAAAACGTTTGAGGCCTGAATCTGTCCTCAGATCTTAAACTCATATATGTCGCGTACACTAAAGAAGATATCGAACTAGAATCGCATAATCATTTTGCTCTTAATCTTTCTGATTGTTCAGAACACATTTCAAACGGAATATGAGGCCGGCCACGTTTGCTTTTCAATGCCGCTTCTGTTTGTTTTTCAAATCGAGGAAATGAAAGCGATTTGTCAAGCCACTCCTTATTAATTCTAAAAATCTTTTCCTTTACCGACTGCATTATCCTTGCCTCGACAGGCTTTTGCCCATTGGAATTTATATTGAAATTTAAACTATTTTAGCTTCTTTTTTAAGTCTATAGAACTACTACGTTCGCAGTTTGTCCTATTCTGGAGGTCTTTTACGGAGGTTATTCGTTTCATAGCATTCAGAAGCTCTCTTCTGGTAATATATAACGTATTTAAATTCGTCTCTAAAAAAAAAAAAAAAAAAACAATTTGTAATCATGTTTATGTATGTACACTAACTAAAAATTGAGGATGATTAACTATAAAAAGGACCATACAATTAAAAAAGGGGCAAAAAGGAGCAAAATTTTCCGACATATTTACCATCCTAAAACTCAAACCTAGTAGAAAAAATTATAGTTGACACTTAACCCGCTTTAACTCATAACTAAAACCTTCAATGTTTGTAGACACTGTTAATTTTTTTTAAAAATTTGATTACTATATATTCTAAGTGTCACTTTGTCTATAAAAATCATATATATAAAAAGTAAAAGTTATTGTATTTTTGTTAGATACCTGAAGTTGAAGGTTTCATAGTCAAAAAATATTATTTTTAAATTATTACACCGAAATTAAATAACGAATTTGGAACAAAATTTTTGATTTTTTTTTTCATTTAATATCATCGTACGATATGCAGTTTAACTTCTTACTTTAGTGACGACCAAGATAACTTTGCACACTTTTTAATACTAAGCAGATGTTTACTGATATCTGCTCTATTAAATTGACGTATGTCGGAAGTTCAAACTAGAATTTCATTTTTTCGATTTTTTGCCAGATTTGAAGGCTTCTTGCCCCACTGTGCGTTCTAGTGTTAAATAATAATATTTCTGATAAATGAGTATATTGTTACTTACTATGAAAATTTAATTGGATTACAACAACTTGAAAGCAGCTTTCAAAATTAACTTGAATACAGTACTTCACAAAAATAGTTAGATGATGCAATTAATTGCGCATAATGTTACTAATTTATTTTCTAAAATAAAGAGTAGAAATCCCAGTTTAGAACCTTGCCAACAGAGCTCAGTTCTGGAGTTTATTTAGTCTTTTGGAGCCAAAAATATTGAAAAAAAAGGAGGTGGTGCAAAGTTACACCTATGGTTCAAAGTTACCCTGAATGACTGTAATGGGTGGAATTGGCAACACTGCTTGATTTAATTTGTTTTATTAGTAGATGAATATGGGAATGGTGCATTGCACTCATTAGAGGTCTGCACAGGCCGAAATTTCCAGGCCCGGGCGCGGTCCGACTCACAGAAAAAAAATTCGGCCCGGCCCGATACAAAAATTAATAGTTTAGCCCGAGCCCGGTAAAAAATTAAGTTCGGCCCGAGCACGGCCCGGCCCGAAAAAAAATTAAAATATCGGCCCGTGTGAATTTCTATAAAACATTGATTTTTATATCGATTTGGTTAAAAATTTGTCCCGTACAACGAGCTCTGACCAAAAATATTTATGGTAACTTTTTTCTCATGTTTATAATCTTCATTTTTATAGAAGTGCCGCAGGCTGCGATAGTTATTTTTTTTAATGAATCTGTATTTCTTGTACGTTTCAGTTATCATTAATACGTCATTAATTCAGTATCATGTTTCACTTATCATTAATATTGTTATTCCTTATTCCCTGCTTTGAAGTGTTAAAAATCTGAAAAGTGCTATACAGTAAAATCTTCCAAGACGGAAATGCATAGAAAAGGGGGAAAAATGCGTTATAGATAAGTTCCCTTCTTAGCAAGTGTAAATATATTATATGATATATTATTTTCATACGTATTAGTATATTTATTTTGCATGAATTAACCCATTTTTCAGTTTAAAACAGGAATCCATCATTGACAGGCTCTTTTCCACACGTTTTACTAAATTTTAATTTAGCTATATTTTAAAAAACGTAGAAATCTACTATTCTTTAAAATGAATAAATTTTAATGTTTAATTGTAGAATAATGGCGATTGAAAAATGTATGCATTTTTTGTAAAAATTTGTCGGCCAGACGTAATTTAACTGACCTTTGAACGGACCAGGTCACGCCATGACAATGATTTTCATACGGGTTCGGTCAAAAGTAAGACGGAAAATTTTGGGCCGTGAAGACTGTGAATGAAACCAGTTCCGGGTCTGTACAGAAAAAATAAGTTAGGCCCGGACCGGCCCGATTCTTCAGGGAAAAAGTAAGGCCCGAACCCGGCCCGGCCCGTAAAGAGTAGTCACTAGGCCCAGACCGGCCCGAGCCTTCAGAAAAAGTATGGCCCGTGCCCGGCCTGTGCAGATCTCTAGCATTCATACGGAATAGGCGAAACTGATAAAATTTCAGTATCTTAAGAAGCTGGGAAAAAGGGACCCACCTTCAAACTCTTTTTTTTTTTTTTTTTTTTACTTTTTTAAAAAATTGCACTTTAAATACTATTAAAGGGCACACTATATGAATTATGGCATATACCGGGTGAGCCGAAAGTTCGTTAAAACTTTAAAAACTCATAAAAAAGGATGAAATTATGATAAAGGAGTGCGGTTTGGAAGAAAGGCTCACAAGGTAGTCGGAATTTTTTTAGCAGCAAAAAAAAAAAAAAAAAAAATTAGATAAAAAATCACATGTAGAGGGCGCTGACGACCCGAAGCACAATGAACTGGACAACAATAGTGTTGTAGAATGTTCTGGGAATCATGTTGAATATTTGTTATTGGAAGAACAAATGAATGGAGCGCATTGTTGTTCTGTTCATTGTGTTTCGAGTCGTCAGCGCCCTCTATATGTGATTTTTTAAACTTTTTTTTTCTTTTTTTTTCAACCATTTGGAAAAAGGGTTATTGTTCTCTGTCAGGGTAGGAAATCAAAAACATATCTGAGGCGTTTTATTGGTTGTATCCGCATTTTATTCGTTTTCTGATTGGTCTGTACAGTAATCTGTATTTCCCTTTACTTTCAACAGAGATGGATACTTCTGTTGCCACTATGACAAAAAAGTAATAAAAACTACAAAAAAAAAAAATTAATAACTCAGAAACAAATTGAGATACAGCTTTCAAACAAATTGCATTTAAAAGTACATTTTTTTTCTATACGACGGTGTGAAAAGTAATATTGTGGGATGTTTAGAAGTTTAATAATGAAATTTCATTTAAAATGGGTCGTCAGATTTCTTGAACACTGGAAAAGCCTTTTCCCGAACAGCCAATGAAATGCTTGGATAATACGTAAGTTTCAGGAAATATGACGAGTCGCAGGCGATTTTTGTCGCTTGCAATTTTTACGTGTAATAACACTATTAATGTTTAATTCATGGCGTACGTAATGTATGATGAGCTCCGTTCGATTTTTTATGCCTTAAATTTTAGTCTTTGAAAAAATCATTTTCCAAACGGTCGTTGTAATTTGTTAAATTGCTTTTTTTTTTCTGCTAAAAAAATTCCGACTACCTTTGTGAGTCCTTTCTTGCAAGCCGTCCTTTATCATAATATTTTCCTTTTTTATGAGTTTTTAAAGTTTTAAAGAAATTTGGCTCACCCGGTATTTATCACACAAGAAATTAAAAAAAAAAAAAAAAAAAAAAAAAAAAATGGGGAAAAATAAGGAATTTTCCAGAATATTGTGAGCGTTATGAAGAACTTTTCAAAATGCCCATGCGCATTCCATATCAATTAAAATCCCTGATATTTTTTATGCCAGTTTGGTTTAAATATACAAACAAAACCGCGCATTGTTTTTTGAAACTAAATAATTGGAATTGTTAAAGGAAGTTAAGTGCAGAAATAGGATGCAAAAATGGTGAAATTTTCATACAATTCAGAAAATATTTTTTGTCTTATTTTTATATTCAAATATATACGAGGGTGTATCAATAAGTTTTTGCCCTCACATAGAAATAATTTAGTAAAATTTATGAAATTGCTACATTGTATTAGTCCTTTTCTATATAGTCACCATGCACAGTAACACCTTTCTCCTGCAAACGGCATTTCAAAAAGAGGGAGGAGGATGTATTCCAGGAGGAGCGATAGTAGACCCAAAGGGGAGCATTTTTCTAACTTTTACCGACCGCCCATGTGACATTTTGGTGGAAACGCCTGTGACCACTTATTCATGTTATGCTTTCCCCAATTTGCTCTCCCAATTTGTTATATAAAATAAAATACGGTTTATAACCAAATTAATCCCACTATATTACTCAGACTGAGGATATGTTGTTAAATTGTATCCCTTTCAATGCGAGATGTCTTCCATATAAAGGATAATAGAAAAATAAATTAATTGCTTATGAGAAAAAAATAATGAACATCGTACATGATCTGAGAAATTGGATAGTGAATTTCAAAAATATGTTAAATTTTTTTAATTAAAACTCTTTTGGTGCTGTTTTTAACAGCACCAAATTATAATATTTTAACACCACAGCAACAGCATATTTGTTGTCTTGGGTAAATTGGGCGAAACAATATAAAGACCAAATTAAATACCAGGAAATACTAGCGCCAATTAATTAAGTACTAATATACATTTACAGGGTCAGGGTTCGTACGGGTGCTTGAATTTCCAGACTAAGAAATTATTCCGTACCAGTATTTTCTTACGGAAAATCTCTCCTGAAATAAGGCAAAATTTCGTCCGTTTAAACTAGATTTATTTTTCTATAAAAAAATTCTGATATTGGACCTTGAAAATAACGGTACTCGTACGAACGCTGAGGTACCATAAAATAGAAAATAAAAAGGGCCTATTATTTCGAATTAAATATCAATCTTTTCATTTATCAGATTTATAAAATCTGCCTTGTTATCCCAATTCACGACTATTTAACTATCTTTTAATATTTTAGGTAAAAACTTCACCACTGCTAACATTTCACGGCAGATTTGGAAAATTTCCAAAATTGTTTCCTAAAGCAACCATCAGCGCCTGAACAAACATTAATTACGCAGAAAAGATTTATTAACACCGTTCTCCCCTGAATCTGTAAAATTGTTTCATGCATTAGAAAACAGAAAATTTAGTTTTATGTTTAATGTTCTTTAAAGTATGTTCCATCACGTTCAATTTGGACTACATTTATTTGAAATGCAATAAATTTCTAAAATCTATTTTTTTATCCCCGATATGCTATTTCTTTCAGGCAACAACTAAAGTGACTTCACGTTAAGTTACATAAGCCAGCCGTAAAATGAAGCAAATGCATCATTGTACGTTTAAATACTGATTACTTCTACTGCAATTTTTTAAACTTCTAAGCAAGGCACATTTTCAATTTTTACACCTCCGTATAGGAGAAAAAAATGTACTTTTAACTGCAATTTGTTTAAAAACTGCATATCAATTTATTTTTGAAATATTATTTATTTTTGTATTTTTTAATGCCATTTCTGTAATGGTATCAAGCGAAGGGTGGCAACCATTTCTGCTGAAAGTAAAGGTAAAATAGTCGGAAAATAGTAGATTACTATATCTTTTTGTTGCCATTTTTTCATAACAACTGAAACAAAAATGTAATACGTGCTATTTTGAAAAATTATAAATGATTTTTGATAAAACATGGAGCTACTATAAGCTACATTTAATTTTAATTATGTATAATAATGTTACAAGCAAATGAAAGCATATGAATCTTTAGCTACCCAATTTTTTTGTCGTGTTTCTTAAATGACGACATCGCTTTTTGCTGGATTCGTACATTATTCCGCGATAGCGACGTTTATATGCATACATAGATACATTCTATAGATGTTGTTTAAGACTGGATCGTAAATGTGGAATTCTTCAGCGGATGCAAATGACGTCATTTTATATAAAACAAAAGCGTGTATTTTAAGTCTTAAAAGGGAAATAGGTTTTGTAGAAGTGAATCATTTTTACTCCAGCGGATTTGAAATTCTTCACAGGTGGAAATATACTTCACTTTTGAAAATAACGCAATTGAAATCACACACTGATAAAATGCAAAGTTTTAGAAAAATTTAGAGTGTCTTTATAGAAGAGCAGTGACTTTTAGGTTAGAATAATATTTGTTTGAGAGTTAGACTAACCAATATAAGATGCATTTTTATTGAAACTAATTTTGTAGGTTCATTATAAATTAATGAAAATGTTCCTTCTTAAGCATTTTCATTCATCGAAGTTCGACGGGTTCAACCTCGTAATAATAATAATATTTTTTTTTCCTCATCGGGCCACACTAAATCCTGAAAAAGTAGAATTCCTTCCTCCTGCTTTTTTTTTTTTTCTGGAAGTTTTGATTAGCCGTGATATACTAATATGAAGTTTTTTCGGCGTACCACGAACTTTTTTCCTCTCAGTGAATAAAACTGATCCGTCACACTTGGGGAGGGAAACACTTATTATTTATGTAGTAATACGTGGTTGGTTCAATAACTATTGTCCCCAATGTATATAAAATATTTGTACTGCGATGGTTGATGTGGAATATCGAAGCCTGATCTCTTAAATGCCTATTATTCTAAATTTCAGAAACGTAGCTGCTATATTAACATAGTTTTGGAGGGAGGGGTGAAGTTTTAAAGACCTATTTTTGGGGAGTTTTTAAGGAGGGGGGGGGTGAGTGTGAAATGCTGGTTTGGAGCTTATGAGGCTACCTTTGTGACAGTGGTTGAGATGTGGCTACATCACTATGATCCCGAGTCCAAACGACAGAAGTTACGTCTCATGAACTGTCACAAATCTAGCCCCATAAGCTATAAATCAGCCTTTCACCCTCACTTCCCTCCCGTTTCACTCCTCTCTGCAAAACTATAAAACTATGTGAGTATAGCAGCTACGGTTCTGAAATTGAGCATATAGGTATCTAAGACATTAGGCTTCGATATTCCACAACAGCCATCGCAGTATAAATATTTTATATACACTAGGGACGATAATTATTGAACCACCCTCATATTTATATATTGATATATACTCACATTCACTCAAGTGCGAGTGCCTTTTTGCGCGAAATTTTTGCTAAAGATGCAGATATTTTATGAAATGCCTCAAAATTTTGCATTCAAAATAAGAGCCCATAAACGTGATCGAATTGTCAATAACTGTCTAATTTGGCAAAATTGCCGTGCAAATACAACTTTGACCATAACGCAGAAACTATCATAAACGGAGTGCCGTGAAAATGACGTATGTTTTATTTATGTTTCGAAATACATAAGAACAATATTGTTTTGAAGAGCAGCATGCTTCACTGCTCAAAAACAAAATTGTTTGACCGATGTGCTTTACTTGCACTTACTTATGGTGTGGAAACATGGACACTAACAAACGGATGATACAAAGATTGCAAACAACGCAGCAAAACATGGAAAGGTGTACACTGTCAAAAGTATTTACGGGCAGAGGCCGACAGCAGAGATTCCAGTCATACCCCGTAAAAAAAAAAAAAAAAAAAAAAAAAAAAAAAAAAAAAAAACCTATCCGTGCCCATTATTTTGTGTCAACGTGAACACATTATCGGAGTAAAATGTATGGGGTCGTACCGTATTTGATGGTTTTTGATTTTACCGTTGACGTAACAGACGGGCTAGAACAGCGATGACCACCTCGGGAACTCAGCTTTCGCTTTAGAGTGTTAGTGCAATCCCGAGGGTTAGACCACATCCACTCCTCCCGACTCTCAACCAGAGTCTGAGAGGGAGCGTCGGGTCCCTGATCAAGCTGCTGAGATTTATTTCGGTTACTGTGAGATTTACAATTACAATCACAATTGGTTACCCAATTTTTCTGGGCGAACCGAAGATTTCACATCGAGATATATGACTGTATGTAGTGATTACATGAGGATCTTTTCACCTAATGTGATTGCATAATTGTTTACAATTTTCTTGGATATATATACGTCACAGTACATTTAACACACAATATTTAACATGACAATTAGAAACACATTACAATACAATATCAAAGACCTACTATTTACATGACTGTGTGTAGTGATTACATGAGGATCATTTGAATGTGATTGCATAATTATTTACATTTTTCATGGATTTACTGGGATTTCACAGTACATTAAACACACAATATTGAACATCACAATTAGAAACACATTACAACACACCTACTATTTACAATTTGCGCATACAAGAGTTTGGAGAGATGCACAAGATAAAAATTCAAAACTGATAGAAGTTTCTGGCACCCGCTAATAAGCCGTTTCTCCCTCCATGCTACACCCTAGTGATGGAGTCGGACTAGAATGGCTCTGGATTTGAAAAGATGTACTCGTTTGTTTCTATAAACCTCATGCATTGTATGATCTTGTTGAGTAGTTGTGGTTTCTCTTTTACATCCCGCCACCAACTTGCTAAATTCATACGTGTGTGTTTTTTGAGATGATAATGCGATGTTAATGTACAGTATAATACATAGTGTAACGATGTTGACGGCAAGCCACAAATACATAGTGGGGAGTCTCTTTTGTTAATTTTGTATAAGTGTTCCTGAAAGGGGCCGTGATTTGTTAAAAATATGTGTAAGTATCTGTTGTTTACGAAATACTTGTGGTCAACCAATGGCAAGAATTCCTTCGTGTATCGGCCTGTGTCTGAATCCGTCCAGCGTTTTTGCCAATTTTTTAACAGATTCTGCTTTGTCTGTGATTTTAGTGAAGAAGCTGGATATGGTAAAAATGTATGTATTAGTGTTTCATCCGTTACTGCCGATTTTGCCAGTTGGTCAGCTGCCTCATTGCCCTCAACACCTGAATGTCCTTTTGTCCAATTGAAGTATATGTCTTTTACTGTTGTTTGTAATTGTTGAAGAATTTTTAGTATTAAATAGTTTGTATTGTCAAAATTGTTTAATGCTTTTAAACTTGATAGGCTATCCGTTATGATTAAGTATTGAGAATGTTTGTCCGACTCTATCCACTCTAATGCTGAAGAGATCGCGAAGAGTTCTGACTGGAAGACGGAGTTATCCTGGGACAGTTTCGCTCTTCAAGTATAGATTTGCTCGTTTTTTTCGTACACACAAAATGCTGAGGCTGTGCCTTCGGACATTTTGGAACCGTCCGTGTATATTGTAATTTTGCCTACATAGTCGTTTATTTCACAAATTTGTATTTCACTTGTTAGTGGTGATGTTTTGTATTTTGAGCATTTTGGATAGTATAGTGGAGCAAAAGCCTTTTCTGTTGACTTGCCGAGACGAATCGTCCCCGAATACTCCGCCTCCGCCTCCAACTGCAAATCCAGTGGGGGGAGACCTGTGAGGACCTGCAGGGCGTTTGTTGACGTATTGCGATATGCTCTCGTTATCAGCAACAAAGCTTTCTTTTGTGCCGACAGCAAATGTCGACGACCGTGATATTGCGCCATACGCGGAAACCAGACAGCACACGCGTAGGCCAGTTTCCTTTGTAAGATCGCCGAGTACCAAATCTTAAAAAATTTCGGAGGGAGTCGACCTGAGATTGATGAAAATTTATAAAGATTTTGAGTTATTTTTCCGATTTCTACTCTCTTTTGTGCCACATGCAAGAATATGTGGATTGCCCTTAATTTTCTAAGTATCTAAAAATATCCCACTAAAATTGCGGGCAGCAGAGATTCCAGTCATTCCCCGTAAAAAAAATTCCATGTCCATCATTTTGTGCGGCCCCCAGTTTTACGGGGCAAAAATATAATGCACCTCAAAACACAATAACACTTTACTTACTGTTCCGTAGCACGTAACACGTTAGATAATCATCACAGAATCGCTTTTTTGGAGGGCTAAAAAATATGTTACGGTCGCGGTTAACTGACACTATTTTTCGAAACACGAGTAAAACGAAGGGTTACACCCTAGCGGAGGAAAATATATGGGGTCGTACCGTATTTTTTTAGTGGATTAGACCGTTTTTCATCAAATAAGGCTGTTGCCCGTGAAAATTGTACAGCAAAAGCTCATAAATTTACTGTTTTTTTCTGACAGTATATGATAAACAGAACTAAAAAAGATAAAAGAAAAAAAAACCTGGATAAGAAGTCAGACGAATGTTTTTAACAACATCGAGAGCATTAAACAGTTGAAATGGAAATAGCTGAATACATGGCAAGAAGACAAGGTAATAAATGAAGCAGAAACACACTAAAGTGCTATCCCAGAGATGTAAAACGACCAGGAATACGACCTCTGGTTAGATGGAGCGGCGAAATAATAAAAGTCGGTGGAGATAACTGGATGACCAAGGCACTAGATATGAAACAATGGGAAAACCTACATTTAGCACGTTAATTAAAAACGTTTGATGATGATAATGATTCACATCATATACACAGACGCACGAGGGTCCTAATGCGTAAAAGTGTCAAACGCAAGAATTGGCGCTCATGTCAAAGCGATGCATTTTGGCTACTGTGTTTTGCCACAAAATTAACTGCATTCTTCTAACCAGGGATGAATTTTTGTGGTAAACATTCAAAATATATGAATTATATTTTGTTTACATCTCTTTTAATAATTATCTATTATTTACAGTAATAATTACTTAATGTGTTTTTGAATAAAATTTAAAATTATGAGTGTGCATACAGTGTGTATAAAAGAAAAAAATATATAATGCACTTTATTTAACTCAATTATAGTGAATGGTAACGACATCATACGAAACGAAAATTTTCCAACTGAGTGAAAAAGTGTCCATGCCGAGAGTCGAACGCGAGACCTTTGGCTTAAATTGCCAACGTTCTGCCCATTGATCTATCTCGACATTCAACCAAACGATGATTTTCGTATGATATCTTTGCCAATCAGTATGATTGAGTTAAAATAATAAAGGGTTTCTACATATCCAACGTTTAACCCTTTATCTACTGACGGTACTTATAAGTACCACTCTCTTTAAACTTTCATCCCATAGTGAATATTACTAATATTCTAATGGTACTTTGCAAGAAGACTCTTTTAACTCCACTTTATCCGGATACATGGCAGCAGTAGTTCTAGGTTTGTCATTTTAGCGAGGAAGAAGGCAATCTTTAACACAGACGATGGGTTTTGTGACGACATTTTGTACAGATTGTCACGGTCGCCTTTTTATTGCTGCAAACACAGTAAAGGATATGAGATAAGTGTTGGATTTTTTTTTTTAATTTGTTCATTATGATCTTAGAATACAGTGAAAAATTGCTTCAAAACACCAATTTTGATATATATATATTTTTTAAAATAGCTTTTGCACTTATCGAAATAGTCATATTTTCATTTGAAATATTGCTCAAAATTCGCACTATTGTTTATTAATTTGAAAATTCATAGTAATGAATCGCAACAGCACTTTAGATTTTAATTTACAATTAACCTTTTTATATCAAATGTTAAAAATTAAAATATTGAATTTTTGTTTTAATGTTGAAATATTTATTAAATTATATACTATAGTTTCAAGTACATAAATCAATTAAGGTCACGCGGCTAAATATTCAAAAACTAGTAATCCTTCGTCTCATTTAATATCATTACCCATGCACATACATGTCATACATGCAATTTCAACTGTTTCACTTTGAACTCATGAGGGGTTTTTTTTAGTCCCCCCCCCCTATAAACACTGTTTTTTTTTATTCATTTGTTTCACAATGTGGTCACTGGATTTTTTGGGTTTAGAAGCCACTGGGCCCTTCGAGATTTTGGGAATCTGCACCTTTATTATAAGACCGGAATCTGTCTAAAATGGAATTCGTTTGGTCCCATGTGATTCCTTCTAAGCAGATTTCATTGTATTAGAATTGCGCTACCTGTTATGACAAAAACCTGCTTAAAACGAAAAATTCCCCTGTCTTTTTAAATTTTGTCTTAGTAAGTTTTTCTTTATATCACCCCCCCCCCCCTTTCATTGAACTGATAAGCCTAGATTACTGCTTTCTCCACTGCTTTCTGTAGCAGTTTTATGAGCTGATCACAAAACATTGGAAAACGAGTCAAACAAGCATTTGGAGTTCCTGCGTAGTTTGGCCATCTTATTCTGACCTCTGAGCTTGCCGAACTTACTCTGGTGGGGTTCACAGCAGGCAAAGAGATTCCTGATTGGTTGGGTGGACGTTAGATTTTAACAGCCAGTCAGTTAGACTACCTATTTTAGGTGAACGGTGTATGTATTTGATTTAACAGTTGAATTGCTCGTTGGTACTTATAAGTACCGTCAATACACCGGGTGTTGGAGAAAAACATCTTGTTTTCTTTTCGTCTGTGCAGTTATCCATCGTTTTCATCTGCTTTAAAATATAATTACTAAAATGTAGTCTAGTAATGATTTCCCTGGTATTTCTTTTCTGTTTCATTGTTATTTTTTATAGGACATTGAAAAAGTTGTGGCACCGGCTCGTTTTTGCTAAGCTAGAAATGGCATATGTAAATTCATATATTGCATATGTGGAGATGCGAGAGAACATGTTGTCCCTGGAATATAGACCAGCTAACTATATATAACTAAAGGACTGCGAACAAGATCGAAACCTAAAAAAAAAAAAAAAAAAAAAAAAAAAAAAAAGTAGTTTTTTTTTAACCTTTTCAGGTGCAAAGTATTTTCAATTCTAAAGTGATAAAATAAATGGTTGGCACCGGAATTTGCCAAAAGATTTATTTGTAAATACGAAAAAAAGGGGGGCCTGTATTTCACATACTTATTAAATCGGAAATATTTTCTGGTGATATTTGAAATACTTTGTGGGTTTTCTGTTACGATATTTTAGTCATAGTGTACTGACGGTACTTTAAAGTACCACTTGAATTAATTACCTCTAAATAATTAAATTCCTCACGGGTGAGTATTTTTTTTATATTTATCCTTTAATTTTCATTGTAGTAACTGAAAAAAAGTATTACATGAAAAAAAAAAATGCATTAGAGAAATGGTTAATGGAGTTCCATTACCTTTCTGTTGGGCGGTGACATGAAATTAAAATAAATCACCCTAGCCATGAAGTATAGTGAGAGGTTGACATAGCAGACCAGATGTTATTGCCAATAAGATTTTCTGAGTGAATTGTGTCGACCGTTTGTCGGTCCAGACAGCTTACTAGGCAGAGCGTTGGCAATTGAAGTCAAAAGTCTTGCGTACTTTTACACCAAGGGGCCTTCTCGAATTGAATCAAAACTCAAATCTACAGTTTCACGAACTATACGCTTTAGCCTACTTTCTCCTACTGAAAATTGTTCTATGTAAACTAATAAGATGTAAGAAAAATATAAATTGGTAAGTACGCAAAATGTATGTAAATAAATAAAAAGATGCATGTAAGTATGGAGATGATATGCTATTTATGGGGTATTCAGCATGATGGTAATCCGAAAATTAAGAATTTTTTGTTGAGGTTGCTAGTCACTCTGCTTCCGAATTCTCCTCGCTAATGTTAAGTCTATGGATGTAGAATGCATTCGTATATTTGCAATATCTCCTCGGGAAATTAATATTTTTAACTCCTTTTTTCTGTGTATTCATCTTAACCCCTTAATTCTCGCTCCCGTGATATTCATGGGCTGTGTTTTTTATTCAGATTGTTTGATTCCCACCAGTTTTACAAAATAGTGTAATTGGCTTCATTATGGTATCGTTTTACCTTACCTTAAATAAGGTGAATATTTCTTTTTTTAAAAAGTAGTGCCAATAAGCAATTTGAATTTTTAAACCGTAATTTAATGTGACCGTTAAGGGGTTACAGGACGTCTCTTTTTTTCTTTGTTCTCAAAATATTTCTGAAATCTATGCCTAGTTTAATATTGTATGTGTTAAAAGCTGACGAACTGTGAGTAAGATTTTAACGTTTTATATGAAATTAAGCATATATTTTAGAAATATTTTCAGAGCTAAGAAAAAACGAGACATCCTTTAAGAAGTGTATATAGATAAAAAGGAGTTAATAATATTCATTTCCCGAGGAGATATTTTAAATATACAAATGCATGAAACGCCCATAGACTTAACAGTGAGGGGAATTCGGAAGCTGAGTGACTAGCAGCCTTAAACAAGAAAATGCTTTTGTAAATGCACTCGGAAAACATTTGTATATACAGTCGGACCTCGTTATCCCGACACCTGGTTTTCACGTCACTCCGCTTATCACGTTAGTTTTTCAAAGTCCCGATTTTCTGCATATGATTTTAATGTAAATAAACTCCGGTTTTTACGTCGTTGAATAATTTCGTTGACATCCCGACGGCTTAGGAAAATTGTCCATTTTTCATAACCCATCTTACAAGCACGGAAATTAAGCGGTAGGAATTGTTTTAGCCAAACTTTTCACAAAAGTGTCTGAAATACCCATTGAGATAAAAGAGAAATTTTAGTTAATCCTTTATCTGAATAAATAAACCCACACTCTATGAATGTCCCACTTAAGCTCCAAATAGACGTATCAGTCTACTCGCGGTCTTTTTGTTCTAGACAGGCGGCGCTTTCTTGCGGTTACACGGCGTTTTTCAACCGACTAAAACCGAAGCATTGCATTGCATTGCATTGAAACGATCAGAAATTATATAACATCCATTTCTGAAAAAACGAATATTGATTACAATTCATTGTATAACATTGAAAAAAAAAAGAGTTGTAGGAAGCACATCTAGGCATAAGCAAACCTTAATTCTCCAATATTTCATGTAACAATAAAAAAAAAGTCATCATAAATCTGATTTTTATTCTTTCCCATTTTGTTTTTGAGTTTATTTTGTGTAATAATAATATTTTATTGCTTAAAACTGCAAGAGCAGTTATGAATTTAAAATTGTCTTAAATTAATTAAAAATACAGCTTTCTATAAACATAGTTTTTCCGACTCCGGTTACCGTGACACTCCACTTATGACGACATTTTCTTCTGGCAATTTGAGTGTCGGGATAACGAGGTTCGAGTATATTAAGAAAAACTCCATATGAATTACAAATCAGTACCGTTAGCGTCTGTAGAGCGAAACTCTTTATTCCAAAATTATTCCTGTCCGGTGCACTTGAGATCAAATCTTTCATTGACACCTTCCTTGCCCTTAGGGAAATTCTCTTATGAGAACATTCGCAAGTGGTCTTAGAAAGAGATACTTAAGTTGCCATACTCAAGATAAAGATCTCAATAGGAATTAATTCTTAAAAATAAGAAGAGAACTTAAGACTCCTTGTTTTTACATTTTCAAACGAAGTTGAATGTCATCAATTCGTTTTACTTTCTGTAGATTGTTTTTTCCGATTATTCTACGAATTTTTCCGCCCGAGATCTTATTTTTGTAAAGTCACAACGCAATATGGACGCATTTTTGTAATGGACTACCGCATTATTTTCTACTGAAAAAAGTTATTATAACAATTATAGTTTTTTCTAGATAGTTAACCAGATAAATTTATTCGATCAACCCATTAACGATGAGCCTACCTTACACTTCTTTTAATTCTTCGACACACCAGTTTTTGCAACTTTATAATTTGGATTTATTTAATCGCTCAAAATCTGAGATTAAATAATATGAAATTTTCCAAAATAAAATACTGGTATTCAAATTTTAAAATTTTGTTCGCTTTATTTGGCAAGTTTTCTTGCCAACCGGCTTTAATGAGTTAAGTTTCAACACAATTATTTAATTGGTAAATAAATTATAATAGTTGTAAATTTCCAAGTGGGTGGAAGAGTTCCAAGTCAGGATTCGAACCAGGGATTGAGCTGATTCAGATATGAGACCGGATGCCCTGATCGTTAAAGGTTAGTTGGGTGAATTAGTTCTCCAGATTCACCCGGGATGGCTCAGTCGGCAGAGCATTGGCGGTTTCAGCCAAGACATCCCTGGTTCGAATCCTGGCTCGGACGTTTTTCATCCACTTGCAAATTTACAACTATTATGATTTATTTACCAATTAAATAATTGTATTAAAAATTAATCATATATATTTATCTGAATAATACATAGTGGACAATTGCACCATAAAATATAATAAATAAAGACACAATATTGCTTATTGGTACACAAAACACGAACTTTAATAAGCTAAAAATTAACTTCTACGTTTCGAGCTGTTTCTACAGCCATCTTCAGGAAAATATGATGGTAAAAAGGCTCAAAAATCAGAGACGAAAGCTTTCTGTGCAAGTAAACCCTTGCACTTTCTTGCACAGGAAGCTTTCGTCTCTGATTTTTTAGCCTTTTTTACCATCATATTTTCCTGAAGACGGTCGTAGAAACAGCTCGAAACGTAGAAGTTAATTTTTAGTTTATTAAAGATCGTGTTTTGTGTACCAATAAGCAATATTGTGTCTTTATTTATTATATTTATCTGGTTAACTATTTAGAAATTTACAGATAGGTACAGGGTGAGACTAAATTGTTTTTATAAAATAAGAGGGTTGATGGTACCCACCCAGACGAGCAATAATAACCATAGAACATGAGGTCATAAACCACTTATTTAGTCACAAATACAGGGCGTTTCATCCTAATTGAAGTCGGCTTGTCGGTAATGATTTTGCGAAAACTAAAAATATTGCAATAAAAATGTAACGACATGTACGTTGCTTTGCATGAAATATGATAATATCACAAAATGTTCTTGAAAAACAGGGTTCTCATGCAATTGATGATACCGTATGAACTGATAATCACAGTGTGGAGCGTCAATTGCATACTGCTGGCGCGTATAATGAAAATTCCTACCACTTTTTTTTTAGGGTTATCTTATTTACAACAAAGGTAAGCATGTCATTTAAAAGTTTTATTATAATATATTTCAGTTTTCTGAAAGTTATTACCGTTAACCGAAGCTGAATTAAAGTAGAACACCCTGATTTAAATAGGTGGATATTTTGATTAAATGGGTGGTTTGCACTGTAAAAAAAAAAAAAAAAAGGGACTAAAATACGGAAATACTACTGGCAATTTAGACGCCAGTAGTATTTCCGCATTTTAACGGAACTTTTTCCCGGTAAATTACAGAAAAATTTCCGTTAAATTCCAAAAAAACGGAAAATTTTCTGTAATTTACCGGGAAAAAGTTCCGTTTAAATACGAAAATAATACTGGCGTCTAAATTGCCAGTAGTATTTCCGTGTTTTAGTCTGTTTTTTTTACAGTGTGGGACCCTACGTTCTATGGAAATTACTGTTCGTCTGGATGGGTACTATCACCACTCTTATTTTGTAAAAACAATTTAGAATCACCCTGTATATTCTAATGCACAGTTAGCCAGAAAAATAAAAGAAGCCCCTTAAATTGTTGCAAAATAAATAAAAAGCTATTCGACTGAGAAATAATGCCTTCTTTATATTTATATTAAAACATAAATTTCTATTACAGAAAATAAGCTTAAGGGCTTAATTCAAATTGAAATTTCGAACGAACTTCGACGCGAACACATAATTTTGATACCATAATACGAATTTTGACCCTCAAATTATCTAAGTATAAATTATCACATTTATTTTCTTAAAACATTTAAAAAAAGAATTTTTTCACCTGAACTTATCTAATATATAACATTACTCGTTTTGGAGATTTTCGTAGTGTTATTAATTTTCAATACATGTTAAGATTTTACTGATATTTTGAAAACTGTACCCATATTCTATAATCTCAAAATATGAAAGTTGATATCCATCTATTTCTTATTTATTTTGAAATTCTGTTCATACATGTCAACGATAATAACTAGTATGTTGTGGCCATCACAAAATTTTCTCCTATATAAATCAGATAAACAGCACTAATTGATATCAAGGTATACATGAATCTGATATTTGATGAAAATTCGTGCATTAGTTCTTGAGATAGAGCTATAGTAGAAATTATGAAAAATGCAGCATATCAGCGCCTCCTGTTGAGCGATTTGCACCAAAACATAAACAGCACTAATTCATATCAAGATATACCTGAATCTGAAATTTGTTGAAAATCCAAGCATTAATTCTTGAGATAGAACTATAGCGAAAATCTCAAAAAAAGCAGCACAGCAGTACCACCTCTTGAGCGATTTATACCAAAATGTATAAAACGTCAATTCATGTGAAGGACTAATTGAATATGAAGTTTGATGAAAATCCGTGCATTAGTTTTGGAGGTTGAGCTATTGCGGAAATCTCGAAAAATGCTGCATAGCAGCGCCACCTGTTCAGCGATTTACACCAAAAGGTATAAAACTTCAATTCATGTCAAGGAATAACTGAATCCGAAGTTTGATGAAAATCCGTGCATTAGTTCTGGAGATTAAACTATTGCGAAAATCGTGAAAAATGCTGCATAGCAGCGCTACTTGTTGAGCGATTTACACCAAAAACTAATCAGCACTAATTTATATCAAGGAATAACTGAATATGAATTTTTATTAAATTTCGTGCATTAGTTCTTGAGATAGAGCGCCCGCAAAATGTGTGTCACATACAGACTCACAGACAAACATTTCGTAAAAACATGTTTTTCGGAATTTCTGACCCCTATAACGTGTAAATCCGTCGAAAACCGAAAGTCAAAAATTTTCACGAAATCTCTGACCCCTATAACGTGTAAATCCGTCAAAAACCGAAAGTCAAAAATTTTCACGAATCCAATACTTTTTTCTTGTAAAGATAGAATAAAATAAAAATAGTTGACGAAAATCGTAGCAATCTATCTTATTTTGTTGCTCCAAGGTAATAATTTAAACATTTATCAATTTTGACTTCGATTTTCTTTACACATAAAAGCAATTTATTTTAGAAAATGCCAGGTTCAAGAACGGAAATTAATAGTTTTACTATTGTGTGTTGAAAACCATTGGATTAAAGTAACTTAAATGTAAAGGACTCCGTCTTTAAAATTTGTATCATTATACTTATTTCTATTTAGTTTTAGAAATTTAATTTCGGTCATTGATGAATGATTGCTACAAAATAACTGCATTAATGAAACAGAAAATGTTTTCGCTTTTTTTTCGGAAAACTTTCAAAATATCATTTTTTAAACAAACCTTTAAATTCTAATCTCATTTTATTTATTTTAATTTTTTGCTTCAATTTTTAAGCAGGGGTTTCAACACAGACTTCCCTGGTTTCAGAACATACTTCCCGCTGTACATAACATAGGTGAAATCGCTTTTTATTTAACAAATATTTTTAAATTTAATTTATTTTATAAATTGCATAAAAGTAACACTACAAATCGTTTCTTTTTGTAAAGTATCATTTATGTATTTTAATAAAATGGTTTTGTTAAAAAATTATTTACTAAAATAAGTAGTCGGTGTCCTAATCTCGTTTATAATCTTCTTCCTACCGGGTGTCCCAAAAAGGACTGACTGATTTTAAAATTCAATAACTTGCAAACGGTGACAGATATTTAAAAAATTCTTGCAGGAGGTTTATGCATAAGGTCAAAAGTTTTATTACAGGGATTTTCGATTTTAGTTCGAATTACAAACAATAGATGGCGCTGTAAGCAATAGTCGCTAAATACAGGCTCGATTTCTGGTCCTTTCTCTTGTTCCATGCTGAAAAAGGAGATGGATATGTATTATCCGGGCCACGAAGTACCAAAAATCGATCCTGAATTCAGCGTCTATAGATCCCAGCGCCATCTATTGTTTGTAATTCGAACTAAAATTGAAAATCACTGTAAAAAAACTTTTGACCTTATGCATAACCCTCCTGCAAGAATTTTTTAAATATCTGTCACCGTTTGCAAGTTATTGAATTTTAAAATCAGTCAGTCCTTTTTGGGACACCCGGTATATGCAAAGTTACAAAGAATTTAGTTCAGACAATCTTCCATCTTACGAAAGTAATAATAATAATAATAATAATAATAATAATAAAAGGGTTAGTTGCGCAAGATGATGAGCAAGCTCTGTCCAAAAACGGACAATCAAATGTCAATTATGGTAACATGGTTCCTTTTTCCTTAGTTTTGCATATATCTATCATATAAAGCAAAAGCCTGTCCGTGAGTAAAACTGACGCCATATCGACGATGGCAAGGATATAAACTATTCATATCCCCTTTTTCTCAAATTTAAATACTTGTAAAGTTTGCATAATTTTAGTTTTTACACTGTACAATAGAGAGCAGACATACTTTCAAATGCAATTTGTTTCAAAAGTGTAGCTCAATTTACTGACTTTTTATGGTTTTGTAAATAATTTTCAAGCATGGAAAAAAAAAATCTATATCTATTATGTGCGGCTCGATTACGGAAGATTAACCCGTTTGCTTTTAAAACAATATAAATAGTGAAGCATTTATTGCCGGCTAATATACCATAATGAAATTAAAACTTTATCAATAAATAAAATAAAACACAAATTCAACAGATATGTAATCGAGCTACGTGCTTAATTGCTGAAATAATAATAACACAAAATACTGTCATAAGTAACAAAATCTTTGGCGATTTCTTCGGCTATTAACCTTTGACTAATATAAATGTATCGCTTTTAATAAATATTAAAAAATTATTTGAATGCATAATTGATATTTTTTAAATAAAAGTGCTTTTTGGTGTTTTGATGAGCAATCTAATAAAATAAGTTAAATAAAAAAAAATCTATTAGCGTTTTTGGTTTAAAAAAAAAATGGTTTTCCTCTGTGTTCTTTAACCTATTAATTGCCTACAGGGATTTTCAACTTTTTTGTTGAAAACGTTTGCTACCAGAAATTTTGAAAGATATTCTTCGCCTTGTTTATTGGTCAAACTTTCTGTTTATTAAATAAGGTACATTTTTTCATTTCAAAAAAGTGATAGCTCGATAGTTAATTTAAGCATGCGCATTTATTTTTAATGCTTCGTAAACGCAGCACTAGCAGGTAACGGGTTAACCGGAAATCCCGAATTAGATCCCTGGTTTCATTCATATTAACCCTCTCGCTACGTATTTTTTTTCTTATCAAAATATGTTCAAAAATTGCGCATTTGTTTTATTACATAATTCAATTCTACACATATTTTAGAGTTAAAATAGGTAAAAATGTTTTGTAAAAGAGTTTTTTTTAAATATAGAATTAGATCTAAAAAAAGGTTGTCAAGAAACTGAATTCGAAGAATAATCATATAAAATCGAAATTCTGAAAGTTAATCTTGGTTAAATTATGATTTATTTTATGAAATACATAGGTAAAATATATATAGGGAAGGTGGGGGCACATGTGAACAGTTCACATGAATATAGTTTTTCTCATAACTGTGTTAATTTCTATAAATAAAAACTACTCAATATAGTAAACAGAACTTTTTTTTACACATGGAATTTTTTTAAAAATCACCTTTAAAATCACCTATTTCTTCTTACCTTTTTTAATTGTTTTATAAATTCAAGAAATTATTCACATGTGCCTCCCCCCCCCCCCCCCCCCCACACACACACACACACCGGCGGAGTAGTTGTGAACACAAGAAAAAATATCCTTTGGCATACTTTTTATTCTGCTATTCCTTTGTCATCATAATCATTATTTATATTATCTGTTAAATTCACCATAAAGGAAAAAAAATATGTATATTTCTCTAGTTTCTGTGTGATAAGTTTAAGCAACAGATTATAAAATGAAAATAATTAGATTGTGTTTGTGTGTGTGTGTGGGGAGGGGGGGGGGTAGGGAGGCTTAGATGATTGATTAAAATAAAAAATAAAGAAAATAAAGCTTTTAAATTTTGATTAGGGGTTTTTGTTTGGGGAAGATTTTAGGGAGGGGCCATTTAGATAATATTTATTGGAAATCTGCCGAAATAAGAAAGATTCTCACCCCTGTATTTGCATTATTTACTTCTAAATTAATGCTGAAGAAAGGTTTTTTAATGATTTTTTAAAATCTCAATTATAAGCCCCCTCGAAAATTTAACTTATTTTGCTTTTGAAAGAGGGGGCTTACAGTAGGAAATTTACGGTAGTTATCAGTTTGAAAATTTTACTTACTTAAAATATTACTCCATTCAAAGCATATCAAAGCATTCAAAGCATTCATATATATGTAGCTGTTTTAGAGATGGAAGTAAGTCATCCTTGCAAGTTTGGAATAAATTAAATAGAAAAATTTGCAAAGTTGTTTAACGTAATACATTTTGTATTAACAATGCATAAAAATTATTGTTGTAAAAGGGTTTAGTAAAATAATACATAAGACTTATTTCATTTTAGAAAACATAATATTTATTTAAATTACAAGTGAACGTAACGAGCTTGCTGCTCTTTATGTACTTGCTGACAGATTGTAGAAGTTTCAATACAAAATCAACTTTGTATGACGGAAATGTCTTCTATTTCAGGAAAATTATAGATATTGGATCTGATATTATTTCTCATGAAGTTAACTGGAAGAAACAGAATCACAGAATGATTATTGGAGCACTTATGAACTGTTCATATCTGCCCTAACTAGTCTGTTTACAAGTGCCCCACATAGCTGCTAGAGTTAAATTGATAAATCATTATCATTTCTCAATTTTAGAAGAAAACAAAAACTGTATCAAAAATGTTTATTAGTATTCATAGTATATGTTAAAACATTAAAATTTAAATAAATGAATAAATAAGTAAAGTTATTCGCTTATCAAGTTGGAACTGAGATTTTAATTTAGAGATCTATTAACAGTGCAAAGTGCACTGTTTATAGATCTCATCGTTATAGATCCTCAGTGCGTGCAGGCTACTGAGGACGAAAAAAAATGTCAAAGAGCTTCAAAAAATTTTTACCATATGTGCAGAGATGCTGTCATCTTTGGTAATTGTTTTCAAATAAAAAAACTTGTAATAACTTTTGAAAAATTGCGATATCTACACCTGCCCCATGTTCACATGTGCCCCCTTCTACTCTACTAATGAAAATATGTAAAATACTTACAAAAATTGTACTAGAAAGAAGTTTAGTATGATAAATTTCGAAAGAAGGTAAAGGCACTCCTACTTCGCAATCTTTGCACTAAATTCGCGTTTCTTTGCAATTTTTTTTGCTAGCTTCAGTTTTGTTTTAACAACAAAAAACAGACTGTGTAGAAGGCTATTTCTTGATGGGATAGGGGTGTATATGGATAGCAAAATGTCGAGCGGGGTGGAAACATCTCTGAGCTTTCAAAAGAGCGGGCAAAATCATTTTGTGAACTTTTCACAAATATGAATAACTAACGCTACCTGTCAATCCAAACCCGAATCAACAATTAAACATAGCAGAAAAGCCCAAAGAACCGTTAAACGGGTAAAGAACGAGTTGGCTTTTAAATAAACGGAAAAAATGAATCACCGCAGAAATAGCGGGTTGCGCAAATTTCGGCACTTTTACATATGTCATACGCATTTCATACAAGCAATGTTAACCTGGTCAAATTTCGCTAAACTATCTTTAGGGTAGTTAAAATTGTGACCAAGAATTTGAGTTCACCATCGTGTGAGATACCATGTATTTTTGATTGAATAAGTAGATACACCCTGTATTATAGCTAATAGATAACATAGGTTATCAGATTGGAGACTATGTATTGATTGCATAAGTTAATCTGGGATTTCAAAAAGTTCATAAGTCGAAAATTTAAGATTTTATAAAAAATCAATAAAAATTGTGCTACAAACAAATGCTACATATTTTAAGAACTTTCTATGGTTACTATATTTCTTAAGTTTTTAAATATAAGTGTCGCCCAAATGAAAGTGGCTTTGCTGTAATAACTCCGCCATTTGAAGAGAAAGATGACCGTGCATGCTCTTACAGAGGACGCAGAATGCTGGGAATGCATGCGATATCGTCAGATCCAGCCAGATACGTGTGTGATAGCTTGGGAGCACGTTAAAAGGCATCATTTGCATTATGGATGCCTCCAAACGGTGTCAACGCGCCTTCGCGTAATTTTTAACAGCGGAAAATGTGAGTGCTATTGAAATGTATCGTCGAATGCAAAATGTGTGTGGCACGGAGTGTATGTCACGCAGATCGGTATTCCGATTGTGTAGGGATTTTCGTAGTGGAAGAAGACCACATGCGCTTGACCAGATCACGACCTGTCGTCAGTACTGCTTCTTTCTGCGTACGCCATGAAATCTATTACAATACCAGGACGTATGTGTCTATGTCTACGCCCTCATTTCAAGTCCAGACTGCAATGTTTCAAGCACCTGTTTTTTTTTTTGCTTGGCTAATTGCTATTGTGGTTGGTTTTGTACGCTCACTAGCGTAAATATATATATTAACAATGAAACGCTCATAACACTATAGCATAAATACCGGATGAGTCAAAAGTTTGTTAAAACTCTAAAAATTCATAAAAAGGAAGAAATTATGATAAAGGAGTGAGGTTTGCAAGAAAGGGCTCACAACGTAGTCGGACTGTTTTTAGCAGGAAAAAAAAATAGTTAAAAAATCACATGTGGAGGGCGCTGACGACCCGAAACACAATGAACAGGACAACAGTTGTGTCATAGGATGTTCTGGAGGTCATGTTGAACATTTGTTATTGCACAAATGAATGGAGCGTATTGTTGTCCTGCTCATTGTGTTTCGGGTCGTCAGCGCCCTCTACATGTGATTTTTTAACTAACTTTTTTTTTTGCTGCTAAAAAAAAAATCCGACTACCTTGTGAGCCTTTTCTTGCAAACCGCACTATTTATCATAATTTCTTCCTTTTTTATGAGTTTTTAAAGTTTTAACTAACTTTTGGCTCACCCGATATATGCTGCTTATTTTTTTTTCTACATTTCTGCGTTGTATTGTAATACAACAAAAACTAAAAAAACTTACGAACTTTACACCTGTAACACTTGTTTATTTCGAAACTTATTTATCTTTGTACAATATAAATAAATCTTTATTTCATCTCCTTACATTACACGTAATTAAATAATTCACATGTAGTTAAAAATAATGGCATAAACTGCTTTTTGACGAAATTTAATATACCTAATATTCAGTCGTACTATCACTAAGATAAAACTGTTTCTCAAGGATTAAGGATTAACGTTACGAACATAGTAGTTAAATATTACGCATTTTGATTAGTTCGCCGCTACTTGCAAATAGTGGCCATATTATTATTTGCGTTATTAAAACGCAGAATTCTGCAGTTTAACATTGCGAAGATTTCTTTACGGGAATAGTGGTATTCTAAACCTGTAATCCTTTGACATACAGTCATTATGACACGCCATCGCGTCATAATATTTACCTTCGTGTTCGATCACGTTTTCTTCTTGTTTTGTTGTTGACCATTGTATTATGTCTTCATATTATCATTGAATAATGCTGTTTTTTCAATAAACAATAATTTTGAGTGGCAACGAGTTAATAAACTTATGTAATTTTTATCTACACATATGAACATACCTTTAAGGGCATGATTGAAAAAAAAAAAGTAGATTTATGTAGTTATTAATCAAAGACTGAAATATAAATTAAGAAACAAACATGATGTGAGAAAAAATTCTTAAAATTCTATATTAAGAAAATATATAATCTGTATAATATATAGAATGAATATGATATATTCACATTCAGTATGAATTACCCAGTGACTGCATAAAACACGGCCAATAACGAAATAATACAATTTGGCACGCATCGTTAAAAATCTGGAAAAATTTCCTGATATTTATCTTGCTTGAATTCCGGTGAACTCTACAAAACAATTGACAAACAAGTAATTGCTGTTTGGTCGTATGCCAAGCAAAGACTACACAGTAAAATACACTCAGCATTTTAATCCATTAAGGTACAGAAGTTGAGATATCATCTAAAAAAAGGGAAGACATATATTTTTTTTCTGTTAACGTCTTGTGATTTAAAATAATTTTCTGTAACTTAATGATATAATATCGAATTCATTGCAAAATGATTCGTATCTTTTTTAGATGCTTAATTTTTCTCCAATGAACGTTTTTATTATCAGGCAATTGAATGTCATGTAATAATGTATTATTACATGACATATGTATATTAGAGAATTTTGATGAAAAGATGAGGGGTTGTATACATATCCATTTATTAGTGCCAGTAGAGCATATACAATATTGCACGTACTACTGCATTTTGATAGAGTTTCATCTTTTTGCTTCCTTTTTGGAATAACGGATTTTGAGCTTATCCTATAAACGATAATTTTCAGATTTTTCAAACTATATTTTTGAAATTTTCACAAAAGTTGCTCTACACATTTAGCAAGCACATTATGAAAATTATATTTTGATTACATTCGGGCATGTGCAGTGAAGAAGCATTATTTAGTAAACGTGCTCATTTTTCATACAGTTTTTATTATTTTTAAATTCTAATTGCAGGATATTGTGTACAATGTTGTTTGCCATATTTTCTAAACAGAACTTTTTTTTTATATTAAGAACTCTACAAATTATAAGCAAAAAACTTGTCAAAATTTTGAACTCTTTTTTTATAAAAACTTTAAGTTTTCTACGAATATACATGCCATCCTCATAAAAATGAACACATTTTATTACAATAAGGCACTGGATCATAATCTACAGTTTGAACGCTTTTGCTACATTAGTTTTTACAGGGTTGTTTAAAAGATATTCGCTCTTTTTCAATTTGTTGACGGTGCCTTATGGGGTTTCGGGAAAAAAAATCTTCTTGGAAATATATGACCTGTACTATTCTGTTTACACGCCTGGAGTTTCAGGATAATTCCTCATGTATTTTTCTAGATATTTAAGAATACGGGAAAAATCGCAAGTGGCCGGTCACCTTTGGCCATATAGTGTATCATATAACAGCGTCGAGGGAAGTTCGACCGCACCACGCTTTTTATTCCTTACGGGTATTGTTGTTATTGGTTGGTGAGTTCTGTTATTTCACTAGTTTAAATTAATTGATTATTTTATTCAAGTAAAATGTTTATTATTTTTATTCGCTATTAAGTGTTTTAGCGATAATATTGACTGTGAAAAGAAAATTTGCTTCTTTTAAATTTAAATGTTTGTAGCTTATTAACAAAGAAAGTTTTATTAAAATCAAATTACTGTTTCTTTTATCATGTGCAAAACATTCATAGCACTTGAGTCGAAACCAGCTTAAGATTATTGTGCTAAAATTAATTTTTTGACTTTAACAGCTCAATTTACCTCTCCCTTAATTTGAAAAAGAAAATCTAAAGTCAGATTAGAATAAAACCAACTATTCTCATAGAAGGTATTAGAACTCTATCAAATAAAACTCAGAACTGCATGCATAAAATTAGAAAAATTATTGTAATTTATAGAAATACATAGTTCTTTTTTACATTTAATATTTCCAAGGCTAAAATGATCTTTGAAAATTCTAAGTCTAGAAATCGAAATAGTGCAAATATTTGAACATCAAAAGGCATACAAGAAACTTCGATGTGTGAAAAATTTTCCTTTTTTGGATTCCCCTCCACACCCCCATAGTTTATATTTCTCAAAATATGAGAAAAATCATTTTCTAAATCAGATTTCCCTTTTCGAAAATTATTCCTTTTCTAAAAGAAAAACAATTTAATGTATTATCAAATTCATATTTGATCCAAATAAGTAAAAGTCTTTTTACAGTTATTCCTTTCACAGAACGAAGATGCGGTATAAATTTCTTCGTTGTGTGAAATATTCACCGAAGAGCATTTTATTTTTACAACATTATCGCTTGATTCCGGATCTTATGAGATGTGATTCTACAGCTGAACAAAAAGGTCTCCAAAACAATTGGAAATAACTAGTAAAGATTTTTAGATATTTCTTAAATAAAAAATTATTCTATTATCTAGGGAAATTCAGAAATTATCCATATATATCTTACACTATCGTACGTGGCACAGAAATCGTGATTATTTATTAATTGTTTAATGGCAACGCTCGAATGAAACACATCTCATTGTTTATTGAACAGCATTTAATGCATTTCCATACCTATAAGGGGATTACCAAATGAGGGATCCTGTTCTGTCGTCAAATACCGCCACGTTTGTCGCCAACTTTGCAATATCTCTAATATTTCACCAAATTCCCATAGATTTCCAATGTAAACCAATAGGGTTTACTTGCTTACAGAAAACCAACAAATTGAGATATTTTAATAAAACAAAAACTAATATTAGCTTAAGGGATTATATTAATTATATTTAAGGGAGTCCAAGTAAATTAAATTATGAATAAAAGTAACATAATACAATGCTTAGCATGCTTTCCCAAACATTAATTTTAAGGGAGACCAAACTGGTCGCCAAGGGCGGCTAGTATAAATGAAATTCATTATGCAATAAAGAAATCGAAATTGCGTAATTTTATTAATTCATTATAGATATTTTTAGTTATTGGTTGTTTGATTTAAGTTTTCAATTGGCTTTAATTAATAAAATAACATAAGGAACCAAAAATAACAAAAAAAAAAAAAAAAAAAAAAAAAAAAAAACGAATAAAAATGTACAGAAGGAAAACTCCGCATTTCATTTATGCAATCATGTTTATTTCAAACTTCGGTTTTCATTTATGTAATTTCAGATGTTGCAGAAAACAATACTTTTTCCCCCTTGTAAATATCTAAAACTCCTTACTAGTAAAGGGAAAAACAAGTTATTTACTCTCACACTAAAAACTTTTTGCTAATGTTTCGTTGAACATTAAAAAAGTTTTATTATGAAACTATATTGCAGGCCCGAAACAAGCCTTTTATTTCGCCTGGGGCAAACATGGATTTTGGCGTCCGCCCTATGCAAAAAAAAAAAAAAAAAAAAAAAAAAAAAAAAAAATCCTTAAAAAATGAAAATCATTTAATAATAATTAAAATGCTAGCAAGAAATATGTAAACAACGCTTCCATAGGATTAACATTAGTTTGAGCGTTAAGAGTCTACACTAGTCACGCGAAGAAACTGGATCGCCAACCTATGGGAGCGTTCTTTAAAAAAAATTCACTTGCATATTAATAGTTTTAAATAATTTTTTTCCTTGCTTAGGATAGCTGAGTTTGAATTCTAACCGTGTTAGTGTTTACTTTTTCGATTTCGGCTGCAGTTTCTTTTTTTACATATAAAGTTACTTTCACTTTCACAAATTTGAAAAGAACGCTCCCATAGGTTTAACATTAGCTTGCGAGTTTCTTTGTAATTCATATATATATACATTTTTGTATGAAACGACAAACAAAATCTTCATTTGGCGTCCCCCTTCGCCTTTTGTTCTTGCGCCCGGGGCACATGCCCCCTCTGCGGCCCCCTAGTTTCGGTCCTGCTATATTGTGCTTGAACTAAAATATATTGTTTAAAACAGATGAAATAACAAAACCAACCAACGAATAAGCAACAATACCTATAACAAAATAAATAAATAAATATCATTTACCAAAGAAGAACTACACAGCTTCTTTTTTTTTTTTTTTTTTAATAGCACAATGACTTTTATTTATGTCATTTCTATGAGAATTGTTGTTTTCTATCTCATTTCAAATTATCATTTTTCTAAACTAAAAAAATTAGCTTATTACCAGGTCAATGTTTGATCCAAGTAACTTTAAAACTGTTTTCAGGTTATTGCTTTTGGAGAGGAGAAAACGATGCCATTTTCTGATATTCGCCCAAAAGCATTTTACGTTTACGATGTTCTTAGTTGATCCCGGGTTTTATCAGATGATATCTCGGCAGTTTTCCAACAAAAGCACTCTAAAACAATTGGAAATGACTAGTAAAGATTTTTAGATATTTACAAAAGTTAAAAAAATATATATCCTTTTATCTGCAACACTATAATTCCATCAATGAAAATCATTTTGCTATAGGAAAAGAAGGTTGCGAAGTTTTCCTTCTGTAAAGTTTTATTCTATTTGAGTATTTTTTTATTGGTAGTTCGTTCAGTTATTTAATTAGTTTAAAATTAATTGAATACTTTATTTTTACAAAAGTATCCATGACTTATAGTAAAACTAATTTACAGTAAATTTCATGTACTCAAACTAAACTTTGTACAATATTCATAAGAAATAATAAATTAGTTTCAAACTAACGAAATAACAAAACCAAACAATACCCAATAATATCTTCCTTCCACTACAATTTATAAATATTTTGCACACCATGATTTATTTGCAGTCAGTACATTCATAATTACCAGCATTTATCAACTGTTAATTTAATCTATTTTTTCTTTTATTTAAAACTTTTCTATATCTTCTTATAATATATATATATATGTATCTTCTCTATATTTAAATATATAAAAAAAATATGTATCGCCCTGACTAATGCCTTTTTTTGTTAATGTGGCTTTTGCTGCCTCCTTTAACAGCTTTTTCTGCCCAAGCTTGGTGAGAGTAACTCTGAACAGTGCTAACTTTTATCTCTTTTTCATATTTTTCTTTTCATATAGTAATTTTAAAACCACAGCTAAACCATTTATTAAGATTTTTATCATTTAACTTACTTGACTTAAGTTTTAACTTTATTATATCATTATTTTTCAAATTTATTTTTTCTTTAACTTTGTTATTTTTCCTTTGAAGTAATTTTAAACTACAGTTATACTTATCCCAATGGCTCACACAAAAATAAGACAATTCATTTATAGACTGGGTGTTAATCTGATATCAGCTAGGAAACCCTTCAATGCTGCTCACCTGTTCAGCACTGTTAATTTAATTTATATTTGCCACAAGGCCTTGAAGCAGCTTTTAGTTCACTATATTGCGATATGGGACAGAATCTCCTAGTCATGTTAAAAAATTACTCGAGTGGATTTCGAGTTAAAAATACTTGCACCAATTTTGACGCAATTATAGCAATTTTTGTGCTTTATGAAGGTAAATGTACAATATATGGCCAAAGGTGACCGGTCATTTGCGATTTTAGACGTTTTCTTAAATATCTAGAAAAATACATGAGGAATTATCTCGAAACTCCAAGTGTGTAAACAGAATAGTACAAAACAAATACAAAACAAATAGGTGTTGCTATCCAACGTACAATTTATTCACAAGTTTAACAAAAAACTCTACGTTTCGGTTTAATCTTTAAAACCTTCGTCAGGAGAAAAATTTTCTAAAATATAAATCGACAACAAACTCCTTACATGCTACATTTTGAAATCAATTCAAAATACAATCACTCTAACGGAAACCACTTAATCTAAAAAAAACAGTTCAGTGGCGCCATCTTTTAACCAAAGAAACTAACGATGAAAGAATTGCTGAAAAAAGTGGAATTTTCATTAATATTTCAAAATAGAAAGCCATATTTCAGGGATGTGAAAGGAAACATTATCATTACACACTTCATGGGTTCTTGGACGAATTTCTAAAGATTCACGAATAATAGCATTGCGCGGAATAACTTGCTTGGAAATAACTTTAGCATGGTCAAAGTCTATAAATGAAATGAGTCCTTTATCGTAGCTTCTTGAGAGCGCTGTAGAAAATTTACGAAACTTCAAATCATCTTTATGTTCTTTCAGTCTTTCGAAAAAACGACGTTTAGTCATACTTATATAGGAAGAGGTGGTCCCATCTGTAAATATAAGGGGAATTTCATACACCCCAGAAAAAGATGAAAAAGGAATTGGATCAATTTTTTACTCATAAGATTAAACAATGTCATAGAATTAGAGGCAACAAGTTGAATGTTGTATTTCATGAATAACTTTTTTAACTTTTCAAATAAGATGGGAAAATATGGAACCTTTCGGTAAACTTGATTTAATTTGGGGGAGGGGGGATTAACTGAAACTTTATATTTATCAACCAATTTATAGATAAGGCTTGAATTAAAACCATGACATAATCCAATATTAACGATGAATTTGATTTCATCATCCAAAAATTCTTCGGAACAAACAAGTAGTGCACGCTGGATAAATGACCTAAATGCTGCAATCTTATAATTCCCTGGGGCAGCTGCAGTGACAGGTATAACATTGTTTAATTTCACAGATTTCCGGAAAATAGTAGAATTTCAGAATAGTACAGGTCATATATTTCCGTGAAGAATTTTTTCCAGAAACCCCATAGGAGACCGTCAACAAATTGAAAAGAACGAATATCTTTTGGATAACCCTGTAAAAACTAACGTAGCAAAAGTGTTTAACACAGTAGATTATGATTAAATGCCTTACTGCAATAAACTGCGTTTATTTTTATGAGAATAACATGTATATTCGTAGAGAAATTAAAGTTTTTATAAAAAGAGTCCCAAATTTTGCCAAGTTTTTTGCTTATAATTTGTAGAGTTCTTAATATAAAAAAAAGTTATTTTCAAAAAATATGACAAAAAACATTGTACACAACACCAAGCAATCAGAATTAAAACATAATAAAAATTGGATGAAAAATGAGCAGGTTTACTAAAAAATGTTTCATAATGTATTAGCTAAGTGTATAGAGCAACTTTTGTGAAAGTCTCAAAAACATAGCTTGAAAATTCTAAAAATGATCGTTGATAGAATAAGTTCGAAATCCGTTGTTCCCAAAATGAAGCTAAAAGATGAGAAATTGTATCCATATTTCCATTAATTAATACCAATATAGCTTACACAATATTGCACGTACTACTGTATTTGTGGAGTTCTTAACATAAAGAAAAGTTCTTTTCAGAAAATATGACAAACAACATAGTACACAACAGTCTGCAATCAGAATTAAAAAAATAATTAAAATTAGATGAAAAATGAGCAGGTTCACTAAAATATGTTTCACTGCGCATGCGCGAATGCAATCAAAATATAATGTGTAATATGTGTACCATCAAACGGGAGATACTTTGGGCCACTTTTTCCTGGTTCCACTCACATTTCCATTATTAAAAAATATTATGTATGATTTTTTAACGTTGAAATTGAATTGTAATCAATTAACTGGAAACAATGAAGCAAACTGTATGGTTTTAAAGAGGCAATTTTCTATTTTTGTTTTAAACTATTTTTAAAGTTTTGGAACAAAGTAACCCCTGCTGGGGGCTTGTTTGGTCCATTCATTTATTTTCATATACTATGAGTACAATTCATATGCTGGAATATTGAAACCAATTAGCAATTGATTGCAATAGGATCTGCTAATGTATTAACACCGCAAACTTGATAAACAAATTTTTTTTTTTTAACATTTAAACACAATAAACCAAATGCTAATATTAAAAACACGAGAAACAGTTTTCATCATGTTATCCTCAGCAACTGGAACAAAAATAATTACTGTAACATTTTTCTAAAGCGACATTTGAAAAAATGTTACTTAATACATTTTTTAAGAGATTTGATTGTATAGAAGGCATTTCCGAGTAACTGGGGCTATTTCCGGACCAAAAAAGGCCTGGCACAAAGTAGCCCCGAAAAACCAGTTTTAATGTTAGCTTTAAGAAAGCGTAAACATTTTCTGTCAAAATAAAAAGTTAAAGGAAAAACTATGATCACACATGTGTTACAAATTACTAAATGTAATATTTTGATACTTACATTATTTATATCTATTATCCAGATTGTCTCACTATAGAAAGTTTGGGGAGTTAAAATCTACACACGAAAACAGTTGTTTACAAACACATCTTGTGTTGCCGCTAAAAAAAGTTTAATTACACTCAAACTATTCATATTTTTCAAGGACAAAAACACCAAATTATCTTGTATTGTTTGTTCAATACAAAGAATAAAACCTTTTTTTATGGGCTGTACCGAAATAACCCCGCAAGGACCAAAGTACGTACGAATCGACGTACGTACGAACAAAGTAATCGACGGTAATTGAAAGAAACTGACGGACAAGAAGTAACCCTTCTTGTGAATTTTTGGGTTTCTTTATGGACCTCAATCCAAGTATTGATTTCTATTGTGTATATTACATTTGCCATTAGGCACTTATAAAATCCATCTCAAATGATGATACGTTACATCTTAAAAGGGATGCGTGTGAAAAAAAAATTACTCTGATATATCTATAATAATACCTGCTTATGTTCATTGACTAGTTTTTTATTTCTTAAATGGGAATAACTTCCTTAGAAATAATATTTCATTTCTGTTTTGTTTATTTAAAGATAATGTCCCTGGCAAATATAGTATTACAAAAATTTTGAATAGCAATATTTAAAATAATTATAATAATTATTGTGTGTTATTAAGATAAAAGTGCATATAATGTTTTTAAGGTTTATTATTATTTCATTATTATTATTATTATTTCATTTTTATTATTATTATTATTTATTATTATTTCATGTCATTTTATTTTAGGTTTAACAGAATGCTTTCAGCGAGCTAAAACTTGTTATGCAATGCTTAAGATCTGAAATGTGTGAATTTAGTTCGTATGCCAATAACTCCACTTGCGATAATTTCATGAAGTAAAATGAAAACAAAACTCGGATGAAAAACTCACTTTCCTCCTTCTATTGTAAGGCTGCCACAGGCGACTATTTTTATATTCTATTCGCACCACTATTTAAAAAAAAAAAACATATTTTGTAGTATACTTCCCTAGCAAATTTTATCAATGCGTATGTAAAAGGTTTTTGTTTTGAAAAAGCAGTACGAAATAGAATAAAAAAAATAGTCGCCTGTGGCAGTCCTGCTATTGCTAATTCAAAGCTAGTCGGATGGGCCAATACCAAAACTTTCTTGTATCGCATACATGTTAATACTTCAAAATTTGCTATCACAGTGCTTAAATTAAATGACAATCTACAAACATCATGAGGGTTCTAAAGAAATGAAATTACGTGCATTACTTCTTGAGATATGACTATCGTTGAAATCGTGTAAATACTGCAAATGCAGTGCAGCAGCGCCACCTGTTGGGTGATTTATTCTAAAACCTAATCAGCAACAATTTACGTCAACGTCTAACTGAATTTGAAGTTTGATAAAAACCATGCATTAGTTTTTGAGATACAGCTATTGCAAAAATCGTGAAAAATCTAGCATAGTAGCACCACCTATTGGACAAATAATACCAAAACGTAATAAGAAACAACTTGTGTGAACGCCTAACTGAATCTGAAGTTAGATGAAAATTCGTGCAATAGTTCTCGAGATAGAGCTAAGTGCGGAAATTGTCAAAAATGCAGCTTAGAAATTCCACCTTTTGGGCGATTTACACCAAAACATAATCAGCCCCAATATTTATCTAGGTATACCTGAATCTGAAGTTTAGTGAAAATTCGTGCATTAATTCTTGCGATAGAGCTATTGCGGAAATCGTGAAAAATGCAGCACAATAGCGCACCTGTTGGGCGATTTATACCAAAAACTAATCAGCACCAATTTGTATCAAGGACTAACTGAATATAATTTTTTATTAAATTCCATCTATTAGTTCTTGAGATAGTGCCCACAAAATGTGTGTCACATACAGACAGACAGACTCACAGACAGACATTTGTAAGGAGATGTTTTTCGAGATCTCTGAACCCTAAAGCACGTAAATACGTTGAAAACCGGAAGTCGTTTTCACGAATCCAATTTACTTCTCGTAAAGATAGAAGAAACTAATACAAAATAAAAGAAATTTATTAAATTCAGAAAAGCTACCTTGACATCATTCTGTTGTTAAGGTGATTTGTGAATAATGAATATAATGTATTGGTAGGCATAGAAGTCAATCTTAGCGAATAACATTCCCTTGTAATGCTGGAAAGTGTATCGTAGTCTATGCTTTATTCATGAATTGAGGACTAAGAATGGAAAACGCTGAAAGTCCAAAAGAGGAATTTTTTCATGAGAGCGAAAAAAGAAAGCGAAAGCACCTCATTTGCCACGCTTGATGTAAAATATTCGACTTATTTGAACTATTACTGCTAGGGTTAGCATTTCAAGCGTTCTCGTGTTTGCTAAGCTTGGCATTTAAGACATTTTTTCGTACATTTTTTTATTTTTTGGTATTATCAGCGTTTTTTATTGTTAGTTCTCAATTTTTCTTTCTTATTTACGAATTTTCCAAATTTTTTGTTACTTTTTACTTACCCATCATACGTAGTATAGCGTAAGTCTCGTAATCGTTTTAAAAATCGAAAAAAAATTTAATTTTGACGCATTTTCACGTTTTAGACACTGGAGATTCGGAAAAACATATTTTTAGAAAAAAAAACTGCTGTCCGTCTGTCTGTGTGCATGTGTGTCTGTATGCCTGTAAACGCTCTATTTCCCGAACAAATTGAGATAGAGACTTGAAACTTGGTGTGTACTTAGTATGTTAATAATGGAAAGAAATCTATTGAATATATATCAGTAACCTCTATTATCCAGAACTATTTTTTCCGGACTTTAAAAATATTCGTTCTGATAAAAGGTATATAAAGGTAAATAAAAATTTTCGAAATTGTTTATTTTAAGGAGTGAATATAAAAGAAAATAAAAAAACAGAAATTTTGCATAAAGAATGAAGTCGATCGGATAATTAGTTGTCTAGATATTCGTAATCATATTTTCTACACTCTTCGATTGTTCATGACCCGCTTGTAATTCATTCAAATTTCAATTCAAAGATATATTTTAATTGGAAATAAGACGCTTAATCCGACGCAGTAAACTGTTAGTTAATATAATTATAATTTTTGGAGTTATGAAGATGTTTCTTTTACTCAATTCGGTACTACAATTCATTGACCAAAAAATATCGCCAAATTATAAGATTAAGTGCCAATAATGACTGATCGTAAATGTCACATTCACTTGACATTAAACACGTTACACGTGTTTGTTGCGTTGTCAAGTGGTCTTTAATTGGACGTTCTATTTATATTTTTATTAATCTTTTACTAATTTATTTGCTCTTTTGTTATTTAAAATAAAAATTGTGCCAATTTCTATGATTTTGCGAGTAGTTTGGCGATTTATATAATTTGTCGAAATGGGTCGAAGGATAATCAAGTAGTACCTTCAATTCAGTAATAGAACATTACTATGTATTAAAAATATTTAAATATACGTTTAAATTTTACTTTGGAATTGCAATGCATTTTATAAATAGCGTACACATGACTTATTTTCATATCTTATGTTATGCATATCCAAGATGGGTAAGTATTACAGACCTCCCCCCACCTCCAATGAGTAGTTTAATTCCACAGCAATTATGTGTCAAATAAAGGTATCGCAAACAAACTAACTGAATGAAAGCTGATTGAAAAATGCAGACCGGGACTAAAATTTAAAGAAAAATAGAAATATTATAGCTTTTAAACCATTAAACAATGTATCACTTCCACATTAAGAAGGAAATGAAAGAGAATAACAATCGCGAGATTATCCATTAATAATTCTAAAAATAGAACTGGTTTTGTTGAATATACTACTTTGGAAGCAGAAATATCGATTTGAAATATAAGAATGAAAAAATTCTAAGATAGCAAGCGAATTAAGATGGAAGACTTTCGTTTTTCAATTAATCCTCAAAGCTCCATGGTAAAGATAAAAAGTTGATACTTTCTCCAATTTCTTTAATAGTTAGTGTGCCAAAAAACTGTTAAACTTAATAGTCTGTTCTATATATCTAATATTTAGGATACACTATTAAGACACAAAACTAAGCCACATTTTTATTTTGTACTTGCAATATGAATATTCATAATGAAATGAGGTGAAGACCGTTTTCCCTCCCTTTATTTTAAAATTAAATGTAGACCCCCCCTTTTTTTTTTAAATCTCTGATGATTTAAAAAGGAAAAGTTTCCATTTATTCTTCTTTACTAATTTAAGGGGACTAAAAGACTCTTAAAGCTTTAAAATTTTCGAAATTTTAATTTTTTTAGATGTTTAACTCCTACCTTTTCTGAACATTTCGATATAATTGTTTCTTTGAAATTCCCATTAGAACAGAATTTATATCTTTTAGAATTATATCCGAAACAATAGCTGAAGCGGCGTTTCCGAAACTTTGAAGTCATTTTTCTCCAAATGATGTTTTTGGGCATAACGTGCATGATATCTCAAAAACCTCTGAATATGTTTTCATGAAACTTTCATAACATATGTTTCATGTTAGTCTCTATAAACTAAACCTAAAATTTCCTTTTTATTGTTCAAAAAAATATTTTTTTAGGTGATTATACTATTGAAATTTCCCAAATTTTGCATTAGCTAAATACAGCTTTATATTAAAATTATAAAAATGCTTTCAATACAAATTTATTTAGGTTCAGAGTAATTATTACAATCTGAAGTATAAGTAGGCACCAAAATTTTCATTCTAATTGCAAAATTTATTTTGTAATTCGGCGCGTGATCTGTTATGCCGATTTTTTGCTCGTCAAATGTCTGTCAGTTTGGAGTCCCCTGTAAATGCTAATTCTGCATCTTGCAATTTTTTAAATACATGAGATGAAAGGACACACTTTTATCTTACATCCCAATTAAAATTGTGTTTTAAAATCATATACATTTTAAGATATTAAACATTAAAAATGGTCTTTTTTTTTCTTCCAGTTTTAAGAGTCCCGAGACGCCTTAAAATAATTACGCACTAAGAAAAAGGGAGAGAAAAGGGAACTAAGAATTTTTCGACAATTTGACTCTGCTTCTTTCATCTAGAGACACTTTTAAATTCTTTTTTCTTACATTTAAGTGCTTAAAAATTGTCATAAACAAGGGATTTAGGGTGCAGGGTACTTCTTAACTGAACAGTAGAGCAGCTTTGAGGGGTTTCCTAGTTGAGAGCAACTTAATACCTAGTCTATTGTTTGAATATCTTGTAATATTGTGAGACATACGGAAAAGAAAAATTGTAATTTAAAACTACTTAAGAAGAAAAAGATAATAAAATAAAAATAAAAGGATTTATTTAAATTTGTTTAATAAAATTTAAAGAAATAAAAATTAAAGTTAATAAATTTAAGTAAAAGAATTGTTAATATTTAGAATAGTAAAATTTAAGGTAGATAAATTAAGTTAGAGTATAGCTATAGTTATGAAAACTACAAAATTTAAAGTATAAAAAATAAAAAAATTAAAGTTAGCACTTGCTCTTTAATGACACTCACCAAAGAATGGCAGGAAAAGCTGTAAAGGAAGCGGTAAAAGTCACATTACAAAAAAAAGCACTAATCAGGATAACAAAAAAGAAAAATATATTTTCAATGCTTTTTCTTTTGAAAAAAGCTGGTATCGATTTTAATATTTCTTACTCTTTTAATATTTCTTTCTCTATTGATTTTTATGTTTAAAATTAAACAAAAAGAAAAGTCTTAAACCAGGAGAGACCCTGACAAATTTTATATTTGAAAAAATCCTATCTAAACTTATTTCATATTTCTTAATTGCTAAATTGATGTATTGCTTTTTTATGTTGTATTTTTGTAAATTCTCGACAGAAAATTCAATTCTCAATTTAACTTATTCATAGGTGCCAAGCACCCACTAATCTTCCGTAATATGTGGGTTAATTTTTTGATCCATGTTTAATAGATTTCTAACAATGTTTTTTTTTTTTTTTTTTTTTTTTTTTTTTTTTTTTTTTTTTTTTTTTTTTTTTTTTTAGAAATAAAACTGAATAAATCTCATGTAGAACCCTGAAATTAATTAAATAAAAAATCAAATAAATTTTCTGGTTTGAAACGTTCTTGACCTGGTTTAAACGAATCCACATTTTACGGAGAATTCGTTGAAGGTTGGCAGCTATGCCTCTTTGAAGTTTATATTTTCCATTTTGAAAAATGCAACCCACCCTGTGCAGCAAATGCATATTTGTTCCAAAATATTGCCCTGCCCTGGATTTTATTTCCCCCCCTTGCCTCATATAGAGATTATAAAAGAGTCGATTAATCCATTTTGAGAGGAACATAGCTACAGAACTATATAATTCTACAACTTCTGTGAGCTGAGAAGCAGAAAAATTCGAAATATTGTAAAGCTTTATTTTTCCCTGTTATATCTCAATATTTATAAGTGCTTAATATGCTTTATAACAAATTTCTTGGCAATGTTACTGTAAATTATACAATAATTTTTATCGTTAAAGATAAATCAGTTTTCATAATAAGCTCGGAAATTGAAACATAATTAACCCATTAGACTCGTATTTATCTACCATGTATTTTTCACAGAAATACGGATAGCAAAATTTTTACTGAATTAGAAAACACACAAACAAACAAACAAACAAAAATTAAACATATTGTGAAGCATGTGCAGTTTTACGAAAGGATTAGGGATTATTGAAGTATAATTACCCTTTTATATAATTACACTACAAAAAATAGAAAGTCATCGTCCATTTAATGAAGTGTAACGAGAACAACTAAAATAAAAACTAAAAAAAACCTGGTAATTAGGGAGATTTAAAAAAGTTCTGACTTAATTTAATAAAAAATCTATTGTCTTAATTGCTCTCGTTGTTTTCTAAATTTTAGTTGTTTTAACGTCCGTGACTACTATACAGGGTGAATCGAAAGGTCATGTCCAAACGGCACACTCGGATGTGTCAGGTCATGAGGAGTAAGAATTACGTAGGAACTAAACGTTGGAACTTACGAGAACAACTAAAATATAAACCAGGTAATTATGGAGATTTAAAAAAAGCTCTGACTTAATTTAATAAAAAATCTATTGTCTTAATTGCTCTCGTTGTTTTCTAAATTTTAGTTGTTTTAACGTCCGTGACTACTATACAGGGTGAATCGAAAGGTCATGTCCAAACGGCACACTCGGATGTGTCAGGTCATGAGGAGTAAGAATTACGTAGGAACTAAACGTCGGAACTTACGAGAACAACTAAAATATAAACCAGGTAATTATGGAGATTTAAAAAAAGCTCTGACTTAATTTAATAAAAAATCTATTGTCTTAATTGCTCTCGTTGTTTTCTAAATTTTAGTTGTTTTAACGTCTGTGACTACTATACAGGGTGAATCGAAAGGTCATGTCCAAACGGCACACTTGGATGTGTCAGGTCATGAGGAGTAAGAATTACGTAGGAACTAAACGTCGGAACTTACGAGAACAACTAAAATATAAACCAGGTAATTATGGAGATTTAAAAAAAGCTCTGACTTAATTTAATAAAAAATCTATTGTCTTAATTGCTCTCGTTGTTTTCTAAATTTTAGTTGTTTTAACGTCCGTGACTACTATACAGGGTGAATCGAAAGGTCATGTCCAAACGGCACACTCGGATGTGTCAGGTCATGAGGAGTAAGAATTACGTAGGAACTAAACGTCGGAACTTACGAGAACAACTAAAATATAAACCAGGTAATTATGGAGATTTAAAAAAAGCTCTGACTTAATTTAATAAAAAATCTATTGTCTTAATTGCTCTCGTTGTTTTCTAAATTTTAGTTGTTTTAACGTCCGTGACTACTATACAGGGTGAATCGAAAGGTCATGTCCAAACGGCACACTTGGATGTGTCAGGTCATGAGGAGCAAGAATTACGTTGGAACTGGGTGTCTGAAACGCGATCGTGACGGTGCAATTGCATCTTGACCGTGACGAAAAGAAAAGATGACAAACGATGTAAAAAGACGTCCAGTTTACAAAATACTTAATCGAAGTACGAAATACAAAAGAAAAATATTACAACTCATAACAAGTGCTTAAAATGTGTCCCATTAGCCGTGATCCATGCTTTACATCGGCGCCGCATGGAATTGCGAACACTTTCCAATTGGGCAGGAGTGTCCAGGACACGTGCTGCTGCTTCAGCGATCCGTCCCATGAGGTCCATGGCCAGCGTCTCGTACATCAGAGACTTAAGATAACCCCAGAGGTAGAAATCCAGGGGCTTTAGGTCCAGGGATTGCAGTGGCCACGGTACAAGGCCGGTTGGAACGTGTTAGTGATTGGCGCCTATGTGAAGCATACATCATGGCTAACGAGGCACATTTTGGGCACTAGTTATGAGTTGTAACATTTTTCATTTGTGTTTTGTACTTCAAGTTTTTTGTAAAATAAAAGTTTTTTTCACCGTTTTTTATCTTTTCTTTGCGTCACGGTCACGATACAATTGCACCGTCATGATTTCCGACTCCAGGTTCCTATGAAATTCTTACTCCTCATAACCTAACACACCCTCACGTGCCGTTTGGACATGACCTTTTGAACCACCCTGTATATTTTATTAAAGAATCTGATCATGTTTCTGCTTACAGAGATAGCTAGTTTTGTCGGCGAGTAATAACTGTTTTCTACGATAAAAAATATGTAATACAATAACTTATAACTGAAATATGTTTTATAGTGACGTATAATACAGCAATTATTCTTTTTAAAACTTTAGAAACTTTTCTAAAATAAATTAATTACTAATTACTATATTTCTGCAAATGTATTTATAAATATTTACTTTGCTGAAACTTTAAAAAAATCTTTCAGACAAATCTTTCAGTTCTCAAAATTAAAAATTATCAGCAATTTAAAGTTCCGTAAATAATCTCGGGAAATGAAACATTTTTTACTTCATTTTTTTTTTTTTTTTTTTTTTTTTTTTTTATTCTGGAAATTTTGTTGCATAAGTAGCACCATGGCATTTTATTTTTTTCTTTCATATTGCAGGATATTTGCATGGGGCATGAAATCAACATTTTTTTCCCGATCACAATTAGGTTGTCAATCACAATAAAATAAACTGATGCGTTTGGAAGAAGAGTTTTGATTAAACTTGAAAACACTATCCAGATTATTCAAAAATCTAAGGCAGAAAAAATATGCTACAAGTTTGAGAATAATGACATGAGTTGCTTATGTATTCAAATCGGTAGCACTTTCTGCATCTGATGAAGAAAGACTAAGTTCTTTCGAAACTCCCCGTGCTTGTCTCATTTTTATAGTGATGCACAGTCATGGAAAAAAAAAAAGCAAACACCCCCCCAATAACTCCTCAACAACTTATCGCAGAAGAAATTTACTGGTACTGAACGATTGGAAATAAAGTGTACTTTTAAATGATGTACGTAAAATTTTCTTAGGGGGACATCTACATATTAAAAGGAACCCAAACTTCATTTGTTTCAATAGCAATACCCAATTTTAACAAGATATTTCAAATCTTCGGTTCAAACTATGCCTAGACACCAAATTTCAAGTCATTTAAATGATAAATTTTTGAATTATAAACATTCAAAATTTAGTGCTCCTAATGTTAAATTACATTTTCATACTTTTATTAATATCTCCTGAAATTATACTCCTTATGTGCTAATATTTTGTGTAGCAAATAATACTAAAATACCCAAACATAAATACGTTGAACTTGCAATTTTTATAATTTTATGATATGAATTATGAATTATGAAATTAATATTAAATAAATATGAATTGCAACCTAGAATTTCTTGATGGATTTAGGTTTATTAAGTCCTGCAGTATGGAAATACAAAATTTCACATTTTTATTCCAAGTAGCTTTCAAATTATGCTTAAAAAACGCCAAAATGATGGTTTAAGGTCTATGATAGAAGTGACTAGATATTTTAAAAGTCCTTCCGGCCAGTGAGGGAGGAAGAGGTAGCTTTCATTTTCCTTATTTTAAAAAAGCCAACTTATATTATTCAAACACACGAAGCTCAATTTAGTGGAAACCGAATAAAGGAGATTCAATATTAATTTTTATCAATACTAAATCATTATGAATGAGAATTTCGCGAAATTAGTCAGCTTTATCCAAGCTGCTTTTATTTAAACTAACTTATATTTGGCTGCCAAATTCGGCAATTTCTTAAAGTTCCTGCCATTTTAAGACAACATGGTGGATGAGGCTAATCAGTGAACTTGGTCGAGACCTTAGTAATGGCTGTGCACATGCTCACTCACATCGGAATCGGTTGATATATACGAGTGCTGTCGCAGGCAAAAAATAAGTTTTTCAAAATGTCACCCACATTAGAAATTGATACTGCTATATCTGAGCCATTTTTTAAGATAAAGACAAACAAAAAATGCTCGTGAATGCTTATCAAGGTCAAATACTTATGAAAGAAACCTTTTTCAATTTCTATTTTTTTTTTTTTTTTTTTTTTTTGGCACCTCACTTTAAATATAATTTTTTTAAATTTAATGACCGCCATTTTAAAACAAGATGGCTGACGAAGCTGGTCAGCGAACTTGGTTGAGATATTGGTGTATACTATCCACATGCCTTCTTCCATCGAAATAGGCGAATACGTGTGTTATCGCGTGACAAATACAAGATCGTTTCAAAGTGTTAGCCATGCTAGAAATTTAAAGTGCTATAATTCAATATTTTTTAAGATATAAACAAAAGAACAAATTTTCAGAAACAAAAACTGCTCCAGAATCTTTGTATCAAGGCCAAACACACAAAAATTTTTTTTTTCATTTTCCAATTTTTTAATACTTTATTTTAAATTTTAAATTACTTTTTTTTAAATGGCAACCCTTTTGAAACAAGATGGCGAATGAAGCTGGCCAACGAACTCGGTCGAGACATTGGTGTACTATGTACAGATCAAGTTACATCCAAATCGGTTCATAAATACGCCTGTTATCGCGTGACAAAAATCAGGTCGTTTTAAAATGTCAGCCACAATAGAAATTCAAAATGCTATAACTCAGCCATTTTTTTTAGATATAGACGAAACAAAACCTGTTCCGGAATCTCTGTATTAAGGTCAAACACATACGAAGAAAATCTTTTTCATTTTCCAATTTTTTGGTATCTCATTTTAAATTTTAAATTTTTAAAATTTTTTAAATGGCCGCCATTTGAAACAAGAGGGCGGATGAAGCTGGCCAACGAACTCGGTCGAGACATTGGTGTGTACTATGTACACACCGAATTACATCCAAATCGGTTCATAAATACATCTTTTATCACGTGACAAAAATCAGGACACTTCAAAATGTCAGCCATGCTAGAAATTCAAAATGCTATAACTCAGCCATTTTTTAAGATATAGACGAAACAAAAACTGCTCCCGAATCTTTTTATCAAGGTCAAACACATAAGAAAAAAATATTTTTTCAATTTTCAATTTTTTGGTACCACATTTCAAATTTAAATTTTTCTTAAAAATTTAAATGGCCGCCATTTTTAAACAAGATGGCGGATGATGCTGGCCAACGAACTCGGTTGAGACATTGATATTTACTATGTATAAACGAAGTTACATCCAAATCGGTTCATAAATACGCCTTTTATCGCGTGACAAAATTCAGGACGTTTCAAAATGTCAGCCACGCTAGAAATTCAAAATGCTATAACTCAGCCATTTTTTAAGATATAGACGAAACAAAAATTGCTCCGGAGTCTTTGTATAAAGGTCAAATATATAAGAAAAAAATATTTTTCCATTTTCAATTTTTTGGTACCACATTTCAAATTTTAAATTTTTTAAAAAAATTTAAATGGCCGCCATTTTGAAACAAAATGGCGGATGAAGCTGGCCAACGAAGTCGGTAGAGACATTGGTGTGTACTATGTACACACCGAATTACATCCAAATCGGTTCATAAATACGAGAGTTACAGTGTGACATAGGTCAGATATATATATATATATACAGGGTGATTCTGAATTCATCATCAATATTTGGTGGGCAGGTGGGGAATAGGAAAAGAACACTATTTCACAAAGGAAAGCATAGGCACAAACGAACGCATGACGGTGTAGAGGGCGCTTTGTGTCCGCATCTCCCATGAACGCGCATAGCTGTCTGCCGTGTGCAGCCAGTCGTCATTCGACAAGGTGACTTCGCAGAAGTAACATGAACCGGTATACGTTTCAAGAACTTGCAGATATGCATCTAACTTACGGTGCCGCAGGAGAAAGCTGTCTTAGAGCTAGGCAAATGTATGCAGAGCGCTACCCCAACCGGCGCGTGCCACAGCATCAAATGTTTTCACGTGTTCATCGACAACTGTGCGAAACTGGATCATTTGCTGGTATTAATGTTGATCGAGGCAGCCGCCGATCAACACGGACAGTTTCAGTCGAGGAAGATGTTCTACAGTCTATCGAAGAACAGCCAAGTTCTAGCACACGAGGTATTGCTCGCCAGTTTGGAGTTTCACAATCAACAGTGTGGCGGATACTAAACGAGGAACGTTTACATCCTTTTCATTTGCAAAGAGTGCAGTTACTGGAAGCAGAGGACTATCCCAAGCGTGTTACTTTTTGTCAGTGGTTCATGCAGAGAACAGCCGTTGATCCCAGTTTCCCAACGTATGTTCTTTTCACAGATGAAGCGTCCTTCACTCGTGAAGGTGTCTTCAACACACACAATTCGCATGTGTGGGCTAATCAGAATCCACATGGTACGAGAGTTAGAGTTGCGCAACAACGCTTTGCCGTCAATGTGTGGACTGGGATCGTCGGCGACTGTTTGCTGGGACCGTATTTACTACCATCCCGTTTAGATTGCGCAAACTACCTCATATTTCTTCAGACTGTGTTACCGGGTCTTATGAACGAGGTTCCTGCTGTTATTCTCCGGCGAATGTGGTTCCAGCATGACGGCGCTCCAGCACATTTCGCAAATGATGTGCGTTGTTACCTGACCAGAAAATTTGGAGCTCAATGGATTGGTCGCGGTGGACCGGTTTGTTGGCCACCACGGTCACCGGATTTATCTCCAATAGACTTCTTTGTATGGGGTGCCACGAAAAACATGGTGTACGAGACCCCTGTTGCCAGTGCTATGGACCTTGTAGCACGCATATCGGTTGCCGCCGCAAACATCCGGGAAACGCCAGGCATATTCCAGAAAGTTCGGTTGTCCATGCAACGTCGTTGTGAGGCATGTACTCTAGCAAATGGTCAGAATTTCGAGCACCTCTTGTAAGTCTGTACAAAAGATGCACAAATAAATGTTTTTTTCTCTTACCACTTTCTTGTTATGTTTTCTTTCCATCATTTAACCGGATTCATATTGCCCTACTACATGACGTCTGCGTCCATACTTTCCTATGTGAAATAGTGTTCTTTTCCTATTCCCTACCTGCCCACCAAATATTGATGATGAATTCAGAATCACCCTGTATATATATATATATATGGATATATATATATATATATATATATATATATCAATTTTGAACGGAGGGTGGTTTCGGGGTCTGGGGGTGATGATCGATGAAAATATACCAAAATTTTTTGAAATCGCTTTCCTCCGAACGGCTGCAATAGGTAGCTTTTTGTAATGAAAGCTACCTAAAATTCGTGCTATCCTGTAATCCAGCACTCTTAAATGACTGCTTGAGTGGAGCTTAAGAAGCCTTGATCAAGAAGGGGCTCTCTCTGTGAAGAATCCAGTACCGGTACTAAAATACCCTCGTTTGAAACTAATTAATTTCTCAGAAACGTATCGTACGAATTCCATAAAAATTTGTTTCTAGGCTAATTGAAGGGTGTAGAGTTCATTTTTGCTGTCAGAATTGTGTACTGCTATATATATATATATATATATATATATAAAGTTATGGTTCGTTTTAATAGAGGAAAAGGTCCAAATACCGGCTACTAGTGTTCTGAGATCTCGGCGCAGCGGTGATAGGCAGAGTTCGTAACTTTAATTGAGAGAAGAAAGTTATGAAAAGTACGTCGCTGAAGTCTGTGTCATTTACAAATAGTAAATGCAAAAATGTCGAATCTACGTAATCTGGTACATCAAAAGTTTTTCAGATATGTGTTTTTCATTTTTTAAAAATATACTGATCGTATATTGGCTTGAATTGTTGATTAAGTTATTTTCTAGACATATTTAGCTCTCAATAGCCACGCGCACAGCATTGTTATTTTATTATATGAATGAGTAATACCGGTTTTAACTTAAACATAGTCGTGGTCCGAATACCGGCTACCTAGAGCGGTCTAAATACCGGCTAGCCGGTATTTGGACCTCTCTCGGTTGCTCTGCTTGAAGGGGAGGAAAATAAATTAATTTAAATAGTTCCATAATTAATAAATTAATTTAAATGGTTCAGAAATAGTCCCCGTCCCATTTCGAAATATGAAAAAATCAACAATGGCCGTAATTTTTCAGGACCGACACTGGTTACCGGATCACTTTTTAAAGAAGAGCTGTTGGACACTACAAAATTGCCTGTAATAAATGTGAAGAGAAAGAAAACTAGTATGTTGTGGCCATCACAAAACTTTCTTCTATATAAATCACATCAATTAAATCATTTAAATAGTATAAGAAATTACATCAATTTAGAACCAATTCGTATCAAAGTATACCTGAATTCGAAGTTTGATGAAAATTCGTGCATTAGTTATTGAGATAGAGCTGTAGGGGAAATTCTGAAAAATTCAGCATAGCAGCGCCACCTGTTGAGCGATTTACACCACAAGGGGCAAAACGTCAATTCATGTCAATCACTAACTGAATCTGAAGTTTGATGAAAATCCGTGCATTATTTCTTGAGATTGAGCCATTACGAAAATCGTGTAAATGCTTCAAAAGTTTGTTGAAAACCCAAGTATTAGTTCTTGAGATAGAGCTATTGCGGAAATCGTGTAAATGCTTCAAAATGCAGCAAAGCAGCGCCATCTGTGGGCGATTTGCACCAAAACGTTACCAGCACCAACTCATGTCAAGGATTAACAGAATCTGAAGTTTTATAAAAATCCGTGCATTAGTTCTTGAGATAGAGCTTTTGCGGAAATCCTGAAAAATTCTACATAGCAGCGCCACCTGCAGGGCGATTTACACCAAAAACTAATCAGCACAAATTTATATCAGGGACTATCTGAATATAAATTTTTATTAAATTCCGTGCATTAGTTCTTGAGATAGAGCGCCCACAAAATTTGTGTCACAGACAGACAGACAGACAGACGGACAGACAGACTCACAGACAGACATTTTGTAAAAACATGTTTTTCGAAATCTCTGACCCCTAAAACGTGTAAATTCGTCGAAAACCGAAAGTCGAAAAATTTCACGAATCCAATACTTTCTTCTTGTAAAGATAGAAGAAAGTAAAAAATGACGGAATAAACCAGGCGAAAGAGGCAGAATTTTGATTTTAACCCTCTTGCTGCGCAACCCGAGATTTCATTGGGCATCGTAAAAAGTAGAAAAGTTTGCGCAACCCGAGATTTCCTCGGCGATGTATTTTTTTCCGTCTAATTAATCCTCCTTGATTATTCCCACCAGTTTTTGCTTTCTTCTATCTACAAGAAGAAAGTATTGGATTCGTGAAAAACTTCGACTTCCGGTTTTCGACGGATTTGTTCGTTTTAGAATGCCCAGAACACGATTTGATGGTTTTTAGAAAATGTCTGTCTGTGAGTCTGTCTGTCACTCTGTCATTCTGTGAGTCTGTATGTGACGAAAATTTTGTGGGCGCTCTATCTCAAGACCTAATGCACGGAATTTCACAAAACTTAATATTTAGTTAGACCTTGATATAAACTGGACCTGATTAGTTTTTGGTGAAAATCGCCCAACAGGTGGCGCTGCTATGCGGCATTTTTAACGATTTCTGCAATAGCTATATCTCAAGAACTACTGCGAATTTTCATAAAACTTCAGATTCAGTTAGTACAAGATATAATATGGTGCTGATTACTTTTTTGTGAAAATCGCCCAACAGGTGGCGCTGCTATGCTGCATTATTCATGATTATCGCAATAGCTCTAACTCAAGAACAAATGCACGAATTTTCATCAAACTTCAGATTTAGTTAGTCCCTGATATAAATTAGAGCTGTTTAATTTTTGGTGTAAATCGCCCAACAGGTGGCGCTGCTGTGCTGCATTTTCACGATTTTCGCAAGAGCTGTATCTTAAGAACTATTGCACGGATTTTCATCAAACTTCAGATTTAGTTAGTCCTTGACATGAATTGACGTATAAATTAGTGCTGTTTAATTTTTGGTGTAAATCGCACAACAGGTGGCGCTGCTGTGCTGTATTTTTTGCGATTTCCGCAATAGCTTTATCTCAAGAACTAACGCTTAGATTTTCAACAAACTTCAGATTCAGGTATACCTTCATATCATTTAGTGCTGTTTATTTTGGGTGTAAATCGCTCAACAGGTGGCGCTGCTATGCTACATTTTTCAAAATTTCCGCTATAGCTCTATCTCAAGAACTAATGAACGAATTTTCATCAAACTTCAAATTCAGATATACTTTGATATAAATTGGTGCTAAATTCATGTAATTTCTTGTACTATTTAAATGATTTAATTGATGTGATTTATATAGAAGAAAGTTTTGTGATGGCCACAGCATACTAGTTTTTTTATTGTAAATTATGCCTTATTTAATCGGAGCATTATCCCGGTTAAATTAGACAAAAACTTTTGTTTTGAAAAACCGGTGACAAAAGAATAAAAATTCTTAAAAGACACTCGTCGCGAAGGGGTTAAATACGCAATTTTTGAAGCTATTTTGATAAAACAATTACGCAGTGAGAGAGTTAAAAAAGTGAAAAAGGAAAATATCCAACAGAGGAGGATGATAAATTTGTGTCTTCTGCATGGGTGCTTTCTCTGTGGACAAGAATGGGGGAGGGGATTCTGGGTTCAATGTTAAGAATGCGATATGTGGGTTGATAGGGAGTATACCGACGCTGAGTGATATTATGCTTTTGATTTTTTCAGATAAAATAATTCTCATTTCAATCAGCAAGAACTTTTTTTTGTTTTACACGTTAGGAAACAAAATTAGAAACATAATGGGAAGAAGACTGTGAGAGATAGTCGTAAAGAATTTTAGAAATTTGATAAAAATACTTATTTATTAAAAATTTCGCATTTTTTCTGTGCATAAGAAATGTTATTAATCAATACAATTTATTAAAATAATATTCTTATTGCTTAATAATTGTCATTAGCTCTATTTGTGTGATCTTTTGGAAAAAAACTTAGGTAGCCGGTATATAGACCCCATTTTAAAAACTCAAAATTTGAAGACTTTCGGAATTTTGCTTCTTATAAACAGAAAACGCCTTTTAAACTGATTTTTTTCTCTAAACAGGTGTAAGACGTGTCAAGGTACCCTGCTGTCACTTTTTATTTTATTAATTTTGAAAATTGTATGATCTAGATTGAAAACAAAAGTGGTAGCCGGTATTTGGACCATACATCATTTAAAAGTAGGCTTTATAACCAATCGTGTGGAACCAGTAACTTTCTTCTACGATATTTTTTTGTAGAGTTAGTAGGGGATGTTTACTTTTTTTCCCCCATGACTGTGCTTTGTATTGTATAGAGTTTCACCGTGGCATATTCCACTTTTGTTGTTTGGTTGAATGACTTGTCTTACATTGTTTGTTTTACTTCAATAATTTACTATCAGTGCCAGGCTTCGCAATGCAATTTTTGAAATTTTTTGCTGATACTTTTTTCATTATTTTTAGCTAAAAGAATCTTTAAACAAGCAATTAACGAAAGTTTAGTGTACTATGTCAAAAACTGTTGTAAAACTTGTCGTATGATACCTCATTCATCATTGTGCGTTTAAAATTATCGTTGATCATTGTATTGCAAAGTAAAAGGAAATTGGAGATCGTAAATATCGGTGGACCCGTGCCAGAGCTTCGCATTTCAGTCTACTACTTTTTTTTTTTTTTTTCGAAACATCCAATATTTTTAGATGCAGGTTTGAAATTTTAAATAAAAAATAATGATAAAATATCTGCAAACAACATTAGTCATGCCAGAGTACCATCACATTTATTCCATCAAAGTTGCGTTAAAATATAGCAAAAGGCACGCGCAAAAATAAATGAATAAAAAAATGACTAGAAAACATGAATTCTGCTGCTTCAGAATTTAGTGTCGCCCCCGATGAAAAAATATATATATATGTATATAAATATACATAATACAAAACATATTTCAGTTTTAAGACTTAAAACACACGCTTTTATTTTGTATAAAATGACGTCATTCGCATCTACTGAAGAATTACACATTTAAAATCCAGTCTTTAAACAACATCTACAGAAAAGTACGCATAGGACGTCACTATCGCTGAATAATACACAAATCCAGCAAAAACCGATGTCGTCATTCAAGAAACTCGACACAAAAAATCGGCTATCTAATGATTGATATGCCTTAATTTGTTTGTAACATTTATATAGATACTTCAAATTAAATATAGCTTATAATAGCTCCATGTTTTATAAGAAATCATTCATTTATATTTTTTTCAAAATAGCACATATTTTAATTAAAGTTTTTTTCTCAGTTGTTATGGAAAAATGGTCACAAAAAGGTATAATTACTATTTTCCAACTCCTTTTTCTTTTACTATTTTTTCTTTACTACAGAAATGGAGGTTGCCAAAATTAAACAAATGCCGCTAAAAACTACAAAAAAATTAATATTACAAAAATAAATTGAGATTCAATTTTCAAACAAATTGTATTTAACAGTACTCCCCCCCCCCTTTACGACGGTATAAAAATTGACAATGTGCGATGTTTAGAAGTTTAAAAAATTGCAGTAGAGATTATTAATATTTAACAGTACAATGATACATCTGCTTTATTTTACGGCTGGCTTCTGTAACGGAACGTTATTTTTCAGAGACGACATTTTGATTGCTGGCTGAAAGAAATAGCATATCGGGGGCTAATAAATAAATAAATATAAATAAAAATCACATTTTAACTGCATGAAAGGATGATGCCATCCCTTTCGGCAAAACGGGACAAAGAAAAATAAATAATATAAAATACAATTTAATCTAATAGAACAAAGCATAGCTTTTAGGCTAAACGTGAAATACCGTTGATTCGGTCGATCAATGGTACTATTTACTTTCTAAACATTTTAATTATGTAATCAGAAATATAAAATAAACCCGCGCGGAGACGTCACATTTTAATATATATTTTTTTAAATCATTGCTGACTGCTGAGCATCATATAACACTGTATCTTATTTTTGTGGCAACATTGATTTGAGAAAAACTTTTCATTTCTTTTATGAAAATAAGGCTGATTTAATTTTTAATTAACTGCACTTTTTAATTAAAAACATGTTTTAACGAAATAGCAGTATGCTATGTCAAAAATAAGTTCAAAAACCTTTCGAATGATACTTCATTCATTATTCTGCGTTTTGTAGATACGTAGAAAAAGAGATGTTGACAACTGAAAAAATATATATGATTTTATAGTTTAGTAAAATAGTTTAGTAGATACGAAAATTAAATTAATTTTAAAAAATTCCACTCTACGGAATAGTTTAAAAATTCTTTTTAATTATTTAATTCAAACGCCTCTGCCAGTTCTCGCTAATTAGGTAAAAGGAAAATTCTATGAAAAGTAATATAAGGCACCGTATCAGAAAGCACGTACAACTCGTAAGTATCTCAAATGCAGGCTTTTTCCCTAGATTCACGTATTCTTTATTAAGGAAATGTAAAAATTATGCCCAAAAATAATCTTCTGAACTTTACTCAGATCCAGTGCTTCTAAAAAAAGGAATTTTGTTTCTACTCTATGTAGCATAAAAATAAGTCATAGATGGAAGAAGGCTTGTACTTTGCAAGAAATAAAAAAATGTAGAAGCTGGTAGTAATAGAAAATTACATTATGAAGAGTAGATACACTTGTGATTACTTCTGTAAATAAGTTTTCTTTTTCAGCATATTTTTGTCGAAGAAAAAGTTTTTTTCCCTTCAGTGATAAAGTAACCTTTGCAAGTTCTATATTTTCCTTTTGTTAGAATTTATGTAGTATTATCACACATATACATTCCATATATGTATATGTGTATAAAAATACTACGTGTACTTGTATAGTATTTCTAAATGTTATGAATATAAATATAACTAGTATGTATAATGCAAAAATCCTAACAAGTTTAGGAAAATTCTAGCGAGCTTACAAAGGTTGCTTTTTATCACTGGAGTAAAAATGTTTTTATCCTCGACAAAACTTAGTTCAAATAGAAAACTTGTTTAAAAAGTAATGACAAGATAAATTATATATATATATATATATACAGGGTGAATCTAAACTCTTGGGCAAATCTTTAAGGGGTGATAGTACACATCAAGATAAACAATATTAAATGGGAAACTAAGGGTCACAAACATCTTCCGAAGGAGATAGGCGCCATTAAAGTTTAGGGTCCAAAATTTCAAATGATTATAAAAAACCGAAAAATTGGTCAATTCGTTAGCAGTTTTCGCTAAAACTATTCTTTATGTCAGTATTTTCTTGAAAATAAATTTTAAAGATAAAGTTAAAAAAGGCCGATAGAGGGCGCTTTAGACTTTGGAGTAACGAACAACTATTTTTTACCGTTATTTTTTATCTCATTAAATGCTTTCAAAAGCTTAAACTTAAATTTTGAGCTGAAAATCTGAATCGTTGGGAGTGGTTAAGTAGCGTATACTGAACTGTGTTCAGGAGGGAGAGGGGGGTGGGGGGTGGCTGTTTCAAATTTCAACTCCTGAACGCAGTTCAGTTTGTGCTACTTAACCACTCCCAACGATTCAGATTTTCAGCTCAAAATTTAAGTTTAAGTCTAAGCTTTTGAAAGCATTTAATGAGATACAAAAAATAACGGTAAAAAATAGTTGTTCATTACTCCAAAATCTAAAACGCCCTCTATCGGCATTTTTTAAAACTTTACCTTTAAAATTTATTTTCAAGAAAATACTGACATAAAGAATAGTTTTAGAGAAAACCGCAAACGAATCGACCAAATTTTCCGTTTTTTATAATCATTTGAAATTTTGGACCCTAAACTTTAATGGCGCCCATCTCCTTCGGAAGACGTTTGGGACCCTTAGTTTCCGATTTAATATTGTTATTAGATAACGTTTCGTCATTAGAGAATTTTAAAGAATTATTTATTTCTTTTTAGTGCTTTTTTTGAAGTAGGTTAATATTTTATTTTTGAAAAGTTTATTTTATTTTAAATATAAAATGCTCCTATACAATTTAACAAAATTACAAATGATTATTTAATTATAAGAAAATTATAAATGCTTTAATCATAAATAGTTGAAGTTATTTAAGTAGTTCTAATGTGACAATTATTAATGTTTGTCAAGTTCATAGACTTTTACCTCCAGTGACATTGGTGCAAGACGGAGAGCCGTTTTTTATTTGAAGCCGAGACCAAGACTGGGTTTAAATTACTGTAACAGTTGAAGTGATGTCTTTTGGCACAAATAGTATTAGATGTAAATTTCCAGCTGGGCGAAAAATGTCCGGACCAGGATTCGAACCAGGGATCTCCTGGCTGAAGCCGCCAGTGATCTACCTGGAGTTCCTGGATTTCTGGAGTTCCATTACCTGAGATTTATTCTGTTGAGCTGCACCAGGTTTCAGACCAGATGCTATAATCATTAAGGTTAGCTGGGGGAGAAAATTCCACCAGATTCGTCCGGGATAGCTCAGATGGTAGACCACTGGCGGCTTCAGCCAGGAGATCCCTTGTTCGAATCCTGGTCCGGACATTTTTCGCCCAGCTGGAAATTTACATCTAATATGATTTATTTACCAATTAGAATAATTGTGTTAAAATTAATCTAGTAGGACAAATAGTATTGTTGAAAAACTGGAAAGAACTGCTGTTGAATATCTGAATAAAAAGTTTCATTGTATTCCTTACTCCGTAATGGTTATTCGAGTCTTAATCGAATGAGGTTTTGATATGGATGACTGATATTTACTTTGGAGACTGTCATCATATGGTAGATTGGTGAGTCTTTTTATTTCATTAATGCTTAAATTTCCATATTCAATGTTTGCTGCAAAAAATCAACTATCCACATTTTCCCCTGTATGGGACTATTTTTCTTTGGGTAATAACAACAAAACCTGTCTGCCACGCTACTGGTCGAGAGTTCGAATTCCGGGTCGGCAAGGTTCACTCAACCTTTCATACCTTCGGGGTCGATAAAATGAGTACCAAGCTTGCTTGATAACTAAACACTGAGGGTCCCGCTTTAGGCTGACAACCTGACCGGGACAGATGCTATATAGCACCTCGGGGTCCAGGATCAGAGTTGGGTACTGTAGTCACTGATCTTAAGGGGTCTCAGGGCTCTTAAAGCTTTAAAATTTTTGAAATTTAAGTTTTTTTAGATGTTAAGCTCCTATCTATTCTGAACATTTTGATATAATTGTTTCCTTTAAAATACCATTAGAACAGAAGTTATGGCTTTTAGAATTATACTCACTCAATAGCTGAAACGGCGTTTCCGAAACTTTGAAGACATTTTCTTCCAAATGACGTTTTCAGGCATAACGCGCAGGATGTCTCAAAAATTTCTGAATATTTCTTCATGAAAATTTCAAAACATATGTTTCATGTTAGTCTGTAAAAACTGAACCTAAAATTTCCTTTTAGTATTAATTTTTTTTTTTATGTGATTATATTGTTGAAATTTTCGAAATTTTGTATTAGCTAATTACAACTTTATATTAAAAATATAAAAATGCTTTACATTCAGTTTTTTTAGGTTCAGGGTAATTAGTATAATTTGATGTATAATTAGACACAAAGAAATTTATTCTAGTTGCAAAATTTATTTCGTAATCTTGCGCGTAATCTGTTATGCCGAATTTCTGCTCGTGAAATGTCTGACAGTTTGGAAACCCCTGTAAATGCTAATTCTGCATCTTGCAATTTTTTAAATATTTGAAATGAAAGAACATACTTACATCTTTCATTCCCAATTAAAATTGCGTCTTAAAATCAAATATATTCTAAGATATTAAATGTTGAAAATGGTCTCTTTTTTTAAATTTTTTTTTCAATTTAAAGAGTCCTGAGACCTTTAAATGGTTCGTAAAGCCACAGGTTTAGTTAAAAAAAATAACAGCCGAAAGATTCCAAAATTTTCTAGCGAATCACTGGTTGGTGACTTGTTTTTAGCTAATATTTGTGTTTTTTCAGTGAAGAAGCATTAACGAATCATAATATATACAGTATTTCGCAAAATAATAATGCTTGTAAACAAACCTTGCCTAATAGTCACACAAATTGTTATTATTATATATTTTTCTTTTGAGCTTAAAGAGTTCAGTTTCAAAAATTTTCAGTGCGTTGTATTGCACTCGAAGAAAAATGCATTAATTTGAAGAACATACAAAGCAAACTTTGATTTTTTTTTTTTCAAACATGACTGAATCAAAATCAGATAATAATTTGGTTATTTCGATTAACGAAGATTTTTTTCATTATTGTCACCAGATCCAATTATATCGCAAAGATTATTTTACATAAAAAAGAAGCACTAGTGATGATCTCTACTTTTTGCGCTACGAACGCAGTTTGGGTCATTGTGCGCCGGTGTAACATACATAACATTCAGCTCATTAAGTCAAATACAGAGATCTAAAATGTGATTAAAAATTTCGTACAGTAAGCTATATTTATAAGCAATAAACTAAACCTATAACCAATGATAAGTTCAGTAAATAAAATAATTTTTAACATTATTTTTTAAGTTTAGGTTGCTTCATAAAAAATGGTTATATTAAAAAATTTTTTTTTATTGTGTGTGACTATCCATCGCATACTTTTTCAGAACTACTAGAATTATTCAAGAAAAATAAAGAAAAATCCGTCTTTTGAGTCATATCAGCTTAATGTGCATTCAGTAAATTTTTTTAATTTAAAATTCAAAACGGTTGCGTTTAAAATTTTGACATCCACATAGTCGCCTACAAAAATCACACGAGTAAAAATTTCATCTAGGGGAGAAAAAAGATATCCGGAAATTAAAAGTGCATTTTTCAAAACTTTTTGAAATTGATAAGAAATTGATTACCCTCCGTTTGACGCAAATCACAACACGCATGATGGATGACGGAATAAACGTGAATGTAGAGTGTTATGTATTTTTAGAGACAAAATATTAAGAGCGATAAATAGACTTTATTCCCATACCTCTACAATAATAATAATAATACTATATTAAGGAAACCTTCTACATTAGAAGACAAAAAAAAGCACTTTTTATGATTTTTTTTGTAAGAAAACTGCATGATGGATCTTTTTGAAATTTTAAAAGTTTATTGTACATATTTTAAGGTATACACAAGAATTTTTTTATTCGATTTTGTTGCTTCTACTTTAAGTTATAAAAAAATATGTTCAACTGCTTTGGAAAATTTCATCTGGACGGATGGCGCCTTGTAGAATTATCTGAAACCCAAAAATAAATTTTTTCGTAAGCTTCGTGAGTACAGCTTCTAGTTAAATTAAAGGAACCCACAAATTTATTAAAAAAAAGTTATATAATGGCTGATTAAAAAATATATATATTTTTTTGTTAAAAAATTCATTCTTATTCGTTAATAACTTAAAAAAAAATAATTTTAGTAAAACCTTTAAATCATATCGAAGGCGATTAAATAAGCTTTAATTGAAAAAAAATCAAGATGATTTATTAAGTAGTTTTTTTAATTTTGCCCACCGTGTCAAAAAATGTGGATGAACATATTTGTTTATAACTTAGAGTAGAAGCAGAAAAATTTAATAAAACAATTCTTGTGTATACCTTAAGATATGTACAATAAACTGTTAAAATTTCAAAAAGATCGATCATGCAGTTTTCTTTCAAAAAATTCATAAAAAAGTGCTTTTGTTTTGGTCTCCTAATGTAGAAGGTCCCCTTACGCTTATTGATTATATTTTGTTGGCATTCTAAATGCACTATTTTAACATCATTAGTATTGTAAATGCGCTTTTATAACATTATTAGTATTGTAAATGTAGTGCATGCGAATATGTACTAAATTGGCTTTAAAAAAGAAAAATGTATGTACTTACAAACTTACTACACTTCATTAAAGTAAAAATCATGTTCTATTGTTAACATACCTTTTTCTATGCGCATACAAAACTGACAAAAAGGAATGAGGTATCATTCGAGAGGTTTTTTGAACCAGTCTTTGACAAAGTACACTTGCAGTTCATTAAAATAAGTTGTTTAATAAAATACTGGAGGTAATTAACAATTAAATAAGCATTGTTTACGTAAATAAAACAAAAGTTTTCTCTCAAATGAATGCTGCCACAAAAGTAAAATATCATATCATGCTCAACAATAGTTAAAAAATATTGAGTGCAAAATATATAAAGAGTGACGTCTAATCATGGGTTTATTTTATATTTATTTTTTAAAAGCAGAATTTAAATTTAAACATTTAGAAGAAAAATATACTATCGATCGATTCAAGCAGTGGTATTTCATGTGTGTATTCAGTGGTATAATTACAGTTTTCAGGCATGTATCACTTATTATTAAACCATAAATGTGCTTTATGTGAAATTATTGCATTGAAAAACATACAAAGAAAGTCCCATTATCATCTAAATAAGTCTTTGAAATCTTTAAAGCCTTGCAGAAACAATTCTGCATATTTCAGAAACTTAAGCATATGTCTAAAAGTTTTTTTACAAAAATAATACAATAAGTAAGTAAGCCCAACAATTCTTCCTAGGAGTGTTAAAACTATGTTACACTTAACGAAATAAGTTTCTTTCATATGCATACATAAAGCTTCAAGAAATTAATGTAAAAAATCGTCCACTTCTTAATTAATTTCAACAAAGCTTTCTATCTAAATAAGTTTTGAAAAAAAACAAAAACATTTTTTCTTTAATCATATCTAGAGTTGTGGGCGTAATTAGATTTTTTAATATCAAAAGTTATTTTAAGTATGATAAAAAATTAATTCATATTGTTAAAAATTAAGGAGAAAAAGATTGAGAATTTCCTTCGATAAAACTATCGTGGCTTAAAGGCAATTTAATTATGTTGTTTTTCTGCTCTTATCACTTTTCAGCGTCAAGTATGAAAACGATATTTTAATATTCTAAAATGAAAAAAAAATGCTTTTTGAAGTATTTGATAATTTTTTCTCAAAATAGATATTAAATTTAGGGTATTTTTTTTTATAAAAATATTCCCTTTAAATTATATTGCGAAGTTTAGATCCAGCAGAGAGTTACATGATATAACGGATGTGACAATCCCAAATCTTTCTCCTGTGTCATACATGTTTATACTCTAAAATTCGCTATCACAGTGCCAAAATTAAATGACAATCTATACCCATCATGAGGATTCAAAAGGTATGGGTTTGTTGAATTGTGTGCATTTAAAAAGATGATATAGGGGAGAGTAGCCGGATTTGGACCACTTCACTTATTTTCAGGTGTAACTCACTTAATTTTTGGAATATCAGCAAAACATCATTACACGGGGTCAATCTATTCATCTAAAAACTAAATAAATCTTTAGGTCAATTTCTTTTTGAAAATCTTAAATTTTATTTTAATTTGAAAAATTTGTCAAAAGTCGTCGAAATTCAGCAAATGGTCGCCTAAGTTGGACCCCCCCCTTCCCCCAATCTCCTAAATTGGACCAAATAAAATCAAGTTGTTTTAATGACTAGGGAATATAACTAATTTTATTAAAAGCAAAGTTTGCGAAAATGAAACAATCAAACAAAATAACAGCAATGAAATATAATGAAATCAAATATCTGAAAAAAAGAGTAATTCTTTTAAATCAAAATGTATTCAAAATATAAATCAAAGTTATCAGTAATTAAGAATGAAAATTATGGAACTAATTGTCAGTTACTTGAATATCATGTAAAGAGTGATGCAAAGCTTACACATGAATTTCGTTTATTGATCTTTTTTTCAGCGCCCACAACATGGAACCGTATTTGGGCAATCTGAACACTGAATCATTTCTGCTATTTTATTTTTCTTACAAATTAGACGAAACCAATCATAAACCAAACATCGCTGTCTAGATTTTTCTTTTTAAATTCTGAATTATTAGACTTTTTATTTTGAACAGAAGTTTTCTTTACATTGTGTCTGTAGTTCTTCCCTTCCATGATTTTCTTGCTAATTGCATTGGGAATTGCGTAATTGTATTACGCCTATTTTTTAAAACTTGATGTTTCAATTGCTTTTGTGCTGTGATAGCTATTTTTTTGTCGTTTTTTTTTCAAGGTTTACTTTTTATGGCGACGATGTTAACACAACTGTTTTTTGACTCTCTCTTTACTTTTATTTAACTGAGTTTAGCAAGGGAGATAACATTTCTAATGATTTTTCATTTTTGGGGAGAATTTGTAACTGCAGCCTTCTTGCAGGTCAATTTCTTCACAACATAGTCTCTCCTCTTGTTTCCTATATCTTTACCAGCTTTTGCTGTCACGGGTGTTTCTCTTCCCGACAGTTTGTGTCTTTTTCCACATTTTCAAAATTATATTAAAAAAGTGTTTAAAAAATATACTATATTGAAAAATACGCTACGATAAATCAGACGCAAACATTATATATTCAACAATCTTGAATTCAGCCCCCTCCTCCCCCCGGAGCCTTGAAATAACCACTCCCCTGGAAGATTTGAGATTTTATGCGTTTTAATGGTAAAAAGTGTAATTCCACCATCCAGAACTGTAAAAAGTCTGCCCCCCCCCCCCCGCCCTCATGAATCGCAAATATCCTCCAGGAGGAAAATGTTTGAATTCAACTCTGTAAACCATACGCAGTAGGAATAAAGAATTCTAAGAAAATAAATACAAATACATACAAGATAAAAGAAATTTCAAAGAAATTTTTTTTTAATAAACATGTAAAAATATTTTTATGTTTATATAGGCCTAAACTGTATTAAAAAAATTAATCCAGATATTAAAAAGAAAAAAAACTTGCATGGAGATAAATCCATTATAAAATATCAAAAAAAAGAGTGTACAAAGCGTACCGTCCTCGAAATTTATTACTTGCTTTTCAAATTTATGATCGCATATCTGGCCCAACTTCAGCAACTTAAATTGGCCCAATTACGGCAACTGCGCCATTTTTTAAAACAGGTAATTTCAAGACTAAAAGCAAAAATGAAATCAAACAAATCCACGCGAAAAACATGCGCAATAAACAGATGAATTTATGTATGTATATGAAAATATAACAACTTACCTTAGTTTGAAAGTATTCACTTACGTTTAGTAGGAAATAATTAGATCAAAACAACTAACTTTAGTTTTTTTAAAAATTGCCTGAAAACAGCACGTGGTAGGCGGTTGCTTCTTCTAATCATAACTGACGTCATTCTGATGAGTAGAATTTCAGCAGTGGATGGCGTCTCTTCCTGTAATTAACGGCAGAATGACAACGCAACGGTTCAATTAAAGCGGCGGTCCAAATATGGCTATTCTCCCCTAAGTATCGCATTTTTCAAACAAATCACTGAAATTTGGCATCCATCCTCTTAGACGTCTGCAATCAAAATTCCCACTCCAAAGAGTATAAAAACGACACCTGTATAGCAATACTGTTCATTTTCGAATGCCGCGCCTATCACTCTGAGAGGATTCTACTATCCAAAGCGGTGTTACACTGAGATGGGTATTTTCCGAAGTTCTGCTTCAGTGTTCATTTGTACGTTGTCACTAAAATTGGCCCTCAGCCAAACGAAGCTAAACAAACATCTCTTACCCCAATTTTGATAAAATCAAATCAGACCTGACGTATGCGCAAAAGGGCGGAAGGTTTTGCTTTCCGAAAACAAACAGTATACACCGAAGCCTAATAAGGAATTAGATATGTGAAATTGTAACAGAAAATGAAGTTTGATAAAATTCCGTGCATTATTTCTTGAGATATGACTACCGCTAAAACCTTGCAAATCCTGAAAAATGAAGTATAGCAGCACTACCTGTTGGACAATTTACACCCAAACCTAATCAGCAACTACTTATGTCAACATCTAACTAAATCTGAAATTTGATGAAAATCCGTTCATTAGTTCTTGAGATAGAGCTATTGCGGAAATCGTGAAAAAATTATTCATAGCAGCGTCATCTGTTGAGCTATTTATACCAAAAACTAATAAGCACTAATTTATATCAAGGTCTAACTGAATCTTATTCCGAGCATTAGTTCTTGAGATAGGTCTCCCAGAAAATGTTTGTCACATCAACGCGTAACTTGCGCCCATACATTATTATACAATAAATGATTGATTACAGTATCCTCTATCAACCCTTAAAGTTTCTACCATCAGTTTAGAATCCTTTTGCATTTAGTGTTAAATGAATTGCCTTTAGCTAGAAACCTAGAATCCTTCAGAGTAAAACACCTCTAAATTGTTGGATTTGTCTTCCACTTTTTCATTAGCTGATGATAATTTGCTCATTTGAAAAATATGAGGCATCAGGAAATGAATCAACAAGAATTAAGCGATGGTTGATATATATCTCTTGTAGCACAATGAAACTGCTTTTAAAAGGCTACTTCTATTCGGCAAGAACGCAGTATATTCCTAGGTTTATTTTCAGTTTTAAAACCAAAGCGCTATAAGTAAGCGTACAAAGTTAATGCTGGAATCTGCCGTAAATTGACACAGCTGCGCCATCTTGTCGATGGAGTGAATAACACAAATACGCGGGTTTTTTGTATGACGTCATATATGACAGAATATCTACCATCTGCGCATCTCGTGCGCAGGTCTATTTGAAGATATTTACAATTTAAGAGTTATAGGCGGAAAAGCAGACAAAACTATTTTAGAGAATACCCTGTTAAAATTTTAATCATGAATTTCAAATATTTACTTACTCATGGAAGATGAACCTTGTTTACCAGATTTATTGCAAAATATTTTTGTTACAGTTTGCTTTGATGAAAATATGTGTATTTAAAAAAAAATCGCAATGTCATTTTAATTTCGGAAGAAAAAGCACTAATGCTACGTAAACAGTATTGCCTTTTGCCCCGAAACTAAACTGGCATTGCAACTATTTTAAAATAAATATATTTTTATCAAAACAAGCTGTAACAAAAATATTTTGCAATAAATCTGGTAAACAAGGTTAATCTTCCATGAGTGAGTAAATATTTGAAATTCACGATTAAAATTTTAACAGTTATTCTCTAAAATGGCTTTGTCTGCTTTTCCGCCTATAACTCTTAAATTGTAAATATCTTCAAATAGACCTGAATTTTATGCAAGCTATTCAGGCTAAAAGGAAACCACTTTTGTTAATAAAAGTTATAGGCGTAACTTTTAATTCCGTAGTTTTTTCCAGGTTTTTTTCCACATTGGAAGAAACTTGCCCACCTTGGGTTTATGTTATTATTTATTAGAAAATAAAATGTATTTTAAATATAATGAGCGAAAAGCCTGTGTTTAAATTGATGTAATATACCAGTATGTATGTATTTTAAATAAAGTTATGTTTTTCAAATGACGAGTATATTTTTAAAATGATGATTTTATATTTTGAATGAAATGAATGCAACATAAACGCTGGTGATGGGGAAAATATTTGACGGTTTATGAACTGCGGCCGGCTAACATAAAAGTACTTTTTTACACTGTTTATTTAATCTAACCCTGTTCATATATATGAAAAGATAAAAAAATTTAATTGATTTTTCCCTCCCAGATATGCTAGAAAAATAAAAATTATGTACATGGATGTGTTTCTAGTAACAATACAACATTTTAGTACTTTTATAACTTGATTATAAATTAGCAAATTAATTTTACGTTATCTAAACGTAGCTGATAAATCCTTAAACATTCTTTATGGTTGTTACAACTGTATATACAAGTACAACAATTGAGTAAGTTATGTAACAAACTACGATTTCTAAAATATACCAGCTGGTTGGGAAATTGAAAAAGAGAAATATTTAAAACCTTTAACCATCTTAAACGTGATTTTCAGCCATATAATTTTTTATAAAAAAGTTAAAATATTATTTAATATATATTATTAAATGTCAGTAATTTTAATACGTTGAATTGGCCCATCTCCGTCCGCAGCCCTTTTTTCTACTACTTATTCCGACTCTTTTGCGGAAGCCAGATTGAAAAAAAAAATTCAAAAATTGAAACTGGACAAAATTAAAAGGGAAATTACACAAATTAAAAACACCGAAAAGCGGGAAGGGAGGGCTTGGGGCCCTGAAGCTACCGACCAACAACTGCTACGTCGAGCTTATTATTAGTCTATAGTTTTCAGTTATTGGCAATTGTTGTGTGTTTCATAAGCCTTTTTCAAATTTGGAGAATGTTCCGCAATTGGGTTATTTCGATAAAAATTACTTTCATGTTCTAACCATTATTTAACTTTTATACAGTTACAATTGTATACTGTTTTCTCATTTGACGCCAATCATGGCTATCGGCCCGATTACGGAAAGTTATCCATTTTACCCACCCCTGCGAAGAACGGGTGTAAGATAATAAATGTTTAATTGAGCATACCACGTACTATTTCTAAATATTTTATATTTTATTCCAATTTTTGAAGTTTCTTCTATACTTTGTATGCTTTCTGCAATGTTATTCACCTGTGCGAAGTGCAGGTATCCCATGAAAACTATTTTTCCCGGATATGACACAATGACCGACATATTTCTAGATTTAAAAAAAAAGTAATTTGTCAATTTTAGGAATTTTTTTAAAGCTGTTGTCTAAAATTCTCAAAATCTTTAAAACTATAAATAATCAATTATTGCTGGTTTAATAGTACAAGAATTACTGCTTGCATTTTAAATTAAAGTGGATCCTAATGTAAAATTAAATGAGTTTTAAATGGAATGAATGAAATGCTTCTATTTTAAAAATTATAAATACAATTCGATCAAGAGAATATTTGGCAATTTATCACCTGCGCCCGGTAAATAAAAAATATGCCTTAAAATTAATTAAATAATTTATACTTAAACTCTAAGCGTAATAAAACGTTTAATTCTCATTGGAAATACACATGTTTTTGCAATTTTTATAACTTTATATTATCAGGAATTGAATTAAAAACGCTGCTGTAAAATTCTATCTCAACATACATTAACTAATTTTTATATGTCCTTGTTCATTGCATTACAAAAACATAATTCAAATAAAACGTATTAAAATCACTGACATTTAATAATATATATTAAATAATATTTTAACTTTTTTATAAATTATAATAAATCACAAAACTAACCTGTTTTTCTGTTAGAGATAAAAGTTAGTCTTAGAGTTCTCTCTCAGATAGAGAGTTATTTTTGCAGTTTTGAAAACTGCAATAATTAGAACGCCAACGTGGCATTTTCCCAAATAATATAAGTTCTTAAAAGAACTGATTTTGTTTAAATAACTAACTTCAATTAATAATTTAAATAATGGCGAATAAATAAATCGAATTATATCTATACTTCCAACAATTAAGTACTGCAGACGACAAACGAATAAAATCACGGCTGCGCGTGCGCATAGTTATTTCATAGATATCGAAATTATAGATCATCCACAAAGGAGAAAGAAGTTAATAATCCTTTTGTAGTTCACTCCGTCCGCTGGGAGGCGTATGACCTTGATTGACGTGACCTCGCCTTTAATCTTGCGGTTACCTCTCCCATTTAAGATAGGACGCTTACTTATATCGCTTTGTTTTAAAACAGGATTTTCTCCCAGTCTTTCTTTTATCTTTATATCACTAACCACAAAAAGTACATCAAGATTTGCTCCTTTGAAATATTCTAATTGTACTTTCAACGAAAACCTTCTGGCCTCTCAGTCACAGTGGTAAAATTTCAGAGTTCAGGTATGTATCATTATACCCTAAATACCGGGTGTCTTAAAAAGGACTGACTTATTTTAAAATTCAATAACTTGCAAACGGTGACAGATATTAAAAAAATTCTTGCAAGAGGGTTATGCATGAGGTCAAAAGTTTTTTTACAGTGATTTTGAATTTTAGTTCGAATTACAAATAATAGATGGCGCTGCGATCAATAGACGCTAAATTCAAGCTCAATTTTTCGTTCTTCGGGACCCACTAAATATATTAATCTCCTTTTTCAGCATGGAAGAAGAGATCGGCCAAAAAATCGAGCCTGTATTTAGCGTCTATTGCTTACAGCGCAACCTGTTGTTTGTAATTCTGACTAAAATAGAAAATCACTGTGTAAAAAAACTTTTGACCTTATGCATAACCCTCCTGCAAGAATTTTTTAAATATCTGTCACCGTTTGCAAATTATTGAATTTTAAAATAAGTCTGTCCTTTTTAGGACACTCGTTAAGTTTTTATGCGAAATTATTGTGTGAAAATAATTACAAAGAAAGTCTCACTAGTAACTAAATAAGTCTTATAAATCTTTTAAGCTCTGCAGAAACAATTCTTTATATTTCAGGAACTTAAGCATATGTCTAAAAGTTTTTTTTTTACAAAAATAACACAATAAGTAATTAAGCCCAACAATTCTTCCTAGGAGCATTAAAACTATGTTATACTTAATGAAATAAGTTTCTTTTATGTGCATACATAACTCTTTAAGAAATTAACTTAAAAAAATTCATTCGTCCACATCTTAATTAACTTCAATAAAGCTTTCTATCTAAATAAGTTTTGAAAAAAACATTTTTTCTTTAATCATATTAAGAGTTGTGGGCGTAATTAGATTTTTTCTATATCAAAAGTTATTTTCAGTATGATAAAAAATAATTCATAACGTTAAAAATTAAGGGGAAAAAGATTGAGAATTTCCTTCGATAAGAATATCGTGGCTGAAAGGCAAGTTTAATCATGTTGTTTTTCTGCTCTTATCACTTTTCAGCGTGAAGTATGGAAGCGATATTTTAATATTCTAAAAATCCCTGCCGGCCCGGCCTACAGGCGGAAGTAGATTTCGAAGTTAAGTATGCTAATTTCACAAACAAAAACCAAATCATGATTAGAGATAAACCCACTTTAACAATTTTATCTGTCCGCTTTTGACGAGTTTTTATTTCATTTTTATATAATAACTGATTTTATCAGAATCATGTTAGGATGGTATTAAAAAAAAATACTTTTCCATGCTCAACAACTCGAAATTTTCTGGCATAACTCCAGATTCATTTTTAATAGGAAAAATATGAAACTTGTTGACGTGATTTTTGAAGAGATTTATAAGCGACCTGTGTTTTTAATTTTCGTTCAATTAATTGAAACTTGATTTATAAACAATTATTTTCTCAGTAAGACAATATTTTTCGTTTCTAACACAATCGCTTCGGGAAATTCCGTTCAAAATGCTCACTTTGACATCATTTTTTGAAATATATTCTGCCTCTGTCAAAAAAATCGATCATTACGGTACGTTATATAGTTTCTGAATAAGCGAATCTACCAATTGGATGCGTTTGAGAGCAAAAATGAATTTAAAAATGAGTCAGAAAATAAGCAGTTTGGATTTGAATACTCCCTTAATACGATGATTTTTCCAACACAATCCGCTTCGGGAAATTCAGTTCAAAAGGCCCACTTTCACAGCATGTTTTAAAATATATTCTGCCTCTATCAAAAAAATTGACCATTACGGTACATTATATAGTTTCTGAGTAAGAAAAGTTACCAATTGGAAGCCTTTGAGAGCAAAAATGAATTGTAAAATGAGTCAGAAAATAAGCAGTTTGGATTTGAATACACTCTTACTAAGATGAATTTTTTCTTCAACCGCTATGTATTTTTAATTTGTTTTTGCTGTAAGAATTGGTCCTATCCAAAACTTGTCTATATAGATGTTGTAGACAATATTAAGAAGATATATGATAAATTCATAGGGATTTTATATCTTTTCAATTGAGGGAGTTATGGATTTTTTTCTTCTTCAAACGCCCTTTTTGTTTTCGTTTTTAATTTTTCTTGCGGTACGAATTGGTCCTATCAAAAACTTGTGAGTATAAAAGTTGTAGATAATGTTAAGGAGATTCATGATAAAATTAATTGGATTTCATATCTTGAGAATTGACGAAGTTATGAATTTTTTTCTCCCAAAAACCCTATTTTTTGCATCCCTTGAGCCCATTTTTAACTTTATCAAAAATCTGTGATACCTAAATTTTTGGCCCTATTTTTAGAAGTAATAAAAACTTTAAACTGATTTGATATGTACAAAAATTAAGAAGTTATGGGGAGTTTTCGGTTTTCACAAAACCCCTCCCTATTTTCATCCCCTTGGTCCGATTTTGCCTATTAACGAACTTGACCGAGATTTTATGTCCCTTGATTTTATGTATCAGTTTGGAAGAGTGCAGAATTGCGGAAGTTATCGTGTCCAGAAGAAAGTGATATATATACATAGATACATAGATAGATAGATAGATATTTATATATATAAAGTTTTTTACTGAGGGTGGTTTTGGGCTCTAGGGGTCATGATCGGTGTAGATCTGCAAAAAGTTTTTAGAAATTCCAACATAGGAACGACGCCAATAGGTAGTATTTCATACGAAATCTACCTAAAAGGGAAAAAGTATATTTTTTTAAGTATTTGATAATTTTTTCACAAAACAGATATTAAATTTAGGAACTTTTTATAAAAATATTCCCTTTAAATTACATTGTGAAATTTATATCCAGTAGCGAGTTACATGCTATAACTAGCCGGATGTGTCAACCAGAAAACTTTCTCCTATCTCATACATGTTTATACTCCAAAATTCGCTATCACAGCGCAAAATAAAATGGCAATCTATGCCCATAATGAGGATTCTAAAGTTATAGATTCGTTAAATTGCATGCATTTAAAAAGGAGATAGGAACATTGCATTTTTTAAACAAATCATTCAATTTTGGGATCCACTTTCTTAGATGTCTGAAACCAAAATTCCCAATCCAAAGAGCATAAAAGCGACTACTGTATAGCAGTATACATCCAAGCCTAATAAGGCTCTATACATATGAAATTGTAACATAACATGATGAAATTCCATGCATTTGTTTTTGAGATATGAATATCACTAAAATCGTGTAAATTTTGAGAAACGAAGCATAGTTGTGCCACCTGTTGGAAGATTTACACCAAAACCCAATCAGCAACAACTTATATCAACTTCTAACCGAATCTGAAGTTTGATGAAAACTAATTCATGTCCTGGAGATAGAGCTATTGCAGAAATCGAGAAAAATGCAGCATAACAACACCACCTGTTGCGCTATTTACACTAAAACCGAATTAGAAACAACTTATGTCAGTGTCTAACTGAATATGAAGTTTGATGAAAATCCGTTCATTAGTTTTTGAAATAGAGTTATTACGGAAATCGTAAAAAGGGCGGCAAAGCAGTGCCACCTATTGGACGATTTACACCAAAAACTAATAAGCATTAATTGATATCAAGCTCTGGCTGAATCTAAAGTTTTATTAAATTCCGTGCATTAGTTCTTGAGATAGATCGTCCAGAAAATTTTTTTCACTTACAGATTAGACAGACTCACAGACAGACTGACAGATATACTCACAGACAGACATTTTCTAAAAACAGTCAAATCGTGTTCAGGATCTTCTAAAACGTATAAATCCCTCGAAAACCGGAAGTCGAAAGTTTTCAGCAATCCAATACTTGCTTCTTGTAAAGGTAGAAGAAAGTAAAAATGAAATGCGGAGACATATCTGATTTGGAAAATGTTCCTGAATTACAAATAACCAGGGGGCCCTTCCCGAGTTATTGAATATACTACCTGGTATACAAAGCATAGCTGAAAATAATTTTTATTTAAAGTCTCTAATAGATAACTTTAATATTTAAGATGTATATTTTTAGACTAGCTATCAAATCAGAAAGGAATTTCATATGAAAAAGATCAATTATACATTCAAATAATAAAGTTTTTAAATTACTAAAACTATATTACTTCGGAATTAACCTCACGGTTAACTGATTACGCATGTGTTAAAGTTGTGTTTTATTGATTTATTTTAATACAGTTTACTTTTGTAATATTATATTAGTCGAAAACAAATGCTTAACTCTGTACATTGTTTCAAGTATAAACGTGATAATCTTTTGCAATCGCGTTAATTTAATCGGATGAATTAAATTAAATCATCCTTAAAAATTATTTTAAAAATCATAAAAAATTTGTAAATTGAGATACAGTTTTCGAACAAATTGCATCTGGAAAAATATATATTTCTTTTTCGACGGTGTAAAAATTGAAAGTAAGCGATGTTTAAAAGATAATAATTTTGCACTAAAAACAAAATTGTTTGCTCAGGTCATTACGTATTTTTATATGACGCCAGCGTTACTGACGTTTTTGCTTTATAATATAGATATCGATAAAAACAATAAACGTCTTTAAATTTTTATGAAAACTTCTGTGATCGTTATCATACTTATTATTAGAATCAAAGAATATATAGCAGACATTAAATACTAGAGAACTACAGCTTTGGCCAGATTCTAAAGCAAAGAACCTTTACAGGATCACTCTGGGAGCCAACCAAAAATGGCATAGGCATGAATCCCTGACAGAAAAGTACCCTCTGCGACCGGCAAAACCACAGCAGGGGATTAGCGCCAGAAATACAGTGACAAATAATAAAAGTAAAACTCACAAAGAGCATCCTGGCGCCAGAAAAGGGATTAAAATAAAGAAAAGTCTAAAGTCATTTACACAAAAGACAGGTGACTGAAAAATGACAATAAAAACAAAGAAAGGTTTACAAATATTAAAGTCACTTACAATTTTGACATATGACTATGACAAGATGAAAACAAAAGATGAAACAGTGTATATACGGTACAACAGTGTACAACGGGTCTGAAACTTTAAACTGGAATTGTGACCTTAATGTTCAACAAAAGTATTAAGTGTAGGTACTCATTTTACTCAGAATTATAAGCTCTACAACATTTGTATTGACAATGTTTTAGACAGAGTTAGTAGTTTGTAGATATGTAAAAAAACGTGTTTTTTTACTATAAATCTATACATATTTCCTAATGCTCACCTAGTACGAGGGGGAAACACAGCATATTCATTCATTCTAGACCTAAACTAAATGGATTAAAACAATTTCCAGCTTTCCCCTAATTAATTCCGAATTCGGTCTTTTTTTGCTCCTCTACCACTGGGCTAATAAAGTCAATTACATTTTTAACTATATGACTATGAGATGTTAATATATTAATGGTAAACTCAAGTTGTCCGTTGTTAGTTCATAAGTACAGTGTAAAAAGAACCTTTACAGATTGATTTAAAAAATAGTAGAATAATAAATCCATCAAGATTTTGTTTGCCATGCATTATCCGATAATCAATAGAGATCTTTTCTACTTACATTCGTTATCTTACATTCGTTAGGGTTACACTATTAGGTACACTATTAGACAAGCACAAATCTCCATATAATCCATGGTCGGAACGCAAGCCGTAAAAAGCTAGAGCGCGAAACATGCTGTGGCACAAAATGAGGAAAAGAAGATATATAACGAGGGAATGAAAAGAAACCAATAATATGTAGAAAAACATTCAACAAAATGAAAGGAAACAACATGTGCGTCCCCCCATCACAGCAACTGCTCAAAATTGCGGCCGCCAACAGTAACGCAAGTTTCACACCGTCTCGTTGATGGACCGCTTGCTTGACCAGGTTGTCTGGTTGACCAGGTTGTTATACTGGTTGACCGCCGTACACTGGCGAAAACACCAGACATCTCTCGTATGGTGTCAGCAGCTACGGATATCAGGGCAACAAGGTCTTCAACGGGATCTATGGGACAAGCTCTTCATGTGACCCCAGAAAAGTCCAGACATGACAAATCGGGTGAGTGGGCCAGCCAGTTGATTGGTTTATCCTTTGGGCTTCCCTTGCATTGCCGCCAGCCGCTCCGTACATGTAATACATCTCGGCCCTTCTTCTGATTTGAATACGCATCGATGATCCACAGAACGAATGAAGACAGCTGCGGTAAACAGCCTTTTTATTACGGTCGCTGGGAGACGCCCTCTATCGCTTTACGGCTCGCGATCCGATCATGGATTGTATAATGATTTGTGCTTGTCTAGTTGTGTTCTATCATCTCCTAACGTATGTGACATAAGTTTAGGGACACCCTGTAGATGTCCTCAAATATCGAAACTTTCGAGGCTTAGAAGTATAGATTATCATGCTTGCACTCGAAACAATGTAAATAGTTTAGAATTTGTTTCCGGATTGTATTACATTACAAAATTAAACTTCACTAAAATAAATAAATAAATGAAACACAAGTTTAATACATGTGTAATCAACATACGTGCTTAAACACTGAAATAATAAGAATAAAAAAGCTTGCTATAAATAGTAAAATATTTGGCGATGTTTTGGGCCGCGAGGTTGATACGAAAGTAATACAGTCTTAGTAAATTTAAAAACTTTATTATTTGAATTTATAATTGATATTTTTCATATAAACTTTTTTCTTTGGTCTAATTGATGGATCGTCTAAAATCATATAGCTTAAATATTAAAAATATCTATAGAATATTTAATTAAAAATTATTTTCAGCTGTGATTTGTATACCAGGTAGTATATTCTCTAACAGAAAAGGGTCCTCTGGTTATTTGTTATTAAGGAACATTTTTCAAATTAGATATGTGTTGGATTTATCTTTATATATCATGTAATTTTATACTGTATCTAAATTTCCCAATATAATATAAAGGGAATATTTTTATAAAAAAATCCCTAAATTTTATATCTGTTTGGAGAAAAAATTATCAAAAAGTTCAATTATTTTTTCATTTTAGAATATTAAAATATCATTTCCATACTTGAAGCTGAAAAGTGATAAGAGCAGAAAAACAACATAATTAAAGTTGCCTTTAAGCCACGATATTTTTACCGAAGGAAATTCTCAATCTTTTTCCTCTTAATTTGTAACATTATGAATTAATTTTTATCATACTTTAAATAACTTTTGATATTGAAAAATATCTAATTACGCCCACAACTCGGGATATGATTAAAGAAAAAATGTTTTTTTCAAAACTTATTTAGATAGAAAGCTTTATTGAAGTTAATTAAGAAGCGGTCGAATTTTCTTTAAGTTAATTTCTTGAAGAGTTATGTATGCATATAAAAGAAACTTATTTCATTAAGTGTAATATACTTTTAATGCTCCTGGGAAGAATTGTTGGGCTTAATTACTTATTGTATTATTTTTGTAAAAAACTTTTAGACACATGCTTAAGTTTCTAAAATATGCAGAATCGTTTCTGCAGGGCTTTAAAGATTTCAAAGACTTATTTTTTTAATAATGGGACTTTCTTTGTAAGTTTGCTAATGCAATAATTTCGCATAAAAACTCATTTAGTGTACTAACTTAAATTGTTCTAACCTTTAACTGAGATACCACATGAGATATCAAACAAATGTTTTCAATATGAAAATGAAATAATATCTAAATTGGTAATAAATAAGGTTTACCAGAATATGCAATCAGACGGGAGAGAAAAATGCTTGGAAAAGTACACGAGTGATTACATAGGGCAACCATTATTTTCTAACAGAAAGACCTATGTAATCTTTTAAATATTTTTGCAATACTAAAATCGTATTTGACATAAAACGAATAGCTTGAACATTACTTTTTTATGAACATTTTGCATTTCTTTATTCGCGCATTAAACCTATTTCGAATATTCAGAGTAGCCGGGTTGACATTATCTAAAAGGAATACTTTTCATAGAAAGAAAAACACACGTGATTATTCATAAATTTCAGTTGCTTCCAAGAGAATAATTCCCCAAGAATCACCGATTCTTAATGAATTTCAACGTGACTGCCACTAATAGATATGTAGATATTCAAATGATATTCGATCTCTTGCCGAGTGTTTAACAACATTTAAAGTGACATTAATTCAACCGTTTTGATACCAATAATAATAATAATAATAATAAACCTGTGGCTTTACGATCCATTAAGGATCAGGGTCTACAGCCCTATTTTCTTGACCATTGGGTTAGAAGTACTATAGAGCATGTGTCCCTGTCACGTAGTCAGACTAACGCGGGACCCTCAGTGTTTATTTCCCAAACTAGCTTGCGAATGGATGAAAGCTTGAGCGAACCTTGCCCAGACGGGAGTCGAACTCTCGGCCTGTAGAGTGGCAGGCAAGCTCGCTGATTTCTACACTACTGGATTTCGTTTTTATATCAACAGAGCTATTAATCGTGTTCCGATTTAACTTCATTAGCCTCAACATAATCACGATGTGTTGTCCTCTTTTCCGCTATTTAAATTTGTAACGAATGTCTCACACAGTGTAAGACATTGCTTTTGAACACCTTTAACATTTAGACAATTCTCTCCACTAATGTATATCAGTGTGTATGAAATATATTAAAATGATTTCAATATTTTATTATAATTAATATATGTTAATATATTTTAGCATACATATATTATATATCGAAATCCTATTTTGAATCTCAGATTTAAACTAATTTCCAATTAAATATTTTCTAACTCTTGATGCCTAATTCTGAAGCTACCCCCTTTAAGTTGCTTTCCCAGTCTGAGAAACATTACTTTTAGATATTAAATTGTAACCAACATTCAGATTCAAAATGCAAACATTAATGCAATTTACAGCAGTTTGCGATTTCAATTGCACCTAGCCCTTGTTCACGTCACAAGCCAGGGCATTAATCAAAAGCCATTTAAGGCTGTTCTCAAATCCAAAAGGGCAACTTTCTGACATAAGTTTTAATTTATTTTTGTTCGTAAATGCAGGAAACTAGCTGGTGTTGTTATTCAGAAACTATGTAATCGAGCTGCTTTTCCATTAAAGCATAAAGCAAACGTAATAGATCTTTCAGAAAATAGTGTCAAAGTGGACGTTTTGAGCCTAAGTTCCCGAAGGAAGCAGAAAAATCGGTCAACGAGGGCAGAAAACATCTTGTCACGTGATGAAATTCGCTTATAACCCAATAGGTAATTTATTGATCTAAAAAAGGAAAAAACAGTTTGATTACAAATCGCTTCCATGGCCAGACTTTCCAATTTTATATCTTAACGTTAAAAAATGAATTTGCAAATGTGTCAAAACGTTTTGCGCTTGTTGAGCAGAGCAGTTAAGAACAGCCGTAAGCGATTAAGTTTAAGTTCCTTCCCAAATTGACACCTTCAGTCTTCACCCCCTGCTGTAAAATATCACAAGCGTTGATCAAAAAGCTTAAACGCGCGCGAAAATGGCAGTTTTTTTAGCAGATTCGAGAGTTTCAGCCTGTCATGAAAAGGTGTAATAATGTAATACTAGATAGTATCCGTTAAGATTTGACGGTAAATAACTTTAATGTTTCATTTGAATAATTCTTGAATTTTAATTAGTTGCTTTTAAATTAAGTATTGAAATCGTGACAAATTGCTATATTGTATACGTGATTCTTATTGATTTAAGGCGATAGACGGCACTGTTAGTTTAACCTATTCAATGAAGCGAAAGAATTTTAAGCTTATAATTTCTAACCAAGTATACTTGCTTTTTATTAGAAGTTTAACTAAAAATATTGGGTAGAACATTTATTTTTCCTTCTTCGGTCTCAATTTTCTAAAATAACAATATTTAGCATTTTCTAATTTTTTTTAACTACACGATCATTAAAAGCTGTCATGAATTTTATTTTTATCAGTCTCGTTTTATAAAAGCCTAAATCTGAAACTTGATGCAGCTAGCGATTTATAATATATACTTTTTTGTTACTTAAATTTTATTTTACCTTGTTATACATTTTTAAAATATTAAACCATGAATATAAAGTTAATTTCTTTTATAGTTCTTATATGAATATTTTTCTTTCTTTCCGTTTTCTTTTTCATTTTATATGGAAAAGAACGACAAACTTTTCTTTCTGACACACGCACTGATATATTCTCGATAATGGTCAGAAAATATAACAAAAATAGTAGATCATTTTAATTTATTTAATTGATAATTACATGCAAAATATTTTAGATTAAATATTTTAAATATTAAAATATTATTTAAAAAATTATTGAGTGTTAAATTTTATTTAATCATAAAGCATTCAAATAATAATAATAATAAAAATACAAATCATATAACTTCTCCTCCTTATAAAATATGTCATTATTGAAATGAATTATCGCCGAAAATATAACAGAAATCATTTTGCCGGTTGTTGGGGTCAAACTCGCGTCCTCTACAAAAGTCCAGAGCTTTAAACTGATGCTTTAGACCACTGCGCTATCCAGATTTCGTTCAACTTCCCTCTAAATTGAAGAGGTTCTAAATTTAATTTCAGGCATGCAAAAATGTGTCAATTTTGCAATGAACTGATGTTATAGAATTACTATAACGTTTTAATATACAGGGTGGTCATAAAAAAACTTCCCCGATATATGAACCTCTTGTGGCATATCCGCTCAACCAATCGAAAAGAAATTTTAGATTTAATTATTTGAAGGTATGCGCTCGAGATCGTGATAATTTAAAATAATAGAGTTCTCACGGTTACGGCTACATTGAAAAAATTTCGAAATTCTCGAATAGCAACACCCATTTTTTTTCATGCGCAAATTCATCAGCGCATTGAAAAAACCATAAGTGCCGTTGGAATGATACAACTACTATGGAAATTGCCGGCGTAAAACACTTGAAAAAAGACCATTGCGGGGAACGAACGAGTGGGTACAATACATATTTTTCAGTAGCTGATTTTTTCTTTTTTTTTTTTTTTTTTTACTTGCGAACTGAGTTAGTGTTGTAAGATTTGTTTTAAAATGTGTTGTTGAGTTATGTTTGTGTACACATTGTGAAAATAAAAATGTAATCATTTGTTTTAGTGTGCTGAATATTACGTTACATAGGAACTGATTAGGATTGAGTGGCACGATATTACACCGGCAATTTTAGTCATACGTGTACCGTTCCAACACCATTTATGGTTTTTCAATGCGCTGATGAATTTGCGTAAGGAAAAAAAAAGGTGTTGCCATTCGAAAATTCCGAAATTGTTTCACTGTAACCGTAACCATGAGAGCTCTACTATTTTAAATCATCTCGATCTCGAGCGCATACCTTCAAATAACTAAATCTGAAATTTCCTTTCGATTGTCTTGAGTGGTTAGGTCGCTAGGGGTACATATATCGAGGAATTTTTTTTATGACCACCCTGTATATGATTACGGTTCTCGGAGCCTCCATAACAAAGATCAAACTCGCAGTCTCTAGATCAGTGGTTCCCAATGTGCAGCGTGCAACCAGGGCAATTTAATTTTTAACGGGGACAAATTCAGATTTGTTATTAACTCATTCCCTGTTAATTTTTTACACTTTCTTTTTTTTTTGGGGGGGGGGGGAGGTCATATTTTAGGCTAAAAGTATAGTGATTTTTAATGCATATTTTAAAAATGAAATGAAAAATAAAATTTGTACTTAATTTGTAAAAACGTTCAGAAAAAAAAAATTAAATTACGATGTAATTCCTGAATAATTGTATGAAGAAGCACAATGGACCAAGATAGGCATATTATTGGAACAATGTAGAAACTTTTCATTTTATAGAAAACCTGTTAAACAAAACACTGTTATCTTTTTTTTCAGCAAACGTACCTTTTCAATATAAAATCTCTGCATTTCAGTTATTCATTAAAAGAGCATTTATGATTTGCTCAAATGACTAATTAAAGGAAGAAATCGAGTTTATACAGAAAATAGCATTTGATCATGGTTTTCCAACAAAATATATAGATAAGATAATTCAGAAGTGCAACGCTTCCCCTCCTTCCGTCCAACGACAGGATAATAATCAACTTGTGGTCTACAAAAAATTTCACTACATTCCCACTGTATTCGAAAAGTTACAAAAGATCATACAGAAATATAATATAAAGTTGGTCGCTATTCCACCTCATTGGTATCATCAGTGATAAGATCGACAGGATCCCAATGGATAAAAAATCTGGTATATATGAAATCTTTATCACTTTATCTAATAATGTTTAAAAAGTCTACATCGGCAGGACAAAACGTAAGTTTTCAGTAAGGATTATGGAGCATCGCAGGGACATTAAGCAACGCAAATAGAATACAGCTCTTTCGAGGTTCTACTTGGCTAATGAAGTCTACTATATTAACTTTGATGAAGCAAAAATTATAGTTCCGTGCAATAGCCCTTTTGAGAGTAATTGGTTGGTTGATTTTTGAAGGTCGATTATCTACACTAGGGATATAGGCCCGAGGGGGGAGAGCCCTTCGTGTGGGTCTTTCTAAGGGAACCTAACCCATATTTACGCATGGAAAACCATGGCTCGAAGATAACCACGAAAACTCCGAACGATTAGGCCGACGAGCGCGATTGGGATCGAACCCAGCACCTCCCGTCTACCAGCATCGAGAGCAGAACCTCTCAGCCACTGGTGGGGCCCCCTTTGAGAGTAAAATTAGAGAATCTGTTGAAATCATTGCACGTGAAGATAAACCTTGTAACGATTATTTATCCTATAATATTCCAAAAATCTGGCATAATATCATAATTCTGTATCTAATTGCAATATTTCAATTTAAGCTTGAATCATGTTGCCAAAAACGTGAATGAAAACTTAGTTGAATGTGGTTCTGGCCCTCATGCGTAGATAGTGACACTCGTGGTTTCTTCAACCGAACTTTTGATTTATTTGGACTCATTCATCAATAAGTATTTATTTTCACTGGATGGCATCACTACACTATCCACTATCTACATTTTTGTTTTCATATCTTTAGCCAATGTTCGACAAATTGTCTCTCACATATTAAGCCATATTCTGTGAGCTTTTGGCCATTTAATCATCATATTTTTCCTGAAGACGGCTGAAGAAACAGCTCAAAATGTAGAAATTATCTTTTAGCTTATTAAAGTTCGTGTCTTGTGTACCATTAAGCAAGGTTGTGTATCTTTATTTAATGTAGATGGTGTTCTGGGTTACCTAGTTGAGGAGCAACTTAACGTCCAATTTAAAGGTGGTTCAACTAGGTGAGGCATAGGGAGCCATGAGAGAAAAAATGCTTAAGTGTGATTAATACGCATTAAAAGGGGGAAAAATGCATTAATGACAAAAGTAGAAGTAAGAGTAAATGAAATACTTAAAAGTTTACAAAATAATTAAACTTTTTGCATCTTTATTATACTTAAAATCTTTTAAAATTTTTCTGGTTACAGTGTTATTTCAGAATTTTTTAACAACTTTTTCGGCTAATACTTATTAAATCAGACTTATATTACTATTCGCTCTGCCATATGTCACATGAAGAAACTATTACACCTGAAGCTTATTAAATCTATATCTAAAACTGGCTGTCTTGAACTCATTTAAGTTAAAAAGTATTTGAAATATCAGAACGAAGTACTATCATCGTTATAAGATTAATAAATTCATAAAAGGCATTACCGAAAGAAATGGATAAATGGTAAATTTCTTAAAATTGTGTTGCAAACCTCATATACAGTGTATAAACATACATTATGACAAACATTATAAAATTCAAAATTGGTTTATACCGGTGATAAATTGAGGATAAGAGGGAAGGGAAAGCCCACTTATAAAGATGTGTATTGTGTTTGGAAAACAAACGACCTACTCAAAATTGATAACGATGAAAATACAGAAATACTTCTTGTGCATTGTGTTATTCTTATCTTATTGTTAGTGTCCAAAAATTCTCCACCTGTTTTTACTGAAATACTAAAATCAATTATGAAATGTAACTTTCAAATGCTTTGAAACTTCGTCAAATAGGGGTAAATTCTTCATGAAATTTTGCTAAGATACAAATGGAGACCATATAATACTTTTGTTTCACACCGAGGGGCCGAGGGGCAAAGGAGAACAAAACTGTTTCAGATATAAAGGCGAAGATGCATGACTTCGCTTCATTTATAGAATTATTTTAAAAACATATTTGTGAAATATTTTTACATGTTTGGGGATCTAACTAACTGTGAAATCACTTGTCATTACCACTAAAGTCATTAGCAATTATAATGTCTAATTATAATAATAATGCCTTTTTAGGCTACCTACATCTAAATAAAAATTCTTTTTTAAAATAATAAAAAAAATGTTTATTACAGAGGTAGGGAGGAGCTTAAGAGATACTTAGGTGGAAAGTGGCCCAATAAAGGTTAGGAACCACTGCTCTAGATGCACTTTGAAATGTGTTTTCGAAATTTGATATTCGTTCGGTGAATCAGCGAGCTTTCCAGTCAAATTATTTTATTACATCCAATTTTTCTAAATTCTTAGATGCATACATAGATAAATCTTTCATAATTAATCGAGACAAACATTAAATTTCGTTAGATCACATTTTAACAAATATTTTTTTGTGTGTATGTATCGGAAACCTGGGTCTCAATAGACTTATTTAGAAAAAAATATAGGGTATGTCACTCTAAACCTAACCCGGATTTCTGTTCATAATTTTTTAAACAATAATGTTGATATTGTAATGGAATTTCCAACAAATTTCTTCTGCTTTGATTTGTATGAAAGTGAAGCCATCGTAAGAAGTGCTGGGGATGACAGCAATAATGAGCTTGCAGTTCATTTATCTCAATAAAAACAATTTAATTACTAAATTAAAACAAAAAGCAATATGTACAAGTGATTTTTTGCATGCAAAATTGAAATCCGCACCACAAAATTGGTTCAAATGATCCACTTCTGTTATTATAAGTGGAAAATTCTTGAAATTTTCGCCCAGTATTATAAGGTTTCGAAATATTTGATATTACCTGCAAAGGTTTTTTTTTCTAAGTGCAAGTATACGAATTAACATATTTACGCATGTGCATACATCTGCTTATCTTTAAGGTAAGATATAGATAATTAAAATCTATATGAGCTAAAACGTTTAAGAACGTTTAAACACACAAATATGTACAACACCATGACACAAAAATTCGCACACGGCCGTTTCGAGGATTCCCGTATCCCCTTCCTCAGTGCGAGGGGGAAAAGAATTAAAAGATTAAAATGTGTTCAATATAGCCCCGAGTACTGGCTAATGAGAACCCGTTTTAATATTTTAATTTTTTTTTCTCGCATTGAAGAAGGGGATCCGGGAATCCTCGAAACGGACGTATGTGAATTTTTATGTCATGGTATTGTACGTATTTGTACGTTTAAACGTTGTTAAAGGTTTTAGCTTATGTATTAAAATTCACACAAAGTGATTGTTTTATGCTTATAATTAAAAGCTGTTTCACGTTTTTTAAACATTAGACAAGTCATCCACAAATTGCATAATATTTATATAAGTCGATAAAGTAGAGAGACCTATAGATAAAATAATAAACAAATAGCCATATAAAGCTATCTATTGATATACAATGACTCATTCATATAAAATAAAAAGATAGATGGCTGGCATACATCAAACATAGATTACGCTAAACATTGACTGACAAATGATCTGATATACATATTATTTAAATATATTTGAATGTAGTTATAGATACAGATATTCGATGTATGTATAGATATGCTAACACGAAAAGGGTGAATAACCTTAAAATATGAATGTAGTAAATAAAACAGAAAATGGTTGCGCACAAATAAATGAGTACGTTAGGTATAGACCGAGAAAGGATCGATGGCTTCAGAAATACGCCTCACTGCATTTCTCGAACAGCTGTCACAGAAACATTCATGAATAAATGGCTATCTGAAAAATTGAGTTAGAATAAAAGGAACAGAGACATATAAATCAAGACGCTTTTATACAAATGTGAAATTCGGATAGTGCAATGTACAATAAAAAGAAGCATAAGTTAAAACAATGGTGCCTTAAAGGCAGTATGTGTTTAAAGTATTTTGAGAGTGAAAGTAACTTATTCAGCTCATTTTAAAAAGTCTAATTGCATTCAGATATATGAATTTTTTAACCCTAAACTGTGTTGTTGATTCTTTATCTAACTTTTTCTTGCCGATTTAAGATTTATCTTGTGTATATTGTTTCGCTTTTATACAGGGTGTCCACTCTCAACGGTGTCCAATGGATAATTCCTAAACCGTTAGTCATACACAGATAGTTTCAATTACAAAAATATTTTAAATGAGGTAAAGAAACATTTTAAAAGCGATTTGGGTCAATAAAATTAAAAAAAAAATAACGAAATTTAAATTTTTATACGGTCCCCCGGTCCTATAAGTTATCTTTAGTAAAATTTTCCTATTACACTGACGAGTAAGACAAAAAAAAAAAAAAAGTCCCGTTCATATAACACTAAAAGTGACCGAGTTATAAAACTTTAAAAATGCATGACTTATACCACTTTTCCGCATCTGAACACAAATCAGCTCGGCCATGGTTTGAGGGGTCATATACCAAGTGCTTAAAGTATTCAAAGAACTTACTTCATGTGTATCTGCACTTTGAAAAAAATTGTTCAAAAATTATTACTGAGTTAACTTGAATTAAGTTTCAGATTGGCTAAAATAATTGTATTTTAACGTATGTTTTATTTTCTAAGGATTTAAGACAGTTTCTTTACATGATTTCTTTTATCAAAAATTATGTTATTTTTATAAATTTTTATTTAACTTCAACGATCGTATATATATTTTTCCAGTTCAAATTTGTACTCGTACTTTAACTTGCTTTCAAATAACCGATCGAGATTAAATTTTACATACTGACGTAAATCTGATGACACTCTAATATTATTATGAATTTCGGTGGTTACCACTTATACTTATTTTACAGGATAACACAAAAAATTTCGGATAGACTACCGCCAAGAAGTTTAAGAAAATAAGATTAGATAACACAAGGCTACGATATTTGTGTTTTTTAACTTTTATGTATTTTTTAGCACTGAATTCGAAAATTACCTTAATTTTTAACCATCATGTCAGGATTTTTCGCAAATAATAAACTGTTAAAGTTAAAAAATAACAAAAATCGGTTACTTTGAAATAGAGAAGATGGCTGTGCTTTTTTACTTTTGATAATTGATTTTTATGTACTTTTTAGGACTGAATCTGAAAATGACCTTTTATTTTTAACCATCACTTTAGAATTTGTTTGCAAATCTTAAATGTCAAAGTAAAAATATAGCGAAAATCTGATACTGTAAAACAGATGTAAAATTTTTTTTATTTAATTTTAATTCGATAATTTATTCAATTTTTTGGCTTAGACTGGGATTCTTACAGCTAAACAACTGAGGGGTTCGATGAAGTGGGGGAGAAGATTCAATTTTAACTCTGAACTTTTAAACTTTGAAATTTACACTTTGCGTAAAATCCTGACGTGATGGTTAAAAATGAAGGTCATTTTCGGATTCAGCAGTAAAAAACATATTACATATATATGACATCAGGGTTGCAAAAAAGCCGGCTAAAATTAAAAAAAGCCACGCCGATGGCTTTTATGGTTTTAACCGGCTTTTTTTTGGCCAAAATTGTCCTTTTTTGTCCAAAAATTGGCTTTTATATAGTGAACCATTTTAATTATAAATGACACATTTTTATGTGTTTTTTAATTAGTTTTAAAGACATTTAATTGAGGTAGAGATCAATATAACCCAATTTTTCAAAGAAGACATTAATATTGGGATAAAAGGCCATACCAATTGCTTTCTCTGGTTTACGCTGACCTTAACACCTTTTTTTTTCCATTTTTATTGCTTTATGTAATTAAGAAGGACAATGGTAGCTTAGTTATATATTTTATTAACTAATTTTAAGGGATATTAATATACAAGTCTTATTTTATTTCTCATAAACATTTATTTAAAATCACACAAAGTCATTTAATAAAAACATCATTTTTCTCTATTAAAACAGTATTATGAATAACATACGTATCAATTTATGCATGGATATGCACTATTTTAAATAGCAACTAGCTTTTCAAAATTCTAATTCAACAAGTTTTATTTGGAGAATTTTTTTTTTTTAACTGTTCTCTTTATTTTATGCACTTACATGTACTAAAATTTCCTCAAATGTCATATCCTTCCTAATTTCTCTTTCAACATTGTTCATTCTACGATTTTAATCTGTTCGTATGGACATATCTGGAGTAGAGATGTAAATTTTCCGGAAAAATTGAAGTGGCGGAAAAAACCGGGTTTTTTAATTGGAAAAGTTGGAAAAATTGATTTTCTATAAATTTTTTTCAAAAATAAGTTATATTTTCTTAAAAAGTATACAATAATAAACTTTTTCAATATTTATGCACACTAAAAAAAATTATTTTCCCTTTACATGTGAATATGTTATTAAAAAGAGAGAGAGAGAGAGAGAAAAAGCCAACCTTTAAAAGTTTATCCTTTCAGTCTCAGAATTCTGACACTAGCTTTTTTTGTTTAATTTAACACCAGTGTTTGTAATATATCATGTGTATGTTGAAATGATTTTTCAGTAGCGCTTGTTTAATTATATCAGTAGAACTAATTTAAAAAACAGCAAAAAAAAGTTTTTAGTTTCAACCAACATCACTGTTGTTTTAAAGCAGTTTTAAACTGTATTGTGCATCTCATCTACGTAGTACTGGTTTTCAAATACATAAAGGTTGCCAGTGTAAAAGAAATGAATTATAGTAATCCTGGTATTATTATAAATACTATTATCATTTTCAAATTTTCCGTTGTTTAAAAATTGGTATTATTTTACAATATTACTTCCCTCCCTCCCTTACAGTTACAGTTCTCATTTCCTGTATATGTAGTTTTTGTACAGCTTTCCAGACTAAACCCAAACTATGTTTTAGTAAGATTTAAATCCTTAATATTGAAAGCGATATTTTTTTTTAAAATGAAACTTTTAAAACAGATGGATTTTTCCATAAAAGTTGTTTTCAACTAGATTTTTCACAGAGATTTGCTTACATTTTCTTTGCAAAGTTTGTATGTATTTATATTTTTTGAAAATACATTTAGACAACTCTAAGAATCTATATTTCAAGAAAAGAAAAAAAAAGGATACATAATTTCAACTGCATGTTATTATCAAAGGAAATTTTTCTAACAATAGTGAAAAATTACAGCCAAAAATGCATGTTTCAAATTTTACATTAAATTTTCCATCTTACCATTTTCATTTATTGGTACAATAATGAAATACTTTTGCACATGAATTTTCATTTTTAACGACAGAAGTTGCATTTAATTATCTTACTAGGGACTTGCTTGGATTTTTGTTTGCACACAATCATGTTTTTCCGAAATTGTGAACTTGTAAAAACTGTGAATGAAATGTAAAAAATGTAACCAGAATTTTGTAAATTAGAAATTATCATATTTAAGTTCTTATTTAGACATTACTGAGACGGTCTTTTGTACGTATAAATAGCTAGATAATAGATTCATTGCAGCTATTATATACAACAGGTTTTTCTTTTTTTTTCTTTTTTTTTTTTAAATTCTAAAATCATTACATTTGTGAAGGATTTAATTTGGAGATAGTAAAAAAAAAATTCTGAAATGTCTACTTTTAAGCGAAAGAATTTTGTTAAAGGTCATATGTTTTAAAGAGAAAAAGCTGTGAAGGATCCTTTAAGAGACTCAAATTCTTTCTAAAGAGATTCCTGCTTACAGATAAGATTTTCCATGTTAAGGTTTTCATGAGGGACACTAAACATGAAAAAAATATAATTAAAAGTAACAGAATGTAGCAATTATAAAATTTTGACTACATTATTTTATAAATAAAATTTCAATTTTTCCAAATTGGAAAAATTAAAAAATAGCCCTTCGGAAAAAAACTAAAAAAAAACCGGGTTTCTTTCCAACTTTTCCGAGCATTCCCATCTCTAAACTGGAGTAAGTTACATAACAGGTTAGTAGCAGAAAAACTTTTTACATACATCATTTTTATAAGTTAGAATATCAATTGCTTATTGCTGGATGTTTGTTCTCAAGTATTATATAAGATAATTTCAGTTATTAAATACGTATATGCTATTTAGTTTTAATCAATTTTAAAAGTAAATATCAGTATGTAAAAATGTTTATATTTTGATGTGTGACATTTTCTTATTCTTTCATATAATCTTTAAAATGTGTGGTATGTGTAGAGCTATAATAAAGAATTCTAAACCAATACTTTAGGGGGCTGTGCATATATAACGTTATCAACTTTTTGGTAATTTTGGAACCCCTCCCCCCCTTCCGATATCATACGTTATCATCCCCGCCCTTCCGCAATGATATCGTTATCAATGTCTTATTTATTTATTTATTTTTTTTTTAATTTATTTCTTTTGTTTGGAATGATATACAAAAATGGCTACACTTACTTTTCGGATACTTTACCGATTCAAATGAAGAGAAGTCAATAAAATATCACTTTATATATCAAATAACTTTATATAAAATAACACTTAAAAGAAATAGTTACTATTTAAAAGTATTTTATAATAGTTATTTGTTACATAATGCATTAGACAGTAGTAATGTCTTCTTGCACTTGCCCTGCACGGAGGAAAGGGGGAGGGGGGACAGATAGAAATTCTTATCAACAAAACAGGTGGACAACATTCTTTCTGTTTCTCTTTTATTTATTAGCAAACACAGGTTTCATTTCAAATATAATTCGCATATGATTTCTCGAATAGCGATTATATATGCATACACATATGAAGAAGAATAGGAATGTCAAACGTTGAAGTATTCTATATTTTGGAATTAAATAATTTTATAAAAATTTTGTGATTTTATTAATAACTTTGTATTTTCATAAAAATAGATGATAGACTAAAAAAAGATTACATACTATTTTCATGTAACGATCATGTTACAGATAAAAAGTGGAAATTTTGGTTGGATCAAAAATGATATCGATATCAAAAGACAACCCCCCCCCCCCCTAAAATGATAACGATATATATGCATAGCCCCTAGAGTCTAATTTAATGTATTCTTCTGAATATTTATAATTTTTTTTTCTGACATAATGCCTTCACAGTTGTATTCTAGCTGTTATAAGGACTTATTTATTTGACAAAACATAATAGAAGTTTATATTTTTTTAGTAGAAAATATTTATAAGTGTATTAAAAGTAAATTAATCTAAATTTTATATGAATTATCCTTTGAAAAATAAAAGCCGGCTTTTTTTAAGTAGCTAAAACCAAAAAAAAGCTGGCCGGCTTTTTTTGGCCTGGCTAAAAGCCGGCAACCCTGTATGACATACATAAAACACGTATGTATTATACATAAAAATCAATTATCAAAAGTTAAAAGTACAACAATCACTTTTTTCTTTTTTTTTTTTTTTAAATTTTACGATTTGCAAAAAATCTTTATGCGTATGGTAAAAAATGAAGGTCACTTTCGGATTTAGCGATACAGAAGACATAAGAATCAGTCATCAAAAGCTAAAAAAAACATGACATAACGCAACTTTTGCAGGCTAGTATAATCTAATAACATTTTAAAATAAGGACAATTTTTTAAAGAATTAGGGTTGTTAATTTTCATCATTTTATTTAACAAAAATTCCGTTTTTCGCCTTCTTCTTATATGTTATTACAAATTGTATATTTTGCATTAATAAGTCAGAATGATTAAAGATTTCAAATTTATATTGCAATGTTAATTTTACTCTCAACCATTTTTTAAACATGTCTGACGAAATTATAGTTCTAGTAAATTTGTGAATGACCCCTAACTTGCAACCAAAAATATGCTCCAACTTTAAACAGCTATTATTAGGTCAATTTTAATAGTAGAATAACGGGACTTTTTTTGTCTTGCTTGTCAGCGTAATAGGAAAATTTTACTAAATATAACTTATAGGATCGGGGGACTGTATAAAAATTTTAGTTTCGTAATTTTCTAAGAAATGTTTTTCTTGACCCAAATCGCTTTTAAAATATTTCTTTAACTGATTTAAAACATTTTTGTAATTGGAACTATATGTCTATGACTCACGGTTTAGGAATTAGCCATTGGACACCGTTGAGAGTGGACACCCTGTATAACAGAACTTAATATAATGAAGAGAATAATTATCAGGATTATCTATATAAAGCTTATTTTATAAAATCAAATGAACCCTATTCTTCTTCCCGGTCCGAGGCTATAAAAGATCAGCTGTTTTGGAAAACATTGGAAAGCATTATGGTCTTTAAGAATTCACTTAATTTTTACCCTGCTACTGAAGGAATTGAAATGTGTGTAATATATCTGAATAATATAAGGATTATCCATTTAATTTCAGATTAATTTTGTGTCAATTATCGAATTTATTGGAAATATAACGTTAAAATAAACTATGTTATAGCCAATGTTTGTATAAATGAGTGAAATTTCAAGTGTTCAAATTTCAGGTTTTTTTTTTTTTTATATAAATTATGTAAATGAAACTTATTTTACTTAAATACGCTTTTACTTCACGATTTCAATGTTAATTTTTAATGTTTAGAAGCTTTTTCATTTGAATTCTGCAAATCATGCGTTTATCGAGTTTTCCATTATTTAATACTTAAATAATGAAAGAATATGCTTATATTTTCATTAATTTCGTTTCTGAGCTCATAAATGTGCCAATAAAATAACATTAAAACAAGAAACTGCGAAAAAAAAATCTTGGTGAATGCAAAGCGTAACAAATGATCATGCCGCCATTTTATCTACTGTGACGTCACAGGAATACTTTCCAAGATATATGCAAAATTTTTATTATAAACTGTATCATTAATTTTTTTATCTAACTTTTTCTTGTCAATTTAAGACGTATTTTGTATATAAATTTTAGCTTTTATTTAACTGAACTTAATATGAATACGAAAATAATTATCAGGAATGCATTCACCGAGTTTAATAAACAGTACTAAAACCCAAATGAAATTTAATAAACAATTAACTATAATAAATTTTGTATAAAGTAATTTTAAAAAATGTTGAAATTTTAGACAAACGATGACGTTGCACTCTTTTAACTTGTGGGAATGCTCTAGTTAGCTTCAAAATTTCAAAGCACAAAGTAATTTTTCGTTTTTCAATAGCTAAACAGAATGATGGGGGGGGGGGGGGGGGAGACGATGGTTGATGATCCAGATGTACAAGTTATCTTCAGTATTCTTACAGATGGAGTAGGCAGAGTCATATACAGTCAAAAATCTGAACTATTGTTCAAATTACTATATAGAAAAATTACGAGTTTCTTTAAAAATATGTCACCTTTGACAACTTTGTTACATTTTTGTTAATGAACCATGGAATTTAAAAGTTCTGGTATCTTTTATGGGACCAGGAAGTGGCAAGATTTTGGAACAGATGTGGCAGTAGTTCGCCGTCAAGGCTGTGTTTTTACAAATGCAGCGTATTATAAATATAAAATAAAATAACATAGGAATCCTTAGTAGTCAGGAAACCTCAAGCATAACAGTTTTTAACCATAACTACATGAAAAGCAATACACAAATGTAACAAATAAAAAACACTAAATATTGAAAATAAATTTCTATCTACGTATTTTAAAAAATAGATTTAAAACAGTTTATTCTGTTTTTACCTCAAGAGGGGGATATGCCTCCCGAATTCCTTGTTTAAGAAAATTTTTAAACACGCGAATCTAAAACGAAAACTAAAAATGATCATCTACGGGGGTATTCAAGGGGGTGGGGAGGGAAGGTTCTCCGTGACAAAAAGTTCTTAGTTTCTTACCTCTTCAATTATTTTAAGTCACCTGCAAAGAATAATTTAAATTTTTTTACAAAATAATTAACAGAAAGAAAATTAAATTTTCAAAATTCATGGAAGGACACTGAGTCTTCACTCGCCCCCCTTGGCCGCATCCATGAACGTGCTTCTCTTAAACTTTAGTAAATATACAAAAGAAAATTAACCGACAATCACATGCTCATACTTATACAGTACCTTCTCACTATAGCCACACGGCGCTTTTCACAGATGACCAGTTTCTTTATAAACATAGATGCAAGCGCTGCGCCACAAATGGCTGATTTTCACCACTTAATTTTAATAGTATTCTTCGCTTTATTATATCTCAGAAATTCTGCCAATAAATAACATGAGGAATACTATAAAAATGTAGTGGTAGAAATCAGCCATTTGTGGCGCAGCGCTTGCATTCATGTTTATAATTAGTTGCTTTACCTAAAGTGAGCAAGACATTTTCGGATGATCTTGACTGTAGAAAATTAAAGTGCAAGTTTTTACGTAGACGTGGGAAATAATAGGATACTTTCATAAATAAAGAGATATAGTTCTCTTATAAACAGTTGAAAAAAACTACACTATGAAAAAATACATAGATTTAGGACGGAATTCTGTATGCATGATGGTTTTCTTGAATTCGAATTGCTTTTGATATCGGCATACTCTTTTCAGACACATTACCGGAGTGACTTTTGTGGCTATATTTATATCAACCCTTTATCGGGTAATGGTAATATACTTACCACTTAATTTTTATTGAAAACTGAGCGATTCGCACCAAAATTTTAGTAAAATATTTTGTTTGTTGCATTCACTCCTTTCGTCATCATGTACGTGGATTTTGAAAATTAGACGTTAATAACAATAGTATTTCTTATATTCCTCTGACGAAGACTATGTTTTTTATAAATAAGGTATTAAAGTAATTTAACATCTTTTAAATATTGTCATCTTTTAAGTAGTTTTATACATAGTGTAAATTTAAGTTTAAAATATTTTGTTTTTATAATGCCCGTGATGAAAAGCCGCTTTTTATTTTCAAATAAATTTGTTTGTAGATTCTGGTGGCAGTGAATCTTTTCAACATTTCAGCCACAGAATTGACTTGCCTGATAAAGGGTTAAAAGGATAATAATAATCTTAGTTTTACAATAAAAAATATCGTGTGATATCAAAACTAAATAGGATCATAGTTTGAATGTTAATTTTGAAAATAAAGAATGTTAACGATTTGTAAATGTAAAGGAGTTTTACTAATAAGTAGTTTCCTCCGAATCAAGTAAATTATTTTCTCTCTCTGTTTTTTTCCCTCCTTTGTTAATATCTTTTCAAAGAAAATGATTTTAAAAAGCGTGTAGTGTCAAAAACAAATTCACAAAGACTATAAATGTTCGTCATATGATTATTATTATCTAAAATTGCGTATGAGAGTAATTGGTTATGGGATTCACGTTATGGGTTATTATCCTACCGCTACTTAAGGGGGCCCGGGACACAAAAATCTTCAAATTTTGCAAAAATATTTTATTTAATGAAATTTTTTTCGCTTTTTTCCTGCTTAAAATCACATTTAAATCATGTTTCTACCTGAATTAGAACAAAAAATATTATTTTTTTTCGTTTTGGTTTGTTTTGAAAATTTAGCTTTCAAGCAATGGCTGTCATGGAAACGACTTCTTGTAAAAAAGCGTTTTTCTTCATGATAGGTTTTTTTCACCATTTCTCGTATTTAAATTGTTATAACTCGAGAACCGTTAAAGGTAAAGGGTTCAAACTTTGAACATATCTTTTTGAATTGCTTTACTTTAATTTTGATTCAGTATATTTGAAAAAAATATTTACTTTTGAAAATATGATTTTTTTTTTTAAAGTTGCACCACTTTTTAAAAAAAATTTTCGTTAAATATTCATATATTTTTTATAAATTAATATTTTTTAAAATGCTGAATCGAAATTAAAACTCATGTATTTCTGTTTATTTAAATGAAAAAATATAAATAATATTTCGAGTTATAACGATTTTAAATTACCTCACTTTTTAAATAAATTTTTCATTTAAATATTTTTTTAAAAAATTATGAGAAGTTTTATCACGTGATTTTGTTTACAAATGATAAGGTTAACCATCACAAAAAAATTCAGAGTTTTAACTCAATAAATAAAAATTACTTTAAAATGTGTCCCGGACCCCTTTAAATAAATAAATTTTCATGGTCAGGGAAAATCCACAGACCAAGAAATTTTTATGTCCAGGGCATTTTATAATTTTATGGTCCTGTAAATCAGGTTAATTATTTTGGTAGCCCTGTCAGTTTTTGTGCATAGTTCTTTAATTCAAATATGACTGATTGGAATTTTATAAAAAAGTTATAATCCCAAAAGAGCCGCCTTCTTAAGTCTAAGACAGAAACCGTCCGGATCTAAAATCATAAATTATTTTTAAGAGACCATATATTTCCTATTTAATCTTCTTTCTGACGTTATAGAACTCGTAACTTTTGAAGAAATCTTAAGTACTGGACAGTTCGTAACATTGAAGTAGTGATCATTCTTAGCTACATGAACTCCTCTTCAAACCTCTTAAAAATCATTTGAATCTAACTGGGCATATATTATATACCCAATCCTGAGGGGCCAGAGGAAGTATTACATTTGGACATCCGGAGAGAGACAAAGTCTATGTAAAGAGAATCTCTGGCCAAAGGTTTGCCAGAAAAATGCTACGGACACTGATGTCCTGATATGTTTTAATTATATCTCCTAAGTGTGCGTGTACTATTATGTAGTTTTGTTATAAACCGTGTGCTGTGTTTGTACTATAAATAAATGTAGCTCTGTTCGTGCACTCGAGATTTTCATTTTAAAGCTAAGGGCGGTAGCCCCATGATTCATTTTAAAATATGAGGGATTTAAAGCCTGCACCTCTTAACTAATAGGCAACATATAAAAGAAAAGACAATAGACTTCTAGAAGTTGCTTTTCTATCTTAAACTTTTCGTGACAGAATACTACTGATTGTTTATTTTATTTTTTATTTTAACGTTATTGATATTTAAATTTTGGTTCCTTTTTTGCCTCTTTATCAAATTATAGATAATCACATATTAATAATTCATGAAAAAGTAAAATATTCCTCATAGGGAAATTGACTGCGATAATTTAACATTTAGGAATTAACATTAAGAATTTATAGCAAATTCCGTTAAGCAGAAAGATTTTCTCTAAACTTATCACATGATTATTCTAATTTTAAACTTCCTGCAATTTAAATTTCCGAAAGTTCTCGAATATCTGATTGTCCAGAATTTATTGAAGAGGCATTAAAAGAGTTTAGATGGAAGAATGCATAGTTAAATTATGTGATAGACATTTTGCATCTAATTTGTATTAAAGTATAATTTCCGACATTATTAGATTTTCATAGCAAATTGATTTAATAAATTATGATGACATTATCAGCATTAATTAAATGAAAAATTTTAGAGCCCTCTAGGAATTTCGTGCTCGACTCATGGTATATTTTATTCAGGTGATTAAAATGTTTACAAATAAAAATCCATAATAATTTTAGTCTCCTAAAATTCCAATCGATCCGTTTTACGACCCAAGAAGTAATCGATTACAGTTAGCCTCAATAGTAATTTTGGAGCACTTTTATGTCAGTTTCAGTCTAAGCTTTTGGTGAATCAAATTTCAGATAAAATGTCAGCCTTGATCTCTTTAAGAGGAATGGAAAATCGAATGCCCAGGAGAAAAGAATGTGCTTAATTGCATGTAGTTGATTGGGGACAACTTAATCCTTTTAAAGGTTAATGTTGTCTTGAAATAACTTGTATTGTTCGGCTAAATAAAAACTGTTTTTAATTATTACTGAAGTCACTACTGCTGCTCCTTCTAAATAATTTATAGCTTGTGCAAAGAAGGATAAATTTTCTAGTTAATCAGTAAATAAATAAATAAATGTTTTATGATCAATGCTTCTTCGAAGTGCTCATTTTTTCACGTTTCCGTGTAAATCAGTGGCTTCTTAAAAGCTTTTTTTTTTTTTTTTTTTTTTTTTTAACTCTTCGGTCTCTGGGAGCCCATACGGGGACCTCTGTTCTTTTCCTTATAAAAACTAAAATGTGCAATTTTTTTACGTTTTCACACCACTCCGTAATAGCTGAATGTTATTTGCGTTCAAAGCAAACACATAAATGGCAGCATCTAAGCTGATTCCCACATAAAATAAATGTTATTTTCATCTGAATTTGCAAAAGGCCTAAAAATGCCCAAAAGACAGTATGACCAAGAAAGTGAGAAATTTTCATAGTTACTTAATTTAAATCTTTTTCAATAAAAAAATTTGAGGATTTGTAGATTATTTACTTGTTTAAAGCTCTTAAATTTGTGATTGCGTTAATTTAAGTTAATGGTTATTAAATTGATGTGTTTAAGGGGGTTTGTAACCTAAATTACTAAGCGCCTAATGGATCAATTTCAGAAAAGATATTTTTTCTGTCATTTACGATGTCATTTTGTTTGGAAAAAAACCCAATGAATAAGCATTTGTATTATTATTTTAGCTTCGGAACTGAAGAGTTTAAGTACCCCACTAAAGAATCTCTAAAATCATGATGTGCCTTCTTTTTATTTAAAAATATACTTTTATTGACATAATTTTTTTTAAAGACATTGACAATGATAAGAAGAGCAGCATCGGTCACTTTGTATACAATAATTTTTTTAACGAAAAAAAGACTTTAATTAAATATGTAGCAAATTAACACCTTATAATAATATACTAATTTCAAATACTAAAAGGTCTAAATTAAGACTTTAAAAAAAGTAAAAATGCGTTTATTTCTACTGTTGACATGTTTCGACTCACCCCGAGTCATTTTCAAAACAAATAAATAAAACTATTCTAAATTTGCACGGTCTATGAAACGCCATCATTTAGCTCTCCACGTATTCTTTCAATATTAATTATGCACGTTATATTTTATTTTACTTGGATGTTTATTTAATTTTTATTTTCATAAACATTGAGAAGCTCGAGCCATATTTTTGGTAAGTGAAATGATGCTGCATCGTTACATATTGATTTTTTGCGCGTTACAATCTCTATGGTTTCTCTTATGATGGATGGATAGTATAGATTGGAAGGGAAAATTATTTTACTTTTATTGAAATTTACTTGGATGGTTTCTTCTTGATAAAATCTTGCTAGTGCTGTGGTTTTTCTATTATATTTAATATCAGTTATATGCTCCTTTTTTGCATACTTAAATTTCCTGCTAGTCATACCAATATAGTAATTCTTTGACCCATCTGCTCTAATAAATGGTATTTCATAAGCCCTGATTATTTGTTATGATTGCTTGTTATTATTTGCTTTGAAAATGACGCGGGGTGAGTCGAAACATATCAACAGAAGAAATAAACGTATTTTTACTTGTTTTAAAGTTTTAATTTACACCTTTTAGCATTTGAAATTTAATAAACGAAATAAACGTATAAATAATACAAATAAACGTATTTTTACATGTTTTAAAGTTTTAATTTATAGCTTTTAGCATTTGAAATTTAATAAATGAAATAAACGTATAAATAATAGAAATAAACGTATTTTTACTTGCTTTAAAGTTTTAATTTACACCTTTTAGCATTTGAATGATTAAAACATTGCTTTTTGGTTTTCCCTACAACATTCCTAGAAATAATATCGTATAAAAAGAGAGGAAAATCGCCGGATAGATACTTTCAGACACAGATGGCACTACGTCACTTGATAAAAATTGTTGCAAACGAAATTTTTAAAGATTATTTTTATTTTATTTTTTATTTTTTACTGATTATTTACGTCATAAAAGATTTTAACGATTAAAACATTGCTTTTTGGCAACAATCCTATAAATAAAACCGTATAAAGAGGGTCGAAAATCGCCGGTTAGATACTTTCAGTCACAGATTTCTCTACTTCACTTGATAAAAATTGTCGAAAATGACATGTTTTAAAGAATTTTTATTTTTTACCGATTGTTTACGTCTTAAAAGTTTTTAATGATTAAAACTTTGCTTTTTGGTTTTCCCTACAACATTCCAAGAAATAAAACCGTATAAAAAGGGAGGAAAATCACCGGGTAGATACTTTCAGATACAGATTGTCCTTATTCAGATACAGACCTACGTCACTTGCGGAAAATTGTTCAAAATGAAATATTTTAAAGATTTTATTTTTTGTTTTGTTTTGTTTTTGTTGAATTTCCAAAAACGTACTGAACCAGTTCTGAAGAAATTTAAATGGGGCCAATTCGAGAGAGTATTCCCTTTCAAGTAATAAAAGAACACATAAATAGGTCACGTAGTTTCGGAGTCATCGGTGAACATACATAAAAAAAAATGTATACGCATCGAATTGAGAACCCTCCTTCCTTTTTTTGAAGTCGGTTAAAAAAGGGTAAAAATTCCGTACAAAAATACGTTTTTAATGAAACTGTTTAAATGTAATGAAAGCAAAATCTCTTTACTTTACTATCAATACGAGTTTATTCATTTTCCACTTACTCCAAATTAAAGAAAACGTTTTATAGAGTCTGCCTTTTTATCTTCACAAAATTGCTTAAAAATACGCTCACATTTGGCATAGCTTTGAATACTTCAATATGAATAGATAAAGTATTTTGGAACACTATTTGAATAACTAGAAGAAACATACGTATTTTGTGGATTCAAATCATTTTTCAATCTTAAGCAGCCATTTATCTTTCCTATCGTAATACGTTTCTCTATTAGTCAGCTTTCTCTTCTTTATTATCCACCATTTGACCGCAGTGTATAATTTGATTTTAATTTAAACAAGAAAGACAAATCATGCGTCAAGCATATATTATGAAACATTTTCCAACACATTCAGAACAGGGAACTATGAATAAATAGGAATTGACATATCCTCAAAATGGTAAAGCTTCAACTGTAAACGCTGTGGCTCATTACCATAGGGTTAAACTTCAACCAGTAAATTTATATAGAAATTATCTTCTTATTTAATCGCTTTATTAATGCAGAATTTCAGTCATAATTATGTCTAAAAGCATAAACATTTCTTTTTATTGGTGAAAGATTTATTTGGCGGTAGTCAGTTCCCGCGTTTTCGCCATATTGTGACAACCTAAACAACCTCCCGCCAGTGTCCGTGAAAGAGACTATAATACCTGAGCGAACATCCACCAGTAAAAAAGAATAGAAAATTTTGCCATGTACAGTCGAACCTCTATTTAACGAAGTCGCTAAATCCCGGAAAAAAGTTCGTTATATGGAAAATTCGTTAAATAGAGATTCACCTTTTAAAATACTTTAAACTACATAAAACAGATTTTAAATTCATAAATACTAAATGTTTTTACTAAAAGTAATTAATCACATTTTTTTAAATAAATTATATCGATTTGTTTCATTTATTTTACCCATCCATCATCAATTCATTTTTTCTATGTGTTTAAATCTTTGAAATCTGCAAGGAAAACAAAACATTATCCGGGAATGCAGTGTATTTTCTGTTTAAAGTAAATAGTTTTGCATTAAAATTAAAGAACTTTAATGACATTATCGTATTTATTATTATTATAACAAATAATTTTAGCCAAACATTAACATATGCGTCCTTAAATTTAATTTCTGAAAAACTCTGTTAATTCTGCCCAAGTTTTTTATTTGAAAAGTGCTTTCTCTCACAATACGTCTCACATCTTTGCAATGCACCAAAAAATCCCTTCATGCGTATTTTCTTCTAACTATAATTCGCGTCGGATTGTTTCAAATGATTTTAGCATTTCATCATACGAAGTTTTGTTAATTCCTGCATAATGTAATGGCCATTTCCATCACCATCATATTCGTCTTCATCGCAATTCATTGCTGTATTGTTTTTATTTTTCACACTGTCGAAAATATCCAATTCAGATAGTGTTTCCAAGGTCTCAATTTCAGAATTAAGTGAAATAGAATCATCAATCAGCACATCATGGTTAATTTCTTCTTTTTTTCTCACTGTATCGTGTATCCACATTTTTAAAAGTTACTCTAAGGGATTATCGCCTTCGTCCTCCGTTCCGTACTTACCGAATTCTCACTGCTGACAAAGAAGGCGCCTGGTAAAACTAGTTCAAGGCCATTGAACATCATAAAATATATTTAAAGAAGGAATAAGTTTGAAATGTCCAGAAATATTTTAAGAAATGGGGAAAAATTTTTTTTTTTTGATCACAAGAAAAAGTTCGTTAAATAGAGAATGCACTTCGCTATTTGGAGATTATTTTACGAAGAAATTCGCAAAATATTCTTGGTTCCAAGGAAAAGTTCGCAAAATAGGGAAATTCGCAATTGTTAAATAGAGGTTCGACTGTATATAAGAGAATTTTTGGACGAATAAGCCGCTCAAATACGACGAAATTTTCTATTGAAAATTTACTGGTGGAAGTTTTTTTCGGCGGTAATACTTTTGATCCGATGTAAAAAATCGGTCGCCATCTTGGGACAACCTCCTCAGTTACTTCACTCGCAACTGGTAGAATCTACACTGTGTGTCTCGTCCTCTTTATTCAAAACTCCATTATTCAGAACACTGTAATAAAACTTTCTCGTTTAATAAGCTGAAAGATTATATGTAAATAAACAATTTGGAAAACGCATAAAACATTTGAAAGCCCAATTTCAGAAATTACCCTCTAGAATCGGCAAAGTATTCAAATTGTTTTGTGAAGACTTGTATAAGAGCTGAAGATTTGTATATACACTACACAGTGTGCTAAAAAAATTGTTCCGTTTGGAAGTGCATGAAATAGTTGAAAATTCTCTTTCAGCACTTTCCGTCATTAAATGAAAATGTACCTGAATTTTTTTGTACCACGTTGTATATGACTCTTAGAATTTATATACGCCAAATAATATGCAAAACAATTGGTGAATTTAAAAACGCTTATATCACAATTGAAAACGGAATTCCAGCAATTATCGCTCATAGACATTACTGTAACGGAATTATTTTGTGTATCCCTGTAAATCAACTATAAATGCCATGCGCACCGTAGCCTACAATAAGCATCTTGTAGTGCATCTCAATGACGTGCATCCATTATAATATGTTTGAAACAGCTTAACATTATTAAAATACATTGCGAAAGTTTTGTCTCCATGGACCATAATGTAACGAAAATCTTCCGATTCTCCCTGTAAATGAATTATAAATGCTATGCACTTATTTTTCAATACCAAACATGCCAACGTAAATCTGAATAACATATATCAATTACATGTCAATTCGAGTTTATTTACGCGAGTTACAGCGTGTACACACAAACAGGATGACAGACAAAAGGAATTTATAAATACTTTCAAATATGTTAGAAAGTGTTTAAAATACTTATGCTATATTATATACTTATACTATCACTCCACCAGAATTATAATAAACGTTCGATAACTGCCCTCCTTAAAAATCGATTTACCGCGACGAAGGGGATGGGGATCACTCTGCACGTTGGGCGTTAAAAATGTAAATGCTAGTTCGATTTATAAGACGAAAGGTGTGTAGTTCATTTACTTGTTTGGCACCATATGCTACTTTCTTTCTCTCTTTCTTTCAAACTCTGCAGAGCCAGATTCCTCGCTTGGAGTACATAAAAAATTCCACAGAACTATACCTCTCCGACTTGTAGTTTTCGAGAAAAATGCGAAAAAAAGTAAGACGTCATAATTCGGTGCAAGGAAAAAAATTATTGGAAACATGAACGTCGGTATTGGAAGTTGGTAAACCAATTAATAAGCATATAAATATACTACATATCAAGTTTGATACATTTTGATCAATTAAGATACTAAATATAGCTCTGAGTCACTGAGATAACCTGAGAATATCCTGTTAGTTCTTTGGGCATTTTTTACGTACTCCATTCTTCTGTGCAAAGTTTGGTGGGTCTTGATGCCCAATATATTAAAATTATGCCCTGTATATCAAAAGAAAGAAAAGAAAAATATATTCCAAAAGAGAAGTGGTGGGATACAGGCAGTGTTGTTTAACTGAATCAAGGAATAAAAGGTCTCAAAGTGGTTCAAAGAGGGCCACCTTTGCTCCTTTTCAACTGATTCTAGTACCATTTTAGTTCGTTTTACAGCAATGTTTTGAAAATGTGCTAAAATGCGCAATATTAACATGGGTTACACATGGGACTGCTAGAGGCTGAAACATCTTCTTTTGGGACTAAACGAGACGAAAATGGGCTAAATTTAACATGTGATTTGGCAACACTGAGTACAAATTTGCCCAAAGTAGCGTTCCTGGGTAAGCAGCTTTCATTCAATCATGCCTAAACCAACTAATTCAATGTAGTAGTCCATTAAGGGGCCTCAGGGCTTAAAAACTTTTCAAAAAATTGATTTTTTTAAGTATCTATTTTGATTATTCAATTACTTCTGAACACATCGCAAAAAACCGCATAAAAATATTTGCATTTTTAACGGAGTTATAAGCATTTATGTAACAACCACTTTCATAGCCGCACCCATTTAATTGCAACTTTAAGTCGCGTTTTCTCAAAACTTGATTTTTGACGACTATCCGTAAGATTAAAAAAAAAAAAAAAAAAAAACTATTTGATAGAATGGCTTAAATTTTTTTTTGCATGCATATAGCATCATTATCTATAGGATGAATTAATATATTTTAGATAGCTTGATATTTTGAGTATTGATAAGGGGAAAAAACTTGTATTTTTTAGGGTTTTTTAAATTTTCAAATTTGAGAGTTTTTTTTAATAAGGTTTCCTTTGAGTGATAGTTATATCCTTAATTCATTCTATAGAGTAAAGTTTCATGATCATTTTAAAGCAAAAATTAGGTTCTTATGTCAATTCAACGTTAAGATATCTTACGGATGGTGATATGACACAAACATTTTTTTTCGAAAATTGTGTTATATAAATCTCGCTATATTTTTTTGTTTTATTACATTGAAGTGCCTCATTTTATAATTTTATAAGACTACAACCATACCTTAAAAATATCAGAAAGTTTAAATTAGTTACATTGAATATTTATGTTTTTATATGGATTCGAAGCGAGAGCTCTGTTTATATGTTTTTCGGTATCGATCAAGCTCTGAGCTCCCTTAACATGGTTAGGTTCTCCGAAACCTTTGGGAATGTTGAGACTATCTTCCCGTGCATAAAAGGGGGGTAGGTTTTATGGTTTTTTTAAAATGGGATAAAGCAATTGAAACGTAAAAATATATTTACTAAGCATTCAAAAGTACATACTGTAAATAAAATTGAATAGTTATAAACATATTGTACAAAATTTAGTTGCTAGTTGTTAGCTAAAAAATGTATTGATATACGATTGTTTTTTGAAGAACTGATCTTTTGTTTAAAAATTTCAATATAAGGAAAAGTTGTGGGTCTCGATTGCTCTTTTAAATTTAAGGCTTCTCACCAGTTAATGATCTTATTCTATTGCTTTATGAGCAAGTTGTTGTTGAAGCTTTTAAATTTCTCATATAATTTTTGCAGAAAAATTTTCACTTGCAATAAAAATTTTGAATTTTAGAAAATTTAGGATTTATTTTTATTTTTCGAATCAAGTCACGTTTTGGGTTTCTTGGAAATGCTTATCTATATTTTGCCTCGATACATGGTTTGAAATTCTCAGTACTTGGGCTATACAGTACAATGTAGCTCTCCAGTGTCATATAGTTTATGGAATTGGTAAAACAAAGAGAGTCTACTTTGTAAAAAATATTAATTTATAAAACAAAATTCGCGAATAACCAAGTCAGGTATTCGTGAATGTTGTAATGTTCCTCATTTTTTTATTTCACGAATAATAAAAACTCACGAATGTCAAATCCGCGAATGTTAAGGCATTACTGTATCAGGGGGGTACCATTCGTGCGATGCGCCGACTCTAAAGATTTCTTAACTGCTCGCGCATTACGTCACGTGGCGGACAACTTCGCCTCGCTTCGCTCGTTTCAGTATTATTCTCTATGCTGTTCTGCGTTGGAATTTTTTTTCTGTGAATGATTTTAATTATTCTATTATTTAAACAGACTTTTTGAATAAAATTTAATGAATGCGCTATATCAACGTGTTCTAATAACTCTCACAGAACAAGTATACAGATTTAACAATACAGTACATAGTCTCAAATCCGAGCATCGACATCCTGGCGATTATTATTCTGGAAAATCGCAAAGAAAAACACTAAAATCTCAGAGGACAAAATTTACTGCAATTTTAAAACCGAATTCCTTTTACGAATGTCAAAAAATTTCTACAGAACGGGAAAATCTCTAAAAATTGCATAACAGAATCGCGAGAAATTCCGAATAAACTTTAATGAAAGAAAAAGAAGAGGCATTTACTATATTGGACTAAACTGTTAAAGCCGGATTTCTTTCACAAATGCAGACAAATCGCCATGAAATGGGGAAAAAAAAAGTTCAAAACTCGCAGAGGAGGAAATTCATTGTATTTGGCTAAAAGTTCAACAGAGTTCCTTTTACAAATCTAAAAAAAAAAAAAAAAAATGAGAGAAATAGGCTGTTTGGATAATTGGAAGTTCGGTTTAAAAACATTTTTTTTATAGAAATTGGCTGTTCGGATAATTGAAAGTTCGGTTAATTGGGGTTCCAATAATCGGCTCTCTACTGTACTTCCATAAATTTTCTTTCTATTGTTTCCTATTTGTATGAAGAAATGTTATATTTGATGTGTTTTATAAGATAACATGGAAATTTTAATACTGAAGTTGTTTTAAGTTTTTCAGTTTTTGCTGAAATTTTGTATACATGAAATCAGTGTTGATTTCAGGGGGTGGCCCGGGGGGAGGACATTCCTCCCCCGGAGCAATGCGATGTCCCCTCCGGAAGATTTGAGATTTTGGGTTTTCAATGGTCAAAAAGTGCAATCCCCCCCCCCCCCCCGGAGCCACAGAAATCCCTCCCGGAGAAAAGTTTCTGAATTCAACACTGTATGAAATAACGATATTGTTATTTTAATAATATAATGTAAATAATATGTATAGTACATATTTTTTTCATAATAGAATTAGTTTAATTATAGAGTAATATTTTTGTATTATTTTCATCCTGTATAAGCATATGGCATTCGAAAATTTTTGAAAACTTATATCTAGTAATTGGACAATGCATTATTGTTAAAAGTTTTGAAGTGTGAGTTTTGTTTAATTTATTCTGTTTGATAATGCTAGTCTTTTCATTACTACTCCTGTGTAATCATATTCATATAATTCATTCGTTCATTTTATTTTACAATAGTTTAAAAGTTTTCATTTGTAATTTTGCACATTAAAAAGGTAATTTTTTTCGCGAATTTACTTAAGTATTTGAATGTTAACAAACGTATCGCGATATTATTTAACCATTATGTATTTTATATTTGATTAACTCCAATCAGTATTTGTCCAAATTATTTTAAGGAAAGTAATTTTGTTCAATTTACTTTCGAAAATCTGCTTTTAAAAAAATTATTTACCTCGTATTTCGGTCTTTTTACGCATCTATTTACTGTCTCACGGCTGATCGAGCTCCGATCTTGTCCGCCACGTGACGTTTCAGTCCTGCTCTACTCTGATTGGCTATCCTTCAAATGGAACAACCTTATTGTAGAAGAACCTTGTACTGTATATTATATTAAGACTGATTCTATTTCTTAGAAAATCGTTAAATGTTTCTGGTGGCACCTTGATTTTTGTTTTCGTCTTTCTAAATAAATAGAATAAGTAAAAGTACATATAATTAAATTAAAATTAAATAAAGCATAATTACAATAAATATGCGCACTTTATCTCTTATATATTATTATCTATTTTGATGAATTATTACTGGTATAAAAAGAAAAAAAAAGGAAAAAATATACTGCGAAAAAGAAGTCACCAATAAAGTGCAGTCAATAAATAAAGTTAAGAAAAGAAGATCCCAGATTTTAGAAAAAATGTTCTTACAAAAACCGAGGAGAAATTGAAAATTATCTTTTCTATAGAATAACAGCAAGAATTGATTACCTTTTTTTAATTTAACTTCCTCTAAAGTTATTTTGAAAAACTTCGACAACGGTTCGATAGTATTAGTGCTGAATTAAATTTCGTATCAATTTGAAATTCTAATTCTGATATTTTTCTTCTGAAAAGAGTTTCGATTCTATTCAATAAAAAAAAAAATAGCAAAACAAAGCAAAATATACTCTTGGCGTAATTTAATTACTTACTGAAAAATAAAGTACAGTGCATAAAATATTCACTGGCGTCTATTCAGAAACAAATGTATAAACACTCACAAATGTAATAAAAATTGATTAGTCAGTTTCTTGTGATTTTTTTTTCTTTTAATAATCAATACGAAGTAAAACGAAATATACAAATTCAATCCGAATAAAATTTATTTTAGTTTCAAACAGAAATAAATTTTTATAATTTAATTATTATGTTAGTTTTGATTATTTATTCTTTATTAATTCTTTCCAGAGTTGTTTCTTATGCTGTATAAATAATAATCTTTTTCCTATTAAGCACAAATGTAATAAGAATTAAGAGTTTTATTAAGAACTAGAAAGATAGCCCGTCAAAAATGACGGAATTTGAGACATAAAGATATATATATATACAACACATGTGCAAGAATATGAGTTTTTCTCGCTTGTTCCGCAGTGATAGATGAAAATAACATAGTTTTAAAAATAAGCACATTTATGAAAATGAGTCCGCAGTGGGACAGCTTGGTTCAAAGAGTTATGCTGATTTGAGGCTTTTTGCGGATTAGATGTCATGTCTATATTTTAAAATCAGATATGTGGCTTCTTTATGTTAAATAAATTGTATAAATATTGAAAAAAGGCGTGTGTATATGAAATGAAACAGCGAATAGGTTGCCAGAAAATATGTTGCCAATTTTTCTTCTTCGCCAAGGCCCCTAAAGTGGAAAAGAACAGAATTGAACGTTTGTGTCCGACTGTATAAAGCGCGGTACTTTTCTAGTATTTTTCCAGCCTTGGCGTACTATTTTAAAGTTTTTCATAATTTGGGCTTTAGAAGTGAGTTTTTTTTTTTTGCCAAATGATATAAACAGCTATGAAAACAAAATTAATGAACTTTTAAGTTTATTAATATAATCTATAAACATTTTATTTATATCTATATTATTGTTGTTTTTTTATATACAATTTACTTCAGTTTTTATGCAAAAAGAGTTAAATGGCTTCTTTATATTAAATAAATTGTATAAATATTGAAAAATTTCTCGTGTATATGAAACAGTGAATAAGTTGCTAGAAAATATATTGCCAAATTTCATTTTCTCTATCTCGCCAAGGCCCCTATACTGGAAAAGTACCTAAAGCACATTAAAATCGGGCAGTTAGAAGCTCAGACAGTACAGCGTCGTCTATTGGCTGTTATGTTATGAGTAGCATCGGGATGAAGATTTAAGGACGTACATTTTCGTATATTATACTTTAAATCCTCACCCATAGATTTTTTAAAAAAAAAAAACCCTTAAAAGCGTGGAGTTGAAATTAAATTGCGGTGACCTCGATTATGAAATATTAATGGTTTTAAATAGGAATTTCGCCAAAATTAACTAGCTATCGCCAAGTTGGCTTCGTATATGATAACTTATTTTTGTCGCCAAATTTGGCGAAATTGCGCCAAATTGATCAACATTTCGTGCTTCTCTGGTAATCCTGCATTAGTAATTTTCAACTATTACTCATTACAATGAGGCGGTCCTACCGGAATTGTGAGAGACACACAGAGACTTGGATTTTATATAAATAGATAATAATAAAAAGAAAAGAACTGACAAGTTGAATCTTGATTTTTTTTTATGCAGGGTTTTGACCGAATCGACCGAGGGCCGAATTCGACCGAGAAATTCAGAGGGAAGGGTAGGCACAAAGATGATGAAAATTTACCGCAGAACATGGGGTCGCAAACCACGTATCTAATCAAACATGCAGGGTGTTATACCCTTACTCAATTTGGGTAGACGGTAATAACTTTCAAGAAATCGAAGTATATGATAATAAAACTTTTAATACACACTTTAACCTTTGTTGTAAGTGCGATTTATATTTTTAAAAAAGTGGTAGAAGTTTACATTATACACGCCAGCAGTATGAACTTCACGCTCCACATTTTGTACTGGGATTACTAGTTCCTACGGTATCATGAATTGCTTGAGCACTCTGTTTTGCCAGAACATTTCGTGATGTTATCCCATTTCACACGAAAAAAGATACATATCGTTGCATTTTCATTGCAATGTTTTTATTTTTACCCGACTGAAAAGAAGGGTTATAGGTTTCACGCGTATCTTTATACCCTCGAAACATTCCAACGGCTTTATGGATTTTAATGAATAAGGTCTCTATCAATTCGTCTTAATCGTCCGATGGTTATGGGGCAGGTTTTGTTTTTATAAATTCAAAATGGCGGCCGTAAACTACAAAATGGCGGTAGAGACGAAAAGAATTTTTACGCACCCTATTGAGTGGCCTATCATTGGATAGGTCTTTCAAAATGAAGACAATGTTTCATTGACTATTTTACAGTGGAAAGATCCGTTTAAATATTACACAACCTAGAAGTTGTGTGGGTAGGATCTCTAGCTTTACTGCAACTCTAACCATCATAGACATCTATAGGCCTCCTCAAAACAGTGTTTATAGATAGGAACTAACAATTAAATGCAACGTAAAAGTCATCAATACAAGTAAATAAAAAAAATAGGTATGTAATATAAAAAAAAGTTTCACATTGATGAGAAATAATGAATTAGTTCGCTTTTTACGCAGTCGGGTTTTTTGATTTTTTAAATTTAATTTTTATTCTCATAATTTTTACCGCCAACACTAGTTCAGTTAGGATGAAACACCGTGTATTTGTGACCCCATGTTCTATGGCAATTTTTTATCCTCTTGATGCCTACTATCCCCCCCCCCCCCCTGAATATATTGGTCGAATTCGGCTTGTTTGTATGAAAACAAGGAAAAATACTCAGTCATCTTTCCTTTGTTAAAATATCATATCCCTTTTCAAACTGCATTTTAACATGAGGGTGATTCTCAAAAGGTGGGCACTGGACACACGTCATAACTTTAAGCCTTTCAAACATAACTTTAATTATCATTGACTTTATTATTTTTTTTTTTTACACTGAGTTTTTAATTCTATTCAGAGACAGAAAATGACATAATTTATTGTAAAAGCTTTGTATAAATATCTTAAAATTTTATTATTATATGCTAAAGAGGCTAATTTCGGACATTCATAACGTTAACTGCTCCAATGTACCACCAAGAAAAAGAGTTTTAACTTTTTTCCAGGTGGTTCTAATGGTCAACAACGAATGCATAAAGGAAACGGATGATTTTTTGATAATTTCGTTAAGAGATGGCAGGCTGATTTATTGCTTTTTTGAAGATTGAAGGACTTTTCTATAAAGAATTTTTCTGTATTTTGTTATGTGTGAAAGTAACGTACGTAACAAAGCATTTGGTTTTATTATTATTATTACTGGATAACAAAAAGTTAATTATACACATATATATGTATACAGACACATTTACTACATTCTTAGTCTTAAGAATTTTTTAAATACTAAGAGTAACGTCCAAAATCTGTAACGTACGTGCGAAAAAAATGTCCAAAATTTGTAACGTACACAACTGCTAACTAAATGCTTTAATCATTAATTTTCAAGAATAGTTGCTGTCTTTTAATGTTTGTGTATAATTTTGTAGACATACTATTAAAAATATTTATATATTATATTTATAGACAAAATACTATACTATTAAAAAAAATTGGCCTTAAATTTGAAAATTTTAAAAATTACATATCGTTAACGTTTAATGATCCCACCTTTTGAGAATCTCCCATGAATATATAACGCATTATGTTCAAAGACTATTTATTTATTGTGATGCGTTTTCAGATTATGTTCTTCACAGTAAGAGTACTTTTAAAATATTCGAGCAAAATCATTTAGTTATTGCACCGGAGAATTTCTTAAAAACATTAAAATTACTGAAAAAGCCATATGTTAATATATATATATATATATATATATACATATATATACAGGGTGTCCACTCTCAACGGTGCCCAATGGCTAATCCCTAAACCGTTAGGCCTAGAAATATAGTTCCAATTCCAAACTAATATGTTGTTGCCATCACAAAACTTTCTTCTATATATTTCATATCAATTAAATCATTTAAATAGTACAAGAAATTACATCGATTTAGTACCAATTCATGTCAAAGTATATCTGAATTTGAGGTTTGATGAAAATTCGTGCTTTAGTTCTTGAGATAGAGCTATACTGAAAATTCTGAAAAATGCAGCATAGCAGCGTCACCTGTTCAGCGATTTGCATGAAAACATAAACAGCGCAAATTCCTACCAAGGTATGCCTGAATCTGAAGTTTGTTGAAAATCCAAGCATTAGTTCTTGAGATAAAGCTATTGCGGAAATCGCAAAAAATGCAGCATAGCAGCGCCACCTGTTGAGCGATTTATACCAAAATGTATAAAACGCCAATTCATGTCAAGGACTAACTGAATCTGAAGTTTGATGAAAATCAGTGCATTAGTTCTGGAGAAAGAGCCATTGCGGAAATCGTGAAAAATGCAGTAAAGCAGCGCCACCTGTTGAGCGATTTACACCAAAAACTAATCAGCACCAATTTTTATCAGGGACTAACTGAATATAAATTTTATTACATTCCGTGCATTAGTTCTTGAGATAGAGCGCCCACAAAATTTGTGTCACATACAGACAGACATTTGGTAAAAACATGTTTTTCGGAATGTCTGACCCCTAAAACGTGTAAATTCGTCAAAAACCGGAAGTCGAAAATTTTCGCGAATCCCATACTTTCATTTTGTAAAGAAAGAAGAAAGTGAAAATTTTTTAAATGAGGTAAAGACGTATTTAAAAACCGATTTGAATCAATAAAAAGATTTCTTAAAAAATTACGGAATTTAAATTTTTATGCGGTCCCCAGGTTCTATAAGTTTAATTTAGTAAAAATATCCTATTACACTAAGAATTAAGAAAAAAAAGTCCCATTCTTCTACGACTACTAAAAATATAAAAAATCGTCAGATATTAAAAAATAATAATTGGGAGTAAAATTAACATTACGATATAATCAATAGAGTCAAAACACTGTATTAAACACTAGTGTCGTGAAGAAAATTTTCACCTTGTTATTAGTAAACTTTATTACATACTTATAACTACTTAAAAGGTGACACAAACATATAAAAATATTATATAATGCAACCCTGAGATCTTTCAAACACACACGCGTTCATTTTCAAAGGCAAAAGATGACTGACTGAATAGAAATACATTTTAAAAACTTTAAAAACAAAAACAAAATAGTACGCATGCGCAAACAAAGTTCAGTCCATTTCTCTGCAGAGGGGTGAAAATATCAGTTCATATTATCAGGAGGTCTTGAAATATTATTGGATATTATACCAAATCGCGGGAATATTATAAGAAATGACATCGTTACAAAAATTATCACTCCTAAGTAAAATTTCAATCGATTCACGGATTATTGAAGAGTAATGGTTAGACGTTGAAATGATCATTTTAGCTTTTTCGAAGTTTATCTTAATATTTTCTTTTTGATGCAATCTGGATAAAGCTGTACTTGATTTGTTAAACCTGATATCAGAAAAGAGTGGGCTTTTCCGAAAATTTAAGGAAAGATCAGAAAAGCACTTTTCTGATATCAAGTTTAACAAACCAAGTACAGCTTTATCCAGATTGCATCAAAAAGAAAATATTACGATAAATTAAAATGATCATTTCAACGTCTAACCATTACTCTTCAATAATCCGTGAATCCATTGAAATTTTACTTAGAAGTGATAATGTTTGTAACGATGTCTTTCTTATAAAATTCCCGCGATTTGGTATAATATCCTAAATATTTCAAGACCTCCTGATAATATGAACTGATCTTTTCACCCCTCTGCAGAGAAATGGGCTGAACTCAGCTTGCGCATGTGTACTATTTTGTTTTTGTTTTTAAAATGTATTTCTATTCAGTCAGTCATCTTTTGCCTTTGAAAATGAACTCATGTGTGTTCAAAAGATCTCAGGGTTGCATTAAATAATATTTTTATATGTTTGTGTCACCTTTTAAGTAGTTATAAGTATGTTATAAAGTTTATTACGATATAAATTTTAAATCCATTTTCCCTCTGAGATATTAAAGAAAAAATATATTAATTTTACTAAAAACATAAGTTAAAAAATAACAGAATTTCTCATAAATGGAATGATGAAAAACAACAGTCGCAATTCTTTGCAATAAGATACGTATTTTAAAAATGCTATTAGATTACCTAATCTAAAACTTAATTTATAAAAATTAAAGTTATCCCTGCACTTGCTCGAAGTGACTCCCTTCGGCTGCAATGGAGAAATGTACATGAGAAATTAAATCCTTCTAATACTTTAAAATATTTTAAGCACTTTGTGTATGATCCCTCGGAACATGGTCCAACGCATCTGTGTTCAGATGCAGAAAAAAGGCATAAGTCATGCAATTCAGTTTCATAAATCGATCAATTTTAGTGTTAGATGAATAGGATTTTTTTTTTTGTCTTACTTGTTAGTGTATTAGGAAATTTTTACTAAATATCACTTATAGGATCGGGACATCGTATAAAAATTTAAATTTCGTAACTTTTTAAGGAATGTTTTTATTGACCCAAATCACTTTTAAAATTCTTCTTTACCTCATTTAAAACATTTTTGGAATTGGAACTATACGTCTATGAGTAACGGTTTAGAAATAGTCATTGGAAATCGTTAGAGTGTGTGTATATATGTATATGCATAATAAAACTTTTTTAATTATTAACTATGAAACACATGAAAAATCTACCATAGATAAATGAAACAATTATTATACTATTAAATATCCGATAATCTTGAATTTACTGAAAAAATAAACAAATGATTTAGGAGAAAAAATGCACAAACAGAATGAAAATGTGTAACAAGGAGAAAATTGAAGCTTATATTGTGAAAGGGCAATATTCCACAATATAAGTAAAACACAATTGATTTCTGTTTGAACAAAGCATGCCAGAGCGATTTTTCCCCTTCAGAATAGGGTGCTCGTCCAACTACCATTAATGAATTAAAAAAAAATAGAAATAAAAATAAAGGTTTTTTTCCCGAGATATTGGGTGTTTTAAGACTTTAGTCCTACAATAAGTACATTTTCAGGGTACTGAATTCTCCTGAAATATTTAAAATATTTTGTACGGATGATATAGAACCAAATTACATATTTCAAATTTTAATATTTGTCATCTTCTTTTAAATAAGGTTTCCCCTCTTTTAATTTACCAATAGTTTTTTCCGAAAACCCTAGTTTTAGAGGTATAGTTCCAATTGCAACCAGTATGCTGTGGGCATCGGAAGATTTTCTTCAATATTATTCTAATATATTAGGTAATTTAAATAGCTCTGTTATACATCAACAATTATATATATAATGACACAAAGTGTATAACGTTTCCGGGAGTGAACTCATCCGTTTCCTGATACGCGGCCATGTTAGGCTTAAGCATTCCGATGCCGTATTTGCCGACTGCCTTATTTAATCTGTCTATCTATTCGTTGTGTAACATATTCTTCTTCAATTTTTCTAAAACCTTCAAAAAGTATACAATTATAACGCTTTAAGATCTAATTTAAAAATAACCAGATACCAACAAAAGGCTTCCGATGTTTACAAACGATTACCGTTGCCATTCATAAGCACAAATTTCAAATCCAAAAACAAATAAGGATTCTTTCAGCTATTCATTAAATGCTCTTAAAATATTTTGTAAAAGCATATTAATATTTTGAAATACGTTTTTCACTTTTGTTTACAGTTTGAATTCAGTATACACTGTTAAAAATATCGCGAAAAATTACCTCTGTTTTTCAAGGCTATCTATTTTGTGACCAATGAGAACGCTTCATAGTGTTCAGTGAATTAGCTGTATTCTGTGATTCATTCCTGTGAATTATTTTGTACCGGATTAACGTTTCCTTTCTAAAAATAAACGTATTTCAAATTATTTAAAGGCTTTATTATGCTTTTACAGATATTTTAAGAGCAAAATCGGATGTCGACCGTATTTTTTAATGATTCGTTCAAAGAGTCATTCATTTGTTTCTGGATTTGGAATTTGTGTTGTACAAGTGGCATCACGAGTGAATGTTGATCTGTTTTTTTTTTCAATCTTAAAACGTGCTTTCTTTTTCACTATTCGCAAAAGTTACATGTTTAGAAAGATTATTCAAAATAAATTAACATTTAAGAGATGACTTACATTCAATTATCTACATATTCTGCTGCGATAACTTCAGTTAAAATTAGATTGGCAGCTTTATCTATTCCTATATGAAAGTAAACAAACAATTTATTCATTCGTCTTGAACTTTTAAAATATTAAAACCAACGTTTATATACCAGGGTTCGTACGGGTCCTTGAATTTCCTGATTAAGAAATTCTTCGTTACCAGTATTCTCTTACAGAAAATCTTTTCTTAAATAAGACGAAATTTAGCGCGTTTAATCTAGATTTATTTTTCTTTAAAAAAAATACTGATATTTGGCCTTGAAAATAACGGTACCTGTACGAACCCTGTATACTCTGTTGCGCCATCTGTCAGTAGTTAAAAAAAAAAAAGAAATTTTCTTTTTAAAATGTTTGAATTCCGAAAGCATTGGGAAAAACATGAATATTTCTTATAAAATGAAATTAGAATATCAGGAATATATAATGCCGTGTACTACATATATCAATGCATTATTATAATAAACAAAATTTTGTATTTTGTAGGGAAAATGAATTTGTAATTTAATAACAGAATTTGAGAAAAAAAAATTGTTAATGCGATTAATAGTTGCAATTTACTTGTATGATAAAAGATGATTTTTAATTATGAAAATTTATTACAGGTTTCTTTTAAGCATGTTTTAAAAAAATCGGGATTTTCTCTGTTCAACTTTTTAAAATTTAAGTTATGATTATTATTTTTAAAAAAAATAAACTTTCTGTTGGAATTGTCTTTTATTTTACCCCATGTTATGGGGTAAAATACTTAATTGACAATATGTTTTAAAATAGCATTATTAGTACTAATTTGCATGTTTTTGTGAGTGAAGTTCATTTGCATACTTTATGTCAATATTTTACCAATTCAATTAATAATTTTCTTGCAAATGAAGTTTCAATGAAAAATGGGCTTTTTTTACTTTACTCCACCTGACCCTATTAGATAAGACAAAATTTATTACTTCACAATTCTTTTTATAATGCAATGTTGTATAATTTTTTTGAAAATGCAAACACGTCATTCTGACGGGCTGTATTCTAGTTACGAAGAAGAGAGCATATCTTTAAATTTCACCTGAAGTTACAGCAATTAACGAATAAAAAAGCAGAGTTCAACAGTGCCCCCTCTGGGATATTCTGACATAAAATTGGAAAAACATATATGAGTCATTTTCTCATAAGTGTGATTTCCCCAATATAGCTCTCGGCATTTCTTTGCAGTATAAATTATCATTTAACGTTAAAACAAACGTTTCTCTGTGATCGTTCTACTGTATAATGTTACCTCTATTGTGAAAATTTGTTTTTTTAATCTTTAAAATGGAATTTAAATGTCTCAAATATCACTACTGTCCCCTGTCCTTAGCACATAACTTGATCACTAAAACCATCAATGGACAATAATTACAGTCGAACCTCTATTTAACGAAGTCGCTAAATCCTGGAAAAAAGTTCGTTATATGGAAAATTCGTTAAATAGAGATTCACCCTTTAAAATACTTTCAACTACATAAAACAGATTTTAAATTCGTAAACACTAAGTATTTTTACTAAAAGTAATTAATCATATTTTTTTTAATGAATTATATCGATTTGTTTTATTTATTTTACCCACCAATATCCATTATCAAATCATTTTTTCTATGTATTTAAATCTTTGAAATCTGCAAGGAAAACAAAACATTGTTCGGGAATATATTTTATTTTTTGTTTAAAGTAAATAGTTTTACATTAAAATTAACGAATTTTAATGACATTATCGTACTTATTATTACTATAACAAATACTTTTAATCATACATTAACGTATGCGTCCTTAAATTTAATTTCTGAAAAACTCTGTTAATTTTGACTGAGTTTTTTCTTTTAAAAAGTGCTTTCTCTCATAATACGTCTCGCATCTTTGCAATGCACCAAAAACCCCTTCATGCGTATTTTCTTCTAACTATAGTCCGCGTCAGATTGTTTCAAATGATTTTAGCATTTCATCATACGAAGTTTTGTTAATTCCTGCATCGTGATCATTTTCATCATCATCATATTCGTCTTCATTGCAATTCATTGCTGTATTGTTTTTATTTTTCACACTGTCGAAAATATCCCATTCGGATAGTGTTTCCGAGGTTTCAATTTCAGTGAATTAAGTGAAATACAATCATCAATCAGCACATCATGGTTAATTTCTTCTTTTTTTCTCATCTGTATCCACATTTTTTTAAAGTTACTCTAAGGGATTATCGTCTTCGTCCTCCGTACTTACCGAATTCTCACTGCTGACAAAGAAGGCGCCCTGTAAAACGAGTTCAAGGCCATTGAACATCATAAAATGTGTTTAAAGAAAGGATAAGTTTGAAATGTCCAGAAATATTTTGAGAAATGGGGAGAAAAAAAAATTAGATCACAAGAAAAAGTTCGTTAAATGGAGAATGCACTTCGCTATTTGGAGGTTATTTTACGAAGGCATTCGCAAAATGTTCTTGGTTCCAAGAAAAAGTTCGCAAAATAGAGAAATTCGCAAAATAGAGGTTCGTAAAATAGAGGTCCGACTGTATTAAATAATTTTGAAAAACTAATGGATTTATTATAAATATAAATCTCATGGAGTATAATAATAAAATTTTTATTGGAATGAAATGTGTAATATTTGATTTTGCTAAGTTTAAAGTTGTGCCCTCACTTTTTTAGTCACTACTGTCCCGGTGAATGAAATTCTTCATATATCCACCAGATGCCAGTATGGAGTCTTTTTGAGTAGGGAAGCACATATTGTTCTTAAAAAGTTGCCATTGTTTACTGTTTAATCATAAAGAAGGTTATACGGATTGAAAAGAATGGGGAAAAAGGTAAGCGTACCTTTATTAACCGTCACTGCTGTCCTCATTGTTAATTTACATATTGATCTTTAGATATTAACCAATATCTAGCCATTTAAACACAGGTTTGATATGGCTTTGAAAATAGTGTACACAACATTCCAAAAATGTTCATTTTTAAGTAAAGTGGCTAAATTTCAATAAATGTCCTACTGTTCCTTTACAATTTGTGCTTTGTCTAATACAAACTGCCATATCATATTAATTTTCAATAAAGCTTGTGAATATCTACTAATTAATACGTTACGTCAGTCACCAGTGACTGACAATGAACTCTCCGTTTAGAACGCGTCATTGATGACTGACGGTCTAAAACATGATATAAAACTAAAAATATATGTATTGTTTTAAGTAATTACTGAAAATGTATTTAAAATTTACCTACCTTTTATTTATTACAGGATTAGACTTTCTTAAAAATTACTTAAAACATTGTAAATTTTTCAGCTTCAGTGCCAGTCATCGTGGCACTAAACGTGTTAATATTCTGAAATATATCAGTGGTTATTAAAAATTCAAATTGAGTATAGTATGAGAAACTTAAAAATCAGATATCAGCAGAAAATGAGCAGCCTAAAGTCACAATTATGAGAGAATGACCCATATACATATTCATTTAATTAGCAACTTCAGATATACAGCGTGTACACATGAAACCTCCCTGATTTCAAATGTTAATTGTACAGATGCTATGAGTCCTAGAGATTTGCGGTTTGCGGTATCATGGATAGCAACGCAACAAGTTTATTTTGCGGCAATTTTTTTTATATTCCGAAACAGTTAATTTTTGTTGCATGCATTGTTGATATGTCATGATGACAAGTTTATTTTGCTGCAAACGTTTATTGGTCCGAAAAAGTTAAATTTTTGTCTATGTATGCACTTCGATATGGGCTCCGTTTGTAGCTCTCAGAATGTCCAATCCATATTCAATCTCAATTCACGAGTTGAGCAGCATGTCAGGTGTGACTGAATCGATGGCTTACGCAAATTTGTGACGGAGATCACAAGCATCATGTACAGGTGAAAAAAAATGTTGCAGCAAAATAAACTTGTGTTTCTATTTATGATACCGCAAACAGCAAATTTCTAGGACTCATAATTTCCGTACAATTAACATTTGAAATCAGGTAGGTTTCATGTGGACACCATGTACCATTTTGAGCTTTTATACCCAATAGAGACTGAGATATAGCTATAATGTTCATCCCATAAAATAGCACAGCAAAACCTGTAGTGAATAAACAAAGGAAAAATCACAGCAGCGCCTCCTTATGAGTGAAGAAAGCCAAATTTGAATCAACACAATAGGTAATAATACACATTAAATTTGGAGAAACTGCACTTTTTAAATGCGGAGATATAGCTATTACAGAAATCATGGACAGCACAATACAGTAGTGTCATCTGTGGAGCGATATACATCCAAATCTGATCAGTATGAATTTATGTCAAGGTCTGACTGAATACGAAATTTAATCAAATTCCCTGCTATGGATGTCCAAATACAGTTATCACTGAAATCTTAAATAATAGAGCATAGCAGCGCTACCTGTTTAACTATATGCATCAAAACCTTAAATTATACCTTATATCAAATTTTGTATTACATCAGCTTTTTTTTTATAGCTAAAATATTTTATGAAAAAATAAGCATCTTTTAAGGTAAAAAAAAGCACTTAAAATTGAAGATTTTAAAACAACCAGATGAGTTTTTGATATATTTCGCTCAAAATCTATCCCACACTGATTATAAAACTTTCATTTAACACTTTCGTCTTAGTTTTGGCATTTAATCAAGACAAAAAATCAAGCAAAAGTGAAATAACTGAATACATATTCGATACTATCCATATGCGATGCTTCGATGTGCCTCGCCTACATTTTTATCCAACCTTTCCACCGGATTTGCGTGTGTTACACTTCGGTCATTTTATCAGAGGATGGAAGAAAATGAAAGATTAATGGCAAGTTTCCAAAGAAGAGAATTATAAAGGTAGAGAAGATAATGGATTCCTTTCCTAAAAGTGATTCATTCCGGGTGAAAAATTATGTCATAAGCTCAATTTTAGTTCTTTCTGACATATTTCACTCAAGAAATGATCGATATATTAAAAAATGTAGTTATTGAAATGTAAATTATCAATAAAATTACTAAAGTTACTGTAGAATCATTTAAGTATTATTCATCTAAAATTGGTTCCCAACAATTTTAACTGCGGAGTCTAATTTCAACGGCAAAACTTTTTAGACCTACCATATTACAAGGTATTTAGAAGTATTTAGTATGATATTTAGAAGTAATAATGTTACGAAGAAGAAGGGAAGAGGGGTTAATTAGTAAGGTAATGTAAATTAAACAACTGCGTAATTTGCACACAATGAAATTATGTGCTTTTTAGCTCACAGGCTATCAAAGCCTGACAGCTAATCTGCCCGAAGGTTCTGTATGTACGTACGTAACGTGATAATTCTTGATAGAAATATCCGATTTGCTTCACCTTTTTTTTCTACGTTCATTCTCACAAGGTGCTTCCCTGATTAGTTTTGGGGGTTCATTCGTTAAGTATAAAGGGGATTATAGGGGCTAATCCCCCACTTACCATAGATAAATGGGTTTTCCATGCAGAATTATCAGATTTGCTTCAATTTTGGTATACCGGTTAATTCTGATAAGGCGCTTCCCTGATTAGACTTGGAGGTTCATTGGTTAAGTATAAAGGGGGGTCGGGGGGCGGTTAATACCTCCTTAATTTACAAAGAGAGGGCCAACCTTGGTAATCACAGATTTTGATTATTTTATAATATATGTTGTAGGGTAGAGACCCCTTACTCTCAGGTTCACCGGATTTTATACAACGCTTCTTAGTTTTGTAGAAACCGGGGGTTCTAATATTAGTACACAACTTAAATACTTACTTTGTAACAAAAAGAATAGGTTGGTCGTAGCTGAGTTGGTACGGCGTTTGCTGGCTGATCCGCGGGCTCAGTTTCGATACCCGGTTTCGAGCGCGCTACATTTGTTTTTCTCATTTTTGGTTTTATAAATATACATGTAATTATAACTTAATAATCTCATTGTCAATTAAAATTTATAATATTGTACATCAATTATAATTTTAACCAATTTAATTTTTTACTTTTAACTAAATAGTTGTATAAAACATCATAAAACTGTTATTTTTTTAAAAATCACTTTTAAAATGTATTTCACACATTCTTTATCGATGCAATGATATTTAACAATTGTGTCAATTCGTGATTTTAAAGAAACATCATTTATGCATTGCTTTAACAAGGGAAGTTAATACGATGATACTATTACTCTGTTTTTAAAGTAACAAGCATAATTATATTAAAAATTAGCATCAAAATTAAATTACAACCAATTTTTTGCATATTAAAGATTTTTAAATTTGTAATGCGTATGCTTGCGCTTTCAATTATTTTGCTTTCCCCTTTATCTTCTTTCTGCTTTTATTTTAATTTTATTTGAATATGTTTTATTTTATCATAAGTAAATGTCGCCACAACAGATTTTGTAACGATTTTGGAATTTTTATTATTCAATAATAAATCCAATTTCTTTTTAAATCTCTTTAAAGGATGAGAAATAATAGTTCAAAATAAAAAATGATAAATTTAAATTTGTTAACATTATAATTAATGTACGATATTAAAATTTTTAATTGAGATTATTAAATTCTAATTACAAGTGTATTTATAAAACAAAAAATGAGAAAAACAAATGTAGCGCGATCGGGTATCGAACCCGAGCCCTCAGATCAGCCAGCAAATGCCGTACCAACTGACCTACGACCATCCTACCCTTTTTGTTACAAAGTAAGTATTTAAGTTGTGTACTAATATTAGACCCCCCCCCCCCCGGTTTCTCAAGAACTAAGGAGCGTTGTATAAAATCCGTTGAACCTGAGACTAAGGGGTCTCTACCCTACAACATATATTAAAATAATCGAAATCTGTGATTACTTAGGTTGGCCCTCTCCTTGATAGCTAAATGGGTTTTCTTATCCGATTTGCTTCAAATTCGGTATACCGGTTTATTTTGATAAGGAGCTTCCCTGATTAGATTTGGAGGCTCATTGGTTAAGTATAAAGGGGGGGGCAGAAAGTACCCCCCCCCCTTAATTTATTTTTAGAAAGGCATTATTCTTTGAAGTAAGAGTATAATATAGAATTAGTGTGAATAGACTGTGATCTCAATGCCATCGGTTTAACTGGGCACTTTTATTATTTATTTATTATTTAGCACTTTCTAACGCAGTCGGAAAATTTTTATGACTTTGGTTTTTTTGTTTGTCTCATTTTTATCATTTTTGTCATTTGTTCGTCGACTCTCCGTGATCTAACTATCGTAAATATACTCGAATTTCCATGTAGTTGGTATATGTTATTGAAATTTACTGTAGCATGTTCTTAGTGAAAATAAAGTGTGTATCATTTATAATTTGTTTACAGGAACACTCAAAAGCATCCCTTTAAATTATGGTGTATGGAAAAAATTCGTTAGCAATGTATTTTAATTATGGTGAATTATTTCAAACAAAATATTATTAGTATACATTTCTGATGTACACTAAAACATGATTTGTGTGGAATATGCAGAGTGTCACACAAAATAATTCCGTGACATAATGATCCACAGAGAAAAATCGTTTGCAGTGTATTTTAATAATTTAACAATATTTGGAACATAAGAAAATTGATATCAAATATTGAGGTATACTACAAGATGCTTAGTGTAGCATACTTTGTGCACAGCATTTATCATTGATTTACAGGGACACATAACAAAATTCAGTTTCAGTATCTCTATGAACAATAGTTGTTGGAATTGCGTTTTCGGTTGTGCTATGCTTTTTAAAACTTAACTAAATTTTTGAATATTATGTAGTCTGTATAAATTTTATAAATCAAAGAAATACTGTCTACGGGCGTGAAATGTTCAAAAAAAGGTTATTGTGCAAAATCCTTTTTTGTTCTCTTTTTTTACATTTTTGAATCCTTATAGTGAGTAGTATAAACATCTAAAATGAGTAGATGAAATTCGAAATATTAAGTTACAGTCAATTGAAAGACCGGGTTATTATTATTTTTTTGTAAATTTTAAGTTTAAAATTACTAATCATTATTAAATATGTCATAAAAATGTGACATACAAATGCAAAAAATTAACTTAATTTTTTGAATTTTTTTATTTAAAAAAGTAGTATAAAATTAACCGAACAATTGCTATTTTCTCAGAACTGTTTAAATTTAAAACTGATCAATGTAAATACATTTTGTGAATTCCGTAATAAATATAATAGTGTTATACAGGAACGAGACTGTTTTTAGGAAAACATGTATATTTCAAAATTTATAGGTATAAAAAGACAAACAACGCTAAAAATTAAAAAAAAAAAAAAAAAAAAAAAAAAAGGTAATAATTCATAAATTAAAACTGTGTAACTCAAAACTTTTTCAATAAATCTGCATAAGAGTAGTATACTTCCTTTGCATGTAAATTTAAAATATAATTTAAAAATTTTGTGGTAATTGAACTATATTGTATTGAATTACGTTAATTTTAACACAATTTTACAAAAAAAAAAATCTTTTGGAAGAATATTAAAAAATAACTTTGAACTTAGTTTTTTAGTTTGTAAGAAATATAAATGTTTAAAAAAGCTCAAAAATCGAAAGAAAAATATTTAAATGTTATGTTAATTTTGAAAACAAACAACTGAAATTTTACACAAATTGACGTTTTAAAGGCGTACATGTATACAGATAACTTAAATAGATCAATCAATCAAACTTTTTCTTTTTGGAAATTAAAGATTATTTATTTTGTAGAGTCATGATTCTTATGTATATACAGGGCGTCTACTCTCAACGGTGTCCAACTGCTAATTCTTAAACCGTTAGTCATAGACATATAGTTCCAATTACAAAACTGTTTTAAATGAGGTAAATAAGTATATTATAAGCGATTTGGGTCAATAAAAACATTTCTTAAAAAAATAATACGAAATTAAAATTTTTATATGGTTTCTTGTATCCTATAAGTTATAATTGGTAAACTTTTCCTGTTACACTGACAAGTAAGACAAAAAAGTCCCGTTATTCTACAATTAAAATTGACCGAGTAATAGCTGTTTAAAGTTGAAGCAGATTTTTTGCTGCAAAGTAGGGGTAATTCACAAATTTAGTAGAAATATAATTCCGTCAGATATAATAAAAAAATGGTTAAAATTAACATTGGCATATAAATTTGAAATCTTTAATCGTTCTGACATATTAATGCAAAATATACAATTTGTAATAAACATATAATAAGAAAAAAATCCAGAACTTTTGTTAAATAAAATGATGAAAATTAACAGCCTCCATTTTTGTACAAAATGATAAATATTTTAAAATGTTATTAGATTACACTAGCCTGCAAAAGTTAGGTTATGTTATGTTTTTTAGCTTCTGATAATTGATTCTTATGTCTTCTGTACTGCTGCATCCGAAATTGACCTTCATTTTTTTACCATCACATAAAGATTTTTTTGCAAATCATAAATTTTAAAGTTAAAGAAAAAGGAAAAATAGTGAAAATTTAATTCTATAAAATGGATGTGATTGTTGTGTTTTTAACTTTTGATAATTGATTTTTATGTATTTTTCACCGCTGAATCCGAATATGAACTTCATTTTTAACCATTAAGTCACGATTTTTCGTAATGTAAATTTCAAAGTTAAAAAGATCAGAGTTAAAATTGAACCACCTCATCGGACCCCTCAGCTGTTTAGCTGTAAGAATCCCAGTATAAGCCAAAAAAATTGAATAAATTATTAAATTAAAGAAAGTTAAATTAAATAAAAAAAGTTTTACAACTATTTTATAGTATCAGATTTTCCCTATATTTTAACTTTGACATTTACGATTTGCAAAAAAATTTTAAGGTGCTGGTTAAAAATGAAGGCCGTTTTCAGATTCAGTGCTAAAAAGTACATAAAAATCAATTATCAAAAGTTAAAAAACACAGCCATCTCCACTGTTTTATAGTATCCGATTTTTGTTACTTTTAACTTTGATAGTTAATGTTTGATAGTTAATGTTAAAAATCCTGACATGATAGTTAAAAATTAAGGTAATTTTCGGATTCAGCGCTAAAAAATACACAAAAATCAAATATAAAAGTTAAAAAACACAACCATCGCATAGCGGTAATCTATCCGAAATTTTTTGCGTTATCCTGTAAAATAAGTATAAATGGTAACCACCGAAAATCGTAATAATATTGGATTGTCATTGGATTTACGTGAGAATGTAAAATTTAATCTCGATCGGATATTTGAAAGTGATTTAAATTTCGAGTGCAAATTTCGAACTGGAAAAACGTACATACGATCGTTGAAGTTAAATAAAAACTTATAAAAATAACATAATTTTTGTTAAAAGAAACCATGAAAAGAAACAGTCTAAAATCCTTACAAAATAAAACATATGTTAAAATACAATTATTTTAGCCAATCTGAAACTTAATGAAAGTTAATTCAATCGTAATACTTGTATGATTTTTTTCAAAGGGCAGATACACATGAAATAAGTTCTTCGAATAATTTAAGCACTTGGTATTGCTCCTCAAAGACGAACTCATTTGTGTTCAGATATAGAAAAGTGGTATAAGTCATGCATTTTTAACCCTTTAGTGCGCAGCTTTGTATGTGTGCAAACAACAGTGTTTTGAATTTAACAGATTTTTTTTATTCGTATATACCTAATTTACACCAGAAAATTAAAATAGCAGTATGTGGTTTAATTAATAGCAGACTTTCCGTTTTTAAATAAAGCGAAATTAACCATTGAAACTTTCTGGTGCTAAGTCAGATTCTCTGAACTACGTAATTTCTAGAACTTTTCTATCATGGGCATTAAAGGGTTAAAAGTTAAGTTTTATAAAATAAATAATTATAAAAAATAAGATATTTGGAGACATATTGAAATATTTACTAATTTGTATTATTTTAGCGTAAAACAACTACACGACAGTAGTTTTTACTTGTATTGCAAATGTGCAACAGAAGAAAAGATTGGCGTATTAATATGAAAAATGTATTTCTGATTTTTTTCATTATTTTTCTTGTGTAATAAACCTTTCAGAGAATCATATATAATTTTTTCGAAACAAAATAAAAAATCGCGCATTTAAGGGTTAAAGTTTCATAACTCGGTCAGTTTTAGTCTTATATGAACGGTACTTTTTTTGTCTTACTTGTCAGTGTAATAGAAAAAGTTTACTAAATATAACTTAAAAGAACGGGAAACAGTATAAAAATTTTAATTTCGTATTTTTTTAAGAAATGTTTTTGTTGACCCAAATCGCTTTTAAAATATTACTTTACTTCATTTAAAACATTTTTGTAACTGGAACTGTATGTCTACGACTAACGGTTTAGGAATTAGCCATTGGGAGTTGTGCATATATAACGCTATCACTTTAGGAGGGGGAACGGGGGGGGGAGTCTGGCAGATTATATCGTACGATATCTCTTGGGGGACGAGGGGGGGGGGGGGGGTAGTCTTTTGATATCGTTATCCCTTTTGATGGAACCAAAGTTTTTTTTTTCTTTTTGTAAACTTGTTCTTTATAGTCTGATACCCTTTTAAAGTCTGTTATCTATTTTTATGAAAATACAAGGTTAATATTAAAATCATTAAATGATTATAAAATTATTTAATTCCAAAATGTGGAATACTCTACCTTTGACATTCCTATCCTTCTGTCATATGTGTGTGTATATGTAATCCGCTGTTTGACAAACCAGGTATGAAATATGTTTTAAGTTATACTTGTTGTGTTTACTACGTGAAGAAAAGAGAAAGAATGTTGTATACCTGTTTTGTTACTAACAAGTTCCGAACCCTTCCCGCAGTCACCCTGTGCGGAGGCAAATGCAAGAAGACATGTTTACTGTTAAATGCATTATGTAATAAAATGCTAAAAAAACTTTTAAATAGTAGCTATTTCGTTTAAGTATCATTTGATATAAAGGTATTTAATATGTAATAGTCATATTTTATTGATTTCTCTTCATTTGAATGAATAAAGTGTGCGAATAATAAATGTTTAGTGATATCTGTATATCACTGAAAACAAGGAAACAAAAGAAAAGGATGTCAAAAAGCAGGGGAAAAAAATTAGACATTGATAACGATATCATTAACGGGGGGGGGGGGGGGGGGTTCGTGGGATGATAACGTATGCTATCACATGGGGGGAGGGGGTTCAAGATTACCAAAAAGTTGGTAACGTTATATAAGTACAGCCCCTTGGACACCGTTGAGAGTGGACACCCTGTATATATATATATTGAAAAATCCAAATTCACATAATTTATTGTGTGAATTATATACACGTTGTGTAATAAACCGTACACGTTGTGTATATATATATATATATACACAACGTATATATATATATATATATATATATACGTTGAAGTAAGAAAAAAAAGGGCGAAAAGAGTATCTGTTATTATAGAAATACAGTACTTAAGTAAGTACTTAGTAAAGAAATAAAAAATATCCAAAATCCGAATAGCACTATCTCAGATACTCACCCTCAAAATAAATAAATAAAGCAAGCATAATAATGAAGCAATTATTATTATTATTATTATTACTATTATTTTAGTTTGAATTAATCTTTGTGATCAAAATAAGTTCGTTAATTCGAACTTATTTTAAACTAAGTTATATTACTATGTTTTCCGAATTTTATTATTAATTCGAATTAACCGAGTTAGAATGATAGCAGCTCCACTGCATTCGGGCTGAACTGTAATTGCTACACTTTTCCAGATTTGAAATCTTTTTTCTGGAGATTCATCCTGTGTGCCAGAAAAGGTGCATATAGGCTTGGCATTATGCCAAGAGGAACACCGATAAATGCACGGGCAATTTGTCTTGGAGAAAGGGGATGAATTATGGTAGGAGGAAAACTTTTTGATAAAACTGCACATAAAAATACAATTTAAAACTATATGAATTTAGTTAAATTGTGTTACGACATTTGGTCTTGAAACTTCTTAGATTTTTTTTCTTTTTTAACTCTGGGAATTTCTTTAACCCTTTACGTACTAAATTGTGAATTCAGGAAAATTTCATCTTCTAAAGCATTTTTCTTGAATTTTTGTAGTTACATTAGAAGGACTACACAATCATTTAATACATTTTAGAAGGACTTTGCCAATTAAATTAAATTAATTAAATTAGAATTTATAGGGATTTTGTGCAATATTTATAACTCTACTCAATTTTTTCATTTAAAATATTTTTTTTTTGTATGTTATAGAATTAGGAGATGTACAAATATAATGCTCTTACAATAAAAATATACAAATATTTTCGACCTGAAACTTTTCCCCTGCATTCTTTCACCATCAGAAAAGCTGAAAAGATGCAAATGAAAAAGAAACCATTATTTAAAAAATAGTTTGTTTGTGCAACCAATAATGCTTTTGGAACAAGTTAAAGTAAAGTACCTATAACTCATTCTAAATGGTATTACTGCTAATCGATGTATTAAAGGAATTTTATAACAAGTTATTTTAATGGTACTTTAAAGTACCGTCGGGGCATAAAAGGTTAAAGACTGCATTAAGAAATATAATCTTCAGTATTTTACTTTTCTTTTCCTTTTCTACCTTTTAAGTTCGACCGATTTACGTTTTATATTTTAATAGGGATTTAAGAAATAAGTTGTAAATAAATGGAAAATGTAAATTGTTCTAAAATTGTCTAATTTCTAAAATTTCTATCTTAAAAAATAAGAAATAAATCCTAATACAATCTAGAAAAAACTTTCTATTTTAATTAAATAAACATAACTGAAAAAAAACTCTTCTACTTGTAGATCATATATATGCGAAAAAATGTTAAGGTAAAAAATTTTTTTTTCATTTTTAAATCACATTCATGTCTAATATTCCAGAATTACCTCCACATTATATCTTCATCATTTGTTTGATTATATACATGTAATAATACAAATTTATCGCCATTTTTACCTTAATTAAATTCTTACAAATTCTTACAATATATACCCTTTTCCGTGTCTTTTAATAATATCTTAAATATCCATTATATTTTAATACCACGCCTTTAAATCAGCGCATTCTTTTATTTCTTATTCTAAAAACCTTAATCTGTTAAAAGCGACACTTCTCTGTAAAAACATCTAATTTATTCCTTCATATTTGAGACATTAATTTTTTATTTCTTTAGACTGTTTCTTAATACCATTTTTATATTTATTAAAATTATTATTCGATATCCCAGCATTCCTTGCAAGTAATTCCCTCGTCTAAACTTTCACCTTTTTCTTTCTACGCTGTTGATAAAGAGTACAGACATTACGTAATGAAGTGCCTGCCTTGCTTATCGTTTTCGACCAGTCACTAGGCGCACCTTCCATTAGCTTCCCCCTTAACTTGAGTTTCGTTGGCTCTGACGTAGAGCACGCCAGTGTATCTTTGCGCGTTTTGCTGATATTTATGCAGCTTACACAGACCTGGAGAAGGCAATTTGTACGTTTTTTGTTTTTTTCTGATAAATCTATGTCACCGGGAGAGTTTTTCTGCTATTCGATATGTGTCTCTAATAATCTAACATCCTAATTCTATTATTAAGACATAACACGGCCCAAATATGGGTAAAACTGGACAACCGGTGGACTTGTTCGCAGATGCGTGAAGTCTAATAAATTATTTGATGAAAAATACAGCTTCTTTTATATTTAAGGGAAAACACCCAATGCATTCATGACATGGCCTTCCACTATGACTACAAATTACGACTGCAAGTTTGTTATTCATCGGGTTGCTGATGTGTGATTGGAATATTTCGCTGGTTTGTTCGACATGGTTACCCATACTTGGAACAGTATTGAATGTTATAGTACGTGAAAAATAAATCGGATGGTAGTCATCATTTCAATTGTAAGAGTCACAGAATAAAGACAGTTGACCAAAGTTCTTTGTTTTGATTGCCTAAGAGAGACTGCTCAGACGAGGAATCCAAGTCTGTAGAACATAGTGTCCCTCCCGGTCGTCTTTATTAAGGTCTTAAAAGAATTTACATAAAAAGCTCTGCCCGCTGGGGCACAGACTGCCCCTTCGCGACACAGAGCGGGAGAGAATACGATGACTTAGGCGTCACCCACTGGGGTAAGGAGTCCCCACACGACAGGCAGGTGAAAAAGGAGAGGTTGCTGCTACTGTGGCAATGCTGCGTGTGCTGGAACACACCGTAAGTCCAGAAAGTTCAGATATGGAGTGCTGATCTGATACTTTACGCATGATCGCTAGGAAGTGAGAACACAAATTTCTTTTTGGAATTTATAAATATGCTTTAATTTTGCAAGCAGTGCCGGCCTTGAGAGTATGTTTAATAGCCAGGATTTGGGGGGTGAGCTGTGAAATTTTATATGCCAGGTTTCCGTTAGGGTACAGTGATAGTAACTATGCTCTGGTGTGCCCAATTCTCCGTATTCGCAGAGAGCCGAGGAGGTGCAGTGGAATTTTTTTAGGTAAAATTTGAAAGGGCCGTGACCTGTCAGGAATGCGGTGGTGGATATTGAGAGATTATATGGGTTCCTAGAGACTTTAGGTATGAGGTTGTGTGTGTAGCGTCCCTTTTCAGAGTCGACCCACCTAGCCTGCCAGCCTGGACGAATTCTGTCTTTTAAGACTTGTTTGACATGGGAAAATCTATTGCCTGTTTTTCTGTTGCTGCCTTAGCCAGTGCATCGGCTCACTCATTGCCCTCAACACCAATGTGGGCCGATACATGACCAAGGGAAAATTTGTGGACTAGTGTTAAGAGTTGTTGTTTAATTTTAAGTACTAATGGGTGTTTGGTACGGTGCGCGAAAATTGCTTGGAGGCTGGAGAGGCTATCACTGTAGACTCTAACGAAGGGGAAAGATTGACCAGAGATCTACTCCAGTGCTCGCAGGATCGCGAGGAGCTCCGCTTGATAAACGGAGTTATGATCCCCGATCCTGTTGGCCCACTGATGGGTCACCTCCCCATCACTCATGACACAGAATGCTGTTGCCACGCCTGATTCGCTTCGGGACCCATCCGTGTATACGGTTGGATCTCGGGATGGCTTGTAGGTGTGTTTTCCTGGGTTAACTTGTAAACGAGATGTCTCTTTCGCAGGATGCAAGATCCAACTGCTGACTTTCGTCTGTACATCTATATTAGGGAAATGTGTGTGATGCGTTGATTCGTGTTTTAAGTGAATGACTTTATTTCTTAGGTATTCAAATTCTAGTGTGATTGTTATGGAAGGGATCCCCGATATCACTGCAAGGGCCTCTGAGGAGATTGTCTTATAACCTCTGCTCATTTAGAGTAGGAACATCCTTTGAGTTGAGATCAATTTGTTCTTCGCCTGTTCGGTGAGATTTCCTCCCCAGATGCCCGCGCAGTAAAAGATGATCCGTTCCACTATTGTGTGGTACCATATTTTAAGCATTTGGGGCTTTATGCCCCAAGTTTTTGCTGTAAGTTTACGTGAGTTATTGAAGAGCTTTGTGACTTTTTCTCTGGTATTGTTAATGTGTGCCATCCAGCTCATGATTTTGTCTATTGTGAGTCCTAAAAGAGTTATTTTGTCTTTATGTTTCACCACCTGTCCAACGATTCGCATCGTTGGAGAACGTTTAAGATTGCGTGGTTTGGCAAAGGTAACTTCTTGTGATTTGCCTGTGGAGAGCTGGAGGTGTAAGCGAGTCAGCAGCTGGTGGAAGATGGGGGAGAGCCCGAGCTGCCAGGTCTTCAATGTTGATTCTCCGACGGCTCGAGAGGACAAGGCTGAAATCATCGGCAAACGCGAAAAGGAGGAACCTAAGCTTCTCGAATTCCCTGAGGATTACGTTAGCTATCAAGAGCCATAGGATGGGACCTAGACAGGAGCCCTGTGGGCACCCTTTCTGTAGATTATGAATTGAGGAGCCTGAGCCCCAGTTGGTTAAAATGCTACGCTCTGATAGATAGGACCTGATGGTTCCAGCCAGGTTTCCTGGGCAGCCAATGTCAATGAGTTGAAGGAAGATGTCCCGCCACTCGACTTTGTCAAAGGCACCTTTTATGTCGAGTGCGACAAGATAAGTATAGTTTCCGGCTGTGATGTTGGAGGCACAGGAGGATAGAATTTCAGATAAAGCAATTTCGCAGGATCTGCCCTCTCTGAACCCGAATTGTCTGTGGTGAAGTAGGTTGTTAGATTCTAAAAAATGTACTAGTCTGTTAATAATAAGTTTTTCTAATAATTTTCCTAGAGTTGGAAGCAGGCAGATCGGTCTGTATGAAGAGGGTTGAAAGGGATCCTTCCCTTGCTTCTGGAAGTATACTACTTCCCCTTGCCTCAGTGTGAGTGGGAAATAATTATGCACGAGGCAAAGATTTGCCCAACGAGTGAATAATTTTGGTATGATTTTGTAGGTCAGTTTTAGAATTTTGAAGTCTATGCAGTCTGGACCCGGGGCTTTTGTAACGTCCAGACTGTGCAGTACAGTTGATAGTTCTGCTTTAGTGAAGGGGAGGTCATGGGGAGCGTGAAAGTTTATATCTGAATTGTCTATATTAGGGTATGCCGAAGGTCCGAAAAGTTCTTTTGTAAGGTGCTCTAGGTTTGCTTGGCGTGAAGATACGTGTGAGGACAGAAAGTACTTTCTACGATATTGCTATGGCGATTTTTTCGGGAAGAGGTGGTGGGCATACATATTTATTTTATGCGAACTTCGAAAATCTCGTAAAATCTATATTTCTTTACTCCATTGATTTGCCATTATTCATTTACCCAAATATAAATTTGTATTGCTCTATCTTCAAAAAACGCTCGAAATACGAGTTGCCTTCGGGGACTATGTCAATATTAACAAACGAATTATGAAAATTATGCGGCGTTGCAGATAAAAATATTAAAATAATTATGTAATAATATTTAACGAGAGTAACAGCAGTCATCAGAAACCCCACAAATTTGCGCACCGTATTTAACGTACAAGAAATAGAAGAAAAGAGATTTTCAATTTTAATCTTAACCCGTTCGGGACTGGCGTACTACTAATAGTGCATGTCTTTTCACTGAGTATTATTTTGTCTGAACAATTACTTATGCTGCTATCTGCATTTAGTAATGGTAGTACATGCCTTTGCATTTCTTACTATGATTTTATTTACGTTTTGGCATTTATTAATAATAAAATAATAAAAGTTTTCTTAATTATGTTTGCACCGTTGGCGATTCTTTCATTTTTAAACACATATTTCACTCTTTCCATTTAAAGTGTAGATTACTTTTCTGAACGTATCATGTGTGATAAAACGCAAAAAAATATTACAAAGTTGTAATATCTTTTAAATCCTGTTGTAATATGATATTTTCCAAACGTAAGACTTGAATAGTACGCAAAATAACTACATTCGTTAGATTTCAGACAATGAGATATTCGTTAAACTTCAGTAAATCTATTTGGATAGCTACTTATTAATATTATCAACGTAAAAGTAATTGTTTTTTCAAAATTTGAAAAAAACTGGACCCGAAAGGGTTAAGTATGTTCCCTTTAAGGTGCCGATACTATACATGCACTGATATGTAATATCAGTACATATCAGTACTGATATGCACTGACGGTTCTGCTCATGTACCGATTCTACATATGTACTGATATGTAGTACTGATATGTATTGATCCGGGGAAATAAGAGGTCAGAAATGAGATAAAATAAAAATGGGTAAAGAAGTGGGGTGGGGAATGGAGTTCAACCATTGGGATTCTAACAGACAGTCAGAAGTTTAATACACTTCAGTTATGCCAATTTGATTATTTTGGACAAGAAGAGCTCATAACATCATCGTAGTTTTTACTTATCTGTATTACAAAGTAAAAACATATCCGTGGGTAGCACTGACGGCATATTGATGATGGAAACACCTGACTGACAAATTTAGATTTTATTGCAATTTTTATTACTGCTAAACATTTTTACACCGTTAAATGGAAAAAAAGGTTTTTTTCAAATGTAATTTGTTGAAAAAAAATTTCTCAGTTTAATGATTTTTTGGATTTTTTTAAAAAAAATTTTCAAACATGATTAAAAAAAAATCTTTCTCTATCGCGTGAAGCACGATTTCGAAATATTAATTCGCTTGCACTTTAAATAAAATAAATATTTTAACATTTTGTTACCGACTAATATAACCAAATTAAAACTTCATAATTAAATAAATAAAATACTATAAATAAAACACAAATTAGTGCATATGGAATCGAACTACGAGCTTAAACCACTGAAATTATCGGAATCAAAGAGGATACTGCATGTAGCGAAATCTTTGGCGATTTCTTCGGTTATTAATCTCTGGCATTCAGCTAATACTAAACTATCACTTTTAATAAATTTCAAAATTTTATTTGAATACATAATTAATATTTTTCATATAAAAAGGCTTTTTTATATTACTTGGCAATTTCAAAAAATATTAAATGTAAAAAAAAGCGATTAGAGTTTTAAATTTAAAAAAAAAAGGTTTTCTCCTAAATTTTTAACCCAGAAGGTTCAGGTTGGATTCTCTAGTGTTTTATTTCGTGATACACATATTAACATATTAAAAAAAACTGGAATTGTGTTAGAAGTGCTTGAAATACACAAAAAAAAACAAATCGATTAATTGAAATACATTAAAATTAGCAAAATAAAGTTATTTTTTGATCTTGAACATCAAATTTAAGGATCAAAAATTTTAAAATATCTTTATTTATAGGGGTCTTTATTTATAGGCATAAAATTTTGTTAAAAAAATATTGTAATTTAATTAAGTTGTTTATTATTTTTTATATAAATCATGAACTACTCCCCCGATTTCATTACTTTTTTCAATATTCTGTGTAGGAAAGATTTTTTTGGTATTTTCTCTTGAGGATTTATAAAAATTTTATTTACAAAATTTATAATAAATCTAAAAGTAAAAAAAGAGGATTTTTGAGAGTGATATTTACTTCGAGAAATATATCTTAAAAATTTTCCCATGAAATTAAAAATCCTGAAGATAAGTTATTAAAAAGTTACATAACACTCTTTACAAAATTTCATACATATATCTTCCAAGAAAGTTTAGATATATAACCCTTTAAATATGACAAATTATGACAAAATCCATTTTGAGATAAATGGATTTTCAGTTTTGGGCAGGGCAGAGCTGTTAGTACAACACAAAAATTGTTATATCTGCATCGTAGAAGTACAAAGTTTGCTTTATTTAATTTATTCAACTTTGTAGTATTTTTTTAGCAAGAAAAGTAAAAAAAAAAATATTTTTTTTTCTGAGAATTTTGTTTTCCGAAACCCCTTCAATATTCAAACAAAATCAACCAGATAGGCGAAGAATACTAATCCTAAATAACATTAAAACAGTCATAATATCTTAGATTTTTTTTTTTTTTTTTGCTATCGATGAACCAAAAAGGAGCAGCTACCCACCTTCTTTATTTTCGCCAGATGACTTAAAATACTTAAACATTAAGGAAAAATTATGATTAACAAGAAAAGTGATTTATTTATGATAATTGGGCGTCGACATAGAAGAGAACTCTCCACAAATACCCTGACCTTCCTTGTATTTCTTTCTGGCAACACCTTTAAATGTTGTAATTGGTACGTTTATTTGTTTTGAAAGTTCATTTATTAATTCTCTATAGTTATCAACTTTATTTATAAATTAATTTTCTCAAATGGTAAAAGTATTTTTTAAAAATTCCCACGTTGCAAATTTATTATATGTAATACATTGACACGAGGAAAAGATACAAAAACTAATAAACTTTATACTGAACGAAAATTTGATCTACTATCAAAAGACAGAATATTCTCATACTAATATTTTTTTTCTAATTTATACTGTTATTTACTTTTAAATCTTGTGAACCACATTATTTCACGATGTCGCTGGAATTAATCTATTTTATGTTTAAATCTTCAATATTTCTGAAGAAGACGTAAATTCCAGAAAAACGCCGCTAATTTGAAAATAACGTGAAAAATGAACATTAAATAAAAAGTAACTTTCAATTTATATGCGAAGTTTTTCGTAAAATTTGAGAAAAAAGAATTTACGAAACGTAAAATCGATATTCAGCTGTGTAAATTGTTTTTACACTCAAACGATTTAGATGCTTCGCTTTTGGAAATTACTTATAAATATTGGTAGCTCCTAATATTTAATACAATTTTTATTTTAGTGAACTTTAGACTTCGTTTAATTCTAAATATTAAGAACTTTTTTACGAAGACGCATAATAAAATAAGAAATGACGAAGTATGTTTCAACCCAAAAAAACATAATCTACACTTGTGTAAGCAACAATCATAAAATGCTATTTTTCGTGCACGCGAGTACGCAAAAAATATACATATAATTCAAATAGGTACTATCCCTACATCGCAGCTAGTCGATATGATATCTCCATCAAGTCACACATGGTCATAAGTGTCAAAATCACTAAGGTGAAACAAAATATGGGATCTTTCATTCGTTTCTCTATTAATCTCAGATGATCGCCATATGATGACTCCATTGAAAAGTCACTGTGACTGTTGCTTTGTGATGAGTCACGAGGTGACATTACAATGAAGTCACCTTGTGATTCTCATGTGACTGCCATTTGAAAACTCAATTCTGAGGTCGTCGTGAAAATTGCATTATGATGAGTCACCAAATAATGTCACAATGAAGTCACATGGTGACTTTCAAATGACCGAGACACTACTGTGAATTCACTATTGCGTTCCTTTGTGAAAAGTCACAGGATGATTTCATTTTCTGTCACTTGAGAATTCGTCAGAAAACAGCTATCATGACGACTTTACAATGGAGTCTCCAAAAGACGTTCACACGAGAGTCACAAGGTAACTTCATTGTAAAAGTCACCTGGTGACCCGTCAAAAAGCAGCAGTCATAGTGTCATCTCAGTGCAGTGACCAAATAACAGTAAGAATGAGACGAATGAAAGATATCACATTTCAGTTCATTGTAATGACTACGACACTTGTGACCATTTGTGACTTGAAGGACAGTTCACATCGACTGGCCGTGTTCTTATGGTAGTACGTATTTTCTACACTTTCTGTTCATAGAATTTTTTTTTTTTGAGTACTGACTTATTTAGAAATTAGCATTTTGTGATTGTTGCTTAAATTTTGAATACCAGTGTAGTTCTTCATCATTTTTGCAAAAATATGTACACAACCTTAATAATAATAATAATAATAATAATAATAATAATAATAAATAAGTAAACGAACGCTCCCACCCTCCTCGAAAAAGTTTCAATTATCATTATTTTTAATCATAAATACTAAAGAATTTCCTTCAACTTTGCTGCCTGTAAATTTTGTTTTACCTTTTATTGTGTGTATATGTAGTCAAATTGATAGATGTCGAAACGCCAGGTAGCTCGACCTAGGCTTTTGAAATTCATTATGGTAGGCAGTATACAAATTCAAGGAAAGGTGAAACAACATATAAAGGCATCGAGGGCCTAGTTCAAGACGGCGAACCTTTTTACATTCATGTCACGTGACATTTTTTTTTCTCAAAAAATATTTTACGTGATCGTGACCTGCCAACAGCTGAAACAAATTCGCGGATGGATATTACAGTAAATATCATACATATTATTTCTGTTGTCAACATATCTTTTTCTCAACTAATATGTAACATACAACGATGAATGAGGTATCACTGGATAAATTTTTTTATCCACATTTGACATCGCATACTAAATTTAACTAATATGTAGCGTACAACGATAAATGAGACATCGTTGTATAGGATTTTTTTCCCACATCTGACATTGCAAATTGGATTTTCTTTAAAATACTTTGTTTGAAATTTCCCTTAAATTAAAAATTATATATATTATTTCTGATGTCAACATACTCTTTTCTATGCACATACATAACGCACATCGATAAAAGGGGTATGTAACGAATTATTTTGAACAGACTTTTGACATAGAACTCAGATTTTGTTAAATCACGTTGTTAGATAAAAAAAATTTCATTAATTTAAAATTAATGAAAAAGAGTATCAGCAGTTCAGGGTTAAAAAAGAAATAGGCGATTTCTTTTAATACTCGCCCCCCCCCCAAAAAAAAATAAATAAAATAAATACAAAAAAAAAAAAAACATGCGCTAGAGATTTTTGTTAAACACTGACAAACAATCTCAAATTTGCAGAGCGAAAACCTCTCACGGGTCCACTGGTATTTACTGTAATAGTAAAAATTATATTTTAGAAAGTAATAAAAAAGTATATGCGATTTCAGTTATTGCATCTTGGATGCCAAATACTTAATATCGGATTGATATGCAGCCACTTTTAATGGATACAAACTGAACAGAAGTCATCTGACAACAGATTTTATTTAAGTTTTCCATACCATTCATTTCCGAAAATAATGAACTCGAAGAAAAAAAAATGACAAATTTCATACAAAGTCGCCAGAATTTCATCTTTGACAGCTTTGCATTATAATATCTATAATATATCCACTATCCCATCCCACTCCCTTAAATTTATCAATTATGGAATTTAATGTTGGATTGGAATTTATTTTTTTAATTTTCTGAGAATTTATCATTGTTATTTCTTTTTTTTATTTCAAGGAAAAAAAAATTAAAAAAAATCGACAAACTTAGTTTTTCGAAATTTGTATATTTTGCGAAATTCCATTCTATTTTGATTTAGAACATCAATTAGTGTCTTTCAGAAAATATTCTGTACTGTGTCACTTATGTACTGTGCCATAGGTTCATCATCACGACTAATTGAATGAAGTTTTGTAGTTAATGTGATTTAAGGCTGTTGGTTAGTCAACTTCTGAATTCCCCTGGTTAATGTTAACCCTTAACTGTCGAAGTACTCCTTCCAGGCACAGGCAAAGTTTTGTTTTTTTAATCCTCTAATGTCACAATGGGACCGGAATTTAAGATAATATTTATTTGTAATAAGTAAATAGTGCATTTATTCGTGTACATAAGAAATCAAAAATTTTGTTTAAAAATACTAGTATCAATGTGACATGTGTAAATTAAACCTAAATGCCGTCACTGTGGCGGCATCGACCTTAAAGGGTTAAGTCTATGGGATTATGATGCATTCATATATTTAAAATACCACTTCAGGAAATAAATATTTTTAACTTAATTTTCTATGTACTCTTCTTAGAGGGGGTCTCCATTTTAACACTTACCAAAAGTTGAAAAGTGTTTATGCATTCGTTTTGTCTGTCCGTCTGTCCACGCTCTAACTCCCGTAAATAGACTCGGATTTTCATGCAATTGATAAAGATTATTTAGGGTCACAAAAACATGTTTGTTATTGTATATCAAGTATGTAGGATTAATAGTTTATTTACAGGGACACTCAAAAGTATTCCATTACATTATGGTATAGGGGGAAAAATCGTTTGCAGAGAATTTCAATGACATTATGCTATTTCAAATGTATCGAAACTGATATAAATAACTGAATTTCACTACGATCACGTTAGAACAGGGCATTTTTTATTCATTTACAGAGACACACAAAGGAAATCGGTTACAGTACTGACTTTGAGTAATAATTCCTGGAGTGTACGGTTTAAAATTCAGTATGCGCTTTTAAATGTAATTAATTTTTTACATATTACTCGTTATATATAAATTCTATACTTCATATACAGGGCTGCACAAAATTATTCACGTACAATTCCCCTTATTAGATGAAATTGCTGAAGGGGAATTGTCAACTGAAGTACATATGTTTCTTAAGTGAACTAACTTTTTGCATGCATGTAGTTAAAAGATTCAAATGTATATATCATATACAGGGCTGCTGAAAAAATACGGATAATTTTACGATTGTAGATGGGAACAACTGAAAATGGATTTTGAACTGTGTTATGCGTTTCCATATGGTTGGATTAGACGTACTATTTTAATTTTTTTAAACGGGGAAGTTTTGTTATATAATTCTGAATGTGTTGGAAAGTGTTTCATAATCTATGCTTGACGCATGATTTTTTTCTTTCTTGTTTAATACAAAATTACTTAAATGATACAATACTTAAAAGACGATTAAACAATTAAAATTATTTAAAAAATCGAGCACTTTCGGCTAATACTAAAGATTTAAAATTAGTTATGAAACTACTCGTCCATATCTTACTCATAAAACCTTTGCTTCAAATTATGCACTTGAGTTCCATGGTTGATCCCACTAACACGGTCAAATCAGAAAAGAAAAGATGGAGGGAGGTTTTTTTTGTTAATTACAAATCACTGCTTCTGATCAAACCCATTCATATATTTGAATAAAATTTCATTGCATGTTGTTTCACTTCTGTTTAAAATTTCAACAGATTCACGGATTCTTAGATGAATACTAAGATTAATATTATTAAGATGAATGTTAGCATTTTGAATTAGTCTCCTTTTTTTCTTAGTTGTCAAAATAATTCGAAAATATACACTTAATTTTATGTGAAGTGTTAAAATCTGTCAGCTTTTAACACATAAAATATTAAATTAAGCATAGATTTTAGAAAAGTTTTGACAAATGTCAGAAGACATCCTTTAAGAAGAGTATACAGACAAATGGAGTTAAAAATATTAATTTTCCGAGGATGTATTTTAAATATATGAATGCATTCTAAACTCATGGATCCTGCATTAGCAAGGGGAATTAGGAAATCGTATGACTAACAGCTTTAAGATATCCTTTATCTCACAGTACGTTTATACAGTCAATTTTCGACAAATATCACAGGATATTTTTATTGCTTTATTTGGAAGTCTGTGCAATTGGTCATTCAAAACGGATTTTGTTTCTGTCGCAAAGTTATTGGAAGGAACAGCTATGCCTGTTTTATTTCAGCTCTGAAAGCGTAAGTGTGTATTTAAGTAACGTAAATAAAGAAAACTTCTTCTAATATTGAAATCAAAGAAGGTACGATATAGAAATCTGGAGACTTTAAAAAAACTGCAGCGTATATTTCTAATACATTTTCAGAAATAAAAACATTATACATAAGTTTTCTAAAGAACCTTATTTTCATGAATAATCAGCTAAAAAAGAAATACTTTGTAAATGATCGCTATATTTACATAAAACCAATCATCTACAATTTATAAAATGTTGTGTGTAATAAACTATCGATTTAAATATATATCTTAGCATTTTCTGAATTTTCACAGCTACTATTATAAATTAACACACAGAAAATATACGAAAAAGCATCAAACTGATAATTCGAATGTGTATATACAGGGTGATTCCAAACTCATGGTACAAACTTTAATGGTTGATAGAGGACACTGTAACAACCATTTATTGTATAGGAATGCGTGGGCGCAAGTGATGCTTGAGGAACAAACACATGAAAGAGCCATAGAAGGAATGACTATTGACAGCGTCATTGTCATGGGCTGCTTTACAGTTACGTGGTTTCTGAATACACCTGCCAATTTAATGTGCTTTCGAACTAAAATGAATTTTAAAATGTGCCATTAAGTGGCTCTTTTGGATTTGCGAAGAGTCTTAAAGTGATCCCCATGGAAAGAAATCCGAGGATCACAAATTGGGTGACCATAGATGCCAAAGTTTTTTAGAAATGAGTGGCACATTATCGGAATACTAAACGATAAATTGTTGTCTTGTTCGACTCACGAACATTTGCCTGTGACTCTTTAAAAACTTCGATGATATTAAGGTCCATATAGAAGTATCATTGAACTACTTTCAATGTCGGCATCCTTTCTTCTGGTCACGTGGTGTTTATCGTCTTTAATGGCTTCACAACGAAACTGTTGAACATCTTGCAGGAGGAAGAAGTTTATTTCGAGTTCGATCTAATCTTCTTATTTCCTTTTCATTGCTGAATCTGAAATCCTTTTGTTAAAAACCATATTTTATTGCTTTAGAATGACAGGGGGTACTTTTCCTTTCTAAACGTAGCCTTAATGAGGGATGTTGCGAAACACCTCTCAATCGTAAACAAGTTGGAAATTACACATCAGACGTGGCAAATGAGGTGCGCTCGTACTGTAACTAGCTTTATAAATATTTTCTTCACCGCATATTGTACTGAATGTATATTTTAGTGCACTTCATAAGTGCATATCCATTTCATTCTGTTCGAAAGGCTGTAGCATCATTACAATGCACTTGTAATAAGATTTTCCCATTGGCCGTCATGGAACGGAAAACTTTTGACTGTCCCTGTCATTAAACTATACACCCGATTTTCATAAAATTTGAAATGACTCGACAAAATTTTGCAACAATTATACATTTAAAATTTCAGACCACTCGGATGGGTAGTTTTTACTCTGTTATATGCGGACGAACGGACAGACAGACAGACCGAACAATGACGATAGGTGACGACGATAGATATTTACATAATTACGAACGCACCTAAGAAGCTGTTTTGGGTTAAAAGGGGGGGGGGGGGAGGATTTTTTAGAAAATTAAAAAAGGGTGTTTTTTTTTTTTTTTAAATAAGAATGAATATTTTAGTGACCGGTTTTTTGCATGTTATTTATTATCGCTTGAAGAACATTAAAAAAAAAAGAATAAAATAAAAAATTGATGATGAGTCTCGACTTGCGTGGGTGGATGTCCTAGCGTGCTCGCCGTGCACTTCCAATCGGCCTGTAGATCGCCAGAGGCCTTTGCAATCAATTTTCGTTAAAGGGTCTCAGGACTCTTAAAATTGGAAAAATAAAAAAAAAGAGACCATTTTCAACATATAATATCTTAAAATGTAATTGATTTTAAGACAAAATTTTATATTGGGATGAAAGATATAAGTATGTTCTTTCATTTCATGTATTTGACAAAATACAAGATGCAGAATTAGAATTTACAGTGGGCTCCAAAATGTCAGACATTTGACAAGCGGAAAATCGGCATAACAGATTATGCGCACGATTACAAAATAAATTTTGCAAGTAGAAGAAAAATTTTGGTGCCTACTTATACTTCAGAATGTAAGAATTATACTGAACCTAAATAAATTTGTATTTAAAGCATTTTTCTATTTTTAATACAAAGTTGTATTTAGTTAATGCAAAATTGCAAAATTTAGAAATTTTCAACAGTATAATCACCTATAAAGAATATATTTCTGAACAATAAGAAGGAAATTTTAGGTTCAGTTTAGACAGACTAACATGAAACATATGCTGGAAAATTTCATGAAAAAAAAAATCAGAAGTTTTTGAGATATCGTGCGCGTTATGCCCAAAAACGTCATTTGGAGAAAATTGACTTCAAAGTTTCTGAAACGCCGCTTCAGCTATTCAGCGTGTATAATTCTAAAAGTCATAACTTCTGTTCTAATAGGAATTTCAAGGAAACATTTATACCAAAATGCTCAGAAAAGATAGTAGTTTAATATCTAAAACAAAAAATTAAAATTTTGAAAATTTTAAAGCTTTAAGAGTCCTGAGACCCTTAAGGATTATGAAAGTAAATAATGGAGCTTCAAGCACCTTGGGGTCAAAAAGTTCAAAATCAACAAAGTGGCAACCAATTGAAAAAAAAGAAGTGTATTTCTGACCTCTTTTTTTCGCACTTTATCGTGCTTCTAAAAATGTTTATTTTTTTTTAATAAAAATGGCTGAAAGTGGTCCAATTTCCAATAAATTATTATCTTTAATTTTTTTTAAAAAAATTAGCAAAATCGGTTTAAAAGTTTTTGCATTCTGATCTCGCTTGTTAAAAGTCATTTTGTGTAAATTGCATTTACAGTGCTCTAAAACTGTGTAGGCCTATGGACGCGTTGCACTAAAGCACTAAATAATTATACAAAAGAACTTTGAATTCGGCCAAATCATTTCACTGGTATAATATACAGACTATAGAAAATAAAAAACGAAAAAAAAAAAATCCAACCGAAAAAAATGCAAATTCCCTCCTAAATTACACCCCATCTTGTACCAAACAGAATATTCTCATACGCAACAGCTAAAACTACATCTAAAATTTCTAATACTATATGAGGACCCCAGAAGCCAAGGGATACAAGGTGACAAAATTTGGATTTTGAGTAAATTGAGTTAAAAGTTCAACATCAATTAATAATTGACTGAATTAAAATAGAAAACTGTTGCTGATTTCATACCGGTCTTTAAACTCTTATTTCAATAACTGCGAAAGAAAAGTTTAGTACAATATATTTTTTAATTTTTAAGTAGAGATTAAAGAGGTTAAGCAGTTATGTAGTTTAAACAGCTTAAATAGTTGACCTCTAGTATACAGCACATAATTAGAAAATCAGTTATATCTCTTTACCTCCAAACAAAAAACCTTATTTACACTTAGCTCAGTTTTTCCATTTTGGCACTTACACCCCTTGGCTTCTGCGGTCCTCATATGACTTCTAACAGTAATGATGCCATCCGTCGAAAAATAATCTCATTATTATCGATTTAGGATTTTGTACATTTTTTTTAAGTTTGGGTTGCATGACTTATAGATCACTTTGCATAACCTTTCATTAAGTTTTTAATTATATTCATTCATCATCTCCGCATAAGAAATTCACGACTGTTATTTATTGGAAACTAATATCTTCTAGCACATTTCCAGCCCACTGCCAATCTATTTGGACTGGATCAATAACTAAAATGTGCGTGGGTTTGGAATGAAAGACAAATCTTCAAAACTCACAGATGCATAATTTATCTGTTGATAAATGAATATATTTTCTAGCCTGTGAAATACAAAAGAAGAACAATGAAATAATGAAATGTGGGCCGTATTAATCAGAGAAGAGGTAATGTATTAAGGGAGCAACAATACTTGCGAAATCATGTTGAAAACAGTTAATTTTATGTACAGTACTCCCACAAGAAAAAAAAAAATCCGAACGATGGCTATAACTCCAGTTCTAAATAATACAAAAATAAACAAAAGTACAACTTTAATTCGCGTGAAGTTCTTTGAATTTTTTTATTCTGTCATGAGTAGTCGTGTATATATTAAAAATTGCTCCAAGTTGGATTTTTCAAATGGCAACGACCACTTTTGACACCGCATTTGAGATTCTTGTAGATCTTGAGATCTTGAGATCAAAGTATCACGGAAAAAAAAGAATAGTTCGTATTTTTATAATTGAAGAGCTGAGTGGAAGAACATGTTATGATACATTTTCTTAAAAATTATTTTATCTTTTGGACGAAGGTGTTATCAGGTATTCTATCACATGGTAAAGCTAAAATACCAAAGTTCTATTTAGCCTTGAAGATTTAAGACATTATTCATTAATATTTAATATTTTAATATTTAATAATCCAAATAATATTAATATTTTTTAATATTTAAAAATTAAACATGAATAAGTTTTTTTGATAGAGTTCAGTACCGCACCTGTTAATATTTTAAACACATGGTATCAAACAGAAAATAAATCATTAAAATTGACAGCGAAAACTCTCACATCAAATTTCTTCAAATGTAATTTTTGTTACTTAACATGTTCTTCCACTTTGCTGTTCAATTATTATTATTACTTTTTTTAAAAACTTCATAGAGTTATCAAAGGAAATTTGTTAGGGGCTTATCTATAAATCTGGAAAAATAAAATTACGGTTTTACAAAAAGAAGTACCGGGAGCATTCATCTAATCATCAGAAAAATATAGAAAAGATCTGAATAAATGTTAAACTTGCTTACGAAAAAAGAATGTTCAGTTAATTTTTTCTCCGGTGGAAGTCGACGATTTTCTTTTCTGTAGATGCTTTGATAGTACGAGACTGTCCTTTTAGGTTTAGAATGTCGAAAAATAAAATGTCTCTATAGCTAGAAAACTAATAGTTGAATGAGTTTTGTGCACCTCCAGGTTTCGTTTTATGTAAAATTTAACGTACATCATACTTTGTTTTAATATGGATTTATTAAAAATATGATTTTGAAACGAAAAGTCTGGAATATGTTTGGGTCTATTCATTGTATCTCATTGAAACAGAAAATTATTGGATGATGGCTTTGGACGTTACAAATTACAGTTTGTCATATGGATTTAGCATTAGCACGTCCTTAACCTCTCCTAACTCTGCAATGATTTAAGTAAAAATATATAAACTATACCTTTTCAGGGCTGTCTTGACCCAAGAAAATCAAATATGGTGTCAAAGTGGGCGTTACCATTTGAAAAATCAAACTTGGTGCACCTTTTAATATATGGATGAATGACAAAATAAACCACATACGATTACAAAGAACTTCATAAGAACTAAAATAGTACTTTTTGTTTATATTTGCAATAATTAGAACTCATGTTATAGTCATCGTTTTATTTATTTATTTTATTTTACTTTTTTGTGGGGGAGGGGGGTGGGGAAGGGAGCTGCTATATTTTTTGCTCGGAAAATATTGAGCGATTCCAATGTTCTTTTAACAGCTTTGACAGATGTTAAACTATAAATTGATCGTCCGAAAAAGAAATAAAAATAAAAATAAAAACATTGCAACAGCTACGCGATATCGTGAACATTAATTCCCAAGTAAAAGACAAAAATAAAAAACAAGCTTGACAAGAACAATGTACAAAAGAAGAATTTATTTTGCACAGGGAAAAACGGTTGGAATATATTCATTACAGTACCAACAAAATAAAAATATCTGTTAAAATCGCTTCAGTAGTTCTCGAGAAAAAGGTGCGTCCATATCAGCTCAACATCAATCTAATCTTATGATTAATCGTCTTTTGTTTTTTTAATTTCCTCTGGGCAATCAATTGATAGTTGCGATAAATTTACCAGTTCCTACTTTACATTATCGTAGCAAACACATGTTCATTTTTTAGATATCTTTTTAAAAAATCATGCTTAAAAATTATTTAAAAACTCATAAAATGTTACTAAATTAAACTACAGTTTTCAAATAAATTTCGTTCGAAAACACAGTTTTTTTGCCCATTCGATGATCTAAAAATTTAAATTATTCGACATTTAGACGTGATGTAAGAGCAATAATAGCCAAAGCCATAGTGCCGGTCATTACCACTATCGTTATACATTTCTCAAAATAGCAAGTATGTTTTGGCAGGCGCCCAACGTGGACTATGGTTTTTTGACGATGACAAAATAATCTGTAGTGAAATAACTATGACTTTGTCCTTCATAATACTAGTTTTATCATAATTTGAGTTTTTTGCTTATTTTAAAACTTTTCTCAAATACAGTTATTATTTTCCAAACCCAAGTCAAATGAATTTGCAAGATGCATTTTGTAAAAAGTGAGTTTTCATATATATAGAATAGATATAATATAGATATAAAATAATCCAGAGCTAAAAAGAGAGAGAGAGAGAGATTTGAAAGAATGTATTTGATAGCTTCTTGTTTCTTTAGGGAAAACATAATCAGCAGTGGTGAAGCCCGGATTTTCCCAAGGGATTTTCAAGCATTTTCCCTCATGCAGTTCCGTTTTGTATAAAAATTCCATCATCGCCTAATACAATACACATTCGTCATTTCTCTGAGATAGAGTGGAACATGAATCCCTTCCCAGAGAGATATTGTATGTAAATATGAAATTATTCATTGTGTAGTATATCTTCATAAATTTCTTTCATTATTACAAACACAACTGACCGGTACATCCTTCCTGAAAACTGAAACACGATGCTCTTTAAATTTAAAAAAAAAATGATCGCTAAAACGAATTGAATTTTAGCGTAACAGTGAAAATCGTTAATTTTTTATATACCCAGCCTCACGAAGGTATGAACTAGAATAAACCACATTTCCTTTATCCAGCGTAATAAGGATGAGCTATGCGTATTCTAAGGACGTTAATTTACAGTTATGCACATTTGAGATCATAAAAAGTGAGCATTTATTTCCAAGATTCGGCCAGCGTTTCGGTAAATTTGTTTATTGAGTGACATAATTAAATAAAACTTTACCGTGTAAAGAGTTTGAACAGAAAATGATCATTTATTAATTGTAAATTTCCCACGATAGAACTATTGGATATGTACGGGCTGCTTTTGTTTTATTTAATATATAAAAATGAAAAATTGTCTGTCTGTCTGTTTGCAATTCTATACAAATTCACAGTTTAGAAGCCAGAGTTGTGAAATGTTACGTACATGTGTATTAAAACACGGCCGAGGCACCTAAAGTAATCCGGAATCGGAATAATTTACAGTTGCCAATTAATAAAATACCACCGATTTCACAGCAATTTCCTATCAAATTTAAATATTTTTTGTTCTAGCAGTTGCCATAAATTAAAAATTAAAAATCTAAAATAAAATTCTTACCACAACAATTATTTTTCTATTGCAAGATTTCCACGTGAAAAATGAAGATGAAATAAATAATTTGACGAATTAAAAAAAAAAAAAAAAAAAAAAAAAAAAAGTGAATATTCATATTGGACATTGCGTCATACTGAAAATATAATGGACGACAGCAGGTGAATATATAACGTCATATAGGTTTGAAAAAACATATTGAAACATGATAATAACCCGATTATGGAAATATTGTAATATAATATTTGTATATTGTAATATTTCAACATTTTGAGATTCTCTGAATTTGTTTTTGCCATTTTTAAATCTATTACACATATATACGTGTGTGTATGCGTGTATATTAGACTTTCGACAGAGGTTTAGGTCCCTAGAGCTCATTCTTAGTGAAGAACTGGAAAAAATGTTTATATAAGAAAATTCTCGCAAACAACTTTTCATAAAAAGGTTTTAATCTCGGTCTCAATCCAAAACACAGATTATATTTACTAAGTAAGTAGGTAAACTGTCGTCCGGATTAAACGAAAAGACTGAAAATTACGTAAATTAACACGCAATCGTTATTGTTTTGGAATGGTAACATATGTGCTTTGTTTATATGCAAAGGTAAATTTGAAAGAGCGTTAACTGATCAATTTTGTGTTTTACGTTAGATTTCGAAATTAAAATTATACCATTAACATTAGTTATTGTTTTGAAACGATTTTCAGGCATTTTATAGCTTTTATTTGTGATTAGAATTTAAGCTTTGTGATTAGAATTTAGTTTATGAAGCTGCTTTGAAGTAATTGTTTTTTAGTTCGTTCCTTCATGTACAGTTCAAAGACAGTTTGCCATTTTTTAAAAAAATCTTTTATTGCTCCAATGATGAATAGAACTAAGCTCATTTATAGCTGTATTCTTTTGCGTATGTTGTATAGAATTATACATTTTTATATCGGGTTTTCATCTGATTCATGTGTATAACACTTCGACTGTTTGTTTGTTTGTTTGTTTTATACTGTATGTTTAATTTTGAAATTGATTTTTCCAAAACAAACATTTTTAAAATTCTGGGCAACGCTGGGTACTTTAGCTAGTATTAAATAAAGTTGTAGAGATGTGACAATAGGTGAAAACCAAAAACAATTTATTCGTATTCTGAAAAGAAAAAATAACGTACTTGAGTAATTTTACATAGTCATAATTCTGTTGCACCAAAATATTTAAACTTTAATTGTACTAAATAATTATAAATATGATAACTAATATTAAATGAAAATTTGCGGACAATAAATTAAATAAAAATGCGAATTAAAAATATTCATGAATTTTTATTATTAATATAAATGACTATATCTTACAAAAATAAGAAATTTGCATGTATTTTTTTTTTTTAAATAATTATCTCAATTTGTATAGTTGAATCCGTCCTTTCCTTACAATGTTTGCAATTATTTTTGGAAGCAATATATTCAGCTTTACGATATATTTTCATTGATATGGGTGAGTCCCTGAGCTTTATAAATAAATGAAGGGTTCGCATGTTAATCAAGTTGACTAATAAAATATAAGTTTCGATATATCCAGTACTCAAGTTATGTACAAAAATCTACAACCAGAACCATTGTCATTGTTCCTTGTAAAGCAGTTGATTTTTTACGGCTGATCCTTCAGTTAATTTATGTGCAACATTTTTTTCTGATAGATTTTATTTTATTGTACTTATAGAATTTTACTAAAAAAAAGTTTTGCATTTAACTAAAATTTTATCTTTGATTATATATGAGGAGATGTAGTGAATAAAAACAAACCTAGTACTTTACGTAAAATGTCAGGATGCAGTTAGACAATATTACATGAAAAAAAAATATATATAAATTCAGTTACCATGTTTTACACCCGATTCCCTCAAATGTGTACATGATTCGATTATATTTTTTCAGAGATAAGGTGTGATATTGGATTGTTAATTTGTCCAATCGATGAGAAGTCTCCAAATGCTACTCCAAAGGAAATGTGACAATATTTCCTGTAAGTGGATCAATGACGTCGAAGATGAAATAAAGTTTGAGTTGAAAAATACTGACGAACAAATTGCATTAGGTCCTTTAAAAAATAAGTTTTATTAAATTTATGAGAAGTGCCTTATATTGGGTTCTTTGCAAAGCAATTTTGTTTTTATCTACGAGCGCATTTCTTCTAAGCCATATATTCTCATTATGTATTAAAAAGTTTATTCATATTTATTTATTATTATTATGTTTTTAAGCTTTAGAATTAAGTATTGGTTTCAATGATTGGTATACGTCTGGTAACTTATCATAAAAACGTCTCGATTTTGGAAAGAAATTACTGTTGTACCAAAAGAGTACACTGTAAAAAAAATCCGACCCATTTTCCTTTAGGAATCGAAAAAATAGTTGCCCTTATCGTACCGGAAAATTTTCCAATCCAGCTCGGAATAAAATCCGTAAAAAAAAGGAAATAGTCAGTAAAACGGTATTTTACGGATTTTATTCCAATTTTACGAATTTTATTGCGAGCTGGGTCGGAAAATTTTTCGGTACGATAAGGGCAACTATTTTTCCGATTCCTACAGGAAAACTGGTCGTATTTTTTTTTACAGTGTACTGCAGAGGTAAACTTTTTATTGATTCATTTGTGTATTCTATTCATTTGAAAAATTAAGCACTACCAACTTTTGTATCAACCTAATGAATATTATAATGATTTAGTTGAAACAAGATTTAGAAGATTCCGTATTAGTCACCGTATAATTTTTCTTATTCGGTGCTTGTAGCGGCAGTTGATACAAGGATTATTTCATGTGTTGTATGTATTGAAAATTGTTGTACGTAAATGTGCATATATATTATAAGATATATATATATAAGACGGATATAAGTATGTTAGATATAGTGTTTAACCGTAGACGTAACGAAAAGATGCACGCAAGTATGTAATATATTCAGCATGCGATTACTTAAAGAGGAAAAATTATTAATTTATTTTATCCAGTCTAAGACATAAATTAAAATCTGTCAGCAAAAAAAGAAAAAAAAAAGGGTTTTTTTCCCCCTTTAGGACAGGGATATCATATATGAAGAAAGAAAATAACAAAAGGCGTTATCGGCAGTTCTGCTATTTTGTTCCACCAAAGAAAAGTTTATATAAAACTTATAGAGAAGATGCACAAACAGACCTTCAATGCGAAAAGTGGTTTGGAAGTTTTATTCTGTCAATTTCGATATTAAGGATGTATTACTCTTTAACAGGCGAATTGCAACTGGTGAAGGGAAAGTGAAGGTATTGATTAAAATAAAAAAGCCGTTCAAGTGGATCAGTCACTTCGGATACAAAATTAACTTTGAGCTGACAAATACTGACACAATCGTAATTCTTCCCTTTAGAAAGTGAGATTTATTAAATTTGTCTCAAGCGCCTTGAATGGGGTTGTTCGGAAAATAATTCAATTTTTTTCCTACGAGTGACGTTAGTTGTATAACCTACTTTATTCTAACCGAATTTCTCATTTTACAAATATTGCGTAAAAAGCTTTATTCATCCACACACACATATATATGTATATATATATATATATATATATATATATATATATATATATATATATATACAGAGAGAGAGATATATAATAGCTGAACCGTCCAGCGGTTTCCCGGATTGACAAAAAATTGTACGAAACGCGAAACAAACTCTAAAAATCGCAAAAAAATTTAAATACGCTTCACGAATTCTAATAGACTTTATTGAAAAGAGAACAAAATTTATTGCATGTATTTCAATCTATACCGATTTACACCAGGCATTACTTTTCTAACAAATGGGGAACTCGTATATGTCTGAGTCTGCAATCTTGCATTTTTGTAAAAAAAATCATAATATCGTTTACAAGAAACTCTTTAATGCTATCTTTAAAAATAAACTTATTATCGTTTTCCCGAAAAACATGTCATTTTCATTTTATAAGCAAATAAGTACTTTCATGCTGTCTAATAAAATATAATATGCCATTAAGATACAATTCACATACATGTATTTGTGACAAAATTTCTTAAGATTATCTTTTTAGATTTCTTCAAATTCAATTAAAAAAAATCTGTATCATTTAAGATGGCCTAAAAATTAATAAAAAATATAATACCTTTTCGTTTACACACCAGACATTTTAAATTCCGACCATTTTTCAGGAAAAACGTTTACACCTCTCCTGAGGCATCACCAGTTCCCAATGTCTTTTTCGTCGTTTTTTTCTTTGTGGTCGTGATCGTAACCTTTTCCCTTTTCTCTTACTCGTTCTCCTAAGATTTGGCGTCATCTATTGTCGATTGGTGCACATTCCTTTTTTTTATTTTGCCTTTTAATGTAATAATTTCAATGGCCTCCATAATTAACGCATTGTGAAGACCGTTATAGTTAGCAATTTTTTCGATTGATACTGTATTAATTACACAGACCTGCAAAAAAATACTTTTTGAAAATTGCATTAATTTTGATAACTAATTTTTATGTTTTTTTTTATTGCTGATTCCGAAAATGAAATCCATTTTTTTCTATCACGTAAGGAATTTTCGCAAAATGATTGCATGTTTTTTTTAAAAAAAAGCTGAAATCACGAAATTTTGACATTTCATTTATTTATAAATCTATATAAATTACGTTAATATCTGAGTTCAAGTAATAGTTAAGTATATGTAGAAGGTTACAAGTCCTTATAGTAATGATTTTTCTTTACATCAAAAGTTTTTTTGCCACTTTTCCTGTTGTGAACTTTGCAGGGATTGTCTCTTTGTTGCATCCAGCAGTAGTCAGCAATCATGCTGACATTCCATTTGCCTTGATATCGCCCCTCCATTTCCTTTATATCCTGGTGAAATCTTTTACTTTGTTCCTTACTAACTGCACCTAAATTTTCAGGAAAATAGTCTAGGTGTGAATCGAGAAAATGAACTTTTAGCTCATATTACACCCTAAAATTTTGACATTTTTTACCATCTCTTCTACAATAGATTTTAATTTGGGTCCTTTCTGTTGCCAAGAAAGATAGTAATAACTAGTTCGGAAGATTTCCAGGCTTTTCTTTCGTTTGTTTTCATTTTATTCTCAAAATTTTCATCTTTCATCATTTTCCTGATGTCTGGTTCTACAAACACACCTTCCTTCAGTTTTGCTTTGGATAAACCCGGGAACTGCTCCCAAATGTATTTGAAACATTCACCTTCTTTTGGTAAAGCTTTGACAAATTGTTTCATAAGCCCTAATTTTATATGAAGTGGTGGAAGTAACACTTTTTTTGGATTAAAAAGATTTTTCCTTTACCAGGTCAATGAGGAACAGGCCGTATGGCAGACGGAATGTCAGGATAAATTATTTCCTTTTTGTTCTTTATATTGAAACCTTTCACATTACAAATACAAAAATAGCAATCATCAGTGTGATTTTTAGGTTATCTCCAAACTGAAAAGATTGCTTTTTATCTTGAAACCATTGCCTTAATTCTTGTACGGAAATACGACAAACTTTGTGTGGAGGCCAAGGCTTGTCTTGATCGCCCAATTTCGTGCCAATATAAGCAAAATACATTTTTTTTTTACAAAATCAGAAATGCTTCTTTGTTGCTTTTTCACTGTATAGTTACCACAAATATAGCAAAAATAATTTGTGAATTAGCACATCCTCTGGAAGCCATGTTCTCTAATGCTGCGAAAACTAGAAGTAAAAGTTACTACTATAACTTATAACTCACAGGTCGGAATAAAATCACATGTGTACAGCACAGAGTAAAGAAAGACACTGATTCAGGAGTAGAGATAAGGTCAGTAATAAGGTATGTGAAAAAGGGATGGCGAGCAGACACCTGTAAGCAGGAGAGATCCGATTTCAACTGATTTTCTCTGTCTTAAATATTGTATTTAATAGGCACTTTACCGATTAAAAGAAATATTCTGTATTGGAATAGTTTCTTCTTTCTTTTTTATTAGTTTGATGCACCAATTTACTATTTTAAGCCCATAAATTTATTTATCAAACTCATATAAATAATAATTTTTGGTCCGAAATATACTAAATTCATAAAAAAATAAATTGCGATTTGTGATGAAACTGTACGTGATGGAATTTTTTCATTATTTTTTTAGTAATCAGCATCGAAAAAACTATAAAAAAATACCTCTTACTATACCGGCAATTTTTTCATCGCAGGCCTGTGTTATCTGAAGAAAAAAACATTTATAAATAAAAAAAATTTAAATCTTGGAAGTAAACCTTAACATGTTGAGTGCCACGGCAGTCACCGGCGACTGTCACTGAACTTTCCGTTTAAGCCGCGTGAGTCATCGGTGACTGACGCTTATAGACTGGGTAACGGGAATCTTATTTCGTGGCACAAACGGAAAGGCAGACAAAATAGACTTGGCATTCAACGTGTTAAACAACTGAAATATCGGATTATTTTATTTCAACGCAAAATGTATCATTTCTCAAATATAATATGTTTACAAAATATTTTTATACAAGCACCAATAAATAGACAAAACATTTAAAATTCCAACAATAAATTTCCAGAATTATTTTGATATTTTTTTAATTTGTACAGACTGTGCGTGACACTGGGTGATTAATTTGATGAATCAATAACTTTCCCGATACTTCTAAAAGTAACTAATTATTCAAATAAAATTGTTAGCATATTACTTAGTTTGAGAAATACGTCTTTAATAATTTGATATTTGTATGTATACAATATTTACCAAATTCGTGTAGCAAACACTGCATATTTATCAGCATCTCTAAGGACTTACAGACTTCCTCTTGTACAAAAATAAATATTATCTGTAATTTAATTGCATCGACGAGTATGAATATTAATTGCATTGAATAATTAAGAGAATTGATATTGAAAGAGGTTTCTAAATGAAATTATCAGATGCTTCACAAATTATATATAACTAATGAATATTTCTTAATTAGAAATTTAATTAAACTAACAAGTTCATAGTTTTCGTATAAATTAAATAAAACATTCATTAATTGAAAAGTATTCATTTTTCATTTGATAGAATTTGTTCTTTGTTTTTAACGCGTTGTAATAATTCTTTCAGGTGAAATATTTATTTAACGTTTTTAATTTTAATCTCTTCCAGTTAAGGAATGTGTTTGATTTAGGACACAATTTAAACTAATATGTTGTGGCCTTCCCAAAAATCTCTTATATCAATCAAATCGATAAATGAAATCATCTACGACCAAAATTAAATGGTAAACTACCCGTTCTTGAGATATTCGGGAGATATTCCTTCTGATATATTCTGCAGTTACTATTATAGATTCTATTTGTCCTATGGACACCGTTCTTCCTTTCGGTTCGGGGCTTCAAAAATATAGTTGTTTGGGAAACCATTAGAAAATCATTCCATTGGAAAGCATTACGTACTTCATGAATTCACTTATTTTTTTTAATTCTGCTACTGAAAGGTTTGAAATTTGTGTAAATAGATCTGAATGATATAAGGGATATTCATTTAATGGTACTTTTCGGTTAGCCGGACGCCAGTATTATATATACATATATATGCATATATAAATATATGTATATATACATATATACATATATATATGTGCGCTTAGATGCTGTATATTCCCCATCTTGGATGTTTTGAGATTTCTTGGCGATGTTTTACATTTTATTTTCGTTAAGCCTAACATGAGCATAAGTTGCTACTTGGTAACATTTACTACTTGACGGAAAAGGGGTTTTCACGCCAAGAAAAAATCCAAGATGGCGGACGCGGGAATATATAACAATAAAAAATTAAGGTACTTTTCGGTTAACTGGGCGTCAGTGTTATGTATACATATTTATATACATACATATATGTAAATATACATATATATACATATACATATATTGTATATATAAACATATAGGAATTACATATATGTATAACATATATGTACATATATGTATACTAATACATATATGTATATTTACACATTTATTATACATATATTGTATATATACACATATAGGAATTACATATATGTATACATATATGTACATATATGTATACTAATACATATATATATATTTACATATATGTATGTATATATAACACTGGCGCCCGGCTAACCGAAAAGTACCCATTTAATTTCAGATTAATTTTATGTAATTTATCGAATTTATTAGAAATTTAAAGTTAAAATAATTCGGTTATAGGCAGTATCTTGTAAAAATAGTGAAATTTTAAGTGTTTAAGTTGAGGTTTGCTTATAACTTATGTAAATTAAACTTATTTTACTTAAATATGCTTTTACTTCACGAGTTCAACGTTAATTTTTAGTGTTTAGAGATTTCTTCATTTAATTTTTGCAAATCATTCTTTTATCAAATTTTTCATTATTTTATATAATTAAATTATGAAATAATATGCTTGCATTTTCATTGATTTGGTTTCTGAACTCATATGTGTGACTATAAACTAAGATTGCAAAGAAAAATAGCGAAAAAACTCTTGGTGAATGCAAAGCGTATACAAACGATCATGCCGTCATTTTACCTATTGTCTGAATTTTACACTGTCCACTGCACTCGATGAGGTGATGATTTTTGCCTCTGCTGCACGGTACAGAATTCAAATTAATTCTTATTCTTTTATGCATTGAAAAAAATGAAAAATGTATGCAAATAAAGTTATTCTTTGAGAAGATATATAACATTTTAAACATAGTTAAGATTTCAATTTTTTATTTAAAAAATATTATTTGTTTATTTGTAAAAATTTAAGCTTAAAAAGAAATATATGAACCATAATATCACCCTTCAAAGGAAAATATAAGTAAGAAGATATGTACAAATTTAAACTAGCATATTGTGGCCATCACAAAACTTTTTTCTATATAAATCAAATCGTCTGCGACCAAACTTATATGGTAATCTATCAGTTCTTGAGATATTCCATAGATATTCCTTCTTTTATGTACTGAAAAAAAAATATTCAAATAAAGTTATTCTGTCAGAAGATCTATAAAATTCTAAATGTGGTTAAGATTTCAATTTTTTATTTAAAAAATATTATTTATTTTTAAGAATTTAAGCTTGAAAAGAAATATGTGAACATAATATCATCCTTCAAAAGGAAAAATAAGTAAAATCATATGTATAAAATTAAACTAGTATGTTGAGACCATCATAAAACGTTCTTCTATATAAATCAAATCGTCTGCGACCAAACTTATATGGTAATCTATCCGATGCCTAATCAGTGCTTACTTATGTCAAGGTCTAACATGAAATGAAGTTTGATAAAATTCCGTGCATTAGTTTTTATGGTATGGCTATCACCAAAATCAGGATAAACACAGCATAGAAGCAGCAATTTTTGGACGATTCATACCCATACCTAATCAGCGGCTATTTATGTCAAGGTCTAATATAAAATGAAGTTTGATGAAATTCCGTACATCAGTTCCTGAGATATAGGTATCACGGAAATCGTAAAAAATGCAGCATAAAAGTGCCACCTGTTGGGTGATTTATACCAAAACCTAATCAATACAGATATATGTCCAGATGTATTAGAATATGAAGTTTGATGAAATTACGTGCATTAGTTCTTGAGATACAGCTATCACGGAAATCGGAAAAATGCAGCGTAGCATCTTTTGGACGATTTACACCAAAACTTAATCAGCACTAACTAATGTCAAGGTCTCACAGAATCTGAAGTTTGATTAAATTCCGTGCATTCGTTCTTGAAAAATTCTTCCCTCAAAATTTTTGACACATACATATAGACAGACTCACGGGCAGTTTGTAATACAGTCAAATCGTGTTCAGAACCTTCTGAAACGTATAAATCCGTCGAAAACCGGACGTCAAAATTTTTCACAAATCCAATACTTCCATTTTGTAAAGACAGAAAAATAGTAAAAATAAGAAAATAAGTTCGTATTTAATCCAAAGTTAATTGGAATGGGATATAAATCTTCTCATACTTACACACCAGTCAGTGAGAGTAATTTCCATAGCAGGAATTTTGCGTGCACATGTGTCGCATGATACCGTTGCTTTTAACCCTCTCGCTGCGCAACCCGAGATTTTCTCGGGCAACATAAAAGTAGGAAAATTTGCGCAACCCGAGATTTCCTCGGGGATGCATTTTTTCCTCTCTAATTAACCCTCCTTGATTATTCCCTCCAGTTATTTTTTTTTTTGTAAATTTTGTCTTATTTAATCGAAGGATTTTTCCGATTGAACTAGACAAAAAAAATTTTTTTTTTAAACCGGTGACAAAAGAATAAAAATTCTTAAAAGACACTCGTCGCAAACGGGTTAATTGCGCAATTTTTGAAGCTAGTTTCATAAAACAATTACGCAGCGAGAGGGTTAATTCTCTAGCACGAATTTCCCACTTCAATCCTTCAGTCATTATAGACCATATTTTAAATGCCAGATTGTATGAAGCAATTAATATACAGCTTGTAACAGGCGGTACAGAACTGATTGTCACAACTTTCAGGGGCGAATATACATTCTTTTCGCCTCTAAAAATTGTGACAATCAGTTTCATCAAAACAAACAATTTTGTGTCGGAAACGCAGTTAATTGGATGAAATACTCGCTAAAGTATCTTCTTTATTGTTGAAGATGTGAAAAGAAATTCGGAACTTCAGCTTTCGGAATTCAGCTTATGGTGAAACACTGTATATTTTTGTCTGAATAAGTGTATTCGCCTGGCTCTACGTAATATTTGAGTTATGCGTTTTAATAATAAATGTCATTACAGAAGCGAAGATAATTCGATAAAAATTGCTTAAAATTGTGTATTAAGGATACGCACGCACACACACACACACACACACACATAATTGATCTGTATAAAATACACGAAGACTGCATAAAACACACGAACAAATGCAATTTGGCACACCGTTAAAAATTTGCAATATTTCACCATCATATATTTTGATTGTGAACGAAAATTTGAGTTTAGGTTAAAGTAAAACACCTTGGATTTTTGACTAAAGGGTCATTCCATGTCAAATCAACGTGGGGTCTGGACCTCAACATCTCAGATTTCCATAATTTTTGGTTTATAGTTTGTATCCATGAAGTATATGAAAAATCTAATTTTTTTTATTTTTTTTCCCTAGCGGATTTGTTTTTACGGAATTTTAAAAATTGCCAAAAGTACCAAATTTAACCAAACTCTCAATCACAAAATCCTTTACAATTCTTTAACAAATTGGGCTAGAGAGTTAAGTTATATCTCATTTGAAAGCTCTTTTTATGGGCTTTAATATGATATGCAACACTAACAATTTTGTGTATAATAAATTTTTTGACAAATTTTCAAAATTTTTGAATTTAAATTTTCCAAAAACACCATCTTTAATTTTTTTCAAAAAAATATATGTTAATCTTTGACTTTTTGGCTACAAGTATGCCAAATTTCAAGATGGAGAAATGATAGGGTTTTGGACTATTAATTTTTAAATATGAGTTATACATGAAAAATTTCAAGTATCAAGGCAAAATTAACAATTGTACAATTTCTTTCCATATATAATTCACACTTCTTTTTCATTAAAAATTTCAGAGTTTGATGCTAAGCAAAATTTATTTCTAAGGCATGAAAATTTTCTAAAGCATATTTCTCAAAATATAATTATATAATTTGCCCGTAAGGGGACTCTTCATTCACTTGAAAGCACCTGATCCGTAAAGTTAATCCTATGGGCAGGTTGTTTTCGAATTTTCCGTTTAAATTTGAATATTTTTAAATGATTTTTTTTACAGATGGATAGTTGATGTCGATCTCTCATATGTCTATTTTTTACTTTTTCGATTTTGGTTGCAGATTTTTTAATAACGGTACTTTCACTTTCGGACTGGTTTCGAAAGTTACAGTACCTTTATTAAAAAAATCTGCAACCAAAATCGAAAAATTACAAAAATTCCCTATTAAAGATTGACCTCAGCTATCTTATGAAAAAAAAAATCATTTAAAAATATTCAAATTTAAATGAAAAATTCGAAAACAGCTTGCCCATAGGTTTAGCATTACCAAGCACATATTTCAAGTAAGTTTGCCATCGACTCCTTAAATAAGTCTATTGAAATGCAGAAGATTCTTCCCTTTCTGCACCCATCCTCTCCACTTTCATGGTTTTCACCAAGCACAATTCCTGCTAAGAAAAGTCAGAAAGCTCTGAATAATCAGATGCATTTTGAGATACTTAAGCAGATTTTCATTGGTTCATTTCAAAATCGTTTGGCACATTCCCAAATCGTTATAATTATTTTTATTTTATTTTTACATATAGAAGGATAACTATTTAATAAACAAGCTTCATTTTACTTTAATCAAATGCTTTAACAAAGAAGTGTTGAATTACTACTATTAATGATGTCAGAAGATAAGAAAGACTGGGCATTATTTTCTGTTAAATGCTGCAATCCCTATAAAGGTTGGTTGTATTGAGTTTTATTGCACAAAATCCCTTTAGGGACATGCTGTGCCAAACAAAGAATAAAACAAAAGTGAGTTTAAGAAAAAGACATAATTAAATGAGTTAAAATGGAAATAGAAAAGCTATATAGATGAGGTAACTCATCCAGATCAATCCCTATAAAGAAACAATTCATTCAAAATCAGGAAAACTTAGGAATGTAACAACTTGGTAGTGCAGTTTAAGATTTAATATTCAAAAGGGCATGAAAATATGTGATGGCTGTAGAATTAAACTATCAAAAGATAGAAGTGCCAGGTCAAAACACTCTTCACTTACTTGAAATATGTGCTTGGTAATGCTAAACCTATGGGCAGGCTGTTTTCGAATTTCTCATTTAAATTTGAATATTTTTAAACGATTCTTTTTTCATAGGATAGCTGAGGTCAATCTTTAATAGGGAATTTTTGTAATTTTTCGATTTTGGTTGCAGATTTTTTTAATAAAGGTACTGTAACTTTCGAAACCGGTCCGAAAGTGAAAGTATCTTTATTAAAAAATCTGCAACCAAAATCGAAAAAGTAAAAAATAGACATATGAGAGGTCGACATGAACTATCCTATGTAAAAAAAAATCATTTAAAAATATTCAAATTTAAACGGAAAATTCGAAAACAACCTGCCCATAGGATTAACTTTACCGATCAGGTGCTTTCAAGTGAATGAAGAGTCCCCTTATGGGCAAATTATATAATTATATTTTGAGAAATATGCTTTAGAAAATTTTCATGCCTTAGAAATAAATTTGCTTAGCATCAAACTCTGAAATTTTTAATAAAAAAGAAGTGTAAATTATATATGGAAAGAAATTGTACAATTGTTAATTTTGTCCTGATACTTGAAATTTTTCATGTATAACTCATATTTAAAAATTAATAGTTCAAAACCCCATCATTTCTCCATCTTGAAATTTGGCATACTTGTAGCCAAAAAGTCAAAGATTAACATATATTTTTTTGAAAAAAATTAAAGATGGTGTTTTTGAAAAATTTAAATTCAAAAATTTTGAAAATTTGCCAAAACATTTATTATACACAAAATTGTTAGTGTTGCATATCATATTAAAGCCCATAAAAAGAGCTTTCAAATGAGATATAACTTAACTTTCTAGCCCAATTTGTTAAAGAATTATAGAAGATTTTGTGGTTGAGAATTTGGTTAAATTTGGTACTTTTGACCATTTTTAAAATTCCGTAAAAAATAAACTCCTAAGAAAAAAAAAATTTAAAAATTAGATTTTTCATATACTCCATGGATACAAACTATAAACCAAAAATTATAGAAATCTGAGATGTCGAGGTCCAAAAATTGCATTTTTTTCGTTGATTTGACATGGAATGACCCTAAATAAGTGAATTGCGATCTTAGTTATCTTATTTATTTATTACTAGCTGATTTGCCCGGCGTTGCCCAGGCCCGTCGAAAAATAACACAAAAGCGCAAGAAAACTCTGATAATCATATAAACAAATCGCGAAAAATTAAAAAATCGCTGTACGAATTACGAACAAACTTCATTGAGAAAAGAATTTACTATGCTGGGTTAGAAGATTGAACCCTTTCCTTTTTATTAATGTGGGAAAACTCTCGGGAAAACGCTAAAATATAAAAAAAAAGGAGATGGCAAAAATCACTATATTGGGCAAAAATATTTAAACCGGATCCTTTATACGAATGTCGAAAAATATTTGCGAAACGCGAAAAAACTCAAAAATTACATACAAAATTCACAAAAAATTCGAAAATAGCTGTACGATATCCGAATAAACTTTACTGACAAGAGGACAAAATTTACTATATTATGTAAAAAAATCGCGCCGAATCACAAAGAAACGTCAAAATTGATTTAAAATTGCAAAAACTTAAACAATTACAAAGGAAAAAATCTGTTATGTTAGGATAAAACTTTGAAATCTAATTCCTATTAAGAATATTAAAAAATCGCGAGAAAAAGAGCGGTAAAAAGTACTAAAAATTAAAAATCGCACAGCAGAAAATTTACTATATTATGCTAAAAGTTGGGAACCAAATTCCTTGAAAATCGTATTAAAGATAGCTAAAATTGAAGAATAGAAGAGGAGAAAATTTACTATAATAGGCTAAAAGTTAAAAAAAAATTCATATTAGGCAAAACGTTTGAATCAGAATTAACTTTTACAAATTCCAAAAAAATTGCCATGGATCTCAAAAATCCCATTAAAAATCGAGGAGAAGAATATTTACTATATTAGGCTAAACGTTTAAAACCGAATTCTGTTTCCAAATGTGAAAAACTTGTCGTGGAATTCAGAAAATCGCTAAAAATCACATTGAAAATCAGTAAATATTTAAAAATCGCTGAGTTAAAAATTTACCATAAAGGGTCAAATATTGTAATAGAAAATCTTTGATGAAAGACAAAAAATGTATGCGAAATGCGATAATATCTAAAAATCTTTAAAAACTACATTGCATATTCCAATAAAAATCGCATTAAAAATCACTAAAATTCAAAAATTGCAAAGAATAAATTTACTACAATAGGATAAAAATTTGGAACCATATTCCTTTTCCAAATGTCAAAAAATCCGCCTTGGGAATCGACGCGAAAAACAAAAAATCTCTGAAAATCGCATTATAAATCTCTAAAATTAAAAAACCATAGAAGGAAAAAAAATAATATATTAGGCTAAAAGTTTGAAACCGAATTCCTTTTACGAATTTAAAAAATCGCTGCGCGGTTCGAAAAAACGTTAACAATTTCATTAAATGTCTCATTAAAAATTGCCAAATACTAAAAAGTCATTGAAGTCAAAATTTACGATAATGTGGTAAAACATTGTGATCGAAAATTTTCATAAATGACAAAAAAAAAAAAAGGCTAAAATTCAAAAAATGCGGTGGACAAAATTTAATATATTAGTCGGCTAAAAGTTTGAAATTTAATTCCGTTTCGAATGTCAAAAAATCGCCGAGTAAAATACACAAAATAATACTGCACGCCGCCGTTAAAAAATCTGCAAAATTTCACCGACAATTATTTTGGTTGTAAACGAAACTTTGAGTTCAAGTTAAAGTAAAAACACCTTGAATTTTTGATTAAATAAATGGATCGAGATCATAGTTGCTTCTTTTTTCATTTCTTTTATTATTATTATTATTAGTAGTAGCACTAATATTAGTATCATTTGTCTTGACGAGCGTATTATCGCCCCTGTAAATTCTTACCATGAGTTTAGATATATACTGTATGTACCCTCATATTTTATGCCATAAGGGCATAAAATATCGTTATCATGTGGTCACAGCAAGCTGCCAAATCTTTTTTGATTTGAATACCAACATTTTTGAAGAGGAATAATCTCTTTATTGGGTGATAGAAATTCTGCGGTAAAGTAAGACAAAGATTTCTAAAAAAGAAAACAAAGAGTTCTAAAAAAGTGGTGTGAAATGTCATTTTTGTATTCTAAAGATAATATCGTCCTCAATGGGTTTAAGTTAATATATATACAGGGTGTTTCACAAAGGACCCCCTAACTTTAAAAGTCAGTAACTCGGAATCGGTGATAGATAGAAACATGAAACATAGTATGTTTATTAAAAAAATCGTAAGAATCTTATACATGAATATCAAAATTTAGTTAAAAATAGCGCCATAGATGGCGCTGCGATCAATAGGCTGTATCACATTAAAAGTGCTGTATCACAAAATGTGCACCTTTTAAACAACAGACATCTCGCAAAATGCAGAATGAAATTGTCAGCTACTCTCTGTAGTGTGTCGCCAGAAATTGACACACAAGTTTGACAAATAACCTCTTCGAGCTCGCCGAGTTTTAAAGGATTGTTCCGGTAAACAATGTCCTTTAGTGTGCCCCACAAAAAGTAATCGCAGGGGGAGTGAGGTCATTTAAATACGGAAGTCACTCCATGCCTTTTCCCTTCACTGTCGAATAGTTCAACGCAGTAACTCTATCCTCGAAGTATTCGTCCAGAAAGTCAAAAACGTCTTGTGTACGATGCATAGGTCATGTCTTGCATGAACCACACCGTGAATGGTCGATCGTCTAAGGCTTATTGAGTGGCGATAAATTGTTTCAAAAGCGCAATATACCGCTCAGTCGTCACTATTTCTCGCAAGAAAAAGGGCCCAATAATGCCTTTGCGACAGATTGCAGCCCAAACTGTAAGTTTTTATCTATAGAGTGGTCGTGCGTGAGTCAAATGTGGATTTTCTGTACCCCAAAATCACCAATTGTGTCTGCTAACGACACCATCCTGATATAAATGGGCCTCATCCGTAAACCATATTCGACCGACATCGAAACAAGAACCATCAATCTTGTCGAGCATCTCGTTAGCAAAATTCTCTTGTTGTCGTTCAGCTCGAACTGGTATAGCGTTTCGGCATTGAATCTTGTAAGGAAACATGCATAATGTTTTCCGCAGGATTCTGCACGTGCTGGATGACTTGATTTCTGATTCAGCTGCAAGTCTGCTCATAGATTTATTCGGATTGAGCTTAATAACTGCAACAAGTGTCGTTGAATTTTCAGGAGTAACGACGGAGTGATCCCGACCCACACTTTCGACTAACGCATCAGCCACGTTGCCTGTCTGTTGAAATTTTTTGAAAAACTCACAAATTGTTTTCCTATCTGGGCCTTTTGCGACTTGAAATCGCGTTTGAAAACTTTTCCTTGTGAGTGGTCCTCCAACACAATAAACACACGTTCCTCCACGGTATACATTAGTTTGGGAATTATTTTCACTACACGCTAATAGAGGTCAGATTTCAATGGCGAAATCTTCGACGGCTAGTCGTTCTATTCTTTTGAACTCTCTTTAGAAGGATTTTTAACGCTCTCAGCGCCATCCATCGGTGCTATTTTTAAATAAATTTTGAGATTTATGTATAAGATTCTTAAGATTTTTTTTAATAAACATATTACTGGTTTCATGTTTCTATCTATCACCATTTCCGAGTTATTGATTTTTAAAGTTTGGGGCCTTTTGTGAAACACTCTATGTATATTTCACTACACTCGTGTTTTAGAACGATAAATCTTGCAATGTACTTATAAATTTAAAGGGCAATTTACAGAACAGAGCACATATTTTTTGTTCTTATCTAAAGTTTTCATTCTGTCCTAAACATAGAAATTTATATATTCATGAATACGAAAAAAATCTTTCCTTTCTCTTCCAGAATTGTCCAAGAACAAATATTTGTCTTACACATACTGTTTTTTATAGATTCAAAAAGACAGAAAAAATATATATGGGAACAATTTAAAGTGAAAGGGGGAAAAGAAAAGAAAACAGCAAATGTATTCTTTTGATTCTTTCAGGCACCATATTCCTTAAATATGTTTGGGCTTTTGAGAGTGGACTTTACTTCGCACCTTGAGGGAATGGGATGTAAATATTGTATAACAGAGTCATTCTGAAAATATAAAATATATTTTGGAATACGGAAGTTTTCAGATAATATAATAGTAGTATTAAAAAGAGTAATTTAGTTTTCTTTACCTCTTTCTTTTATCAGATGACCAAGACAAAAAATACACATTGCTTTGTTTAAATTTTTTTATCTTCTATCTTTATTATAAAGGATAAATGTGTCCGTACGTAAAGCTGACTTCATTTTGACGGTGACAACATCGAACGATTAAATTTAATGTTTACTGCATTTTTTTTTTAACTTCTAAATACCGCACGTTTTAAAAATTTACATCGTCAAATAGGGAAAATGAAATCAGTATCGCAATTTGTTTGAAAAAATGTATCGATGTTTACTATTTTTTTTTTAATTAACTTTCAGGCATGATATTTTTTTAAATCTATGTCTATGGCGTTCAGACGATTACGTAATTTAGATCCATTTGAACTTAAATTAATAAAAATAGCTCAGCATTTGTTTCTAGCTTATATGAAATAACGAAATTAAAATATTGATCAATCAATCAATAAAACAATAAAATATAAATAAAATATAAATTTAAGACACGCGATAAAACATTCACTTAAACCACTAAAATGATCAGAATTAAAAAAGGCTGATTGTAAATAGTAATCTTTGGCAATTTCTTCAGCGGTCCTCCTGACGCAAGGCCAATACAAAACTATCGTTTTTAAGAAATTTCAAAACTTTATTTAAACCAATTACTATTTTTCATATAAATATGATTCTTGGCATTGTTAGTGCGTATTCTAAAAAGATATATTAAATGTAAAAAATCTAATGTAGTTATCAATAAAAAAAAAAATGGTTTACATCTATATTCTGGAACCCGGGAAGCTCGGATATATTATTCTGTATGTATAAAATGAAAATAGGAATTTCATTCCTGTTGCTTACAACTGGAGATTTGCTGAATAAATTTTGATGGGACTTGCATTGTTCGTTAGATATTTTTGAGGGAAGGTTTTAGTATATAATATGTCATTCTACATTGTTACAGAATTATCGGTGAAAGTTCTATAATCAGGTCAACCCGATTATGAGAGATTAGCCTTATTCTAAAGTACTACTGGGCGGATTTTGATGAAATTTTTATTGTTAGTTAGATAATTTTTCAGGGATGTTTTAGTATATTGTATATTGTTCTTTTACAAATCATATGGTAAATTATCAACTAAAAGAGTTGGCCCTTAATAGCTCAAATTTTGTCTGACACACTGAAAAATACATTAGCGCAATTGCGTCCGTACTGTATGCAGCAATGTTGATGGACGTTCCAGGTAAAGTTCATATTTCGGTGAAAGTTATTATCGGTGAAAGTTCTATAATCAGGTCAACCCGATTATGAGAGATTAGCCTTATTCTAAAGTACTACTGGGCGGATTTTGATGAAATTTTTATTGTTAGTTAGATAATTTTTCAGGGATGTTTTAGTATATTGTATAGTGTTCTTTTACAAATCATATGGTAAATTATCAACTAAAAGAGTTGGCCCTTAATAGCTCAAATTTTGTCTGACACACTGAAAAATACATTAGCGCAATTGCGTCCGTACTGTATGCAGCAATGCGGATGGACGTTCCAGGTAAAGTTCCATATTGCTTTAGAAGATAAGGTCAAACTCACCGATATATTTTGTTTTATTCAATGCTCTTTTGGAGTAACTGACCAGCTTAGCGAGCGAAGCCTGCTTTTTAATTAGGAAAAGGTGGAGTAATAAGATACGGGCAAAGAAACCTTACCCAAATATGTGTTTTAAAATAGAGAAAATATGGTAAAATATATTTTTTGCCATTGAATTGTTATTATCAGTCCAATAAATGATTGCGCCGATTTTTATACACATATGTATTTTGTTTTTGGAAAATACTTTCACTTTGAACTACTCATAATACTTCAAGACTTTTTCATAGCAAAATTTAATAGCATAAAGTGGGTTAAAATTTTAAATATAATATTAATTCCTATGCTAAATTATGAAAAAAAATTGGATAGGTATTATAGCAATGTCTTTTACTACCCCGCTGAATCTTATTGTCTGAGTAATTTTTTATCTAAAATATGATAATTATTCATCTTTTAACTATACATTAAGTACTCCTCATTGAAAAAAATTACTGTCGGAGTAAATCTGCCTAAAATTCAATTTTATTAACTTTTGTTTTTAAAAAGACCGGCTTAAATGAACATAGTAAATGAACATAGAAAATTAATAAAATAATTTTACTCAGAAAGTACTTTTTGTAATCTGACGTTTATAAATTGGTAAGTAATAATTAAAATTTCATCATTCCTTAATTTTCCTTCTTCATAACATAAAAAAATCACTTTCATTGATTTAATCTGGTTTATTAGGTGAAAGTAAGATAAAGCCGAGCAATCGGATAAAACCGCAAATCTCTATTTGAGCAGCGGGTAATGGCTGAAATAGCAAGAAAATGAAGCAGCCATTTTCGGTATCTCTATACTTGCATTTGTACAGTTTCTGTATTGAAAAGTTTATTTTAACGTTTTTATAAATGTTTCCTGTTTTTTCGGAAATCCGGCATCAAAGTCACCCCATCCCGTTTTTTTTACGCATCTAACTTATGAGAGAAAGAAAGATAACAATTGTTTTACGGATTAAAAACTTCAAGATCGAAAGCAATGGATTACCGGATAGCGAAATCGCTGACGCTGTTCTAAATAGAATCGCCGATAACGCTGGTAACAGCTCAGAGGAACGATGAGGAGAAAAAGAAAAGGTGTCACTAGAAAAATGAATAAATTTGACTGAAAATTTTATATCTGTTTTAGAGAAACAAGTCTGTATTTCCGAAATCAATATTCTTCACTTGTATAAAATCCATGAAGTGTCCTTGTTAATATTTTGAGGGGCGGTGGGATATATTATATCCCACCTAATTTAAACAAGATCCGCACCAGAAACTTTTAACTAAATTTTATATTTTTAACTTTTGGGTGGGGGGCGAAATGTTGTTGAACAATGCTGAACAGTGAGGCAGCGTTGATGGGTTTCCTAGTTGTAATCAACTTAACACCCAGGCTGTAGATATGATGTCTTACAATTAATGAACCATTGGGAAAAACACAGAGGTGTAGTTGTTTAAAAACTACATTAAAAATTGAAAAAAATATTAAAGATAGAAACTAGCATAGGTGCTTTAAGTAATAGAGATGAAAATTTAAAGTAGTAGTTTTTAATAACTAGAAAGATAAGTTAAAGTTATATTTAAATATAGGTATAGCTATAGTTGCAAGAACTACTATAAATGCGAAATGTTGCAAAATTGCTTTTCATTATTTTAAAGTAAAAGTTTTAGATTATTCCTGTGAGAATTCAATATTACAGAGACGTTATTGCTTGTCCCTCAAAGGGATAAAATTCAAGAAGTGTCCTTCTTAACCTTTTGAGGGGCCAGAAACTTTTAACTAAATTTTATATTTTTAACTTTGGGGAGCGTAATGTTGAAAAATTGCTTTTCATTATTTTAAAGTAAAATTTTTAGATTATTCCAGTGAGAATTCAATATTACAGAGACGTTATTGCTTGTCCCTCAAAGGGTTAAAGGACAACATAAAAAAACTGATGCAAATAAAATTGACATCGATGTTCCGGAAATTACGCGAGAAGAAATGACTTCATCACTGTTTATTAGAATTTTTTTTTAAACGTAGAAAATATCACTTAAAGTAAGTTTTCTTTTTAAATATTTAAATTTCTCTTTTCCTCACATAAAAATCCCTTGGCTATGAATTAAATTATGACTAAAGGCACCAATAAGAATATCGAAATTATTTTGATAATCTTTCAGAAATCCGAAATTTTCGAAAATCCGGCTTAGTCTCAGTCCCGACGAGGCCGGATTTCTAGGTTATAATGTACATTCAAAACTGCAAATTTTATATTATTGTGTGTAAAATAATTTGAAAGAATTTATTATCTAATGCAGTGGTTCCCAACGTGGGGCGTACGCCCCACAGGGGGGCAATTTCAGATTTCTTATTAAAAAAGTTTCTGTCATATATATTTTTTTTAAATGAAAGTTGTGTCATTGTCTAAAAACACAAATAATATTTGGAAATATTGAAAAATAACTGAATAATAATTAATTTTCGAAACGTTTTCATAAAAAGTAAAAAATACATAAACCCCGGAATAATTATATAAAGTTTGTTTTAAATATTTTAACGCTTTTTACATATTAACAAGTTATTTTAATTATTCTGGTTTTAATATTATTTTAGTAAAACACACCTCTTTTTTTACTATTTATTAAAAAAAAAAACTTGTACATCTATTCCCCATGATTGATCTTTTACATATGAAATTTTGAAGGGTATATCTAAAATTGACTATTTGGACATGTTTAATCTAAAAAATATTTTGGATTATCAAAATGAGGTACTACTTTGCTGAAATTAATAATTCCCTGTGCGCATCACGGAAGGAAAGTAAACTTCTTATGGCTCTTCTGTAGACCACATACACAATACATAAGCATTTTTCATGAGATATGCATTTTAAATTTTAAAGTCAGAGAAAACATGGTGGCCAAATAATAATAATGGGAAAAAGAAATCCCGCTATCAAAGAAGTATGTTATAAAGGGGAATAAAAATAGTTACTTAAAATGGATAAAAGCGCGAATCCGGAAATATTACTTCTGAATTATGTTATCCACACATTCTCGGTGATAAACAAATATCACTTGATCTTAATGAAGTACTAAAATCCATTGTAAAAAGCATCAATTCCATCAGATGTAATACAAAACGTAAGAGACATTTAAAGAAATTTTGCGAGGATAAAAATGTGGACTATTCATCACATTTAAAGTTGAGGTGAGTTGCCAAAAAACAATAAAACTTTTGTAGATGTAAAAACAAAAACCCATGGTCTCATTGCATTCATAGAGTTATGTTAAAAACATACTTGTAATAAAAAAGGATTTTGATAAATTAAAGAATGTGAAATCACTTATCAGAGATCTATTTTCGGATCCTTCAGGGAAAATAGAAGTCTATTTTTTTTGTAATAAGATTTATATGATATACAAGGGGGGGGGGGATCATGATTTTAGAGATGGTTAGGTGGGGCGCGACCTAAAAAAGGTTGGGAACCACTGATCTAATGTGAAAGTTTTGCTAGAATTTATAGCTGTATTTTTACGGTTTGCTTTCTCTTCGAGTAAGAACGTGTATTCTACGAGGGATAAAACTCGATATTAACGATGCTTGACTATTTAATTATGTTTGAAGAGCCAGTAAACAATGTTTAAAGAAAAGGCAGTCAAAACTATGAGTAACAAGAAATATTATCACTTTTATACTACTGATACTGATAAAGAGGTGAACTTTTTTTTCTGCGATTTCTACAGTTATTTTCTTCCTTTTAAAAAGAAAAGCTAAACTCTTTCATTTCTTGTAAAATTTACATTAATACCAAAATATGTGACAATAATACGCTAGTCATGTCATGAAAATGTTAACTACACACGATTGTGGCCACAGTTACTAAGTTATGAGACAACTAGTACCATGATTTGTGACAATAATATGCATCTCATAAAGATGTTAACTACATCCGATCGCGTCCACAGTTACCTAGATATGTGACAACTACTACCATGATTTGTGACAATATTAACCATGAAAATAGAATTTACTACCAAGAATAGTGATAAAAAAAAGCTCTAGTGACCAAAAACAATGAAATGTGGCCAAAAACCAAACGACAGTGACGAACTTTGTTGACAACAAAACAAATCAACTACGACAAAGTTAAAAAGTTAAGCATTAATATATATATATATATATATATATATAAATACATAATAACTACACAATGCATGACGTTAACATATCATAGTCTAGATTAGTACGTGCACTGCAAATTCCCAGCACACATTGAGAACCAACTTGGAACACTTTGCTTAAATAAAAGTGTTCCAGTTACCTTAATGTTACTGGAATGTGTTCCGAATATGCTCTGGTATAAATAAAGTGTTCCGAAAGGTACCAAAAGTGTACCGAAAAAGTTCTGCTCGGGATACCTGTTAAATCTAAACTTGGAACATATTTGAGAACATATTGCTAAAATAAAAGTGCACCAGTTACCTTAATGTATACTGAAATGTGTTCCGAATAGGCTCTGGTATAAAGAAAGTGTTCCAAACATACCAAAAATGTACCAAAAAAGTTCTGTTCGGGATACCTGTTAAATCTAAACGGAACATTATTTGAAAACATATTGATAATACATGTGGGCACATTGTGAAATCACTCGTTCCCAAAAGTGTCCAAAGAGTGATCTAAAAGTGTGCTAAAAAAATTTGTGTTCTCAGAAGTATTCTAAAAACTGTTCCAAAAGGTGCGCTTCGAAGTGTTCTAAATAGGGGACAAAATAAGTGTTCTAAAAAGTGTATAAAGATTTGCAGTGAAATATAAATTTACATACGTGATTAGAGTAACCATACTTTATATTAGCATTAAGCAACTTTCTTAAACGTACTCCTCTCACGATTTTCTGTGTGAATGTTGACAGGATATAAGTAACTAAAGTGATTAAATAAATAGCGCTGCAGCCATGACGACCGAGATAAAGTCAGGTAAACGTCCCAGCGATATAATAACAACAACAACAATAATAATAATAATACCCTACTAACGGGATAAGAGCAGAAGAATTGACTGTTTCTGGAGAAAAAAATTTATTAATAAAAATGTGATAAAGAAAATCATGCATTTATAATGGTAATATTGTAAAAGGAGAAGTATAGCGTATTTATGCAAAGTTTCATTAAATTGCGTTTTAATAATCCTGGTTTCAAGAAGGAACTAGTGATAAGGTATGCAATTTTACTCTATTTTCTCCTACTTTATATATAAATTTAAAAGGCTCCAAGAAAGCATTTCTTATTTAAACATTAAAAAATATCGACAATTTCCCCAATTTACTCAATCATAAACATACACTGAGTTAGTAATATTTTTCTGTTATTCTTTTAAAGTGTGAATAAATAATTCATGCGATAAAATAGATTAACCCTTTTTTCTTTTGCAACAACTCCTTCCACTGTTGATGAAAGAAATAAAAGTTACTAATGAGAAAGAAATACATATTTCAATGCCGCAGATAATCTGCGAGGGAAAAATTTTAGTACGTAAAACCGAGGTTATAATAATGGAATGGTAGTTATCAATAACAGAAACAAATAATGATAAATGGTTTCTATTCCCCAAGCAATAAAAAATAAGACAAACTCAGTTAATAAAAACCATATTTTAGCGGAGAATCTTTTTGTAAGGCCTTCTTTTTTTAGCATGTTTGCTTTTTAATGGATTTTTCCTCTATCTTCAGGGCCTACACGAAATTGAAGTATCATGAAATGAATCTATTTTAATGTACGGAACGCTGTAAGGAACGGAAACAGAGTTTATGTAAACTGAAATGAGTTCTATTGAAATTTGCTTAACCTTTGTTATTTAAAAATGTTTTCATCTACAGGGTGTCCTCGAATTCATGGGCCAAACTGTAAGAGAAGGTAAAGTACTCATAAGAAAGCAATTTTGGTATGGCAATGTGGGGTCGGAAATAAAAAGTTTTGGCGAAAAACATGCGGAGGAAATGAATACAAGTGTTTTATTGACATAACAATTACAGTAGATATTCAAATGTGACGCCACCAACATCGATACATACTTGGAGGGGTGGTGCAGCTGACTAAAACAAACATGTTTCATATAGGAATGTATGATCGGAAATGAAATGTTTCGGCGAAAAACAAATGCGGAGAAAATGAAAACAAGTGTTTTATTGACATAACAATTACAGTAGGTGCTCAAATGTGCCATCAGCAACATCGATACATGGAGGGGTGGTGCAGCTGACGAAAACAAACATGTTTCGTATAGAAATGTATTGTCGGAAATGAAACGTTTTGGCGAAAAACAATAAATGCGGAGGAAATGAAAACAAGTGTTTTATCGACATAACAATTACAGTTAGGTACTCAAATGTGCCACCTCCAACATCGATAATACTTGGATGAGTTGGGCAGATAACTAAAACAAACATGTTTCGTAGAGGAATATATGGTCGGTAAGGAATAGTTTTGGCGAAAAACAAGAAATGCGGAGGAAATGAAAATGAGCGTTTTATTGGCATTACAATTGCAATAAGTGCTCAAATGTGCCACTGGCAGAGTCTAGCAAGTGATTGGCGTACACTTTCGCAGATTCCAAGTATTCCACGAACATTTGTAGTAACGACCGAAAATCTTGCAGTGAGGTCCTCCTCAGAGTCAACTGGTGTCTAACAGATGAGGTATCTGAAACTTTCGAAAGGTTACGCCAAACACTTGATAGAGGCTGCCAGGTATGTATCGATGTTGGTGGTGTCACATTTGTTAGCACTTACTGATATTGTTATGTCAATAAAACACTTGTTTTAATTTCCTCCGCATTTCTTGGTCTTCGTCAAAACATTTTATTTCTGACCTCACGCTGCTATAGGTCAATTCCACCGTAACTGATTTAACATTTGATCATCGAATTTTGTTTTCAAAACTGCGTAGAAAATTTACTAATAAAGCTAGAACAAATTTTTACAATTTAAAATATTTCTTACTAAGGACTTCCAAATAGATGCCGATTATTTCAATCTCTCTTTTAGTCCCAAAAATTGCAATTAAAAATTCTGTAACTGACGTAACATAAAATAGACAAATATTTTTTCTGCCTTCATTGATGTGTAAAAATTATCAAAACTATCCCGTTAAAAAAAGTGATTTAATCTTTTCAACAACACTAAATAATGAAAAATTATAACAGTAACTTGTTTAATCAATTTCTGAACAATAAAAAATAAAAAATGGCATTTACACATGTGACTGACGTAACTTCTATTGTGTAACTGAATTATGACTTTACAAAGACAATAATGACACTTAACTTAGTTTGTAAACAGTAATTTACAATACCTTTTTATTAAAATTTTATTATAGAACATAAAAATACCAAGTTTTCCTATCATACCCTTAAATTACACATATTATAAATTTTATCCCCCCCCACCCCCCCCCAAAAAGAGGATTTTCTGTGGAATTGCACTATACCAAAATTGTTTCTTTATGTTTACTTTACATTCCCTTACAGTCTGGCCATGAGTTCGGGGACACTCTGTATATTCATCTCATTCTATAAAAATTTCTGTCTTTTTAACACTTTCCAATACAGTTGAAAAGTGTTTGCGATTTCGATTTCTCTGTTTGTATCTGTTCTGTTTATCTGCCGATCTGTCTTTCTATCCTCTAAGGCTGCGTTTAGAAATCAAAAATAGCTAAACGTCCATCTAAAGCAATAAAACTATTGTTTTCGAACCCCATTTGTGGTTTTTAATAAAAGGACAGCAGAGTGAACAACACTGTAAAAAAAAAAAAAAAGAAAAAAAAAGGGGGGCTAAAAAACGGAGATTGTTCTGGCAATCGAGACGCCAGTACTATTTCCGTATTTTAACGGAAATTTTCCCTCATAAATTCCAGAAAACGGAAATTTTTCTATAATTCATGGGGGAAAATTTCCGTAAAAATACAGATTTCTGGAATTTATGGGGCGAAATTTCCGTTTAAATACGGAAATAGTACTGCGTCTTGATTGCCAGTAGAATATCCAATTTTTAGTCTTTTTTTTTTTTTTTTTTTTTACAGTGAACGAATTCAATAATGGATCAGGAGATAAGATAAGATCGCACTTGAAGGAAGCTGCCTCTTTCTTGCAGGACATCCAGGACTTTACTTGTAAATACATAAAAGATGAAAAAAGTCGCGAAACCACAATAAAGCGCTGCCTGGCCAAGAACAAAAAAAAAAGCTGCAAGTAACATGATGGTCTGTGTGAAGCTTACATAAATGTATATTCAGATTTCCACGTAATATGTTATCCAGGTTTACCATGACATGTTCGATATTGAAAATGAAGTATGTACTGATTTAACGAAAGTACTTTTGAGAGTGTTGGATCAATGAGAAAAAGCTTTATCAGTGCATTTTAATGATATTATACAGTTTCAAACGTAATGAAATTGAATTGTATCATTGAGGTAGATGGAAAATGCTTTAATCGAGTATAGAGTAAGTAGAATTTTCGTTCGCTTACAGGAACGCTAAAAGAAATCCATTATATTGTGAAACTATGGGGGACAATTGTCAAAGTGTATTTTAATAATGTTACACTATCAATAAAAAGTCAAAAAATTCAGTTCCAAATTTTAATAATTAAAATTTATAGAAAAATACAAATGAATGTAACATAATTACTTAAAGGTGCGTACAACATAATATAAAAATATTTAAAATACATAAAAGCCCTTTTAAAAAGCAAAACGTTTTCAACCGAACATACCAGGTGATCATCAGTGAGAACAAAAGATTGTTGTGTCTCTTTGTTCCCTCTAGATGTGCCGGGAGAGACCATGCTACTTCAAGAATAGTATGGAATATAAGGTGACATGGAAAAGGTATTCAAAATTTCAACACAGGTTTAATCTATTATGCAATAATTTCTTCGACATTGCGTGGATATCATATGATAATATATCATTCCAAACTGTTTATTAGATATTATTTCCAGAGATTCTCTTATAATAACTTCTTGGTAATTACTTCTACGAAGATCCAAAATTATATTCTGTATTTACCAAGTAATTACCAAGAAGCTATTATAAGAGAATCTCTAAAAGTAATATCAAATAAATAAGAAACAGTTTGTAATGATAATGATATATTATAATATGGTATCCACGCAGTTTGGAAGGAATTATTACATAATAGATAAAACGTGTGTTTGTTGAAATTTTGAATATTTTTTCCATGTCACATTATATTCCATACCACCCTTGAAGTAGAATGGTCTCTCCCGGACGAATCTAGAAGGCGCAAAGAAACACAACAACTTTTGTTTCTCACCACTGATCACCGAGTAAGTTCAGTTGAAAACATTTTGATTTTTAAAAGGACTTTAATGCATTTCAAATGTTTTTATATTTTGTTGTAATTTTGTTACAATGTTATTATTGTTGTTTTAAGCAAAGATGATACATTTATTTGTACTTTTCCATAAATTTTAACGTTACACTATGTCAATGAAATTGACTGAAATCCACTACAGAATTTTTTGTATAGATTAATGAATATCTAGAATTTATAGTTTATTTACAGAGACACACAAAAGAATTCGGTTACAGGACAGGCTGTGAGCCATAACTGAGACATGTGCGTTTTCAGATAGCATGCATTTTAAAATTTAACTATTTTTTAGTGTGTTACGATGTTTGTAAATCATATACCAATCTGCTCGTAACGATTTTCATACATTGCTGGCTATGAACCGCAATTGCTGAAAATGAATTTTTACTCTGCATTGTATGTGTGTGTTTTCTTATGTTTATTTAGATATCTCATTTCATTGGACATACAGTAGAGCGCCGATTATCCGAACAAGTCGGGACCGACCCTAGTTCGGATAAATAGACAGGCCATTTAAGGGATGTTCTTGGCTATACTAAAATCTTCACACTTTATCCAGGCTTGGCATAAGACTGGCAGCACCAGTTAGTGCTAAAGTGTTTGATTTTTTTTTTCTTTTTTTTAACTCTTTTATCATTTAAAATTTCCCTTTTCTCTTTTTATCATTTTCTGAACTCCAGAGATTATAATTTCAGCAAAAAAAGCTTTCGATTGTTTCTTCCTTCAACTAAGACATTCTTCCCAATGCTGCCATATCTCGAATTCTTCTTAAATATGTTAGTTAAATGTTGAATAGGATCAAAGTTCCGCTGTTCAAGCCATTTCATTGCTGTTTCCAAACATTCAAAGGCTTTGTTATGGGATGGACCTGGGTCATTTCCAGAGCATTCGTTTTCATTTCTTCAATTTCTTTTTCATCTTAAATCTCATCCACAATCTCATCATCATTAAAAAAAAATTTTTGAGAGAAATAGGCTGTTCGGATAATTGGAAGTTCGGTTAATTGGAGTTCCGATAATCGGCGCTCTATTGTATCAACAAATACAATCAAACCTCATTACTAAATCATCTGGATAAGACGTCACTCAACACGTTACATTATGTTTCAGAAGTCCCGACCTTTCTTATACGGCTCTTCAAGTTTTGTACTCCGCTTATTGCATCGATTTTTTTCAACCACTCCGCTTAAGACGTCACTTATAAGAGTGCAATATGCAAACTCGCTCCGATTTCTTTCTCAGGGTTATCTCCAAAAACACTTAGTTTTTGTTGGGCATGACTGTAAGTTTAGGTTTTAAAATATTGCAAATGACAGCATTTTTCCTTACACAGATTGTTTGCTATATCAAAACATTTTCTGAATTTCTCCCGCACTCTTTGGTCACAAAAACTGACTTTCTGAGAAGTGAAGTATAGAGATAGCCTAATGTTCAATGACAGGTAAGACTGACATATATATGTGTGGGAAGGGAAGTCATTCTTTGTCAATGCATGCCGTGGAAAAAAAAAAATTGATTGCACTGAGAAAAATGATACTTTCAAATTTGAGCAAATCGATGTATTCATTTTGTTATGAAACTTTGAATATGACAACCCAATGCTTTCAATTTTGAAATACCTGAAATACTCAGTTTTAAACAAAATTATTTTGTATTCATTACATGTAGCAAATTTCCCCAGGGAATTTGAATTTATTCATATTATTTCATTCGTTATGATTTCGAACGAAACTCTCCTTTCAGTAATATTTTATGACATGATATGGGGCGAACTACATTGTTATCGTATTCGCGGAAGAACACTTAAAAACCGCCGTAATGTAATCGCAGAAGCGTAGAATTATTTCTTCAGCTTTCGAAACCGAAGATTGGATGAATTCGTAAAAGAAAGACTTCGCAGGTGAAATTTGACAACCATCAATAACATATAAATACAAACATCGTGTATAATCATTAATAAACATCATGAATAAAGTGTCATGCTCTCATATTTGAGTATGTTCATGTTTTCAGAAATGAGTATATACATTTTTCAATCTTGAGTAATTTTGATTCGGAGCCATTTTAACTATGCGACATACTCAGATTTGAGCATTTTTTGCTCAGTTAGTTTGCTGTTTTTAGAGTGTGCAAAAAACACCCATAGAACAAAAATGGATTTTCTTTTCTAAACCAGTAAGAAAGGGGTATGTATTGAATTGTACAATTAAACATATGATGTAACATATTTTCGACTCCCGACTGGGCAAGGTTCACTCAGCCTTTCATCCCTTCGGGGTTGATAAAATGAGTACCAAGCTTGCTTGGGAACTAAACACCGAGGGTCTCGCGTTAGGTTGACCACCTGGCCGGGACGCATGCTGCATAGCACCTCGGGGCCCAGGGTCAAGAAAACAGAGATGGGCACTGTCGGCCCAGATCCTTCTTGGATTGTTTAGCTTACTTATTATACTTATTATGCTAGTTTACTTATTATACTTTCCTTAATTTGTCACCCATTTATGAATTTCAATTCTTATTCTCCTACTTTACATAATTTATAATGTAATTTACTTAAAGACAGGAGTGATGTACTAATTATGCTTGACTGTATTAAATATCTTAACGGTATTCTGGTAGTGTTGGAAAGTGTTTAATAATATATGCCGCGATGCATGATTTTCCATCCTGGTTTAGATTTATGAAGTTGATTGCTTTTAAATTCAATGTAAAAAGATAATCTTTGTTCATCCTATCAATTTATATAACCGTAACGGGGAAACAAGATGTCCTTCATATGTTTCATAAACCACATAATATATACAGATAATTTTGATAAAGCTTAGAATTATAGTAATCTGCAAGTAAAAAAAAAAAAAAAAAAAAAAAAGAACAAGTCGGAAATTGTACGCCAAACATGGCAAATGAGGTGCGTTCGTACTATAACTAGTTTTATAAATATTCAGATCTTGGTGCAATAACTATTGCACTCTATGCAAAAATGCATGAATACAAAATTTATTACGATTATATATATAAAATTCGGTAATACGGAAACAATAGGATCGATCTTAAATAGGACGTCCTCACCACGGCAACCTAGAATCATTACCTATCATGGGATATCATTGAATTAATTACGTAGGATAGGATTTAACAGAATGAAGAAAACTTGTAGTATTTTTTTTTTTTTTTTTTGAATCGATTTTCATAAAACTTTAAACGACTGGACAAAATTCTGCAACGATTATATATCTCAAATTTCAAACCATTCGGTTGGGTAGTTTTGCTCTGTTATATGCGAACAGGCGTACAGACAGACAGCCGGGCAGACCAGACGACGATTGTAGGTGCTACGTATTTATATAATTACGAACGCACCTTTAAAGAGAAACGATAAGGGACACGTATAATCAGTAATTGCTGCTTCACGTCTACTGTTTATTTCTTTTTCATCAGAAATATTAATTTGTTTTGGAGAGAGCCTCTATATACTTTTTTACGAAAATGTCCAAAGAGTGTATTTTTATAAAACAAATTTTCTAAAATTATTATGAAAAAAATTGTATGCGTTATTATCTAAACTAGTTTTTAATCGCACTTTAATTTTAAACCTAAGGCAGAATTTACTTTTGTTATTTTAATGATTTCTTAACCCCATTAAAAATATTATTGTTTAAATAGTGCTTCGTGAAAAATATTTTTAGAAAGTCTTCGATTGAAAAAGAATCTTTTTTAAAACCTTGAAAATTAATAAAGTAATTTTACCGAAAATTTATTTTTTGTATATAATATTCTTGATTTTATAAATTATCCCACGCGTAATTAGAATATCATAATTAATTAAGTTTTTTGTTCAAAATCTCACATCACTTTTGTTAATATTTTTATGTAAAAATTAAAAAGACTCAAAGGAAACTTTTTATTTACAAATTAAAATCTTAATAGTTTTTAAATTTATCTTAGTCATTCACACTTCCCTGATGTGTAGGGAATTTTTCCTAACAAAATATAAATAATAATTCATACGCTAAAACAGATTAGTAATTTTTATTTATTTAACGTCTTCCACGATTGATAAAAAATAAAAGTAACTAATGCCGCAGAAATATTTTAATGCTTTAGACAATCTCCTTTAAAAAGAAAAAAAAGCAAACTGCCATAAAATCGAAGTTTTAGTGACTGAATGATGTTGCCAAAAAAGTGAAAAAATCTCGTAAATGCTCTACTGCTTCCTAAGTGATAAATAAAGAACACAAAGTCGGTTAATAAAAATCTTAATTTTCGGAAGAGCCTTTTTTGTACATCTACGGCCTATTAAGGTTGTACGGGACACGACAATTTCGAAACAATCACATTTTTTCCCCTTTAGCAAGAACAATTTTTTAAAGCATCTAGAATAAAATGACGCGAACCGCACGTAAATATGATAATTAAATCAAAGGGCATATCGATTTTTATGTTACTCTGCTTATAGTGTCTGCACTTTTTACAAGACTTAAATGCATTTATCTCACAGCATACTCGTATGTTTACAAATTTTGTCGTATTTAAATTCATGCATTTAAATTTCCAGAAAAGATAAATGATACATTTATGACATTTTGTACAAGGTTTTTATTTATATATGCCTTAAACTGTCTCCTTAAAAATATGATTTTAAAAATATGATTCATATAGTAAAAAGTACTCATGAAAACCGATTTTTGTTTTCAGAATTATTAAAGATTTTGAAATAGCTATTTTTATAAATCTCGAAAAAAATTAATTTTCCTTCTCTAAATTATATATATATATATATATATATATATATATATATATATATACATGCATATCATATATATATCATGCATATCATATATATATATATATATATATATATATATATATATATATATATATTTATATATATATATAAAGCATGCAAAATAGGTTATTCTTTCAGGAGAAATATAAAATTTTAAACAAGATTTTGTTTAAAATTTGATTAAAAAAAAATTAAAAATATTTTCTAAAAATATTTTCTAAAAATTTACATTTGAAATAAATAAATAAATATGCATTTCAAGAAAAAAAAAAGAGCAAAAAATATTTAAAAAAAATAATAAAATTTTTGTAATCTTAAACCATCCTAGCGCACAGGAGTTTTAAAAGGTTCTTTTTTAAGCGAAATTTTTTTTAAAATATTATTCATGAAGTGTTATTTTCAATGGGAAATAGTTTGTAACCACCAAAACAACAAACGTTAGATTTATCGTAGCTTATAAATTATTGTACCTCAAGAAAGGTAGTTTAAGGATAATACACACCAATTTTTTGGGTTCCGTACTTAAAAGTAAAAACGGAACCATTATAAGATCACTTGTGTGTCTGTCTGTCACTTCGGTTTTTCTCTCAAACTATGGAACGTGAAAAGTTCAAATTTGGCAGAAGTAATAAAGGCATATATTTATAGATTATTGACTATTCACAAATATATTTTGGAAAAATATAGGGGAGCTAATTAAGTTGCTTCAAAACAATTTATATATATAGATATATATATATGGTGTGGGGTATCGTGTGAAAGCTCTCGTAGCGCCGAACTCAAAAATACATTTGTTTTAATTTTAGGTATTATATTTTCAGAAATATCGTCGAAATTGTAATGCAAAAATATATCCCCCCTCCTCGATTACCGAATCTACTGAAACTACGAAAAAAATAGGAGTATAGAAGTTTATTTAAACCTTGTAGGAAAACTATAGCGATTACCCTAGCTTCACATAGTTTTTGAGAAAATCGCATCTTTCTGTTACACACAAATTTCACTTTGCCAGTGCCCAGCAAGTGAGTTGAGGGGCACTCGAGGTACCTATCTTTGCAGAAGTATAAAAGGATTACTGATAGTGATTTTTTTTTTTTTAATGTCGGTAATCAGCCGAAATATTAACCTTTAAAGACACGGCCGGTTTGGACAAATATAAACACACAGGCGGCGTACTCTATGCAACATTTTTTAATGATATGTTTGCGTAATGGAATGCCCCGTAGTACAGTCCTCCCCACTTAATCAGGTCACGGATAATCGAAAACCCCGCTTATTCGAATAGAATTATCCGGAATCGAATTTATCCCCTCTGGTTCTATGTTATTTTTCTCCGCTTAAACCAAGTGCGTTTTACGAACGTCCCCGCCTAATCGAGTAACAACTGTGTGATCGATGTTTAAAAATAGGCGCGGAAAGCACGTTTCAGCTGAAATTTCTTTCCACCTTTTGTCATTTTCGGTTCCTTTACGCTGAAAACAAATTTCCAGTTCTTCCTGCAATGATTTTGGCCGGCAGGTGTATAATGGACAGGTCAAATTATTTCACCACCTTGATCTTCCCACCATCACTTCTTGCTGTTAACCAGGCTTTAATGGAAATGCGCCGTCACCCGAGATGGTAGTTGTAATATTTTGCACTCATTCGAAAAATAACTCGATATTTATTCCTTTAAAATTCCACTTCAAGAAACCACTTTAAACGATTTTTTTTAAGCCAGTATAAGTAACGTGAATTAGAAGTAGCAGAGTTTTGACCCAATTAAAACGAGCTGCATTAAGTGTGATGTAAACCATATAAATGTATGTACTGACATTAAATTAATACGTATTTACTTTATATTAGCATTTGTATTTAGTTCAGTTTAAGTTAATTCTGTTAACGATTTATTATGCTGTTCATTAAATATACCGTAGATGGTTATTTTGCATTTTTATTAAGCATTAAATATTACAGTTATGATTCCCCGTTTAATCAAATACCCCGATTAATCGAATATTATTTCTGGAACCGTCAATGTTCGTATAAACGTTGATGACTGTAGTATAAAAACAATAAAAGTCAAAAATTTAAATACTAACTAATTTATATTTAATTGCGTGATTACTAGAGGATTCGCGACTAGTTTGCATTGAGTGGCGCTCTCAATACCCCACCAGTGTTTTTAAAGATTAATTAAAAACCTATCTGGGAAAACGCGACACGGGCCAAGGCGGCGTTGCAAATTTGCGACTTCCTTTCGAAGCGCGTTTACATTGTATAGTTTTTTACAAAGTCTTATTATTCTTTTAGCAACGTTTTGTAATACTGAAGTTATTAATTAATATATTTATTGTACGGAACCCTCTATATGCGAGCAATACTCACACTTGTCCGATATCTTATATATTTTAAATATATATACTGTTTTGAAATTTTCGTTAGAAAGCACATAAGTGTCTTTCTCTATAATTTCTTTTTTTAGTGTTTAAACGAAATGTATTTTATCACCAAAATATATCATTCGATACAAATATATCATTCGATACAAATATATCATTTGACATCTTGTACTTTCAATATTTTCAAACATATCAGTGCTACACAGGGTGTCCACTCTCAACGGGGTCCAATGGCGAATTCCTAAACCGTTAGTCATAGACATATAGTTCCAATTAAAAAAATATTTTAAATGACATAAAAATTTATTTTAAAAGTCATTTCCATCAATAAAAACATTTCTTAATATTTACGAAACTTAATTTTTTACACGGTCCCTTGGTCCTATAACTGATATTTAGTAAAACTTTTCTATTACACTAACCAGTAAGACAAAAAAAAGTCACATTCACCTAATACCAAAATTGACCCAATTATGAAACTTTGAATTGCATGACTTACAACATTTTTCTGCCCCTAAACGCAAATGAGTTGAACCTTGGCTCGAGGGATCGTGCACTAAGTACTTGTATTAGAAAAATTTATTTCACGTGTATCTGCATTTTAAATGAAAGTAGTCACATCGTACAAGTATTAAGATAGTGTCAATTTTTATGAAGTTTTCGATTGGTTAAAATAATTGCATTTTAACATATGTTTTATTTTGTAACGGATTCAGACTGCTGCTTTCCAGCATTTCATTTAATGAAAATTCTGTTATTTTTTGTGCAAGTTGTATATTTTGCTTTAATATGTCAGAATGAAGATAGATTTCAAACTTACATTGTTATGTTAAATTTACTCTCAGCTATTATTTTTGTTATATCTTAGGATTATTTATATTTATGATAAATTTGTGAATAACACCTATTTCGTAGCAAAAAATGCCCCACCAGTGGCCGAGAGCCTCTACCCTCGAAGCTGGTAGACGGGAGGTGCTGGGTTCGATCCCAATCGTGCCCGTCGGCTTAATCGTTCGGAGTTTTCGTGGTTTTCTTCGAACCTTGGATTTTCCAAGCGTTAATACGGGTTATAGGTTCCCTTAGAAAGACCCACACGGAGGGCACTCTCCTCCCTTAGGGCCTATATCCCTCGTGTTGATAATTGGCCGTCATAAACACAACCAACCAACCGTAGCAAAAAATATGCTTCAACTTTGAACAGCTATTACTCGGCCAGTTTTAATCGCTTAATATGTTTCGACTGCTACCAGCCCATTTCTTTCAATAAAATGAGTAAAATATATTTCTTTCAAATTATGTTTTTCTGCACATCATAGACGACCCCTTAAACCATCATTTTGACGATTTTTAATCATAATTCGAAAACTACTTGAAAGAAAAATTTGAAATTGAGAATTCGCATAAAGCAGGACATAATAAATATGAATCTATCAAAAAAATGGTAGGGTGCAATTCATATTTTTTTCGAATATTAATTTCATTGAATCATAATTCATGTTATAAAATTTTTAAAATTACAAATTCAATGTATTTATGTTCGAGGTTTTTAGTATTATAACAACACAAAAAAATCACATTAGGATTATAATTTCAGGAGATATTAATGAAAATATGAAAATGTAATTTAACATTATAAGTTCTAAATTTTGAATGTTTATAAATCAAAAACTTATCACCCAAACGACTTAATTTCGTTTCTAGGCGTAGTTGAATCGAAGATTTAAAATATATTGTCAAAATTGGGTTTTTCCATTGAAAATAACAAAGTTAGTTTGGTTTGATTTTGATCTGTAGCCCTAAGCAAATTTTATATACATCCTTTAAAAGTAGACTTTATTTAAAATTGTTTGGTACCAGTAACTTTCTTCTATTATAATTAGTTGCAGAGTTAATAGGGGGTGTTTACTTTTTTTCCGCGACTGTACAATTCATAAATTATGGTATCGAGAGCTAAATGTGTGTACGGAAAATTTATTTTCAAATGAAAAATTTGACGAGTGTAGGTTTAAATTGCGATTTACTGCTAGCAATTTTCAAACAATTTCATTAAAACTGTTGAGTTACATGCCGGTTGCTTTTAAACTGACATGTACTCTCATTAAATTCAAAAATTTAAATATATATTAAACAAAATCAAAACTTTTTAAATTGTCTAAAATTGGCTGCCTGAAACATATTTGTTAAAAAATCTTCGTTTTAAAAAGAAGCCATTTGAAAGACCTTTGAATCATGAACATTAACTTTTATTTCACACAAAAAATTTTTACAAATCACGAGGTTTTTATAAACTAGCAAATTGATAACTAGAGTTGCTTCATTTTTAATATTTGTCTATAATGCTTGCCATCATAGTTGAAAAGTGTTGTCTGTTTGTCCGGCGCTCTACTGACATAAATATACTCCATTGACCTATAAATTTTATATGGTTATGAGGTTCACTATAGAATGTTCGCGATTAAAAGTGAACCGAGTAGCATTTATAGTTCGTTTACAGGAGCACACAAAATAATTCTGTTACATTGTGCTCCGTAAGGAATCGTTTGCGGTGCATTTTATTTAAATTGCTTACTAAGATATCTCATTTCATTGTATGAAAAAATAAAATTTCCTAATAATATTCAGTTAGTGTTGGAAAGTATTTACTAATGTGTGACTGATGCATGATTTTTCGTTCATGTTTAAAGTATTTTTCAGTTTTCCATTCCTTTAATAAAGCAATATTATTTACAAATTATTTACAAACTAGGGGAGCCCAATGCACAACGGGGTACCGGGGCAGAATGAAGTTTGATGTTTTTCGGTGTCAAGGAGGTGCTGCTAGTGAGCGGCAATAAGCAGAAGTAAGAAAACCTGTTGCCGTTAAACTTCGGCAGCCATGTTTTCTCGAGCGTTGGTGCGTGAATTTTTTGTTGTGTGATTTTTTGCTCTTGTATTGTAATTTCTTTTGACTTTGTAACCAAGGTAAGGCATACATACTTGTTTACATTACAACTATAGTTAGTGCATGCTTGAAGTAAGTTTAATTGTCTTTATTTTCTTGTAGTTAAACGTTTGTTTACGTATCTTTCTCGAGTGACCTTACTTCCCTAACCTAAATCGTGTACCTGGAGCGGAATGGGGAAGTACCCCATTCTGCCCAGAAATATTTTTAACTAACTTTTTCTGACAATGAATGTTTATACTGGGGGCGAATTTTACTCAAAGTCAGTTCAAGGTTCAGTCGCTTGTTCCATGTGCAAAAATGGGTACAGAATTCCTGTGCGGTCGTAGATAGCAAAGGTGATGAGACTGTCCTAGTGTATGAATTTTGTTTATAGGCTTAAGAAAAGGACACAAACAATGAAAACTGTAGTTAAATCTTTATAGTAATTTACAACCAAATAAATATAGAGGAAACTTATTATTATTATTATTTTTTTTTTTTTTTTTTTTTTTGCATTTCCGCTAGTTTTATATGTTTTATAATTACTTGTACTTACCACCCCGTTCTGCCCATACAGGGGCAAATGACATAATGTTCTTTTTATTAAAAAAATATATTATTCATTCGTTTTCTTACAATAAAATTTTACATTACATTAAATTTTTGTAATTATTACATTATAATGTGTTCACAGAAATTTTTGCAGCTCTCTTAATTAAACCGGATAAAAATATTAAATTTTTTTAACTTTATCAGAGCCGTAGTCGTATGCCAAGGTATAGGATTTTTGTATTTCTTTTGATTTATCAAAAATAAATAATACGATAAAATAGACTATCACGTTATTTATCAAATTGTAGTCCATGGACGACAAGTCATCCTCGAGTTCTGACTTTATGAGATTTGATGATGACTTTCTTGGATTTTTAAAGGAGACAGAAAAATAAAATTCATATGAATCCCACATCACATTCTAGTGGTGTAAACCTCAGAGTAATAAAAAGAGTATAAAAATAGTTTAAAAGTTGACTCCAGAGTGCTCAGAGTATAAATGTGGTCACCACTGGAAATAAGTTTGAGAAACGCGGGATTAGCCTCTTTTTCTTTCACAATAACTTTTTCCAAGATTGGTTTAAAAAAATCCTAGTTAGAAAGAAGTACTTCAAAGCCTTAGATAATCTTCGCGAGAAAATTTTTTATGGCTTTAAATCGAAGTTATAATGACGGAATGGTTATTAGCAACAAAAGGGGAGAAAAAAGATATCATAAATGCTCAACTTCTTCCTTCCTAACCAATGAAAAAAGAAGACAAATTCAAATCATAAAAATGATTTTTTACCGAAGGAACTTTTTGTACAGTTTTTTCTTTTAAAGCCGTAGATTTTCAATTTGATTTTCTTTCCTTTCAGTGTTTGAACCTGATGTATGTGACTGACATTATATAAATTGAATCTAATTTAAAGGAAAGGAATCTATAAGGGAAAAAAAACTGTTTTCTTAGATTAAAGAAACATCAAATGAAATCTACTGAAATTTGCATAGCCATTGTGATTTAAAAAGGTTTTTATTAAAAGGTTTTCAGCAGTATTTTCCTGATTCTAGCTTTCTAAGGCACACGTATTTAGTTGCTTACAGGATTTTGATAAAGTTTTTAAATTTTCAGTTATTTTCGACAGCCAACTTGTATGACCATAATTAAGAAACACTGTATCCTTCACATGTTCAACAAATTACATACAGGATCATAAACAAAAGTTGAAGATATTTAAAAAAACCCTACTTGCAAAAGTCATTGAAGAACTGCAAAAGTTCTCTTTAAAAAATATTTGTAAATTCGCAGTGGTTTGTTAGTTGTATCTGTTTCACAGGCATAAACTCTTCAGACGATGCGTAGTGAAAACATAGTAGTTGTGTTCAACCTTTTTCCGATGACCCTGTATAGAAAAAAATATGACATTTAGAATCATAAGAAGTTAAACAGTTCTACGATGTTTTAATGGTATAAAAATCTGAGAAAGTGCAATTGTTTTCGAATTACGTTATACAGAGTCATCTAAAAAGGTCGGCCATAACTATGACACAATCACAGCCCATAGCTTTTGTGCATGATCTGAAGGTCGCTGCATCTAAGAAATCTCCGAGATTTGCCGAATACACTTTACAAAGGAAATTACTGAGTTTCCCTAACTAATTTTCGAGCTAGGATTTTTTTTTTTGTGTCAAATCTTTTTTGGTGACCCTGTATTAAAATAATATGTATTGGACTGGGTATTAGCAGTAATTAAATAGTTTTGCGAGATTTTAATAATATAGAAAACAGAGAAAGTGTGATTCTTTTTTTAGAATTACTTTATATGGGGTCATCAAAAAAGGTTGGACACAACTGGGGCATTCTCACAATCTTTTGACTTTTATGTCCCTGAATAATAATTTTTATTTTAGTAATGTTCTTGTGTTTTTTTATTTCATATACTAGGGAACATTCCATTGCATGATTTCATAACAATATTAACGATATAAATAAGTTTTGAACGATGTTGGGGGTCCAAATACCAGGAAAACTCCTATACCATCCCGTGTCCCTGATGCTGTTTTGTAAGTTTACAGCTGTCTGTATAAAATTGTTTCAATAAAAATAATTCGATGTAATTTTTTTCTGAAACTGGAACTATTGTTTTATATAAATATGTAGCTAAAAAGTAATCTGCACACATTTTTAGGGTTGTTATTAGGTAGCTTTCTTTACAAAAAAGCTACCTATTGCAGCCGTTCGGAGGAAAGCGATTTCAAAAAATTTTGGTATATTTTCATCGATCATGACCCCCAGACCCCGAAACCACCCTCCGTTCAAAATTGATATATATATATATATATATATATATATATATATATATCTGACCTATGTCACACTGTAACTCCCGTAATTTTGAACCGATTTCGATGTAATTCGATGTGTACATAGTACATACCAATGTCTCGACCGAGTTCGTTGGCCAGCTTCATCCGCCGTTTTGTTTGAAAATGGCGGCCATTTAAAATTTTTAAAAAAATTTAAAACTTGAAATGTGGTACCAAAAAATTAAAAATGGAAAAATATTTTTTTCTTGTGTATTTGACCTTTATACAAAGATTCCGGAGCAGTTTTTGTTTCGTCTATATCTTAAAAAATGGCTGAGTTATAGCATTTTGAATTTCTAGCGTGGCTGACATTTTGAAACGTCCTGAATTTTGTCACGCGATAAAAGGCGTATTTATGAACCGATTTGGATGTAATTCGGTGTGTATATAGTACATACCAATCTCTCGACCGAGTTCGTTGGCCAGCTTCATCCGCCATTTTGTTTCAAAATGGCGGCCATTTAAAAAAAATTTTAAATTTTTAAATTTGAAATGTGGTACCAAAAAATTGAAAATGGAAAAATATTCTTTTCTTATTATTTTGACCTTTATACAAAGATTTCGGAGCAGTTTTTGTTTCGTCTATATCTTAAAAAATGGCTGAGTTATAGCATTTTGAATTTCTAGCGTGGCTGACATTTTGAAACGTCCTGAAATTTGTCACGCGATAAAAGGCGTATTTATGAACCGATTTGGATGTAACTTCGTTTATACATAGTACATACCAATGTATCGACCGGGTTCGTTGGCCAGCTTCACCAGCCATCTTGTTTAAAAATGGCGGCCATTTAAATTTTTAAGAAAAATTTAAATTTGAAATGTGGTACCAAAAATTGAAAATTGAAAAAATATTTTCTTCTTATGTATTTGACCTTGATAAAAAGATTCGGGAGCAGTTTTTGTTTCGTCTATATCTTAAGAAATGGCTGAGTTATAGCATTTTGAATTTCTAGCGTGGCTGACATTTTGAAATGTCCTGATTTTTCTCACGTAATAACAGGCGTATTTATGAACCGACTTGGATGTACTTTGGTGTGTACATAGTACATACAAATATCTCGACCGAGTTCGTTGGCCAGCTTCATCCGCCATCTTGTTTCTAAATGGCGGCCATTTAAAGAAATTAAAAAATAAAAAAATTTAAATGAGATACCAAAAAATTGGAAAATGAAAAAGATTTTTTTTGTATGTGTTTGACCTTAATACAAAGATTCCGGAACAGTTTTTCTTTCGTCTATATCTAAAAAAAATGGCTGAGTAATAGCATTTTGAATTTCTCTTGTGGCTGACATTTTAAAACGACCAGATTTTTGTCACGCGATAACAGGCGTATTTATGAACCTATTTGGATGTAACTTGGTCTGTACATAGTACATACCAATGTCTCGACCGAGTTCGTTGGCCAGCTTCATTCGCCATCTTGTTTCAAAAGTGTTGCCATTTAAAAAAATTAAATTTAAAATTCAAAATGAGGTATTAAAAAATTGGAAAATGAAAAAGATTTTTTTTATGTGTTTGGCCTTGATACAAAGATTCCGGAGCAGTTTTTGTTTCTGAAAATTTGTTCTTTTGTTGATATCTTAAAAAATGGTTGATTTATAGCACTTTGAATTTCTAGCATGGCTAACATTTTGAAACGATCTTGTATTTGTCACGCGATAACACACGTATTCGCCTATTTCGATGTAAGAAGGCATGTGGATAGTATACATCAACACCTCGACCAAGTTCGCTTGCCAGATTCATCAGCCATCTTGTTTCAAAATGGCGGCCGTTAAATTAAAATATATATATATATTTAAAGTGAGGTGCAAAAAAATTAGAAATTGAAAAAGGTTTCTTTCTTAAGTATTTGATCTTGATATAAGGATTCAGGAGCATTTTTTGTTTGTCTTTACCTTAAAATATGGCTCAGATATAGCAGTTTCAATTTCTATTGTGGGTGACATTTTGAAAAATCTGATTTTTTGCATGCGACAGCACTCCTATATATTAACCGATTCCGATGTGAGTGAGCATGTGCACAGCAATTGCTAAGGTCTCGACCAAGTTCACTGCTTAGCCTCATCCATCATGCTGTCTTTAAATGACAGGAACTTTAAGAAATTGCCGAATTTGGCAGCCAAATATAAGTTACTTTAAAGAAAAGCAGCTTGGATAAAGCTGACTAATTTCGCGAAATTCTCATTCATTATATTGATAAAAATTAGTAATTGAATCTCCTATATTCGGTTTCCACTAAATTGAGCTTCGTGTGTTTGCATGATATAAGTTGGCTTTTTTTAAATAAGGATTATGAAAGCTACCTCTTCCTCCCGGCACTGGCCGGAAGGACTTTTATTTTTTAAACTTTGTCCCTGGGTTTTAGATTCCTTACCATCCCTCTTGTGAAAATTATACAGAAAAGCTCTTCAGATGCAGCCACAGACTTTTTTTCAAGTTTTTTTCTCATGCAGAAGTATGCTAGAGAAAGAGTGGCTTAAATTCTTTGACAGAAAATTTACTGCAGAATTTAAATCAGCATTTAAATATCAATTTCAAGCATCGTGGCTTTATGGGTAGTCTGACCGCTCCCAAAGTTTATTCCTGCACTTTTCGGGGTAAATTATTTTTTTTTTTAATTTAATTAAATGTAAATAATTGTTTCTAAAAATGAATGAACATTGTGGCTACCACTGAGTCTTAACAGGATTTGCCTAAAATAGGTGTAATTTTCCTTACCGTCCCTTTTTTCACCTTAACGTCCCTTCTTTAACACCCCTTTAAGACAATGTTATACGAAATTTTGTACTAAAAATACTACATTGTAATTATTTCTTATTTGAATGTCCTGTGGGTACTATTCAAATTCTTTATAAGTAAAAATTTAGAAGAAAATAAAAAGTTATAGTGGTAAAATAGTAAGGAAAATTAAACTCGCAAGTTTAACATAAACCTCAGTTAAATAAAATTTTTTTCGCTGCTGACCATTTTTTCTTTATTTTGAATCATTAAGGCATTCGCCTATCTGATAAAAATGTTATTTTAGCAAGTTTAATTTCACTATATTTTTATTCCCGAAAGTCAAAAGATTGTGAGAATGCCCCAACTACGATTCTTCCACCGCAAATCGTTTCTGTACAGTGCCTTGCGTGAAGGTGACTGCAGGAAAGATGTCACATCTAAACTCATCTCGAAGAACTGACGAACACGTTGCAACGAAAATTCTTGAGTTTCAACTACTTTTACAGTTATGGTTTTTTTTAATGTGTCTAACCCTTTTCGATGACCCTGTACTACGTATAATAAACACGGATAACTAAGTATTTCGCCATTGCTCCAGAAAACAAAACATAAAATTAGTAATGATTGTATGTCCGTTTATTTAACAGTTTTCAAAGTTTCAGACTAGTCTGACATGACCCCTTTTGAACAGGAAAATATTCTTTTATGATAAAATATACATTCTTTTATTAGGAATAAAGAAAAATATTGAAGTCTCGTTTTTTAATAATATACAAATAAGTATTGTTTTATACAAGAGTATATATATATATTTTTTTTTCACAAGAAATATCGATTTGTTGGGAGTAAATTCTAATGACCAAGATGCCACAAATAACGAAAATTTGATTTATAATAAATCAGATTTTAAATAATTGGAAAAACTGTATATAGAGTTCATAAGTGACATCGCTTTTCCACTCTGAAGATTAAGTTGTTGGACATCGGAATAGAAAGAAAGACCTTACAATAGAAAAATTTGTTTTGGCTTATTGATTTGGAAGAGGACTTAAAGTAGCCAAGTGCTCCAAAAATAGCTTTTTAATAACTACACCAAACTGTATTTGTGTTATTTAAGTGCATACTTAGCATTTTCATTCAAAATATCACTGTCAAAATAGTTCTGCCTCCAATATATTTTTAAAAAATCTTTCCTTCAAAATTAATCGTTTTGAAAAGTGTAAAAAGTGAAGATTAATAATATTATGTTAATCGAAATATCATTATACAATGCTCTTCGTGTTTATAAATTAGATCAGAGGTAATTGTATTTGCACCATTAATATATATTTTTTTGCCAGTTTTTACAGACCGGGAGGCGTCTACTCAGGCGACTGAAATTCCCGGATTAGACAGAACTTGATTAGCATATTAAAATGTAACTGGTCTGCCAAGCCATTTCTTGGTAGAAACCACCTGCAGACCCAATTTTAGTGGTTGATCGGTGGGTTTATCATTGTATTTTCCTGCACCCAAAGATATGAAAACATGGAGGACTGGGAGCAGGAAAACACAATTGCAAACCTATAAATCAATCACTAAAATTGGGTTTGCAGGTGTTTTCCACCAAGATATGACTTGGAAGACCAGTTACATTTCAATATGCGAATCGAGTTTTAACTAATCCTGGAATTTCAGCAGTTAAATCGATGAGGTGATAGTTTGCGCAGCCGGCTCTCGCTCTATCATTGCTGTAGAAAAAATAGATGCCACTTAGAAAAACGTCAGGAAAGCATGTCCATTAAAAAAAAAAATAAGAATAATGTTTTTCAAATATGTATGAGTCATACCGCTGTCATCGAAATACTCAAGGCCAGAAGATACGAGTTGTGACGTCATCACTAATCGACCGACTTCTCAATAGTGTTGTAATTCACACCGGATAATTTTGAATAGCAATTTTCTTTTATTTTATTTGTAGAATATCTGTCATCTTATGAAACAATAATAACTATTTTAAATGACTGGTAACTTACTAAATAAAAATTCAGCCAGATACGGAATACCACAATGTTGCGCATCTGGCTGATTTTTTATTGGGGATTCAAAATTCTTACCAGTAAGTTTAAATAGTTATTATTGATTTATATGATGAGAAATATTACACAAATAAAATAAAAGAAAACTGCTATTCAAATTTTTCCGGTGTAAATTCCAACACTAGTGAGAAATCAGACGATTAGTGATGACGTCACAACTCGTGTCCTCTGGCCTTGAGTATTACGATGGCAGCGGTCACACTCCTGTGTCTGATCTGTAGGGGTTTCTTCTTTTATTCTTTCAAAGTATCAATATGCAGGGCTGCCACTGGAGACTATTTGTTAATTCTACCTCACACCTATTTCTCAAAACAAAAGTTATTGACATACTGTTCAAGAACATTTGCAAGAAAAATATACTACAAAATCTCTTTCTTTAAAATAGTGGTGAAAAAAGAATAGAAAAATAGTCGTTTGTGGTAGCCCTGAATATGCGATAAAATAGTTTAGCACTTTTATTTTCACAATAATTTCTTCCACTCTTGATAAAAAGAACTAGAAAACACTAATGGGACAGAAATATTTCAATAACTCGGATAATATGTGTTAAGAAAAAAATTAGCGTCGTAAAACTAGGGTTAGAATGACGGAATGGTGTTACTAATAAAAGAATAAAAGATCTCATAAATGTTCCCTCCTTCCTAAGCAATAAAAAAGAGAGAAAGCTCAGTTAATAACAATCATAACTTACCGAACAATGTTTTTGTGCAGCTTCTTTTAACTCACTGGTTTTCTAAATGATTTTTTCTTCTTTTTTTTTCAGCGTTTAAGAAAATTTATATAAGGGAAATTAGATAAAATGAATCTAATGTAAAAGCTGGGAGGCTATAATAAATGATAAACTGCTTTCATAATTGATGGAAAATTATCTTTTTTAGAATTATAAAGTTTGTTGTACTGGGTAAAAATCTAAATTTTCCGTAATTCTTGTCAACCAGAGCGTAAGATTGAAACACTTTGTTTTTCTTGTATTTTACAAAAGATATCACTACACATAATTGAATAATACATGGAAAAGTATCTAGAAATCAGTTATATTTCATGCAATTCGCTTAATACTTTTACTATGTTTAGGCTAGTTTTATCATTAAATTTTCGCTGTTAAGTATGAAACATCCTATCTAAAATTATCCTAATATTTCAAATGGAAGCTCAAGCAATTTACAGCTTTAGAAGTTATACGATAAAAAATGATTGAGTTTTAGTAGCGCTAAAGCTAGGTAAGTATGACCATGCTTAAGAAGCTACTTCAGTCAAGTGAAAATACCCGTTCACTAATGCTAATCCTATGGAAGAAATTTATAAAGATATCTCGGTTACATTTCAATATTTTTAAATGATTTTTTTTTGCATTGGATAGCTGAGATTGATCAGTACAAAGGCCGTTTTTTACTTTTTCGATTTTGATTGCACATTTATTTTATTTATTTATTTTTTTATGAGGATGCTTATAATTTCGAAACCGGTTCCGAAAATGAAAGTGTTCTCATTAACAATACCTGCAATCCAAATCGAAAAAGTAAGAAACGACCTTCCTACAGATCGATCTCAGCTATCCAATGCAAAAAAAATCATTTAAAATTATTGAAATGCAACCAAGATATCTTTATAAATTTCTTCCATAGGATTAGCATTAGCGAACGGGTCTTTTCACTTGGTTGAAGTAGCCTTTTAAACAGGGGGTCGAACAATAAATATACTCATTAGGAAAATTATAGAATGTTTATGATAAGGCTGTCTGCAAAGTAACTAGGAGTTTCTAGATGTAGAAATTACTAGGAAATTTTGGAAACGGTGTATAATGCATGGGCCACTAAAGAGATATCAGTTGAGCTGGATAAGTGTATCAGTTGTAAATCTGTTTGTCTGTGGCTTTTTAGGTCTCTTAATGAGAAGATGTTCTTGAAATTTTCTATTCTATTAAGTTGTGATACTAATAGATCATAAAAGTATTTATCTGCACCTGCAAAAACCAGTTTTTCTTGTCGGTTTTCTCAAAATAAATATTATATCGTCCGAAAGACTATTTTTAATCGATTCTCTATTTACACGAACTCCATAGTCGGGAAATACGATGTGTAGTATTATTCAGTGCAGTTTATTAAATGGGTGGAGTGGGCAACTGCCTATTGTCCTCGCAGCCATTATTGATAGTTTAAGGATTTTCTTTCAAATTCAGATTGTTTTTTAAAAGTATTATTCATCATTTTTATTCTCTCAAGTAAGGCGAAATTATTATCTAAAAAAATGGTAGCAGTCAAGCAATTTAAGCAAAAAACCTGCCCCATTGGCAACACGCCCAGCAACATTTACGTGCCTCGTGGCTTAAGAAATTCAAACACATCTTTTTTTTCCGCTTGGGTTATGTTTCATAAGAAAACATCGAAATAGTTAAGTGATGTTATAGATAAAAAAAAGGAACATAATGTGTATCAAACCTTAACGGTATTAGAATACTGCCTTCATAAAGGCTTGCAATTAAATGATACACTGTTTACTATAGTATTTTGTCTTGAAATATGAGTTATTTAATAACTTGATGCGTAGAATATAAAATTAAAATCATTGCATGTTAAAATCCAAGTTTGAATGCCGACGATAGAAAAAAGAGCGTGAACGTCATGGACTGCTTAATAGCCTGTGAATCAGCGTTTCTAAAGTCCGGGGACACTAAGGGTACGTAACACATATTCAACTGTCCGCGAATTCTTCATGTTCAGTGTAAATTTTGTTGCATACTCGTATTTAGAATCTGAGAAAAGTCTCGCGATTAACCAAAGAAAAAAAATAGGAATACAAAGTTAGTTAGGAGTACAACGTTGTTGCTGAGCAAATTTAAAATGTTGTTTTCTCTGTTATATTTTAAAGATGCTAAAAAAAAAAAAAAGGATATTTTTCCAACATGATATAAAACACTTAATTACACATATCAATAAAACCTAATATTTATCATTACGCAATGTTTTAAAACTGCATTACATCACTGGTATTATATTAATTTAAAAAATGCTCCTACTGCAATGAAACCTGCAGCTTAATGAACGGGTATATCGGTTTACAGAGGAGTGAAGCAACATTATAAATTTGCTCAGCAACAACGTTGTACTCCTAACTAACTTTGTATTCCTATTTTTTTTCTCTGGTTAATCGCGAGACTTTTCTCAGATTCTAAATACGAGTATGCAACAAAATTTACACTGAACATGAAGAATTTACAGTAAAACTTGTGAAAATGGGATCGCTAGACATCTCAAAGTAGTCGGAATAGTAGTATGCCAATCCTAAAACTTTCTTCTATCTCATGCAGGTTAACAATTCAAAATTCGCTATCACAATACCAAAATTAAATAATAATCTATGCCCATCATAAAGATTCTAAAGGTATATAGGTTCGTTGAATTGGATGCATTTAACAAGGAGATATACGAACGTGTATCAATAAGTTTTTGCTCTCACATAGAAATAATTGAGTGAAATTTATGAAATTGCTACATTGTATTAGTTCTTTTCTATATAGTCACCGTGCACAGTAACACATTTCTGCAAACGGTATTTCAAAGAGAGGGGGGAGGATGTATTCCAGGAGGCGCCTTAGCTGAATCTAAGGGGGGAGCATTTTTCTAACTTTTGCCGACCCCCACAAGTGACATATTGTTGGAAAAGCCTGTGACCACATATTTATGCCATGCACCTCCCGACCCTTCCCCCTTAAATTTGCCATCCCCCGTGGGCATGAATGATGTCCGCAAAATTTAGAAAAGTGCCCCCTGGAGGGTAAATATGGGGGCGGGAGCTCAGGAGGTGCATAGCATGAATAAGTGGTCGCAGGCCTTTCCAACACTATGTCACATGTGGGGGTCGTCAAAAGTTAGAAAAATGCTCCCCTTTGGGTCTACTATCGCGCGTCCTGAAATACATCCTTCCCCCTCTCTTTGAAATACTGTTTACAGAAATGTGTTACTGTGCACGGTAACTATATAGAAAAGGACTAATGCAATGTGCAATTTCATAAATTTCACTCAGTTATTTCTATGTGAGGGCAAAAACCTATTGATACACCCACTAAGTATCGCATTATTTCAAAGAAATCGTTGAATTTCGGAATCCACCCTCTTAGATCTATGCAACCAATATTGCTAACCCAAAGATTATAAAATCAACTCCCGTTGTTTAATATACACAGAAGTCTAATAAGGATCTATTTACGTGAAAATGTAACAGAATATTAAGTTTGATTAAATTAGGTACATTCGTTTTTGAGATAGAACTATTGCGAAAATCGAGAAAAAAGCAGCATAGCTGCGCCACCTGATGTGCGATTTACACCAAAAATTAACCAGCACCACTTTATATCAAAGACTAACTGAATCTAAAGTTTTGTGAAATTCCGTGCGTTACTTCTTGAGATACTTATATACTTCTTGAGATTACCCACAAAATTTTTATGACATACAGATAGAGTGACAGACAGACTCATAGAGAAACATTTTCTAAAAACCATCAAATCGTGTTCAGGACTTTCTAAAACGTATAAGTCAATCGAAAACCGGAAGTCGAAATAGCTGCGCCACCTGCTGTGCGATTTACACCAAATGTTAACCAGCATCACTTTATATCAAAGACTAACTGAATCTAAAGTTTTGTGAAATTCCGTGCGTTACTTCTTGAGATACTTATATACTTCTTGAGATTACCCACAAAATTTTTATGACATACAGATAGAGTGACAGACAGACTCACAGGGAAACATTTTCTAAACACCATCAAATCGTGTTCAGGACTTTCTAAAACGTATAAGTCAATCGAAAACCGGAAGTCGAAATTTTTCACGAATCTAATACGTACTTTCTTCTTTTAAAGATAGAAGAAAATAAAAATTACGTCTTGATACAGATATTCGTCTAATCAAGTATAGTTTTATGGTATTTCTTTATCGGGAGTATGCATTTTTTTCCTTTATAGACAGTTTCTGTTGTCCGATTTTACTGTATTCAGTATTCTAAAAAATTTCATCATTCATGGGGTTCCGCGGATAAATAGAAATTATAAAAAAGGGTTCGTTGTAAATAAGAGTTTAAGAATATCTGATCTAGGTGGATTAATCTGGCACTGCTGTTATTGATATGTTAAAATGCATCATGCATTCTCAAATAAATTGCAGTTATAATACTTAAAATTTCAAGTTTCAGAAGAAGGAAGTGGTAAGCCTGGATCTCCAACAACAAAATATGAAAATACAGTAGTGCTCAAAAGTATTTTGACAACATTATATTCGCTCTTATTTTGTTTAATATTCTCGGATTTTTCTTAGGTTTCACGTTATTTTCTAGAAAATCATAGTTAATTTGCTGAAATTCTGTAAAACATTGAATATAGTTAAATAAAATAAAGAATGATTTTTGTATTTTATTATTGTTTTTATTTAAGTCAATTATTATCTTTGTCAAAATACTTTTGAGCGCTACTGTATATGTAGTTGGTGTTAAAAGAAAAAAAAGAATCCCCCTTTTATTGTTATTGTTATTGTTATTGTTATTTTATTATAATTACTATTATTATTATTATTATTACTATTATTTAAAAAATATGTCTTGAGAAACTTATATGTTATATTACTGATTATTTGTGAATTTTTTTTTCACGTTTTTCTCCACGCATGACTTATTCAGATTATTTTGCAGTGTAGTCACTCTTTATATTTCATAATTATTTACTAATTTCATGTTACAAAGTTTATTACAGCTGCTTTCGTTTTATTAAGCATGAATACGCATAATCCTTAGAAATTATTTTAAGTCAACCTTTCCAGTTCATGACAAAATTTTAATAAAATTTCTCCAGACTTATGAAATAGCCTTTAGAGCATAAATATTATAAATCGTACGCTTTGAAAAGTATTTCCGCCGAGAATCTTACGTGATAGTTGTTTCTGCGCTAGCCTGTAATATCTTAGAGATTATCTAAATATGTTTTAAAATTTACAATGAGTATATTTCGCTCAGGAAATACTTTGAATATGAAAGTAAAATATTTATTAAAATAAGAAGGAATTATCAGAGTTGTGAGTTTATCTGCAATGAAATATTATGTTAAAATATTCTTATACAATAAAATAACTAGAAATATTTTAACAGTTTTGCTTACTGAGTAATTTTTATAATAAATTTTTAGAGTATTAAACAAACTGTAAACGTTAAAACATGCATATAATTACTTAAAATATTCTAAAAACATATAAAGATACTAGTGGAAACGCCCGTCCTAGGACGGTGGGTAGAAAACGCCGTTTTCCCTTAAAATTTTAATTAATTGATAAAAATATTTATATACTATTATTCCGTAATCTATTTGGTTTAAAAATCATAAAAACTCAGTAAATTGAAATACAGTTTTCAAACAATTTACATTTGAAAGTAGACCCTCTCTATTCAACAGTGTAAAATTTAAAATCATGTAATGTTAAGAAGTAATTAAGTTTGAAAAAAAAGAAAAATGGATTAATGATTCATCAATTTAATTTTTCCAAAATAAATTAAACATACAAATCTGATACAAACAAACTAAAGACTACGTTTATTACATTAATACTAAAAAAATAGAGCACTTTTATGTTAGCTTGGCGATGTGATAAATCGTCAAATATTGTTCCCATTCATACTGCATTAATTTCACTTAAAATATAAACCTTTAATCCATTTCATTTAAAAAGTATAACTTTTATTTAAAATAACAAACATTCAAAATACATATATTGCATACAATTAAAATACACGCTTTTCACTCATTTCCTTTAAAATACATAACAATAATAGTAAATATCATAGAATTTTATTTCAACTTTAAAGTATTGTTTCTAAATCACACATGCGAAAAAATAACTACTATTGGCGAAAAAAACCCCTGTTATTAGCGAGATTTGCCCCCGGATAACATAAAAGTACCGAAAATAGACTTGAGTTTTCTAGGATTTCGCTTTTAAATTAAAAACTATTTTCATTGGTTCATAGGCGAATGACGTCAAAGGTATATTAATTTTACAGGAGTTAAAATATTCAATGCGCGAAAGTTTTAAATTTTTATGAATGAATTTTCAAAAATGAATGACTCACTACACATTGTTTACATTTGTAAAATTAATCACAATTTCTGAAATGTTAGTTTGTTTATATCGGTTATCTGTTGTTGGTAGAAAAATACAATTTTTTACTTTCCTAACTCAGTTTGTCTAAGAATTTTCTGACAAATATTTTTCGAGCTATTAATTTTCCCAGTACCTTCAAATGTTTTATCTTCCGAGATTAATCTGCGGCAACAATTAGCGAAAAAGCCAGTCGTTAGTAATGCATAGCTTTTTATTAAAGAGGATTAGTTAATATAACTCTGAGATCTTTCGAACGCACACGTGCTCATTTTCAAAGGGAAAAGGTAACTGACTGGAATAGAATACACCAAACGTAAAACAAAACAATATACTACGCACGCGTAAGCGAAGTTCAGTTCACTGCTCTAGAAGAAAGGCGAAAAGATGAAGACATTTTTTCAGGAACTCTTGAAATACCCAGAATTTTAAACCAAATCGCGGGAATATTATAAAAAGGGCATCGTTACAAACAGTATCCCCCCTAATTAAAATCTCAATGGATTCATGGATTATTGAAGAGTAATGGTTAGATGTTGACATGATTATTTTAGCTTTTTCGAAGTTTATTTTTTATTCTAATATTAATTTCTCTCTAAATATCTAAATATAATTTCTTCGAAGTTTATATTTTCTTCAGATATTGTATTCTAGAGCAGTGGACTGAACTTCGATTGCGCATGAGTAATATTTTGTTTTGTTTTACGTTTGTTTTCTTCTATTCCAGTCAGTCATCTTTACCCTTTGAAACTGGACGCGTGTGTGTTCAAAAGATCTCAGGGTTATATTAACTAATGTCTTTATATGTTTTTAGCACCTTTTAAGTAATTATATGTATGTTTTAACGTTTATATTAATAACAAGATAAAATTCCTTCACGACATTAGTTTTAGTACAGCGTTTTGATTCTACTGAAATCTAAGTTTTATGACTATACGCAATAAAGAAACACTCAGCTTTTACCTCAACACATCTTAAGGGTGTATTCCGATCGAAACTGCTTATTTTCTGATTCATTTTAAAATTCAATTTTGCTCTCAAACGCATCAAACTTGGAAATTCTCTTATTTAGAAACTATATAATGTGCGGTGCTTCTTAATTTTTTGATAAATGAAGAAAATACTGTGAAAAACGCTGTCAAAGTTGGCGTTTTGAACCGAATTTTCCGAAGCGGGCGATCTGGGAATGAAAAAAATGGTCATACTGAGAAAATAATTGTTTAAAAATCAAATTCTAATTAATTGAGCTGAAAATGAAATCACACGGCATGTTAAACATGTCTTCAGAAATCACCCCAGCAAGTTTCATGTTTTTACTTTTAAAAATGAGTCTGAAAATGTCTCAGAAAATTTCGAGCTGTTGAGGGTGGAAAAATATTTTTAAATTTTGTCACTACGGTAGCTATATAATAAAAGTGTCACTTTTGTTTCTTGCTTTTATTCCAGCGTAAACATGGTTGTTCCTTTAGCATTGTACATTAAGGTCCTCTCCAGCCATGGGAAGAAAGAAGAACGCCAATTTTAATCTTATGAGAACGTTATTTTCAAGTATCTCGATTACAATTTAATATCTTTGAATGATTTTTTTTGCATAGGATAGCTGAAGTCGATCTCTAACTGGACTAATTTTTACTTTTTAGATTTTGGTTGCAGTTTTTTTTTAATATTAAGATAGTTTCAATATCCGAACCAGTTCCAACCGGCTCCAAAACTGAAAGTAATCTTTTAAAAATAATCTGTAATCACAATCAAGAAAATAAAGACTAGCCCCGTTAGAGATCGTCCTCAGCTATCCAATGCAAAAAAAAAAAAAAAAAAAAAAAAAAATCATTCAAAAATATTAAAATCCAAGCGAGAAATTTGAAAATAACTTTCCCATAGGATTAACATTAGCTTCCGAGTCTTTTCGCGTGACTAATGTAGGATTTCTCTCTTTGGAATGGATGCTAGGAGCTGGAATCTGAATGGAACCATAGAAAGTCAACTCATGCCAAACACCAAGAACATTTGGGGTGTAAATACATATGTTTAAGTACTGAAGCTGTATCACAATGCACGATAACGCACAGTCCAGAAATTTCTTAATATCATTACCTATTTGGAGTTCTGCTTGTTGTATACACACACACACACACACACACACACATATATATACATAAGGGAGACTAGGGAGGGTTGACCCACTTTTTGCAAAATGATTTTTTTTTAAATATTGAACGTAGAATAAAGTTTTATATATCATTTTATTCGTATTATAATCAGTTATAAAAATAAAATTGCTACATAAGTGTAACATATAAGAAATTTGAAAAATGATTGATTTTAATCATGAAAAATAATGGGTCAAGGCTCCCCACATATGGGAAGGTTGACTTACTACAGGAGGCTTGACCCACTTTGTTTTAGATTTAAATATTTGTGAAGAGAAATAAAATCAGTTTAAAAAAAGTAAAATAAATTTATGCTACATGCTTTAATTATAATAAAAAATGTATTTTTGAAAATATGATGCTTAAATAAACCTGTTTACACGCAATCGCAAGTCGGAGGAGAAAATTTTGTTTTAAATATTATTTTGTCTGAGCAGGTATAATTGTACAACAGGGAAAAGGAAAATTTAACATTTAAGGCAGTGTTCCGTTAGAGACAGGTTCCGTTTTCATAGTGTTTCATGTTATTATGTCCGGATTTAGGAGCCACTATCCCCCCTTTTTTTGTCTCCTTGTCCTACATTTTGTGACACTCGACCTGGCAACTCTAGTTGTCACGTAGTTTGGATAAAGGTATAAAAAAGAAAAAAAAATCCAAATTTTCAATAATCTTTGGTTTATAAACAAAAATAGATCTTCAGTTAAAACTTAAAGCTCGTATTTTTCCAAATTCTTTTGAAAAACAATGTAATGTACCTATTTTCCTTTTTATGTGTCTTTGATGTGAGTTCTTCCATACTATCTCAGGATAAACACATAAATAAAGGGAACACGATGCTGTAGATGTAATTAAAAACGTGAAAAATTAATAGCTTGAGATGTTCCCGATGATTTCGTTTTACTCTCTCATAATGTACCGACTTTGTGCCAGATGATTCTTAATAAAAAACCGGAGAATGGAATACCTTGGAATAAGAGCACCACTTCCGATTAGAACTATTATTAAATATAATGATTTACCTGCGATTATTATTTTCCGATTATTGTATTATGCAATTTATAAATATATTTTTTAATTTCGTAAATATTTTCAAACATAAATAATTATTTTTTAATTATTTCTCTACTAAAAACTTTACGTGACAAATAGTAAAAAAACATTAATAAAAAAAGGAAGAAAATAAAAAGGGAAAAATTGTTTGTGACCATAACAAATTTCTTATTAATCGAAAGCTGTTTGTTAGCAGCAGCCCGTTCTTTCTGCCATAGCTTTAATCTCTCGAATTTTTAAAAAATGTTTCGGTACAAAATTTTTTTGTTAAGATCGCTAAGTTCGATTTCAAAGCAATATTTCTGAGCCGATCTAATAAGTATTTAAGGCGTCAGGTACTCCTTGTACTAACAAAGTACAGGATGTCTACAAATTAGTTGGACAATTTCGTAAATTAAGAACTTCCGAAATATTAAATGAAATTAACTAATTGAAAGTCAGACTAGTAGTAATAGTACCGAAGTTTATTCATAGATGGCGTTAGGTGTCATAACTGACGCTATCGCTTAGCGAGCGGATGTGTTATTCAATGGCCACAACGATCACTAGATTTTTCACCGCTTGATTTCGGTGTATAAGGTTTTGTGAGCCGCCACTTCCTGCATCCATTCCTGAATTAAAATCAAGAATCTGCACTGCAATTAATTGGATCGACGGAAACATGCTTAAAAATCTGTGACAAGAAATGAGTTACCGATGGAACATCTGCAGAGTCACGAAGGAAGTCACATCGAACATTTATGATAATGATAAACTTGAGCTATTTTTTTTTTTTTTATCCTACAACAATATGTATTTTAATTCTTTCCCTGTCAATTCCATTCAATAAATCATCCATTTTGCCAAACTAATTTGTAGACAGAATTTATAGACCAAAAAGTGACCTCTATGAGAATTGCATTCAATATTAATTTTTAAATATAAAACTTTAAAAAAAAACATATTAAGAAAGATTTATTATATCAATTAAAGTTCTCAAAAAAAGTATACAATATTTTATTTTTAAATTAAAAATAAATTAATACAATTTTTACTAAAGAAATACCCTTGCATGCATTGCGCGCATGATTTTTCACCCATGAACTGCTAAATCCAGCGAAGATTTTTTAAAATGAGTACAGTTATAACGTCTTCTCAAAATGACCTATAATGAAACAAATAAAATGCGTAGATCCTGCGAAACAAATTCTTTTTCAAAGAAATTCAAAATATCGAGATTATTTTTATACCCAAAAGTAGTCGTGAATTCAAAATTTCTTACTTGAGAAATATAATAATAGGTCGTTTTGTGCCTCTATATGTTTAATACACTATATGGCCAATGATGACCGGTCACTTGCTATTTTAGACGTTTTGTTAAATATCTAGAAAAAATTATCCTAGAGGAATTATCCTGAAACTCCATATGTGTAAACAGAATAGTATAGATCATACATTTCCGCTTTTTTCCCGAAACCCCATAGGGGACCGTCAACAAATTGAAAAAGAACAAATATCTATTGGATAACCCTATAAAAACTAATATAGCAAAGGCGTTCAAACTCTAGAACATGATTAAGAGGCTTATTGTAATAAAACTGTGTTCATTTTTATGAGGATAGCATGTATACTAGTAGAGAAATTAAGTTTTTTTTTTTTTTATAAAAACAGTCCCAAATTTTGCCACTTTTTTGCTTATAATTTGCAGAGTTCTTAATATATAAAAATGTTCTTCTCATAAACTATGCCAAACAGTTTTGTACACAACACCCTGCAATTAGAATTAAAAATAATAAAAATTGGAGGAAAAATGAGCAGGTTTACTAAATAAATGTTTTACTGCGCATGCGCGAATGCAATCAAAATATAATGTGCATAATGTATTCGCTAAGTGTATAGAGCAACTTTTGTGAAAGTCTCAAAAATATAGCTTGAAAATTCTGAAAATTATCGTTGATAGAATAAGCTCGAAATCATTTGTACATAACATCTCTTCCAATGCGAATTTTTGAATGGGGTTTGTTTTTAAATTATCCAAATAATTATATTTAATTATAAGCTATTTTTTTTTTACAAAAAATCGATTTATAGATACTTTAAAAGGTACCTGACCGCTTAATTCTCATTAAAATTAAAATAGTTTCTTTCAGCAATTAAAGTTTGAGCATCTGTTATTTTCTAACAGTACAAAGCTTTTTTGAGACTGCATCGTAATTAAGGCATATCTAATGACCCTCTTTTTTATTCCGTTTCCTAGTTTTTCTTTGCAAGACTGTTTTAATCATTGTACATTGCTAATTAAAAAGCAGAAACCTAATGATAAAGAAACATAATTACAAAAAAAATAAGGATTAAGATCTAAGAAACCGTCTTGAGAACAACTATTAAAAACTTATGTATGTTAAAAAATTCAACTGCATTAGAGTTATTATTAGCCTCTGGAGAAATGGAAATGCAGGCAGACTTAGCGAAATAAAGGGTATGTGTTTTCGAGTTTTTTGTTTTCTGCATGCGTAATGTCGAGAATGATTAAAGAATTTCCATTCTCGAGTAAAATTTGAATTTCAGCTCTAGAAATTTCCCCAAAGGTTCATTAAATATGAAACAGTGTTGCTGTTTTTTTAATCAGTTCGGTATTTGATAGATAACTAACGTCATTCTTTACTTTGGATTAATTAACGGCGAGCTTCGTTAGAGATTATTCAAACGTCTTATTTGAATTCTATTTTTATTTTTATAAAATAACAAAAAAGTTTTGTGTTCATACAAAATGTAAATTTAAATCATTTCACACTGACATAATTTAAATACAAACAATCGATATGATACACTGGTGTCCAAAAATTAAGCAGCAAATACAAAATTCTAATTTTGTTAATTGTTAGTTATTCAAAAGAAACTCATACGTATAATCATCAGGTGTAGCAAATAGGTGCTATTCCTACAGCATAGTCATTCGATGTGACGTCACTTTTACGTCACAAATAGTCCCAAGGCTCGCAGTCACGGCGGTGATCCAAAATATGACATCGTTCATTCGTCTTGCTATTACTTTTAAGTAAACATTATTTGGTGATTCCACTGAGATGTCACTGTGACTGTAGCTTTGTGACTAGTCAACAGGTGATGTTACAATGATGTCACCTTGTGATTCTCGGGTAATAGCCATTTGGAGTTTCCATTGAAAAGTCATCATGATGATTATTTTGTGGCGAGTTCTCAAACGACACAAAATGAAGTAATCTTATGACTTTAGAGCTTATGGTAACTTCAAAATAGAGTCTAGAAATGTCGGCCGCCTGAAAGTCACCATGTAACTTTGTTTTGACATTATTTTGATAATGCAGTGCTCATTATGACTTTACACAGGAGACTTCAAAAAACAGTAATATAATAATCACAAAAAGACTTCATTGTAATGTCGCTTTGGGGCATGTCAGAAAGGAACAGTCAGGGTGACTTCCCAGTGAAGTCATCTAATGACAATTACATGAGAATAATAACGATAAAAATGAAAGGTATCACATTTTTATTCACCCTAGTGACTGTAATACATGGTTACAGTTTGTGACGTGAAAATGACGTCACATAGACTAGCTCTGCTATAGGGATAGTACCTATTTGCTACACCTGAATGTTTATGTACTCGTACTTTCTTTTAAATACTCACTATTAACAAAATTAGAATTTAGTGCTTGTTGCTCAACTTTTGGACACAGTGTATATTGACCCGCTCTTTAATAGCATATTTAAAAAATAAATATTTATTTAAAATAATTATGCTATAAAATTGTAAATTTTAATAATCTTTTTTTTTTCAAATATTTTTTTCCTACAGTTGATATCAACCGCATTGTTAATTTGATTAAAAATTTTACAATATCACTTTGCCCTTTTTTAAAAATACGCGCACATTAAATTTGTTTCATTTGAAAATGTTTAAAATCAGTAAATACATGCCAAAAATAATTTTCCAAACAGGAGATTTGAAAGATATAAAAAAATTTGGGTATTTTGAAGCGCATTTTAAAGGGTTCTGTTAATAATTTCTACGAATATTTATCACTGTTCTTGATGCACAAATGGAATTTAAAGCGTACAATTCAGATTACATTATTGCATAATTTAATAAAATTAAAAATTAATAAATAAATACAATTAAATATGTAGTAAAATAAAAAATCATTTCGTATTATAATCCAAAACATTTATAGACAAAAATTTATATGACTCCCTACTATACCAATTAACAAAGTTTTAAAACTTTATGTCCCAAATTATTAATTCATGAAAATTTCATCTTCTGAAGCATTTTTCGTGAAATTTTGAAACTACATTAGAAGATTTATACAATCATTTAATAAATTTTAGAAGGATTTTGCCAATTAAAACTAATTAATTAAGTTTGAATGTATAGGGATCTTGTGCAATATTTATAACTTCACTCAACTCTTTTATTTAAAATCTTTTTGCTTAGTGTTGTGTAGAATTAGGAAATGTATAAATATAATGTTCTTATAATAGAAATATAGAAATATTTCCGAACTGACCCCCCACCCCCAATCTTTCAACGTCAAGAAAGCTGAAGAGATGCAAAGGCAAAATAAATCATCCTTTTAAAAATATTTTTGTTTTGTGCAACAAATAATGCTTTTAGAACAAGATAAAGTAAGGTATCTATAACTCATTCTAAATTGTATTATTACTAATGCATGTATTAAGGGGTCTTGTACCTTTTAAACACGACGAAATTTAATGAAAAAATTCAAAGTTTGAATTAGTCTGTCTTCAAAACCTTTTTATGTATAAACATGAAATTCTGGATATTGATTAAACAGATTGTTCTTTTAATATGCTGTTATTAGAAATTTACTAGCTTTTACAGAATTCGTGTATTGTTGAAATCAAAATAGTTTTTTTTTTTTTTTTTTTTACTCCATAAGTCATTGCGCACATGATATCTTGAGAAAGTATGTATGGATTGTCATGAAATTTGGTAAAGATACTAAACATATATATGTGTGTTTAAAATGAACTACTCTTAGGCCAAAATTATTTCATTAACGATATAAAAAAATATTTTTGTAAAAAAAGATCAAAATTTTATATTTTTAATGAATAAAAATAGTTATAATTAAAAATATTACCATTGTAAATACTCAAAAGTATTTCATTTTAAACACACATATATGTTTAGTATCTTTACCAAATTTAATGACAATCCATACATACTTTCTCAAAATATCATGCGCGCAATGACTTACGGAGTAAAAAAAGAGCTATTTTGATTTCAACAATACATAAATTCTATAAAAGGCTAATAAATTTCTTATGGTAGCATATTACAAAGCACAATCTGTTTAATCAACATCCAACATTTCATGTTCATACATAAAAAGGTTTTGAAGATAGACTAATTGAAACGTTGAAGTTTTTTGTTAATTTTCGAGTCGTTTAAAAGGTACAACACCCCTTAAATGAATTTTATAACAATTTATTTTAATGGTACTTTAAAGTATCGCCGGGGCCTAAAGGTTAAATAAAAACCAGAGTTCATTGTTTCCATCTCGGAAATTGAAATCCAAATGTCTGTAATAAGAAACTGATCTTAATTACATGTAATTGAATAAGAACAACATTTTCTTTTATAGGCTAATGTTGTTTTGAAAGTTCTTTTTATGTGTGGTGAAGTAAAAGCAGCTCTTAATTATCGCGCCTCGTTATCTCGCTCACTCGGATATATCTCTTTTTATTTTCCTTTTCTTGCTTTCGAAATAAATAAATTGGACCCGAACCGCCCTTTTAAGATATCTGCCTACATTAAAATGTATTAAATTATAAACAGAAGTTCTCTTATACGTCCATTAAAAATATTTCACAAATATATATTCTAAAAACACACTCAAAATATATATTAAACATTTAATTGCTAAAAAGGACGTCAAATGTTAATAAAATACATTAAAAGATCTTAATAATTTGACATGTTTCGATTGAATTTACTCAATCATCATCAGAAAAACAAATAAACACTAAGATGGAAAATGACAATAAACTATTACAAATGAAATTTAAAAAATAAATAAAAATCACGCGCGTAATATTTTAACATGTTTCCCGTTGCCCTATTTTATTTTCAAATTATCTAACAATTCAATCCAAATATTTGGGATTTGAAATGACAAGGAATCATTGCAGACAGACCATTGAGTTTCTGACGTAAATTTCAATAGATTCTCTAATAAAAAGTTGCAAATAAAAATCTGACCTATAAATTAATCTACTTTCATTAAACAAAATATTTATGTTTTCTATTTTATTTAGCCTAGATAATGCGGTTTTACCTCTATTAAATTTTATGTCAGCAATGCGTTCTTTACATCTCACTTTGAATTTTCTCTGAGTCTTAGAAGGTGGTTATAGAAATTATTATATTGGCATGACTCAGAGAAAATTCAAAGTGAGATGTAAAGAACACAGTGCTGACATAAAATTTAATAGAGGTAAAGCCACATTATCTAGGCTAAATAAAATAGAAAACATAAATATTTTGTTTAATGAAAGTATATTAATTTATAGGTCAGATTTTTATTTGCAACTTTTTATTAGAGAATCTATTGAAATTTACGTCAGAAACTCAATGGTCTGCAATGATTCCTTGTCATTTCAAATCCCAAATATTTGGATTGAATTGTTAGATAATTTGAAAATAAAATAGGGCAACGTGAAACATGTTAAAATATTACGTGCGTGATTTTTATTTATTTATTTTTAAATTTCCTTTGTAATAGTTTATTGTCATTTTCCATCTTAGTGTTTATTTGTTTTTCTGATGATGATTGAGTAAATTCAATCGAAACATGTCAAATTATTAAGATCTTTTAATGTATTTTATTAACATTTGACGTCCTTTTTAGCAATTAAATGTTTAATATATATTTTGAGTGTGTTTTTAGAATATATATTTGTGAAATACATTAAAATGGCCGTTTTGTTGAAAATGTTCGATTTTTTTTATCGTTTTATTTTAAAGAGCAATCTTTTAAGATTCCAAATTTCTTTTCATTTTATTGCTACGATTAACAGAAGAGGAGTATGACCAATTTAATAAAGAGAAAGTAATTAGTCAAATACCAAAAATGGACGTAGGAAGGACAGGCGAAATGTGAACAATGCTTCTATGCATGATTTTCTCACATTTTTTACATATAAACACAAATAAACCTTAATTGACACTTCTAGATTAATTTTTACAGAAATAATATAGATAAGAAATCTTTAAATGCGATTTCTGGAAAATCAATTTTTCCGTTATTTCCATGTTCGGTAAACTCCATTGCATAAAATGTTTTAAACATAGTTCAGTGAAATATTTCAAATGAAAATCAAATTTCAAATTATTTTTGCTTAAAAGGCGCAAAGACCAACTTAGTGAAAAAGATTCCATGCCGGGAATCAAACCCGGGCCATCAGTATAGCGCACTGACGTTCTACCGACTAAACCACATGGAACGATACCCAGCCTGGAACTTCTCACTATTACTGGTTGGCAAGGCTACAAACGCAGCACAAGATGGAATATTCCGTGAGCCACCAACATGGGGCAAACACAGACACTTAATTAAATCCAGCATCTTATTGAATCTATATTAATATTTGGAAATTTTTCCAGAGAGAAACATTCGCCTTGAATACAATATTTCAAATGAAAATCAAATTTCAAATTATTTTTGCTTTAAAGGCGCAAAGACCAACTTAGTGAAAAAGATTCCATGCCGGGAATCAAACCCGGGCCATCAGTATAGCGCACTGACGTTCTACCGACTAAACCACATGGAACGATACCCAGCCTGGAACTTCTCACTATTACTGGTTGGCAAGGCTACAGGCGCCTTTTAAGCAAAAATAATTTGAAATTTGATTTTCATTTGAAATATTGTATTCAAGGCGAATGTTTCTCTCTGGAAAAAAAAAAAAAATTCCAAATATTAATATAGATTCAATCGATGCTGGATTTAATTAAGTGTCTGTGTTTGCTCCATGTTGGTGGCTCACGGAATATTCCATCTTGTGCTGCGTTTGTAGCCTTGCCAACCAGTAATAGTGAGAAGTTCCAGGTTGGGTATCGTTCCATGTGTTTTAGTCAGTAGAACGTCAGTGCGCTATACTGATGGCCCGGGTTTGATTCCCGGCATGGAATCTTTTTCACTAAGTTGGTCTTTGCGCCTTTTAAGCAAAAATAATTTGAAATTTGATTTTCATTTGAAATATTGTATTCAAGGCGAATGTTTCTCTCTGGAAAAATTTCCAAATATTAATATATTTCAGTGAAATTTTCTCAGACTGTTTTCCATATGACTCACTATGTTCTGAACTAGAGTATCTATGCTCTATGTGATAATGTAATTATTTTATAGGTACTCGAATATAAAAAAAATGGTAATTTTTTATAAAATATATGCATTTTTTGATATACTTTGAAATGTTTCAGTTAATTTTGAAGATATTGTAAAACTCCTAGTTTCAGTGCACAGGTAAGTGTAATATTATCATGTAGCACAAACTAAATTCAATTATTAAAATAAATAATCATTGTTTAATGTCTGATATACGATTTAAAAAAATATATATATTACAATTCATCAGACATACAAGTAAAAATTGCATAAATACATTTAATACAATTAAAAAGCAAACGTTTCGAGCTAAATATTAGCCCCTCATCAGTGCAATAAATAACATTCAAATGACAGAAAACTATATATCATGTTTACAGTTAAAAATTATTAGCAGTTAAAATTAAATAAAGTATAAAAACATAAAAACAATGCTGTGTATTCAGGTGGAAGTGCACATGATTCATTTATCGGCGAAGTTTGCTTACGAGTGAACACACCTTCGAGAAAAACTCTACTTTTAACAGTATTGCAACCGGATCTGATAACTTTCATAGTTGCGAAATCTGGGATATGGTCAGTATCTAAAGAATGCTGTACTACGTGCTTACAAATCTGGAAGCCTACAGTCTAAAATTGTACAGCTTTCTTTAGATACCGACCATATCCCATTATTTCGCAAATATTACAGTTATCCGATCCGGTTGCAATAATGTTAAAAGTAGAGTTTTTCTGGAAGGTGTGTTTATTCGTAATCAAACTTCGCCGATAAATGAATCATGTGCACTTCCACCTGAATACACAGCATTGTTTTTATATTTTTTATACTTTATTTAATTTTAACTGCTAATAATTTTTAACTGTAAGCATGATATATAGTTTTCTGTCATTTGAATGTCATTTATTGCACTGATGAGGGGCTAAAATTTAGTTCGAAACGTTTGCTTTTTAATTGTATTAAATGTATTTATGAAATTTTTACTTGTATGTCTGATGAATTGTAATATATTTTTATTTTTAAATTGAAATATATTTAATTGAATTGCGCGTAAGGCAAATACAATAAGCCAACTTTAAATGCATATGCATATCGTCCAGAGATCCAACTGTGTAGGACTTCCAAAATTTGTTTTCACACAAAGGTTTAACAAAGTATTAAAATTTATTAAATTCATTATCTATAAATAAAATGTTTTTTAAATTAATTTAAATATTTTAATAATTTGTTTCTTAATTAGATAATTTATAAATAACCAGGAAATAACTCTTTCATGCAAAAATAGCAGACTGCAAAGGAAGAGCTCTCGCTTATCATTTTATCTTCATCTTATCTAACACAGTAGTACTGACTACGCGGCACGCAGATATACTGCTTACTAAAAAAAATCATTAGATATAATCGGAGAATTTCTATCATTAAATTAGACAAATATTAAGTTTCGCAAATAGTGGTGTAAGAATACTTTTTGTAAAAAAATAGCGAGTACTACTGGTCTAACACGATATATAAAGATATGGTGCGTAAAAAAAAAAAAACTGTATTTTTAGGAAAAAGAAAAACATTGGTTTTCGTGATTGAAAATTTGGGGCTTTGCGGATATAACCTTATCACTTTAAAGAGGGGGGGGGGGGGTTGTGCACTTCATATTGTAAGATATCTCTATGGGGAGATTGACTTTTGATATTGTTATAATTTTTAATTCAACCAAAATTTTCTTTTTTTCTTGTTCGTAACTTTCTTACACTATGACGCAAAAGTTTAGACAATGAAGAAATTCTTACATACTTTGAAAAATATTTATTCAATTTTCAAATCACTGCTTGAAATTAATGTGCTGTACATATAAACAATATTTATAACAAAGAAAAGTGGAATTGTGCATATTGCAATAAATTAAATGGTAACAAAAATAAACTGCTGTCTCAAAAGTTTAGACACAAATTAAATAAAATCGAAATAAACAATTTTTAAAACCTGGTTGCGCATCCATGCTTATGTATTACGTCATATACACGAGATTGCATGGAAGAAACTAAATCTTGCATAGTTTGTGGATCGATATCGTACCATGCATTCTCAATAGATGTCTTAAGTTCCTTTTCAGAAGAGTATTGTTTAGCGTTGCTATGAACTTTGCGACACATGATGCTCCAAAGGTTTTCTATAGGGTTAAGATCTGGGCTACATGCTGGCCAGTCGAGAACTCTTATATTATGGGAATTAAACCAAGATTTTGAATGTTTTGCAGTGTGAATTGAAGCATTGTCTTGCTGAAATTCCCACTGAGGACCCCCTAGAAGCTCAGCAAATGGCAGTAGGTTTTCTTCTAATGTCTGTGTATAATGCTGTGAAGTTTGACGACCACTGGTGAAGGTCAGAGATACTTGTCCATTATAGCAAAAGGCTGCCCAAACCATCACCGAGCCCCCTCCTTGTCTGCGACTAAAAAACGTCGAGGTTCCTTCCGCAAGTCATGCCAATACGATAAACAACCATCTGGACCATCCAGATTCCACTTTTTTTCATCGCTAAATATGACTGACTGCCATTTCTCTCCATATGACATATGCTTTCGAGCCCACATAAGTCTTTGTAACTTATGATGTGGTTTCAGAGCTGGTTTCTTCTGCATTTTGCTATAAACGATTGTTCCTTTTTCCAAAATTTGTCTACGAATCGTATCCTTTGATACAGAGAGTCCCGATGAGCTTTGAACTCCACGTACGCTCATTTGTTGAGTACTCGCTAGTCTTTGTATCAGGCGATCCTCTCGTACATTTGTCACACGTGACCTCCCAGACCGACATTTTGCTTTATATTCGGAACCACTCGATAAAACTCGATAAATAGATTTTTTTGACCTATTAATAATAGCAGAAATTTCAGAAACGCTCTTCCCTTCACCTTTCAACTGCCAAATCCTTGAAACCTCATTCACTTGAATTTCTTTAGCTCTCGGCATGTCGACTATGAAGCGCAATCGTTTGCAGAACTTAAGTACTCCAAATTTGTGACATCATCGATTCTAAATTTGCATATGCCAGCGAATATTCAAAGAAATTTAGAATAGTGTCTAAACTTTTGCGACAAGCACATTTGAATTTTTATGAAAAAAATTAGTATTATAGCAAATAAAACGACTGTCTTTTGTACATAGCATTTTAAATCAGTTTTTGAATATATTTACAGGTTTTTGTAATTCTGACGTCATAATTCTACATTTTAAAGCTGAATGACGTCATTGTCTAAACTTTTGCGTCATAGTGTACATAAAAATAGTCTGTTATCTCATTTTAGGAAAGTTCAATACTATAATTAAAACCATTACATGATTATTCTCTTATTTCATTCCAAAATATGGAATACCATCTATTTGGCATTCATATTCTTCTACCATGTGCACATATAATGTTGTCTACCTTCTTTTACTGATAAGTTCTGCTTCCCTTCTCCACATGAAGGTAGCAAGTGCAAGAAAACAATATTACTGTTGAATGAAAAAAAAAAGCTGTTATTAAATATTTTTAAAAAGTAACTATCTCTTTTAAATTTTAATATATAGAGTGTACATAAATGGATATCACAACTTTAGAGGACTATTAAAAGAATGCAAAAAAAGTACAACCTTGTTATTCATCAGAAATCAAAAATAACAGTTGAAAGTTTAAATTCAACACAGTTATAGGTAAAGGTATATATAAATATTATACAGACATGCATACAATAAATCCAACTGGGGTGAAAAATTAGCCAGAGCCAAGAATCGAAACCGGGACAACAGTATACAAGACCGCTGCTCTAACCACTGAGCTACTCCGGCCGATACCTGGGTTTATTTCTCACTAATAAATCCTGTTGAGGAAGTCACCAGCCATATAGTAGCAGTCTTGAGCCAGCCAGTGCAGCAGTCTTGTATACTGTGGTCCCGGGTTCGATTCCTGGCTCTGGGTAATTTTTCATTCCAGTTGGGTTTATTGTATTTATTGTTTGTATGCCTGTATAATATTTATATATACCTTTAACTGTCGAATGCAGGCGTTATTTATGTGTGTATGTGTGTTTTAATATATATTGTAGTATGTGTGTTTTATTATACAGTTATAGTTGTTCAATGTGATCTCCTCCAGAAGCACGAACGATATCGAGGTAGTACGATAACTCCTCCCACACTTTTCTCAGCATGATTTTTTTTCTCCTTGTGAGGCCTTATCAAAGATCAGGTGTTTGTTCCACCGCTACCATCTGACGCTGAGGAACTTAGGACTCGCATATCTGCAACGTTCAAAGAGTCACACCGGACGTGCTGAGGGTTGGGTTGATTTTTGACGGCCAATTATCTGCACTAGGGATATAGGCCCGGGGGGGAGTGCCCTTCGTGGGGGTCTTTCTAAGGGAACCTAATCCGTATTTACGCATGGAAAATCCACGGTCCGAAGAAAACCATGAAAACTCCGAACGATTAGGCCGACAGGCGCGATTGGGTTCGAACTCAGCACCTCCCGTCTACCAGCTTCGAGAGCAGAACCTCCCGGCTACTGTTGGGCCCGGACGTGCTGAGAAAAGTGTGGGATGAATTATTGTACCGCCTCGATATCATTCGTGCTTCTGGAGGGGCTCACATTGAATACCTATAAGTGTGTTGAAGTTCAACTTTCGACTGTTATTTTTTATTTCCGATGAACAACAAGGTTGTACTTTTTCTTTTTGCTTTCTTTTAATAGCCCAGTAAATTTAGGGTATTCATTTATGTACACATGTATATAAAGTTATTTCATATTTAATAATGATGTTTTATTGGCTTCTTCTTTGAAGAAGCAAAGTATGTGAATAATAAATGTATAACCACATACCGGGTGTCCCAAAAAGGACTGACTGATTTTAAAATTCAATAACTTGCAAACGGTGACAGATATTTAAAAAATTCTTGCAGAAGGGTTATGCATAAAGTCAAAAGTTTTATTACAGTGATTTTCGATTTTAGTTCGAATTACAAACAATAGATGGCGCTGTAAGCAATAGTCGCTAAATACAGGCTCGAATTCTGGTCCTTTCTCTTGTTCCATGCTGAAAAAGGAGATGGAAATGTATTATCCGGGCCACGAAGTACCAAAAATCGAGCCTGAATTCAGCGTCTATTGATCGCAGCGCCATCTATTGTTTGTAATTCGAACTAAAATTCAAAATCACTGTAAAAAAACTTTTGACCTTATGCATAACTCTCCTGCAAGAATTTTTTAAATATCTGTCACCGTTTGCAAGTTATTGGATTTTAAAATCAGTCAGTCCTTTTTGGGACACCCGGTATGTATATCACTGCAAATGTTAAAAAGAAAACGAAAGGAAAAAAATGGAAAAAATAAAAAGAATTTTTAGACTCTGCTAACGATATCATTAAGGGGGTTGGGGAGATTTTCGAGGAATGATAACGTATGATATCGTAAGGAGGAGAGATGGCCCATAATATCCATACAGTTGATAACGTTATTGTGCAGCCCCTTACAATATTTATTCAAAAGTCCGACATTTGCTGGTAAAATAAAGTATTTTCCACACAAAATATAATTTACACTATGAATGAACTGAAAATAAAATTCTTCCCATAAAATTATATAAAACTTACAGAACGTCGTTCACATTTTAGAGAAATGATTTTCTCAGTTAATGTTGCAGTCTTTTTACTGTACATATATACATGCAATAGCTTCTCAATGCATACCATAGATATAACAACCTTTTTTCATCAAATGAAAATAATAATGGAATCTAATGAGCAAGCTTCCATAATTCTAATCCAACAACAAAACTGTTTGCTACAACAACGTTTTTAGACATTATCTGAATACTTTTAATGTAAAGTGCAGATTTTTTTGGAATAAAACAGATGCTTAATGAATGAAATATATTATTTCCTACTTGTAAAATACAGTAAAACCTCCCTAAAGTGACCACGTTCCGTTCCCATAAAAATGAGTCGCTCCGAGAGGTGGTCTCTTAATGGAGGTCATGTTTAAACCTAGATTTTAATTGTTGAAAAAATGTAACAATTAATGTTACTAAAATTTATTCTTCACATTAGAAAAAAATATGAAAATTTAAGTATCAAAACGAAAGTTAATTACATAAATTAATTACTGCATAATTTAAAAAATGAATACATTGACGTTTGCTTTGATTTTTCGGTTTTATCTTTTATAACTTTTATTTCCAAGTCCTTTCGAAGTTCAGTAAAAAAATGCAATTTTTTTTCGACGGGAACAAATAATGACGATTTCATTGATTTATCTATTTGTTTGAAAGTTTCCTGACAGAGTGGGGCAGGGAAGTTTATTGACCGTCACCCTTAATTTGTCATCAGAGTTAAATTCATTTATATAAAGGCACAAAGGGGTTTAAACACTTAAAAGTTACCGGAATAAATAAAAATTCTAAACATAGTTTAGAAGTTTGATGAATAATGTGCTCTCCGGAATTATTATTCTAAAAAAACCTTCTTCGAGCGACCAGGAAAAAACGGTGTTTGTTTCATTTTCTTCAAAGAAATGGGTCGCTCATGGAGAGAGTTCAATTGGGATTTTCTATGAATAGAGGTAACATTAGTATTGAGCCTATGGGGATAGATTTCGTTCCATGAAAAAATGGTCCTTCAGGGAGGTGATCGCACAGGGAGATTTCACTGTATTGAATTTTAATGCAATCAGATAGAGCGTTTTCTCTATCTGTAATTCCCGTCCGATTGTTTTATTAAATTTATTTACCAAAATATAATTCAGTATTTTATAAAGATTGCATTTAAATGAAAGAAATAATGCACTTTATGTCTGAAAATAGAACATTTAAACTCTTGTTCTAATAAGTAAAATAGAGAGTCAATCGCCAAAGTAGTAAAAGCATAATAAGCACAAATTGCACATAAAATAATTTTATGTTGGTAATTTGATGGGAAATCATTCATAAGAGAAATGAAGATGTCATAAGTAAAGCTAAGAAACAGAAGAATTGTTAGACAATGGGAAAAGAAGACTGGATTCTAGCAAATCAGTTAAAAGGGAGCAAAGGAGAAACTGCTCCCTTAATACCATCATGAAAGAAAAAATAGAATTGCTTTCGCGATTTTGATTTCTTTGGCATTATTTTATAAAAAACCATCGCATTTATTGTTTAAATATTAAGTTTTTACTTAATTTATCATTTAGTTCACACTTTTGGTAAAGATTATTTACATTTTCGAAATGAAAACAAACTTTCAATCAAAAAGTTTTTAAAATGGAAATCTTAACGAGGATGTTTTCGAGTACAGTAGGTTAAAAGAAAAGAACATGAAGAACAATTTTGAAATAATATTAAAACTTAACTAAGTATTCTTAAAATCCAGAGATAATTAAAGTAAGAAAATTTAAAAAGTAGCGAGTTTACAGTAAATATTCAGATTTTATTATTGCATCCTTATATAATATACAATAGACTACAATGTACACTCGTGAAAGGAAACAATGCGTCTACATATAAAAAATGCAACAAATTTAAAAATTTTTAATACAAACACATAATTTTGGATTCATCGGTAAATTTTACATTCAGATAAAAAACAGGAATGCGTTTGGTCAAGTAGTTTTCAAATTATGCAGGTTTAAGGGAACTTCAGTCACGCGAAGACCCTCACACGCTAATGTTCAATCTATGGGAAGGATCTTTCCCAATTGCTTCCCGTTTGTCATCCGGCGTAAACTGTGCCAAAAAATTCAAATATTATATAAAAATTCCGTGTTAGTACTGAAAATTTTGTCACAATTTCTATATGTAGAATTATCCTAAAGAATGTATGATAATCCTTCTAACATGGGGACCAATAAACATGGTGCACGACGATTTTGATGATTTCAAAGTATCTTATAGAGTTCTTATCCCTAACTATGCTAGGATGAATGGATAAAATGATTTCTTCAAATGAGCCTTAGATTTTGAGAAATTTGGGGTCAAAGTTCAGCATATGTTTCAAATGCCTATTAATTTGCTCGACTCATCACGGAATTCCTGGCTTCAAGGTAGAGTGTTTGCACGCTGGTCGGAGGCACAGCGTTCGATGTTGCCTTTTTTCCTTTTGTCTTTTAATTAATTTTATATTTTTGACACTTTAGAACGTTTAAGCATAGTTATGAATTTCTTCTGCTTTGAAATTTTTTATATTTTGCTAAAAAATATCCAATTACGTTTATAATTTTTTTTCAGGAAAATTTATATTTCATCTGATTTCTAAACAAACATTTCTACTGACGAAAATCCAAACTATTTTATCTCTGGAATTTCCCCCCCCCCCTTTATTAATAATATTTATATTTTTATATTTTAAACAAAGTTATAAATAATAATTCTGATGTAAAATATCTCAAATGTGCTTATCTTTAATTAACTGCAATAGCATATCTTAAAAAATGAAATAAAATGTTAAAGCAGTAATGCTCATATGTAAATTTTTAACAGTTGTATAATTTTTTGATGTTCTCTAAATACATTTATCTGTAAAGTTCGAACGCAACATCCTTTTTTCCTTTGCATAAATAAAAATTGACAAATTATATTTCAAAATACTTTTTCATTCTAACAATTAATGATTATAAAAAAAATTATCAATTGTAAATGCAAAAAACGTCTGCGGATCCCACAGAAAATTTATGATGCATATAAAAATATCTTTTTAAGAAATCGCCTGCTGGACAATGAAATGAATAAATAAAAATTTCTTTTTATTCATTTATTTTGTACACAAGTACTAGGTAAGAAGTTATGCTATAGAGTAGGGATGCACAACCTGTGGCCCGCGATGGGTTTTCGTGTGGCCCGCAAATCACATGAATTTATAACTGAAAAAAAATTGCAATTTCTGTCCATTGGTCGCAGGAAAAAATCGTGAATTGCGTCAATTTGCAGTGGGGAAAAATGAAAATTTCGTCTGCCATTTAAGAATCGCGAATTTTGTCGATCAGGCTCGGAAAAAATGCAAATTCGTCGATCGGTCACGGAAAAATCGCGAGTTTTGAAGATCCGGCTACAAAAAATCGCGAATTTTGCCGAGCAGGCGCGGAAAATCGGCAATTTCGCCGATGATGTGCGGAAAAATTGAAAATTTCGTAGATCGGCAGCAGAAAAATTGTTTCTTTAGTTTCTCGCGAGAAAAAAAAAAACACGAATTTTGTCAATTTGCCGTGGAAAAAAATTGCAAATTTCGTCAGTCAGTTAAGAATTGCGATTTTCATTGATCGGCCGCAGAAAAATCACCAATTTCGTCAATCAGGAGCGAAAAAAAATCGCAAATTTCTTTGATCGGGCACATAATTAACACGAGTTTTTTCGATCGGACTCCAAACAATAGCGGATTTCGTTGTCGGGCACAACGAAATCGCGAACTTTGTCGATTTGGTGTGGAAATATCGCGAATTTCGTTGGGCGTGCACGGAAAAATGGCGCATTTCGTCAATGTGCTGCGTGAAAAGATTGCAAATTTCGTCAATTTGCTGCGTGAAAAGATTGCAAATTTCGTCTGACCCAGTTAAGAATCACAAATTTCGTTAATGGAGCACTGAAAACTCGCAAATTCAACTATCAGGCACGGAAAAACGCGAGTTTTGTAGATCGGGCTCCGAAAAATCGCGACTTTCGTAGGTCGGATACGAAAAAATTGCGAATTTTGTCGATCAGGAGAGTAAAAATCGCAAATTTCGTTGATCGGGCGCGGAAAAATCACGAATTTTGTCGATGTTGCGCGGAAAAATTGCAAATTTCAATGATCGGCAGCGAAAAAATTGTGAGTTTCGTCAGTTTATCGCGAGAAAAAAACGTAAATTTTGTCAATTTGCCGAGAGGAAAAATTGCAAATTTCATCAGAGTCAGCCAAGAATCGCGAATTTTGTTGGTCGGGTAGGAAAAATTGCGATTTTTGTCAATCAAGCGCGGAAAAATCGAAACATTTTGTCGATCGGGCGCAGAAAAAAGCGAATTTTGTGGATCGGGTGCGGAAAATTAGAGAATTTTGTCGATCGGGTGCGTAAAAATCTTGAATTTTGTCGATCGGCTGCGGAAAATTTGAGAATTTTGTCGATCAAGTGCGTAAATATCCCAAAAATGCACTAGATTAATTTTAACACAATTATTCTAATTGATAAACAAATAAGGTTAGCTGGGTGAAAAAGTTCGACCAGAATCGTCTGGGATAGCTCAGATGGCAGAGCACTGGCGGCTTCAGCCAGGAGGTCCCGGGTTCGAATCCTGGTCCGGACATTTTTCGCCCAGTTGGAAATTTACAACTAATATGATTTGTTTATCAATTAGAATAATTGTGTTAAAATTAATCTAGTGTAATTTCGTATCCAGCGATTTCTGGAGTTCCATTACTTGAGATTTATTCTGTTGAGCTGAACCAAGTTTCAGACCAGATGCTGTAATCATCAAGGTTAGCTGGGTGAAAAAGTTCGACCAGAATCGTCCGGGATAGCTCAGATGGCAGAGTACTGGCGGCTTCAGCCAGGAGGTCCCGGGTTCGAATCCTGGTCCGGACATTTTTCGCCCAGTTGGAAATTTACAACTAATATCCCAAAAATGTTTGATTGGGCGCGGGAAAATCGTGAATTATATCGACCAGGCTTGAAAAAAATCTCAAATTTCGTTGATTGGCTCCTTCTCTCCTCTTCGTTCATAAAGTTCGTATTTTTTTCTGCACTAGCCACTTCCATCCCTATGTTTGTTTTTTAGCACTTATAATAAAAAAAATTACTCCCCCCCCCCCAAATAACGACAAAGAATTCTATCACACCTTGATAACAATCCTTGCTATATCTGTGTTATATATATAAATGTAAACTGTTGATATATCCTTGCCAACTGAATTGGATATGTTAACTGTGTAGGGGAACCTAGGGGTGTAACCCACCCCCGTCTGAAACCATATTTTTTATCTGACTGTATAGGCCACAGATCACCTCCTTCCCGAAATATAATTCTGTCCGTCCGTATAACTGATATGGCCCCTGACAACCCAGACATTTTTGTAAGTGGCCCGTCTCTAAAAAAGGTTGTGCACCCCTACTATAGAGTAATTCGTGGATTTACGTCGCATATTTTTTTGAATTTGTGTATAAAGTCCCATGGTGGACATAAAAAAAAATCATTCTGTGCTATTTAATATCAAATATACAACACGTGTACTGTGACAAAAAAATGAAAAACAAAGAATTAATATTTTTTAAGAATGTTTTTCTAAAACATTACACTGCGGTGCGTCATCCGTGTATTCAGGCTGAGACGCCGCACTTGTGCGGTAGCTATGCCGCCCGCGCTTCTAATAAGAACAAAATGAAATTATATAAAAAAATATATATATTCATATTTGGACTATAATTAACTATGTAATAACAAAAAGAAATTAAATGAGTACAATGAAACGTATTAGTAGATTCAATTTAATAATTGTTTGCCGACTTTCACTTTTACAATTATCGACTTTTTTTTTTTTTTACATTAAATTTTAATTTTTATTTCAGCAACAACGTAACACCAATGTATTAGAGAGGGAAAAGAAAAAAAACTAAAATTGTGTTTACATAATTTATTTGTTAATAGACCTGTTTTTTCGACCGCAATGTACAGAAAAAGTGTCGAAAATGTACAGCCTTTATGTAACTACATTTGACACATGATGCAACGAAGCCAATTACACTTCATCTTTTTTGGAGTAGTTTTCTAAACATTCCTTGCAAAGAACGTCTGCGTTACGCGTAATCCAATTTTTCATTATTATCATCTTGACTTGCATCTGTCTTGCCCTTCTTACTTTTTATTTTTCCCTTTTTTTTTCCTTTGGCTTTTGTAAACTTGATAACATGCCTAAATTGGTTAGTCTGTGTAAAAAGAAACGGAAAAGTTATTAACACTTAATCATCCCGTACAAAAGAACTGCGGCATGTATACCGGAATTGCAGTGCGGCATGTATCCCATTTTGCATAATACAGACGTCGCACATCAAAATTACCTGTCAAGGTAAGGAAAATGGCGCAACCGTACACACAGTACTCTATACAAAAGCTACACTTAGTTTTGACTTCGAAATGATACATACATTTAGTAATTAGCGTATGAAAAGTATTTAAGCATAAGGTGTTTAAAAGTTTGGATAGTGAAATCATGCTCTTACGTCAAAATATGGATTAGACAGCTACAAGTAAACATCGAAATGGGATTCACGCTAAACACTGGTTAAAATAATCTCATTGCGCACCTATACTGCGCGTTTGACGACCAGCTATCGATAATTACAAGAAATACAAGGGGTGCGGCATCTATCCCGGATGCAGCGACTCTCCCGGAATTACTCTACATAGGAAAATTTTCCAGATGAATATTCCGTTTTGTATATTTTATGATGTGTGTCTTCCGATTAATTGCATATTTACTAAACTAAAATATCAAAGTCAGAAATGATAAATAGTTTTGTATTTTAGCATTTAACATTTCATTTCCTCATTAACATATTTGAATATATTTAGAACAAATCAAATATTAAACAAGAAAGAAAACTCATGCGTCAAGCATAGATTATGAAACATTTTCCAACACATTCAGAATAATGTAATAAAACTGCACCGTTTAATAAGTTAAAATATTATATCTAATTCAACCCTATGGAAACGCATAATACATTTGAAAACCCAATTTCAACTGTTCACATCTACAATCGGAAAATTATCCGAATTCTATGAGCAGCCCGGTATAGGATATATAGGTTTGTATCTATTAACTACATTCATGCCAAAATTTAGTTCACTGTAAGAATTGCATATACTTCAGTCGAAACTTCCCCTTCAGTAATTTCCTCTAATAAGGAGAATGGTACGTGAATACTTTTGTGTGGCCCTGTATATGAGGTATATAATTTATAAATAATGAGTATCATGCAAAAAATTAGTTAAATTTAAAAGCGCATACCGAATTTGAAAACGTACACTCCAGCAATTATGACTCAAAGACAGTATGTAACCGATTTCTTTTGTGTGCCCTGTACATCAATAAAAAATGCTATGAATGCCCTGTTCTAACGTGGTTGTAGTGAAATTCAGTGATTTATATCAGTTTCGATACATTTGAAATAGCGTAATCTCATTAAAATACACTGCAAACGATTTTCCCCCATACACGATAATGTAATGGAATTCTTTTGAGTACCCTGTAAGTGAACTATTAATCCTACTTACTTCATATACAATACCAAACATGCTTTGGTGACCCAAAGGAACCTTTATCAATTGCATGAAAATCCGAGCATATTTACGGGAGTTACAGTATGGACAGACGGATAGACAAACCGAATGCATAAACACTTTTCAACTTTGTTGGAAAGTGTTAAAAAGATATTTTACGTTATTAATTTTTTTATAGTCAATATATTTTTATAGAAAATGTAAGCAAAAATATTATCCAATATTTTAGAATTTTACTTAAAATATAAAAATATAAAAAGGTAAATAATAATTTTATGAAAATAAATTTTCTAGACACAAATTAATTTGGACTTCCGCCAACACATATGTTAGATTAAAAATTACAGAAAAAATGGGAATTTTTATGAAAAATCAAAAACATAAATCTATTGTTTGTAGGAAATAATCAAAAGTCCAAAACTGCAGCAATTTATAAGTATTCTTAAAAGTAGTAACGTGTCAAAATTTAAAATTAATTGAAAAAAAAAATTGAATTCTGGCATTTTGAACAGCGTGCGAGCACTCTACCTCAACGCCACGAACTCCGCGTTGAGAAGAAGAAAATATTAGGCATTTGAAACGTATGCTGAAATTCTATCCCCAATTTCTCAAAATCTAAGGCCGATTTGAAGAAATGCTTTCCCTAGTATAGTTAGGGATAAGAACTCTACAACATACTTTAAAATCATCCTTAATTAGTTGACCTTATTACTAATCTATTGGTACCAGCCACATTTTATACGATGATTTATGGCAGAGTAAGTATTAAGTGGTGCATATTGACTGTTTTTCTTGTGACAGTAGAACATGCAAAAGCTATAACTTTAGGTATGTTTGATGGAAGAGAAACATGAAAAGACAGTTCCGATTCATAAAATATTATATTTATAAATATATATGACAGGGCTATCCAACGCAGCGCCCGCGTGCGACATGGCGCACTCTGAAGATTTTCATGGCGCTCTTTTGAAAGTTTCCTGTTACTAGCATTTTTAAAAAATAAAATTCCCTTTTAAAGATTGCTTTAATTAAAATCCTTGATATTTGCTTGAGCTACATTTTTGAAACATCTGCAAGTTTATTTCACGCATAAAAAATTAAAACGCACTTTTAAAAATTAATCGTGTGTTATAGAGGTTTGTACCAGCTCGGATTGGCCCGAGGCCCGTCGGGCCGGTCCAGGCTGGCAAAAGGAGGGCGAACTTTCAAACGGGCCGGGCGGGCAGAATCAGAATATTTTTTTTTTAACGGGCCGGGCTGATAAAAGAAATTAACCGGGCTTACCGGCCCGATATAAAAATTTAAACGAAGCCGATAAAATATGGGATGAGCCGATAAAATATGGGATTCAATGAATATGACTTTCTCGAGAATAAGTATAAATGTGCGTCACGAGCCGATACTAGTTTGACAGCATCAATACAGAAATGTAACATGCCCAATGTAGAGATTGGTATCGGACAGTTACATGGTGTTTGAGCCAGGGCTTAATTTTTTCAGCCTCGTGCCGGGGCGAGACCAGGCTTGCATTTTTTTCTACATAGTCGGGCCGTGTCGGAACTGAACTTAATTCTTCTGAGGATATGTAGGTCAGGCAATATATTTTGAAAAAAATATTAATAGCAATAATTAACTTCTGTTGATGGAATCTCTGGAAATATATCTTAAGGTGGTTCTCAAATGCACTGCTCAAAAGTTCGAAACTTTCTGACACATTTTCTGACTAATAAAGGAATAAAATTGTCTGATCTGATTATTAAAGATATTTGGAATAGAATGGCGTTTTCCATTTTCGATAAATAAATTACTTGTCGATATATGAGATTCTTGTCACGTGACTGGAGATTTTTCTCATTTCCCATGCTATCGCTTTCGGAAATTTGATTCAAAACGCTAACTTTGACAGTATTTTCTCAAAGATATATTGTCTTTATCAAAAAATGGATAACGCCATTCGATTACATAGTTTCTGAATAAGAACACCTGCCAATTTTATGCGTTTCCGAAAAGAAATTAATTCAGAAATGCGTCAGAAAGTATCTCCTTCGGATTTGAGAACAGCCTTAATAAATGACAGAGAAATATTTTCACAGATCTACTTTTTATTGTTCAACTTCAAAAGTTACCATGTTTTTAACGTTCATTTTTTTCTTTTATTCTAAACTACATTAATTTTTTAATGAATCCCTATTTGAATATTGTAACGTCTAAGACTAAATAATCATTTATGTTGCTATTGTGTATTTTCTGTCTTAACACATCGTAATTTTAAAATATACTGTAAAATTATCCCGTGAATATGTATGCAGTATTTTTTAAAAGAATCTTTAAAAAATTGAGTCGGGCCGGATGGGGTCGATTTAATTCATATTTCCACGGGCCGGGCCAGTTTCACTGATCTTTGTACGGGCTGGGCCATGAACTGTGAAAATATAAACGGGCCGGATGTTTGTTTCACTGGCCCATTAGCTGTTTTATAAGACGGGGAAAGGGCTGTCATTTTCACTCTCAAGCCTTTGAAATTTTCGGTAATTTTAATCATTTTGTTTTTTTTAAAAATCTATAAAATCGTGCAAAATAATTTTCATCAAAGAAACCTCTTCCAGACTATATCTCTTTAGAAGCACCCATGGATTGATCACTATATCATGCCGTCTTTGTTTCTGTACTTTTTATAACTGCGAATTTGCATCTCCAAAATAAATCAAGGAGTGTTTTTGCGTCCACAAAAAACCTAACAATATCTCTGATTACAATTTTATTTTAATAATACGCGAGATTTAATTTTCTGGCTCCTTCCAATTAAAAAATCTTGAGATATCCCCTCGCAGAAAAATATATAATGCGAAATTTACTACGATTGACAGTTATTTTGAAATTTTTTCTTTTTCTAACATGGAGCATCGGATCCACATTGGCCTATGTCTTGTACAGTGAAATGCATTTGCATATGTGTATCGCTACTATTACTGTGAAATAATTTTCTTGCAAGTTTTGAGACATCTTAATAATGACGCTCTTCATTGTTTGCCAAGAGTTGAGATGCACCCCTCCTTAATGAAAGGTCGGACAGGCTTGATATAAGATATTCTAAAATAATTTACGATAAAAGTAAAAATTAAATTTAAAAAATCCAAAATCCCGACTGCGTAAAAAGTGAACTAATTAATTATTTCTCATCAATGTGAAACTATTTTTTTATATTACTTACCTATTTTTTTTATTTACTTGTATTGATGACTTTTAAGGTTTTGTTTAATTATTAGTTCCTATCTATAAACACTGTTTAGATGAGGCCTATAGATGCCTATGAAGGTTAAAGTTGCAGTAAAGCTAGAGATCCTACCAATACAACTTCCAGGTCGTGTAATATTTAAACGGAGCTTCTGACTGTAAAATAGTCAATGAAACATCGTCTTCATTTTGAAAGACCTATACAATAATATGCCACTCAATAGGGTTCGTAATTTTTTTTTTTTGTCACTACCGCTATTTTGTATTTTACGGCCGCCATTTTGAATTTATAAAAACAAAATCTAGCCTATAACCATTGGACGATTAAGACGAATCGATAAAGACCTTATTCATTAAAATCCATCCAGCCGTTGGGATGTTTCCAGGTTATAAAGAAATCCACATACCCAGATACGTGTGAAACACATAACCCTTCTTGGCAGTCGGGTAATAAATCAAAATGTAGATGAATCCGTAATTCTTCTTATCTAAAACATATTACATGAATTAAATAAAATTAATTCAGTTAAAATTTACTTAAAGGTGTATAATACGTTGTTAAACCTAAAAAATATGTAATACAAAAAATGCACATCTAAAAACCTAGTACTTTCACATACAATCATATTCGTCATCACAATTCGAAAAAAAAAATACAAAACAAAAAACTGAGCCATTTCAAGTCAAAGGTAATTAAAGCGCGTTTCAATCCTTTTGCGACACACTGTGTTCGGTATTCGAATTCTTTTGTGTATCTCTGTAATAATAAATCTCAGAAAAATTAAATTTAAGAGAAATTTTATAACCATAATGTTCCAATACGAATAATTTTTTTATTCAAATGCTAAAGGAATTAACATTAAAATATAATGTAATTCTGAAAATACCGAAATTAGTTTTTTATACATTTTTTTCTCTTTCAATGTTTTCTAACACTGATTATAGTAAAACTTAAGTCATATGATCTATATTTAGTTTTGGCATATGATCAAAGCGAAACAAAATAAATTTGCAATTTATATATTTAATATCTTTTATCTGGGGAAACGAGACATGCCTGAACCCCGTCTTTGACCGCTTCCCTGCCAGATTTGCGTGTGTTAGCCGGGTCATTTTGTCTGAAGATCGTAGAGATAAAAGATTGTCCAAAAAAGAAGACAATAATAATAAATAGATAATGGATTTTTATATCTCAGAATGTATTACATAAAGCTAAAATTACGTAACGGATTCAGAAGTATATCATTTCAAACTAACACAATAAAAAAAAAATTAAAAAAATCCATCATTAACCTTTAATTCTTTATATTTTTAAAATCTTATGAATAATTTATATCTTTGTTTCATAAATACTTAAAATTTCAAATTCCTTGTTTCTGTTTGTTTACTACAGCCATTTATTGACGTAACTTAAATACAGGATATTCCAAAAAGAACGGCCGATCTTTAAAATCCATCAATTCATTAATTGTAATAAATATAAGGATAAAATAAATGGCATCATTTCCAAATAGCCTATGCATTTTATGCAGAACCGTCCTTAGGGGTGTGCGACAGGTGCGGCCGCACATGGCCTCGCACCTTGGAAGGCCTCGCGCTCGAAAAAAAATTTCTAATACAAAATAGCCAAATATTTGTTATTCATTTTATTGTTAGTTATTTATTTTCTTAAAAAATGACAAGTGTAAACATGCTTAATTGTAAAATGTTTTATGAATAAAATGTTCGGTGCAAGTTGTGAATGCTAAAGAAGAGAATAGATTGTTTGTGGTTATATTCAGTTTCAAGGAATTGTTATAGTGTAGCTTAGGCAGCACCAGGGGCATAACGAATAGGGAAAGGTGTTCTTAATAGATTGGTACCGATGATGATTCTGACAAACTACTCACCCGTATTTTAACGATTATTTGTAATGTAACGACACAGATTTCATTTCCTTCTTATGTAATCAAGTTTCAAGTTTTTTATTATAGGAGTATCGATGTTTTGCATTGCACACGCATACGTATATCCCATCGCGTAAACATGATAGAAAGGTCGAGTTAATTCAAACCCCGTTCCTCAAACCCATGAGGCTAAACTAAAGATTTAAAGATTCCAAAAAATGTGAAAATTTTAAAATTTTAAAGTGTTGTGAAGAAAAAGAAAATTTGAGGAAATATTGATTTTGACTCCGATTTTAAACTCTCTTATTAAATAAAAGATTTCAACGTGTTTAATATTTGCTAATTAAATAAAAATCTTAAAAAAATATATAATTAAAGAACGAATGGAGTTAAAAAATCAAAAGTTTCATCTTTATCAGATGTGTAACAGCCATAATATGAAGTGGACTGAACGAGTAATTTAATCGATTAATCCTTTGCCTACGAATTTATTTTTTGTTAGAAATTTCTGCGACTGGCGAAGCGACAATTTAAATATATATATATTCGTCGTAGAACGTGTTAGAATTTCCAGATGAAGATCCAGACTGGTCGATAGAAAGCTATCCTGAGCCCGGTGTAAAAAAAACAAAAGCTCAGTCACTACCCGAGTTGAGCAAAAATCACTAATATCAGTCCCGACCCGACTCAATTCCTACAAAAAATTCCGATATTTGAATATCAGAATTCTACTACAATTAAACGTTCTTTAAAAGGATTTTGCATACATATCCAAGCAAACATTTTAAATGACAACATTTTTCAGATTATATGTCATAATTTAGAAGCTTTGTAAACGAAAAAAGTAGATTTTTAACTGTAATCCCCTTTAATTTATCAAGCCAAAATAAATTTCTGAATATTCCGTTAAGAAATATACAGTCAAGTAAAAGAGAGAAAGAAACAATGAGAGGGAGAAAAAGAGAGAGAAAGAGAGACTCCATAGTTTTTAATGTCCAAGCTGACGCGAAGAGATGTCAGAGGTGCCATTCGACTCGGAATTTTCGGAATTTTCTACTTTCCGAATATGAATAAAAAATTTTAAATAAAGGTCGTCTATATATTAAAAAAAAAATTACCAACTTTAAATTTTCAAATGGTAACATTCATTTTTGACATCTGTTTCTTGAATGACAGCAGCGTGGGAAATAGTATCGTTTATATTCTTTTACTCAAATCTTCATAGAACAGAAAATATATTAGGAGTTTATCCATAAATTCAGAAAAAATGTATCGTAAAAGAAGGTAAAAATTTAAAATATTACCAGAAAAATTATACAGAATTATTTAGTGTAAAACAAATTCACTTTATATTTTCCTGTTACTCTCTCTCTCTCTAACGTATTCTATTCTGTGGATGTTTTGATAGCAGGAGACGGCCCCATTAGGTTTAGACCATCAAAAAGTAAAATTTATCAATACATCTCTAAAACGAATTATTAGAAGGAGCTGTAAACTTATGTACTGTTTTTGTTTTCAATTATGGTTCGTTTTCTGTGAAAATGAATGTCTATCATAATTAATAATTTTTAATATGATTTTATTAGTAATTTTCATATTCAAAAAGTATTATTGAAAGGAAAACAATGCATGAAATATCTTTGCATCTATTAACAACATAAAAAAAATATCGGATGGTTTTGGGGAAGATAATAAATAAAAGATTGTTGCTTGAATTAACATTAGCATCCTCAAACTTTTCACTCAGATAATTCTACGATGATTTAAGAAAGATATACAATCGATGTTTTTTTTACGTGGTACCGTGATAAAATGAACTAAAAATGGTGTCAAAAGTGGGTGTTACAATTAGAAAATTCAAAGTTGCTACAAATTTTAATGTGTAAAGGACCTTTGTTTTTGAATTTGTATTCAAATTTGAAAAGTAGACATAATACCCAGTCGAACGGTACATTTCGCACCTGTCTGCGACAATTTTACGATTAAAAATTATGTGGACGTTTCTTCTTTCTTTTTTAACAACTGTACATTATCACCAATTTACCAAAAAAAGAGAAAGAAAGGAAAAAGAAATGCTGCTCCGGTAACAATGAATTCCCGGCCCGGCCCAAATCTGCTGAAAATCTAGAGAGAAAAAAACAGCCCGTTTATTCAAAATATCTACCAGAATTTCCGAATTGTTACATTTGCTTTATTAAACCACAGAACGTCTATCATTAATTAAATAGGAAATTATTACTCGAAATTTCTGGTTGATCAATAAAAAACCCAGTCAAGTTCACAACATTGGTGCTAATGGGAGAGTATTAATTGATTTGGAAGTGAAGGGCCTCGCGAAAGTTTTTGCAATCGGCCTCGCTTTCGCTAAGGACGGCTCTGATTTTATGGATAGTTAATTTAAACTTTATTAAAACTTTTGTCATTAGATGGTGCTACGCAATGTTAACGTGTGAGAATGTTTATTCTAACCTGTAAACCTGAATTAAATTTCACTGTTTTTACTCGCCATCTTGTTTCAATTTTTGAAATTCGAAAACAAAAATGCTTGCAGGATGACATTTTGAAGTCAGCGTGAGCATTATTGAGGTTAAGACACCATAGCGCCAACTGCTGACGAAAATTCGTACTAATTTTTTAGTTGCATAAAAATGTATGAGCTAAGTGTTGAAATACCTTTTCGGCAAAATTGTTTTTTACGAAAAAAAAAAGATACGAGATTTAAATTTTTAAAGGAGAAAAGTATTAAAAACATGGGCCTTAAAACACTGCAAATTCATAAAATGAAAAATATCATAACTCGATAAGTTTTGGTGGTACAACAAGTTTATTTTTACTGTTTTACTTGTTAGAGGATGGAGGAGTTTTTTTCGAAAGCGCAGATTTTTTTTTGTCTGCAAATTTGCGTATCTTTTGTATTTTTATTTCTTTCTGAACGATCAATTTTTAGTTTAGGTTCTGTCCAAACTATTAGAAGAATATTGAAATCGCTTCAGTATTTTTCAAGATAAAGGTACATCAATATCATTGTTTTGAAGGTCATTATTTATTTATTTGGTTGTTTGCGAAATCCTGTTGTATTTTTAATTTTTATTTCTTGCCGAACGATCAATTTAACTATTGACAAAATTAAAAACAAGTTGGAAATTACACGTCAAACGTGGCAAATGAGATGCGTTCGTACTATAATTAGTTTTATAAATATTTTTTGCACCGCATATTGTACTGAATGTATATTTTAGTGCACTTCATAAGTGCATATCCATTTCATTCTGTTCGAAAGGCTGCCACATCATCAAAATGCAATTGAAATAATTTTTTTCCCATTGACCGTAATGTAACGGAAAACTTTTGACTGTCCCTGTAATTAAACTATGCATCCAATTTTCATAAAATTTGAAATGACTCGACAAAATTTTGCAACAATTACATATTTAAAATTTCAAACCATTCGTTGGGCAGTTTTTGCTCTGTTAGATGCGGACGGACAGACAGACAGGACCAAATGACAACCATAGGTGCTACGTATTTATATAATTACGAACGCACCTAAATAAAGTATTGAATTCCCTTCAGTAGTTCCCCAGAAAAGCATACATCATTATCAGTTGTTTCGAAACTTTTGACGACCCCTAATATTAGGTCCTTAACCTTTGCATCTAAATTTAATTATAGTTAATATTTGTATCTGTTTTATTTCCCAAATAATGTTTAAGCTATTTGGTTTGCCTTCTTGATTTTTAATAATATACTTTGTGTGTGTCAGAGAGAGTGCATAAAAGGCTCATTGCATTTTAGAGTTATTTCTAAAGGCTTCGAAATACCTGCACGTATTTAGAGTGAGATTTTGTTGAGTTATATATTTCAGATTTAGAATATCGAATGCGGAAATTCTTACTGAGTTTGAGGAAAGGTCATATAATTCTGGCATTCTGCCAACTGAGACGCTCGGAGGTATGTGAAGGAATTTATCTTGGAAAAGCGGAAATAAAGTATGTCACAGGGAAAGGATATTTGTCAAATTGACATATAAAATGAAAAAAAAAATGAAATTACTAATTTCTTTTTAACCTGCAGTATGAACTTTTGTCTTAAAAACTCTAGTACTTATTTATATTATACTAGCTAACGTACCCGGCGTTGCCTGGAATTTTAAGAATGTTTGTTTTGAAAAATCAAGTTTGAGAAATCAACGATTGTGTATTAATTTACGTAATTTCTACTCTTTTTTTTTTTTTCATTTAACCCCTTGGGGACGAGCGACTTTTACAGAATTTTTAATCTTTAATCACCGGTTTTTTAAAACAGAAATTTTCACCTAATTGAATCGGGAAAATGCTCGGATTAAATAAGGCAAAATTTACAATAAAAATTTGCTGGTGAGAATAATTTTCGATTCTGAGCACTTTACGCGGCACGAATGCCGGTTGCTCATCCCCAAGGGGTTAATGCGGATGACAGATTACCTACTTACTTAGTAAATATACTGCGGTGTGGATTGAGACCAAGATCAAGACTTTTTGATGAAATGTTGTTTTCGAGTATCTTGTTGTTTAAATAATTTTTTCATGATTAAAGAAAGATGGCAAGTACAAAATGCAGGCCGTATTTGCAATGAAGATATTTTAACTTGTAACATTTATTTTATTGTTTCAGTCGCCTTTGAAGTAAAACATTGAGCTTTGTTTTTCTTTTGTTTTCTTTTTCTAAGTTCATATTGTGTATTTTATTTATTTCATTTTAATTTTTCTCGTGGAAATCTTGCAATAGAAAAGTTATGACGAACAACAAGAAAAAACTGGAAAAAAAAAATCAAAACTTTCGAAGGATTTCTGTAGAAATTCAGATTTACAATTTTCTCTACCGAAAATAAGTACCGTATTCATTCATATCAACTTCTTATAGACCGGGGAGTGGCCGCGCAGACCATCACCTCATCGAGTTGATGACTGAAATTCCAGGATCAAGCAGAACTCGATCAGCATATTAAAATGCAACTGGTCTGCCAAGTCACATCTTGGTGGAAACCACACCGTAGAAAAATATGAATGTTTCTCAAGCTACATACAAAAATGAATAATAATCACGAACGCAAATATATACAGTAAAACCTCCCTAAAGCGACTACTTTCCGTTCCAATAAAAATTGGTCGCTCCGAGAGGTGGTCTCTTAATGGAGGTCATGTTTAAATCTAGATTCTAATTGTTGAAAAAAGGTAATAATTAATGTTAATAAAATTTATTTTTCACATTAGGAAAAAATAGGAAAATTTAAGTATCAAAACAAAAGTTAATTATATAATATAATTACTGCAGAGTTTAAGAAATGAATACACTGATGTTTGTTGTGATTTTACGGTTTTATCTTTTATAAATTTTATTTCCAAGTCCTTTTGAAATTCAGTACATAAATGCAATTTTGTTTTGGACGGGAACAAATAATGAGAATTTCATTTATTATTCGTCTATTACTTTGAGAGTTTCCTGACAGAATAGGTCATGGGAGTTTACTGACCGTCATTCTTAATTTGTCATCAGGTTAAATTCATTACCTAAAAAGGCACAAAGTGCTTTAAACACTTAAAAGTTACCGGAATAAAATGTAAAAAAAAAAAAAAAAAATATATATATATATCTAAACTGAGTTTAGAAATTTGATGAATAATGCGCTCTCCGGTATTATTTTTATAATAAAATCTCCTTTAAGCGACCAGAAAAAAAACGGAATTTGTTTCATTTTCTTCAAACAAATTGGTCGCTCACGGAGGGAGTTAAACTGGGATAGTCTCTGAATGGAGGTAAAATTAGTATTGAGCCTATGGGGATAAATTTCGTTCCATGAGAAAACGGTCGTTCAGGGAGGTAGTCGCACAGGGAGGTTTCACTGAAATAACCTCTTCCCAGTCACCCAAAATTCAGAAAAGTGTTCCTCTATCTTCAGAAATTTTACAAGGAGAGGGTCCGAGGTTGGTCTCACCGAATGCGATGAACATTTCTATATCGATAGAGTATAGTTAGTATAGAAATATATGAGCGTCATAAAGCGCAACCCCCAGGAGTCTTGTGAAAGTAAGTCGAAAAATTTAACCTACAGTTCATAATCGGATAAATTTCCTTCCTTGGCAAGCGGTTCAGTTTATTCAGTTGAGCCCGATCGGCAGCACGCTGGATTAAGTTTTTCTTTCTTTGAGAATTTCGGACCGGGTTCAAATCCGGCTCGGATTTGTTTTTCGGAACGAAAATTTTTTTTAATCATTTTCGAACCGCAATTGAAAAGATATGTATAATAATTGAAATTTACGAAAAATAGGAATTACATGTATGTTTTGTAGTATATAAGGGCTTTTTTAATTACGAAATTTTGCATATTTAAACATATAATGAAAAGTAAACAAACAAACAAACCGCATATTTATGTCTATAGACCAGAAATTTTTTGTTCTTATTTAAAATTATTTACAGTTATTTAAATGAATAATCTACTATTTTTCATAGAGGAATATTAAAACACGTGATATAAATGCGTGAATAATTATATTATTTTAATTTTGTTTCTATATGAAAGTGTTTCGAATATTTGATGATTTTTTAACACCCTTTTTAAAATTCTTAAAATGACTTTTTTTTATTTCGGATTTTTGGTTTTGTAATTATTACCTACGTAATAAACTGCTTTCAGCAATTCAATATCTTTTTAGAACCTTTTTTTAACGGCAAAGACGATTATTCTAATTATAATCATAAGAATCCAAGATTAAAAAAATTCAAAAGTTAAAAAGCGAGTTGGTAAAAAAAGATACATTTATTTCACTGTGAAAAATAGTAGCTTATTTATGTAAATAGCAGTAAATAAATTTTAAAATTAGCTTAATTTTATGGTCTATAAAAATTCCATTTGACTTTTTTTTTAGTTTGTTATTATTATTTATTTATTTTATCTTTACTTTTCATTAAATATATAAACATGCAAAGATTCGCACTTAAAATTGTATTTATATAATTAAACTGTATTATATAAAAAAAATTAAGCAAGAAAAAAATGATTTCCGAAAAAAATTACTACGTAGACACTTATTCTAATTAAAAATCAAGAATCCCAGACTTTAAAAATTAAAAAAATATAAAAGCATATTTTTAATAAACCATGAAATATTTGAAGTATTTGAATGAGGAGACAAAATGAAAATAATATATTTGTTCACCTATTTTAATTTATTTCTCTGTTAAAAATTTTTGATATTCATTGAAATAGCTGTAAATAATTTTAAATAACAAATTTCTGGTCTATAGACACATAAATGTGTTTTTTTTTTTTTTTTTTTTTACTTTTCATTATATATTTAAACGTGTAAATTATGCTATAAAATATATATGCTATAATATATGCTATAAAACATACATTTAATTCATATTTTTCTTAAATTTCAATTACTATACATATTTTTTCAATTGCGGTTCGAAAATGTTTGATAAAAAATTTCGTTCCGAAAAACAAGTCCGAACCGGATTTGAACTCAAATCCAGCCGAAAAAACTCAAATCCAGTGTGCTGCCGATCGTGCAACTGAACCGCTTGCCTAAGAAAAAAATTTATCGGAGTATGAACTGTAGCTTAAACTTTGCGACTTATTTTCTCAAGACCCCCCTGGGAGTTGGGAGTTGCGCTTTATTGCTCTCATATATTTATATACTAACTATACTCTATCGATATACAAATGTTCGTCGCATTCGGTGAGACCAACCTCGGACCCTCACCTTATTAGAAAACTATTTATTTTCGGAATTTAAAGAAGAATTTATAAAAATAACTTTTTATTAGCTGCCCGTCATTTTTGGAAACGTTTCCTAGTAGCTTTTACAAAGTATTCATCAGTTCTCTATACCCGAAAAATCGGTTTTTCGGATTTTCTATCAGTTCTCAAAGAAACATTTTCAGCTGCATAACTGTACATGCAATTGTAACAAAATAATGCTAATTTTCATATTAATGTTAATGCTGTTAATTTTGTATGTTTGTCTGTTAAACACGTTTTCTGAATATCAAATTATTTACCTGAGACTGGATAGCACCCGAAAAAGTGATATTTCGATTTGAGAAAACTGATTATTGCACTGTAAAAGCTACATGGAAACGTTTCCGTAAATGACGGGCAGCTAATAAAAAGTTATTTTTATAAATTCTTCTTTAAGGGTGCTCTCAAATCCAAAAGCGCAACTTTTTGACATAAGTTTTAATTTATTTTTGTTCGAAAATGCATGAAACTAGCTGGTGTTGTTGTTTAGAAACTATGTCATTGAGCTGTTTTTTCAATTTTTTTTTGCAAACGCAATAGATCTTTCAGAAAAGAGTGTCAAAGTGGGCGTTTTGAACCGAATTTCCGCGCCAAGGGAGAAAAAGCACTCGGAAGCGGGCGAAAAACGGGTTTGCCACGTGATCGAATTTGCTTATAACTCAATAGGTAATAGATGGATCAAAAAATGGGAAAAACAGTTCAATTCCAAATCGCTTCCATGGCCAGGCTTTCCAATTTTATATCTTTCCGTTAAAAAATGAATTTGTAAATATATCAAAACGTTTTGCGCTTGTTGAGCAGAGCAGTTAAGAACAGCCTTAAACTTCGTAAATGAATAGTTTTCCGGGATTTTTAAAGGTAAAGGAACGCTTTTCGTGATCTTCGGTGACTTGAAACAGGTTATTGTATATTTTTGTTCTTGATTACAGTACATTTTTTGTAGATTAAGAAACATCTGTGTTTTTTTACAGTGCACATGCAGACCCGATTTTAGTGATTGGTTGGTAGGTTTATCATTGTGTTTTACTGTTCTCAAAGATATGGAAACATGGAGGACTGGGAGCAGGAAAACACAATGGTAAACCTACCAGTCAACCACGAAAATCATTTTTGCAGTTGTTTTCCATCAAGATATAACTTGACAGACCGTTTGCATTTTAAAATGCGAATCGGGTTTTAACTAATCCTGAAATTTCAGCCGTCAATTCAATGAGGGGATGGTTTGTGCAGCCCCCTCCCGGTATTAAAATACTAGAAATATAAGATTTCTGCGCATTGTGTAATTTTCTCTCATTGCTTTAAAATAAATATCAAAAACAAAAATCGTTGCCGTATAATTAGTTACTCATAATGATAAAACTACGGCATAAAAAAGTACAAGTATTACACTTATCTTACTGACTGCTTATGTGATGTCACGACAAAACCGATGATGGTATCAGAAATTTAATATGAAAAGTTTATTAAACACAAAATCCTATATACAAAATATTTACACTTTCCTAAAAATATATACACTTTGACTACAATTTATCAACAACAATTCTCCACCAAAACTATACATATTATTTCTCAAAACTAAACTAATATTAACTCGGATGCCTTCCCGCATCCTACACATACGACGAAAACCACCACTACTGCCGGTTTCCTCTCTTCATTTCTATTCACTTACCGTTGGGGAGACAGTCTCTTCACTTCACTTTACTTAAGAAAAAGATTAAAAGAAGGTTGGTTGCATGACAGCTTATATACTCATTGACATTACGTCCATTAAAAGATTATGTATTTCATTTACTGACTTTATGAAAACATATCTGTGGTTTTTCATAGCTATTAGAAATTATGCAAATAAAAATCGTTATCGTATAATTATTTACTCATAATGAACAAACTACGGCACACAAAAGTACAAGTATTACGCTTATCTTACTGCCTACTTATATACTCGTACACATTACGTCCATTAGAAGACTACGTATTTCATTTACTGACTTTATGAAAACATATCTGGTGTTTTTCATAGCTGTTGAAAATTACGCAAATAAAAACCGTTACCGTATAATTATTTACTCATAATGAACAAACTACGGCACAAAAAAGTGCAAGTATTACACTTATCTTGCTTACTACTTCTATACTCGTAGGCATATATCTACGTGTTTCATTCAGTGACTTTGTGGAAACATATCTGTGGTTAATCACAGCTGTTGGAAATTATTCTTATACACTCCGTACCACGCTTTTTAAGCATAGGCTTTTAGGGGGAAAAAGAGTTCATTATGTATGAGTAAATATGATAATCGGTATCAATGAATATCAATGAATTAATAAAATATTAATACAGTGAATCATCTGTCATATGTCGTTGAAGAGAACAATAAAAAAGTTATAATAAAACACACATACTACAATATATATTAAAACACACATACTACAATATATATTAAAACACACATACACACATAAATAATGTCTGCATTCAACAGTTAAAGATATATACAAATATTATACAAACATACATACAATAAATACAATAACTGTGGTCCCGGGTTCGAGTCCTGGCTCTGGCTAATTTTTTCATTCCAGTTGGGTTTATTGTATTTATTGCCTGTATGTCTGTATAATATTTATATATACCTTTAATAAAAAAGTTATTAAAGAAAAGATGCATAAAAGAAAGGATACAAAAATATAGAATCGTCGCAAATTTTAATGTATTTTCTGAAATATTTTATTGTTGAATGTTTATTGCTCTATGTTTTGGCCAAAAATATATTTTCAGAAACCATTTTTGTAGTTTTAGCTCGGTGTCATGAAATAAAATAAAGCAAAATAGCACAGTCTAGACGCTGGATTAAAAGGCTCTTTGATTTAGACGTATATTCTATATAGTTCTTTCTTGATTAGAATACTTTAAAATATATACAGTTATACAGGAAATTACTCTAATTAATATCATTTTAAAAGAATATGGCCGTCTGCCATTTTCAAACAACCAGTTGATGCTCATGCGATCGGTCAGACCACTTACGTGTCACAGGGTCATCTAACGATCTCTTTTGAGGGAAACTGATTTATCATGAATTAAAACTTAACCCTTTCAGGGGCTAAGTACTTTTACTCGTAAGATGATGAAATGATTGACTGACACATGAATTTACAACCAAATTCATATTGAAAATAAGTAAAAGCTTTCCTTCGTGTATTTAATAAAGGAAAAATTTTGACTTTATACACTCTAAATAAAAAGGAGTGACTATTCACTCCGGAGGAGGGAATATTCACTCTATCGCAGAGCCAAAATATGCCCAAGCTCTTTAGCGTGATTATTCACTCTGAGCAATTTTTGACTCTCTGAAAGAGTGAATACCCACTCCTCGGAAGTGAATAGCCACTCTAAACAGGGGTGAATAATCACTCTTTCGGAGGAGTGACTATTCACTCTTGCTAAAGGAGTGCCTTTTTTCACCCCTGATAGGAGTGAATAGTCACTCTTTCATAGGAGTGAATGTACAATTTTTAAGCAGTGAATTATTTTTTTATGCTGTTTCATGGGCATTTAAAAAAAAACACATCTTTTAGAGCATGCAATGAAAATAAAACAAGCTTGGTAAAGATTGGAATAAAATACTTTATTGACAATATTTATTTAATTCATTATTTGTAACATTAATTGAACTTTCAAGAAAAAACTCAATTAAAGTTAGATGTGAATTAAATTAGATTACTGACACAAAAAAAATTATTTTATTACAATCTCATCCCTTGTGTTTGCTTTCATTGCATGCCCTATAAATATAAGATAATTTTAAAATGCCCAAAAAGATAAGATTTTATATTTAAAATAAAACTTTGAAAATAAAGCTTTGTTTTAAATATAAAATCTTATCTTTTTACCGTACTTTTTAGCAAAATATCGCTATTTTGGAGTCCTATTCTGCTAAAATATTTTTAATTTTTCCACTCAAAAAAGCAATGCTTATCAACTGACATCTTTTTTTAATAAGTTCTAAGCTTGATCTAAATATTAAGAATATTGTGTTGTGATTTGTCATTGCTTTATTAAATATGAACATGGAGTCTAGGATTTTATATAATCATGAATATGTATATATTTTTCTTTTAAACATATTCATTAACTTAATTATGATTTCGAGGTTTCTTCCGCCACTTTGTATTGCTGAAAAACGGGCATTGATACAACTCTTATTTATAGAAAGACATGATAAGCCATATTTATTTTAATTTTTTATTCCCGTGTATATTGTATTTTCTGAAAATGAGCTAAATAGATTTGGTATGTTTTATAGGAAAAGACTGATCTGGGAAATAATAAAAAGGAGGAAATATAAAAAGAAAAGAAATGACTACGCATGTACTGTTCTTATTGTTTGAAAAATATTTTTTATGTAAAAAGTAGTTATTTATCGCTTTAAAATATATTCAAATCTTATGTTATATAAGTGATACTATGACCTTTTTATAAAATAAACAAAGCAGTTTTACCTATCATCATCAGGCATCATAAAAAACACTTTATTTTAACGCTTAAACATCCTGTTTTATTTTTTAGCGCCAATAATTACGTTTATCAAAAACGTAGAAAATGCGTTTACAATAGAAGGGAATTTAATAACTGATTCAGAATGTCTATAATTAAATGTTTGATTAAAATCACAAACAGCAAAAAATGCTTACATACAATTTAAAAAAATAAATATACCAATTTGAAAAACACTAAAAATAATATTAGTATTTTGCAATTGTACTATTAAACAGCAACAAACTACACTAGATGGATTAAATGCTTTATTAGATTTAACAAGTTCTCAAAAATCTTTACATATGTTATAGGAAATTCCTATTATTTTATAAATTTCTCAGAAATTTCAAAAACCAACAGATTTTTATTTTTTCTATCTTTCAAGAAGAAAGTATTGGTTCCGTGAAAAGATTCGACTTCCGTTTTTTAACGGATTTATGCTTTTTAGACGGTCCTAAACGCGATTTCATTGTTTTCCGAAAATGTCTGTCTCTGAGTCTTTGAGTCTGTATGTCTGTATGAGACACAAATTTTGTGTACGCAATATTTGTGTGCGCTCTGTCTCAAGAATAAATGCACGGAATTTAATAAAACTTTAGATTCAGTTACACCTTGATATAAAACATTGTTGATTAGTTTTTGGTGTAAATAGGCCACCAGGTGCCGCTGTTATGCAGTATTTTGCACCATTTGTGCGAGAGATCTATCTCAAGAACTAATCCACGGATTTTGCCCCAAACTTCAGATTCAGTTAGACTTTGGCATCAATTGTTCCTGATCAGGTTTTAGTGTAAATCACCCAACGAGATTGCGCGGCTATGCTGCATTTTTCAGGATTTACACGATTTTAGCGATAGGCATATCTCAAGAACTAATGCACGGAATGTCATCAAACTTTATATTCCGTAAGACCTTGTCATAGGTTGGTACTGATTAGGTATCCGTGTAAATCATATAACAGATGGCACTGCTATCCTGTATTTTTCCCGATTCTTGGAATAGCTGTAGTTCAAAAACTAATGCACGGAATTTGATCAAACTTTATATTCTGTTACATTTTCACATAAATATATCCTTATTAGGCTTTAGTGTATGCAACACTACAGGTATCACTTTCATGGTTGGGGATATCTAAGAGGGTGTGTGCCGAAATTCCGTAAGTTGTTGTAAAAATGCTATGCGTATTATCTCCTTTTCAAATGCTCAACGAATCTATACCTTTATAGTAGGAGAGCTGTTGAACATTTTTGAGTAGGTATTTGAGGCACCCTGAAAATTTGTGCAACACTTCTTTTGTAATGGCTGAATACAAAATCGAATGTCTGGCTGAAGGATCGTGGCCCCAAAACTGTGCCAGACACGTGTCAAGTGCCATTTTTTGACTACCCAAAAAAGGTATTTGAGGCACGCTGAGATTGAGACAGAATAATATTTATGCTTAGAAAAAAATATTTTGAAAATGACAGACATTTTAGTCGGCACAAAATCTGTGCCAGACACGTGTCAAGTGCCATTTTGCAAAAAATGGCACGTGTGCCAAAAATGGCATATTTTTGGCAAAATAGCACGTGACACGTGTCTGGCACAGATTTTGTGCCGACTAAAGTGTCTGTCATTTTCAAAATATTTTTTTCTAAGCATAAATATTATTCTGTCTCAATCTCAGCGTGCCTCAAATACCTTTTTTGGGTAGTCAAAAAATGGCACTTGACACGTGTCTGGCACAGTTTTGGGGCCACGATCCTTCAGCCAGACATTCGATTTTGTATTCAGCCATTACAAAAGAAGTGTTGCACAAATTTTCAGGGTGCCTCAAATACCTTCCCTAAAATGTTTAACAGCTCTTGACTATTAGAATCCTTATGTTGGGCATAGATTGTCTTAATTTTGGCGCTGTGATAGCGAATTTCAAAGGGTACTAATATTTGTGAGATAGAAGAAAGTTTTGTGATTGTCACACCCGACCATGGAACTATTAATAAAGAGGAACTGACATATCCTTAAAATAGTGAAACTTCAACTGTAACCGCTATCGCAGAGCTTATTTACCGCCAGTGGAAACTTCCACCAATATATTTATATAAAAATTTTCTCCTTATTTAAACGCCTTATTATTGCAAAATTTCAATCATAAATAATGGTAGAAACAGTTTTTTATTTTTACTGGTAGAAGTTTCCTTTGGCAGTAGTCAGGCCCGTCCTTTCCGCCATATTGTGAACAACAGGGAAACAAACTAACTGTTTTACAAGCCAAACTGACACCAGTAAAAACAAGCAGAAATTTTTACCACATTTGTGAGAAAAAATTTCCGTGAATAAGATGCTTAAGTAAGACGAAATTTTCTATTCAATTTTACTGGTGGGATTTTTGCCCCGGCGGTAATCAGAAACTGAAGATCAGATTTAAAAACAGCAGCCGCCGTCTTGTGACAATCTCTTCAGTTACTTCAGTCACAGCTGGTAGTCAGTATACTATATGTCTCCCCCACTTTATTCATAACTCCATTCACCCGACTAGCTGAGAGTTTAAAGTAGCATTTCTGAAACAAAAATTTCTTTTGCAGCACGATTCAAGAAAAGAAGTTCTTTTTACTACACATTAATAAGTTTTCTTAGCATGAAATATCTACACTATATAACCATTAATCATCGACACTTTCAATTTTAAACAATTTGTTGAAAATTAAAAAACATACTTGTTGGATTCTTCTCGAACTTCGGGATTATAAAGAATATGTTTGACCTCACATTTACCAACGTCGACTTGACAAGGAGGACAATTAGGGGGCCAACAAAAAATTAAAGAAAAATAATAATATTTGGGATCACCCTGTAAAATAAAATGCACGAAATGATCTATCATTACAACAGACAAATATGTGGATATTGTACAACATGTGTACTGATTTGTTTAAGGATAGTACTTATATTCAATTAGATATAGTGATTTTTTTAAGTTCTAAAAATTCTTGCATATTTTAAGACTCTATCATGTAGGGTCTTCAGCGAAACTTAATACCAGTTTGAGAAAGATTAGCAAAATATAGTAGAAAAATTATAGTGTAATTGGTATATAAATATATTGAATATTTTATGAGAAATTGTATGAAATAATTTTTATCTGCGCATGCGCGAACTAATAACAAAGGTTTGTTTACATAATTTAAAAGTTAATTTTATGGAGCAATTCATTAAAACAAATCCAGTCAATATCATGAAAATTCTGAAAGATATCGGCGATAGAGTGAGATGTTTTTTAACTGTTCTCTGAAAAGAGCTCAATGTAAAGAGATTTTCCATAAATTGTCATTTTTTATTAACTGGCTTTCAGAAAAAGTTAGCATTTAATGAATATCAAGGATTGATGGATAATGGAATAAATGCTTCGATTTTGATACTTTTTTTTTCATGGAATAGGCTCATTCTGGTGGTTATCCCAGAAGAACTAAAGCATCAATAAACAAGTGAGAAAAATCATGCGTTAAGCATAGATTATGAAACACTTTCCAACACTTCCTGAATGCTTTAACAAAATTTCGTTATTTAGGGAAATAAGGTATATTAGAGAACGAAGTAAACATTTTAGAAAATGCATAAAACATTTGAAAAACTCATTGCAGTAGTTACCGTCCATAGCAAATATGTATTCAAATTCTTTTAAACAGCCCTGTATTCGATCTGTAGGTTGATATATATACTATATAATGTTGAAATTTAGTTTAGAAAGAAAACGCATAACAGGTTGAAATTTCTCTTTCAACAATTTATACTAATAGATGGAATTATAGTTGTATACTTTTGTACAACCCTGTAGTTAATCTATTACCTTTGTTACACGCTACTATTTAGCTAAAGTTTAATTCAAAGTAAAACATTCTTAAAACTACTGAAATCACATTTACAGAAATTATCAATTATAAACGGCAATGAATCCAATTTTTTGCTTTACCCTATATATCATTTTATCTATTTTCTACAAACCTTTCTGAGTGAACTAAATGCAGTTCAGCATAAAAATGCACAACTCATTTAAAAACCACCTTTAAACAATTTGCAATCATACCCAATAACCATTAAGAATTCTTTTGTGTAGCCCTATATATGAATTACAGGATTTATACACACAATATACTATGCATAAATATAGTGAAACATAAAAGCACGTAACATAATTAAAAAAGAAATTTTCAGTTCATCGCTACTGTACAGTACTTCGAATACAATATAGTATCTGAAATCTTTTGTGTGTCGCTGTAAATGCTATGCACTTCGTATTATACATGAAATAACTTATAGTAAACCTCAGCGATGTATAAAAATTTCATTATATATGAAATACTTTAATATAATTAAAATACGCCGCAAATAATCCCCCCCCCCCCTACATCATTTTGTAATGGAATTATTTTGTGTAGCCCTGTAAATGAATATTAACTATTCTTTGCACTGCATATTTTACAGAATGCATATTTTAGCGCACTTCATTAATGCATATCCATTTTATTATGTTTGAAAGCGTTTAACACCATTTTTCATTTGAAACGATTTTTTCCCATAGGCCGTAATGAAACGGAAAACTTTTGACTGTTACTGTAAATGAACTAAACATGCTAGAAACTTCATTTGAAATAGGGAACGTGCTATGGTAAATATTAATAACATCCAAAAATTTTAGGGCAATCCGAGTGTATTTACGGGAGTTAGAGCATGTACAGACGGACAGACGGCCAGACAAACCGGATGCATAAACACTTTTCAACTTTGTTGGAAAGAGTTAAAAATGAAAAAAAGTAAATAAATAAAAATTGACAATTTGTGGAAAATCCCTTATCATTCAATCATTCAACTGCTTTAAAGAGAGAAACTAAAAATCAGCTCACTCTATCGCCGATTTCTTTCACGATATTTGACTGGATTTTTTCTTATGAGTTGCTCCATAGAGTTGACTATTAAATTGTATAAAAACAATATTCATTATCGTTCGCGCATGCTCAGATGAAAAATTATTTCATACAACTGCTTGTATTTCATCAAATATTTAATATATTTATCTTCCAATTGCACTACAACGTTTCTACCACACTTTGCCAATTTTTCCGAAACTGGCGTTAAATTTGGTTGAAATCCCTGAATAATATAAGTTAAAAACATGTAATGAACTAAAAAAAAAATCGCCATATCTCCTTGAATATACGTGCTATTCTTACACAAACCAGTAAACATGTTGTACAATATCCACATATCTGTATTCTTCATTTATAAATCATTTCGTGCATTTTTCTTTGATGATTTGTGTACCCCCTAATTGTCCTCCTTATCAAAATCATCATTGATAAATAAGAGGTCGAACATATCCTTTATAATCCTGAAAATCCAGAAGAATCCGACAAGTATATTTTTAAATAATCCACAAAATGTCTAAAATTGAAATTGTCCGGTGATTAATGACTATATAGCGTATTTCGCATAGGCTATCAAGAAAACATTTTCATATTCAACACAAATTAACACCATTAATATGATTATTAAAACTAAAATTTTTTGTTACTCTTGCCCGTATAAATTTTTTTGCGCAGCTGAAAATGTTTATTTGGCTATTGATAGCATATGTGAAATAGATACAGTATAACTTCAAAAATACGGCATCATTGGGACCGAGACTGTGCCGGATTTTCGAAAATTCCGGATTTTTTGAAGGAATGTCAAAAGTAGTAACTAGGAATATCAAAAGTAGTAGTATATTCTTAATGGTCCCTTTAGCCATAATTTATTGCATTATTAAATGATAATTATGTAAGAAAAGGAGAAAATTAAATATAAAAGTAAACTTACATTAATTGATATTTTCTATATTACAGAAAAAACAAATCTAAGAAAGAGTGAGATTATTTCTTCTCATGTAATTTCAGGCACATCGTGTCAATTTTTTTTGCTTCAATTTTTTTGAGCGTTCTTTAAAAAGTTTTTCTTGTATTTTATAGAAATTAAGAATTTCTATTACGCATCTATTTCGGGAATACAGTTTGTTCTCTAAAACAGATATTAATTCTCAAGTAAAATTTATGCATTTTTCTAGTGACATATTTTCTTCTGCCTGTTGTTCATCCTCGCCTTCGGAGCTGTTACTAGCGTTATCGACAGTTCTATTTAGCACAGCGTCAGAAGAGAGACTCCAAAGAACTTGTGTACTAGTCTCCGCGCCGTTGCTGAGCAACAGTGCAGCTACCAGAAAATTTTTTCGGAAAATAATCGCCTCTGACAAATGAGAAAAATATCAAATATATTTTTTTCATTTTACTTTCTATTTTGAAATTTTCAATTCATTAACATTTGTTATTTTTCATTTACCATAACTTGCATGTGTAAAAGGAAGGGGAAAAGATGGTTTGATGCCGGATTTCTGAATGCCGGATTTTTGAAGTTATATTGTATTTCATGTCGAGAAAACAGATTAATGCACTATAAAAACTATTTGGAAACATTTTCTTTTTTTAACCATTTGGAAAAATGGTTATTGTTCTCGTCAGGGTAGGAAATCAAAAGCATATCTGAAGATTTTTATTGGTCGAATCCGCATTTTATTCGTTTTCTGATGGGTCTATACAGTAATCTGTACTTTCTCTTTACTTTCAACAGATATGGATACTTCTGTTGCCACTATGACAAAAAAGTAATAAAAACTACAAAAAAAAAAATAACAACTCAGAAATAAATTGCGATACACATAAAATGCGATAAAGAACATTTTTTTCTCTATACGACGGTGTAAAAAGTAATATTGTGGGACGTTTAGAAGTTTAGGAATGAAATTTCATTTAAAATGGGTCGTCAGATTTCTTGGATGCTGGAAAATCCTTTTCCCGAACAGCCTATGAAATGCTTGGATAATACGTAAGTTTCAGGTGGATAATACGTACGAGTCGCAGGCGATTTTTGCCGCTTGCAATTTTTACGTGTCATAACACTATTAATGTTTAATCCATGGAGTACGTAATATAGGATCAACTCCGTGCCGTTTTTTATGTCTTAAATTTAAGTCTTTGAAAAAATCATTTTCCAAATGGTCGTTGTAATTTGTTAAATTGCTTTCTTTTTTTTCTTTAAGGGCTGCCAAAAAACTTCTGTTTCAGAAATGCTTCTTTGTATCTCGAAATCACTTGTTTATTTTAGATTTCCGAATCGTGGTAACTCGGAAGAGTATGTTATATTTTCGTAAAGATTTGCAAGATCCAGAAATATTTCTCTTTAAAACTTGTTTCTATTTTTTAGGTGCGTTCGTATTTATATAACTACGTAGTACCTATAATCGTCGCCTGGTCCGCCCGTTTGTCCGTCTGTCCGCATATAACAGCGCAAAAACTACTTTGAAAGATTTACTAGTATATAGAATCGTTGTAGAAGTTTGTCGAGTCATTTCAAATTTTATAAAAATCGAATCAAGACTTAAAAAATATTAATAAAAGTTTACTTCATTCTATTAAATCATATCATATGTAACTGATTCAATGATATCCCATGATAGGTAATGATTGTTGGTTGTCACGGGCAAACCTACAAAGTCAAAGCGTTTTCATAGTGGCACATTAAAAAATCCAAACTCCGACGTAATAAAAACTTCTTAACATTAATATTCTTAAGAATGATTTAGAACCAAGAAAAACTGCATACAACTAATTACTGATGTTTGAAAGAGATACATACTATATACATTTATTTACTGTATTAAATTCCTTATTTTTAGTGTTTGCTTCAGCCATTAATTATTTGAACTACATTTTAAAAACAATGATTTCAATAAAATATGTTAACTTTTTCATTCATCAATAACTTTTTATTTTATAAATGCAACATATTTCCCCATATGTACACACACTGACACGTCACCTCATATACACACATATATATGTGTAGATTGAAAGAAGAAAAAATATAGTGCTAAATAGTATTTGATTTGTGGATCATAAATTAAATATGCATAATGACCGCGTAATTTTATCATATAATATCATTTAATATTCGTGGAAATAAAAAAAAAAACTTAATTTGAATGGAAATAAGACAGAGGCTTAGCAGATAATAATTCAAATATTTGCACAAGCTCTATTCCTCAAATAAAGAGTTTTGATTTCATCACTAATCTTTATAGAAGTAGAAAAACTCTGTATGAAACTTATAAAACGAAAAAAGGAAAATTGATGCTTATACAAATTTGCTTTGAAGATTAGAATCTCTGTCAACGTGTATCAGCCAAATAATTTTTATTATGGGAATTTTTAGTAATATTAAATTTTGATTCTTTATAAATTTATGTCTGAAAAAATTTAGAAAATGAAAAAATCACTTTTAAATTTATCTTCCGTCGATGAATTATTTTATCAATGATTATCAAAATCGTGGCTAGCAGCATTTTAAAAATATAATGTAATATAACAAGCTCGATGGCTATGGAAAAAATTCAACAGAAATAATATTTAAAAGATGTTATAATTTTATCTAAGACGATAAAACTTATGTCTTTATTGCATTCTATATAAAGTATTATATATATAGTACTATAAAGAAGCTTTTATGGGATTTGAGAAGAAATGTTCCTTCTGTTGTATAATCTATTATGCACATGCTTTTACGATTTATACGTAAGTCAAATTTAGAATCTGGCAATACACGAAAAAAAACTTTCAGTGCAGACAATTTTTTAAAAATGTGAACTCTTTCGTGAAAATAGATTATACAGACATAGATTGCAGAAATAGAACATAGAGTAAGAAATTCTACAAAATTCTGTTTGCGGCGTCGTTTTGAAATTAATAAGATAGTAACAAAATGGGTGTTTAAGTCTAAGGGATTTTTCGAGCTGTTACTTATTATGGCTTTCGACATAGTTTGATACAAAAACAATGTATCTATCAATAAAATGAAATTTTTGGTAATGAAGCATCATTTAACCATTTATCTGCTGACGGTAGTTATAAGTACCATTAAAATAACTTGTTATAAAATTCATTTAATACATCGATTAGTAGTAATACAGTTTAGAATGAGTTATTGATGCATTACTTTATCTTGTTCCAAAAGCATTATGGGTTACACAAAACAAAGATATTTTTAAAAGGATGGGTTCTTTTGCCTTTGCATCTTTTCAGATTCCTTGGCGTTGGGTGGGGGGGGGAGGGGGTCGGGCGGAATCCCCCTTTCTATTAGAAATTTTTCTATTCGGAAATATTTCTATATTTATGTTGTAAGAACATTATATTGGTACATTTCTTAATTCTACAAAATACTAAGAAAAATATTTAAAATAAAAGATTTGAGTGGGGTTATAAATATTGTACAAAATCCCTATAAATTCAAATTTAATTAATCATTCTAAATCCTTCAATCCTTCTAAAATTCATTAAATGATTATGTAAATCTTCTAATGTAGTTTAAAAAATTCACGAAAAATGCTTTAGAATATAAAATTTTCATTATCTCATAATTCAGTACATAATGGGTTAAAGACACAGTTTAGAGCTTATTTAAAATTTCCATCGTGAACCTTACAGTCACATTGATAAATTTAGTTTACCAGATTGAGTCTACCAAAAACTGCTCTGACTCCAGAAAACATCGATGTCCTGCAGCAAATGATGAACGTAAGATTAAATTGAGTCATCTATAAGCATTTCAAGTACCCGACTGTATTGTATTTTACATGATAATTTGAACCTGAGTATGTGCGCTTTGGATGCCACAGAATTTAACCCAGATCAAAAGAAAGCTTGTGTCTCAAAAAAAATCTCAAAAGAGTTAATTCCGATGCGTGAAAACATTACAACAGATGACGATATTTGAACTCACATGAAACTGAACAAATTATCAATTGACTCTTTGGGTGTTTCAAAATAAACAAAATCAAAGAAAAAAAAATGTTCCTTTTCGAAGTATTTCAAAGAAAATTATTGTTACATTTGTTTTTGGTAAATCTGACAATATTGAAACTTTTATTTCGGAGTAGAGTAGAACAATGAATGTTAAACAGTAACGCGAAAGTTTATTTGATAGATATAATTTCTGAGCTCATAAAACAAAACATGTAACGTCACATCATTCTCATCTTGGTATGCGTACTCGTTCATTGCATTTTGAACTATCAATTGTTTGAAGCAAAATAAAGAAAATTTCATGGCTCACTCTTATTCACCTGATTTAGGATTCAGTGACTTTTGTGTTCCCATTCATCAAAATTAAAAATCATGGTCACCGATTCTGCAAAGCAGAGAAATCATTTGAAGACTATAAATCACATGTGTCTGACATGCGTATTTCTGAATGGCAAAGTTGTTTTGAAAACTGGTTCATTCGAATTAAAAAGTATATTATTCTAAAAGCGAATATTTTAAAAAGCAATACAATATTTTATTTCGATAACAAATCTTTTAACTGCTTTTTAAAAATTTAAGTAATAGCCCTCGTATATTAAAAACCACACAGTTTTATATTAATAGCAGGATTACGTGAAAAAAATACTTTCACTGCTTTTCATTACACAATAATTTATATTAATGACTTCGGGGTTAAATATATGCAAAAACATTCGACGGTTAAGAACTGGGAATAGCTTGAGTTGGTTAGGTTTTGAGACAAGCTGAGTTAAATTATGACAGGTGGGGTTTTTACTGGATCTAATACAGAACATTTATTGCAGAAACTATAAATAAATTGCATCCCCCTTCAAAGTTGTTCTTTTAATTTTGTTCCCGATTTTTAAAAGTGCGACATGAGATTAAATCAAATAAAACATATCTTTCAAATAAAACAAAATTTTCTGTACGCCTCCTTAACACTTTATCTACTGACGATACTTATAAGTACCATTAAAATAACTTGTTATAAAATTCATTTAATACATCGATTAGTTGTAATACAGTTTAGAGTGAGTTATAGATACATTACTTTATCTTGTTCCAAAAGCATTATGGGTTACGCAAAACAAAAATATTTTTTTAAAGGATGATTTCTTTTGCCTTTTGCATCTTTTTTCATCTTTCTTGGCGTTGTGGGAAGGAGGGGATTTTTCAGTTCGGAAATATTTCTATATTTCTATTGTAAGAACATGATATTTATACATTTCCTAATTCTACAAAATACTAAGAAAAATATTTAAAATAAAAGGTTTGAGTGGGGTTATATTGCACAAAATCCCTATAAATTCAAATTTAGTGAATTCTTCTAAATATTTTAATCCTTCAAAAATTTATTAAATGATTATGTAAATCTTCTAATGTAGTTTAAACAATTCACGAAAAAGGCTTTAGAATATAAAATTTTCATGAATTCATAATTCAGTGCATAAAGGGTTAAATAATAACTCAGTATGCAATAATAGCTCGCTATGCTTCGCATCTTCGCGAATTTAAGGATATACAAGGATTTTGCAACTACATAATGCTTTGGAAGCACGTTTATATTTAAATTCAGTAGAACCTCGATTATCCGAAGTAGTTGGGATCGACCATCTTTCGGAAAATCGAAATTTTCGGATAATCGAGAAGACTTTAATTTTAAGATTAAAAAGATACATGCAATATTTTGTATTATGGTAACAAGTGCTTAATAAAAATAAAGTAATAGCAAAATAGAAACAAGGATAAATTACCAGAATTTTAATTTTGAAATTAAGTACCTTTTACGTATATCACAAGGGTTAGGAAAAATGTTTTGTTTATCGCAGTTTCGATTGTCTTTGCTTTGAAACGCTATCATGGAGTTTTTAAATATTATTAGTTCACCAGTATCATAGTCTTTTTGTTGCTCCAGCCATGCCAAAACTTTAGCAAAACATTCAAAAGCTTCAGAATTATTAATTTGTTCGGTTTCTTCATTCCACTCCGCTGCTTACGGGAGCTCAAGTTAAATTCAAAGGAACTCTAAGAAAGGGGATCGAAAATATTTATACTCGTGGTTGAGAAAGGGCCACTTGCACACAAGGAATATGGTAGTTTAAAAAGAAAAAAAGCTTTCAAAATGGATTTTGCACACAAGGAATGTGATAGTTAAAAAAAAAAAAAAAGTTTCAAAAATGGATTTCGGTTAATCGAGAGTTTCGGTTAAAAGAGTTTCGGATTAAAGAGGCTCTACTCTAATTAAAATATTGAAACATTTTACTGAAAGAGAAATATTACTGCAAGCACATCATATTTTCTCTCTGGCTATTCTGAGCATTTTACTTTATTTTCAAATTACAAAGTCAGAATTTCTGAAGTCACAAAAACTACGTTTCTAGAAAGTAATCCGCCATTTTTAAGTACGTTCGCAATTATATAAATACGTAGCAACTATAGTCGTCGTTCGATCCGTCCGTCTGTCTGTTCGTCCGTAAATAAAAGAGCAAAAACTACCCAACCGACTGGTCTGAAATTTTAAATATATAATTGTTGCAAATTTTTGTCGAGTCATTTCAAATTTTATGAAAATCGGATGTATAGTTTAATGACAGGGACAGTCAAAGGTTTACCATTACATTACGGCCAATGGGAAAAAATTATTTCAAGTGCATTTTTATGATGTTACAGCCTTTCGAAAAGAATGAAATTAATATGCACTTATGAAGTGCACTAAAATATACATTCAGTACAATATGCGGTGCAAAAAATATTTATAAAACTAGTTATGGTACGAACGCACCACATTTGCCTCGTTTGACGTGCAATTTCCAACTTGTTTGACTTAGAGCTAACTTAAATTTATATCATAAACAATCAAATCAGTTCCCGATGGAAGACACGGCTCGTGAAATGTTTAAAAAAGTGCTCGCAAGGGTCAATGCATTGCGGAATCAAACAACTTTCAGTAGCTCTGGTTGAGATCTTATTACGTTTAAATAACCAATTTTCGGCAAAGATCACATTTTTTTTTTTAAATTCTTTCATTTAAAAGATTGTACAATTAGCTATGGAAAACGGTATTTGTTTTCTCTTGCGATCATTAGAAGTACAGTTATTTTTTAATTTACGCTCTCAAACCAGATATGTATATTTAAGTAATCGGAAATGTATATTTAATTAACCTCATGTAAGAAAATATCTGCCAATATTGCCATTAAGAAAAGTCCAAGATATAAATCTGGAGAGCTCTGAGAGCTTGGATAAATATTTCTAACAGATTTTTAGAACTACAAATTTTAAAAACATTTTCTGAAGAAAATTATTTTCATGAATAGTCAGTTACGAAAAACGTTCTGTCTCCTAAAATTGCGATTATATTTATAGAAAAAGACAATCAAGTTACACCAATCAAATTATTTATATTTGTAAATATGTATTTACAATTACACCAATTAAGTTTAAAAAAGAAACAAGATTAAAGAGGATAGAGGACAAATAAAAAAAACCAAATTACCAAATTAAAAACCATACTGTCATAGCATTAGCTGTAACAAATACACTGATTATGCATTTTATTCTCATTTAAGATAGTATACTATTAGAAATTAATATGATATTGTCCTGAGTAGGCTAAAAATTAAATACAAGTTAATCGTTAACTTTATTAAATATTAATGAATATGAATAAATTTAATATGAATTGATAAATAGATAAATATAACTACACCATGATACATACAAAAGTATGGAACCAACATCCATTATAAAATGTGTATTAGCAACGTAGTTATAAATCAAATGCCTCATTTTTTTTTTATTAACCATTGCGTATTATCCATACAACATCACCCTCCTCTGTACTCTAACATCTTCCCACCCAAACATCGTATAATAATTTTTTATTATTATTTTACAATATTTAATTTTTTATAATTATTTTCTTATTATATATATATCTTTTTGTAATTTTATTTACGCATGTGTTCATTTGTTTTTTAAGATCATTTATGTACTAATTATATATTAAAGAATACATGAATTTTTTTGGAAAACCAGAATTTAATGCATCATAAATTAGTTTTTTAATATTATTGTTAATTAGATGAGATGAACATAAATACTTTATTCTATATAAATGGTTAAGGATTATATTACGATATACAGAATTATGAAGACAAGATTTAAAATTAGTAAATGCATTAACTTTGAATTTAAATTTTTTACGTTTATCATATAGATCAGTTATTGTTTTGTTTTATTTTATTGTAATTGTAAAATCTAAAAAGCTAATTGTATTGTTAGATAGGAGGTTTTCCGTTAAGTCTAAATTAGTAGGATAATCTACTGGAAATTGAGAAATATTAGTTTGATCAGCGGCAATTAAAACTATGTCATCAATATAACGATATAAATGTAGATTTCTATTATTAAAAGTAAACTGGATGTACATCCATCTTGTGGTATAACGATATTCTGTAAATATAATGTGTTATCTTGGAAAATATAATTATTATACATAATGAAATTTGTTAAAGATTTAAAATAAGCTATATCTATATTAAATGGTAAATCCAGTTTATGATGATACTTTTTAAATAATGCATTTATAATATTATGTAACTCTAATAAATCTATATTATTAAAAAGATCTTTGAAATCATATGTAGTTATATTGTTTACACTATATATATATATATATATATATATATATATATATATATAAGTAATTTTCCGTGTAAATGCAATGACCCCAATCTAAAAAAATATATATAAACAATGATCATGGACATATAATCACTGGAAATCTTAATATTGTTAATGATTTTAAATTGAAAAAACTAATGGGTTATGGTACTAAATTATAGACCATCTAAATTTAATGTAAAATCTATTATCTAGCAGTTTACATATGATATAGATATTTTTATATATAAAATTTCAATCTCTTATAATAAACCTATTGAATATTTTAATCAATGGAAAATATTAGTAATTGAAAGATTATCTATGGCTTTAAAATATAATATATCTGATTTAGTTACTATTAACACAAAGCATTTTTTCCAACAAATTAATAAATTACAAAAATACTATGTTATTACATATGTAGACAAATCTCCTTATAATTATGCAATCATATGTAAAACTTATTATCACCAACTTCTTACTAACTCTATTTCTTCTAATAAATCTTTTCAAAAAACTAATGAAAATGTAATTGTAAATAATCGTAAAATTCAAAGTTATTATAAACTATTAAATATTCTCTCTACTAACTTTAATTATCCTTATTTAGTGCAATTTCCCAAATTTCATAAGACTCCTGTTAAATTTAGGACTGTAACTATTTGTTGTAATACATATGATAATAAAGCCAATAAACTACTATTAAAAATTCTTAATCAATTACTATATATACTGACTACAAAAAATGATAATACACATTGTATAAAAAACATCTATCAACTGGTCAATATTATGAAAAATCTTAATTGTGTACATAATATAACGACATATGACTTCAAAGATCTTTTTAATAATATAGATTTATTAGATTTACATAATATTATAAATGCATTATTTAAACAGTATCATCAAAAACTGGATTTACCATCTAATATAGATATAGCTTATTTTAAATCTTTAACTAACTTCATTATCTATAATAATTATATCTTGCAAAATAACACATTATATTTACAACACATCGGTACAGCACAAGGTGGCTGTACATCCAGTTTATTATCAGACTTATATTTATATCACTATGAACGTACTTTTACTAATAATAATCTACATTTATATCGTTATATTGATGACATAATTTTAATTGCCACTGATCAAACTAAAATTTCTCAATTTCCAGTAGATTATCCCACTAATTTGGAATTAACGGAAAACCTCTCATCTAATAATACAATCAACTTCTTAAATCTTAAAAATACAATAAAAGACAACAAAATAATAACAGATCTATATGATAAACGTAAAGAATTTAAATTCAAAGTTAATACATTTACAAATTTTAAATCTTGTCTTCATAATTCTGTATATCGAAATATAATACTTAACCATTTATATAGAATAAAATGTTTATGTTCTTCTCATCTAATTAATAAAAATATTAAAAAACTAATTTATGATGCATTAAATCAAGGTTTTCCAAAGAAATTCATATATTCTTTAATATACAATTAGTACTTACACGATCTTAAAAAAAAACAAATTAACACACGCGTAGCAAAATTACAAAAATAAACTTATAAAATAAGAAAATATTTATAAAAAAAGTAAAAAATTGTAAAATAATAAAAAAAATATTATAGGACGATTGGGTGGGTAGATGTTAGAATACGGAGGTGGGTGGTGTTGTCTGGATAATACGCAATAGTTATTTTATTTTTAAAAAATTGATGGGATATTTGAATTATAACTACATTGCTAATACACTTTTTATATGGAGGTTGATTCGATATTTTATATATATATATATGGTGACGTTAAATTTTTATTTCAATTCATATTGAATTTATTTAGCTTAATTAATATTTAATCAAGTTAACAATTAACTTGTTTTTAATTTTTAATCTTCTCGGGACAATATCATATTAATTTCTAATAGTATACCATCTTTATGGAAAATAATATGCATAATAAGTTTATTTGATATAACTAATGATATTACAGTTTATATTAAAATTGGGTTATTAGTTTTTTATTATGCCTCTATACCTTTTAATATTGTTTAACTTTTGAACTTATTCTTGAAAATGTTAAAGGATTAATTAACGGTTTTATGTGAATGTTAATCCCATATTCATATTCTTGAGTTTTTTATGGTTAATATGAAAATAAATCACTTAATTTATTAGTTATCATTAGGCAATTGGGAAATGAAGATTATGACATAATTATATCAACATCCATTTTTTGTTCTTCCTGTTCATTTTATTAATTATTTTTTTTATATTTAAAAGTATTTCTTTTAGTTTATATTTTTATTATATATAATTTTTTATATATAATTTATTTAGTGTTATAGCATATTGCTATATTATATTATTATTGTTTTTTAAATTATTTAAATTTTCCGTATAGATTAATTGGGTATGGTAGTAGAATATATTGTAATCATTCTATTAACATTTGTATTTATTTAATATTTATATGAATAATGAAATATAATATGGTATTTTTATATTAGGATTTGTTGGGATAGCAGTTGGTATATTATGAAAGAATTAACTTATAATAGCATAATCTTATGGCATTTTGTTCATATTAGTTTCAAGTTCATATCATAGATGGCAGCACCAAAATTTAAATTGGATTCTGTCTGATGCTTCGAATAGAGTAATAATATCAATTTTTAACACATGGTGGAGCTTAATGTTGGCTATTTGAGATTTTGTAAACTTATAGTTTTGGTATTTTTAACTTTAGTTAAGAAATTTAAAAAAAAATAAAAGTGTTAAGAGGTATTTTACTTATTATGTAATTATTTTCTATTTATATTATTTTAATTGCATTTATCACGGTATTTCAAAATAGATTAACTGTATAAATTAGGTTTTAAAATATGTGTTAACTTAACTGTAAAAATAACCTTAAACTTGTCGAGCTTTTGGATACCATGTGCTAATGTGTATTTGGATAAAATAACTGGGATTTTATTAGGTATTTTGTGTAATATTGCTATTTTTCCTTGCTATAAATTAAATATTTAAAAGGTTGTATTGCTTTTTCCATTTCATAGCATTTAATATTATTCTGTTTTCATCCTGAAACTATTCTCTTGGTTATATTGGTCGTTAGAGTACAGGAGAAAAAAAATTTCAGCTTTTAGCTTTTTTTCTCACAGAAAACGACTAATTTTGCTTATATAATTGAATTCTGTACGCTTGATAACGTAATTCAATATATAAGCTTTTCAATTATTTTTATCGAAATCCATATTTTTCTTTTTTTCTTCATTATTAATTCTTGTTATGTAGTACAAGGGACTTTATTTTATACATAGCAGCTTGTTTATTATGTTTTTGGTATCCATTCAGTGTGTTTGGGGACACTGTCTTGTTGTAAATTCATTCATATTATCACAATTATTGATGGTGGTCAGTAATGTTTAATTAATGGTTTTTTATGTGTATATATATTTATTAATCTATTTTAAACAATAATTATTATAATCATTTTTGCTTTATTTTATAAAGTGGGTTTCAAATGTACTCGAATACTTCTTACTGGTAAGTTTTAGTTACTCACTTTGCATTATGTTGAAAGGGCATTTTATTATTATCATCTTACATTTTTTTATGCACATGTTTACATACATATCTGCAACAAAAGATTTTATCTCAGAACTTTTTTTTTTTTTTTTTTTTTCGATAAAGTTTTTCTTCTAGAATATCTGTATAAGTGAGTAGAACTATATGTGTCGGCATATGATAAGATTAAAAATTTTGTCCTCAATCGTCAATAAGATATACTAGTGTGAAAGCGACCATATTACAGAATTAGGCTATACTCGCTTAGATGAGTTCACATGTGAAATAATATTGTTTTTCGTATTGTGTTTCCGTGAGCTATATTTCAACGTAATCTAAATCTTAATAAGTCAAATGTGTACATATGCTTTAGCTTGATTCGCAATAATTTAATGAAAAATATATTTGAAATTGCACATTTCGCATATATTTATCTATTTTTTTAAAAAGTTCTCTCTTCGTTCATGATTATTCAGATTTTCTGTTTATACAAAAAAAAAAAAAATCGCATCTACTATTAAAATGAAAAGCCCAACAGCTGAAATAACAATTTGATCAATGTTTTTTTTTTTTTTTTTTTTTTTTTTTTTTTTTTTAATATAAGCACATCTAGAAGTGTAGAATAAATTACACATCATCTGTGCATATAAAACTCAAAGAAATTCAACAAGTCTAAGTTTTTCCTCCTGAGAAATATTCTTTTAAAAACAATAAATGTTAATTTAATAAGATAAAGGAACAAAGAACGATAATGATCGTTAATGAACGTTAATAATAATAAGCTGAATGTCCGTTGAAATATTAAATAGTCAATAGAAGAAACGATATAAAGAAATACTACCATGGCGATAATGGAAGGTCTCTTATTATTGCCATGTCTGGTTTAGATTAAAATCTTGTCAGCCAATCAAATTATTCAACACGCCTCCAGCGTCTTATAAAGATATTCTAAGATAACCAGCCTTCTGTTTAAATCGAAAGTTAACTATATTATTCGAGTTTATTGTTAAACTATTGTACAAATGTTAGATTTAACACATATATGTATTTAATATCTTTTAATTTGCTTAATTCAACATTTTTCACAATATGCAATAATGGAATTACCCTATTTCTTTTTTTTTTAGTTACAATACATACAACATTTTACTAGTTACAAGAAGCTCAAAGGTAATTTAAAAGGTTACTTCCTCTCCAAACACCATTTTCTTATTTCATTTCCAACATGTTACTTCTTTATTTACGGTTCAATTGACGTACAAAATATTTAGGTATACGTTTTTGGGTTTAGATTTTTTTTCCATTAAATGCATTTTCAAAAGTATTTCAAAAGTTACTTCCCATCAATCACTTTTTCGTTTGTTTAACTTTCAATGAATACTCATTATTTATTATTTATTTGCTGCACAAAATGTACACACATACATATTTACACATTCGTTTTTCAGTTTAAAGATTTTTTTTCCTTAGTTACCTTTTCAAAAGTATTTCAAAAGTAATTCCAGATTTAGTTTTTCCTAGGAAACCATTGTATTTATTTTATTTCAAATATTTACACTCTATTCAAAATCTGCGTGACTTTGTTTCTCTAATTAAAGTTTCAAAAGTGTTTAAGAAATAATTTCAAAGTTACTTCTTCTAAATCTACTGTTTTCGAGATTTTTCAATGTAAATACTAAAACATAGAGCTAAATTTTTATTTATAATCCATTCAAAGTTAAACATTTTTAGAAATACGAATCTCTGAGCTTTCATAAGAAAGAATGTGTAAAATAACTATTTTAATTTTAAATTTTATATTTCTAAGGAGAATTTGTGATAACTAAAACTCTACTCGTTTCCTTTTGAAGCAAACATTTCATTCTTCTTAGTCAATAGAACTTTTAACGCGTGTAAATTTCAACTAAGTTCAAATCAAACATGGTAAATATTTAAAAAATATATTTCAATAATTTCTACAACAAATATCAAAATATTTACTGAGTGCTATATAGAAAGAATGTCTTAACGATAAAAAAAGAAGCTATTTTAAAACAGAATAAGGCAATAAAGTTATTTACTGATAATTTTCAGAACTTAAAAATGGAATGCGGATAAGCCTTTTATATTTAATTATGTTTTCATAAAAATTCAGTCAATAGATTTGTGCAAGTTACACAAAAATTATTATTCTTATTATCATTATCGTTTCAGAATTCTGGAAGTAATTTAGCATAGTAAAATATTGAATATTCATACAATTTATTTTAATTGTAAACGGATTTTGTTACTGATATCTTTAAGGATTTCTAATGCTATTTCACTTATTATTACATTGAAAAGTGCCTTGTATTCTTCACCTTTTCCCCCTTAATATCGACTGTTTTGAACAATTGAACATTTTATAAATTTATTTTTTTCAATTTTTTTTAATTAATTACTATATATTTAAAAAAAATTATATGTTTAATTTTTAATCCCATCTTAAGCATTTATTTTTGTTACTGATTTTTTAAGGCTTTTTAATTCTATTTCACTTAATATTACAGTGAAAAGTGCCTTGTATTCTTCACCTTTTCCTTCTTAATATCGACTGTTTTAAACAACTGAACATTTTATAATTTTTTTCAGTTTTTTAAAATCTAATTACTTAAAAAAATAATTATATTTTTAGTTGTTAATCCTATCCTATGCGTTTTTGTTACTGATATTTTTTAAAGGATTTTTAATTCTATATCAATTACTATTATAGCAAAAAATGCCCTGTATTCTTTGCCTTTTTCCCCTTAATATTTACTGTTTTGAGCAATTGAACATTTGATAGCTTTATTTTTTTCAGTTTTTTAAAAATCTAATTAGAATATACGTTTTAAAAAATAATTATATATTTTATTTTTAATCCTATCCTAAGCTTTTTTATGTTTAATTATAACTATACCCAGTCTTATGTAGTTTAGTGTATAGTTAAATTTCATCTCTCTTATGGCTCCCTAAATTTTACAAATACAGCTACTCCTGGACTGATGTTAAAGTTGGCGTCAACTAGGAACACCATGAAATGCCTAAACTATTCACCTGTTTAACTTATAATCTTTATTTATCATTAATATTATTCATACTTTACATTACTACTACTAATTAATCAAGGTATTCCACAAGAACGTCTGTTTTGAATGAAATAGAACTCTTAAGTGCTATATGTTGATTTCACACCTTAATTTACGAAGAAAAAAAATTCAATATAAATAAAAGCAATTTTTTAACATTTTCCAGCCAAACTTATAACAGTAAGATTTAGTTAAGTTTCTAGTACAAATCTTGATTAAAATTAGGTGGGATATAAAATATTCCACCGCCCCTTAAGGGGTTAAGAGAATGTAAAACATAAATGCTACTTATGTTTCACATAAACAACAGCATATCCATCCTACAAAACAAATCCAAATAATAATAATTGTTATTATTAATATTAATTTTTATTGGTCTTGTTAGATTATCTTTATTTAGTCAGATTATATTGAGCTAACTATCTCTACAAACAACCTAAATAAATTTCCTTCTACAATTTGTAAAGAAACTTATAAAAGTAAAATAATATCAACCTTAAAAACTGTTAGTGTACAAATAACTAACAACCAATAGCCAACCACTTTAATAAAACATTCAGCGTCCATAAGTTATACTAATTCATTCATAATGTATTCCCATATTAATTTATATAGTTCTGTTTAACAATTGAGATAAAACTGCTCTGATATATATTTAAAGAAATAGCTTTATTGATTCACATTCGACAGAGAGTGTATCAGTGTGGCTTCCAAGATAAGCCTCGACTTTTTAATCTCATTGAGATGCTCATTAGCGTTTACTCTAGTATTATATTAACATATCATTACAAGAAATTAAAAAGGATAACCTGACAATTATTCTGATTTATTTAATCTGTTTGATGTAAAACTACAAAACAGTCACGCACTAAAGGATGCAACAGTTTTTATTAACAGCTTATTTATAAAGGCGGTAAGTGGATTAAATTTCTCATCTCTAAAAGGTAAACTGTAACGAATACTAATTTCATGTGATATAACTCTCATCGTACTTTTTAAGATTAAGAAGTTGTGATCAAAGAACACAAAATACAAAACTTTTGTATTATAGTAAAAGTAAGAGTAACGTAAAGAAAAACACAAAATTTCGTACTGTAAAAAGTTGTATAAATTTTTCATATGAGATAAATATTACGAAAGCAAAGATAAATCATAATTTCGCAAAAGTGTTTATGAAATAGAAGGACCAGTTTTCTGCCCGCAAATTTCGAAAAAAAAAAAAAAAAAGATACTGTTAATTTTGGAATCATCTTGGTTTTTGATCGGCTGTTCCGCAAAATATTTCTGAAAATAAGGAAAGGATTTCTAAAATCATTGACCATCTAGAAGATTACCTTACAGTTTTTCGAATGTGTTTGCTTGATAAAAATTAAGCAGAGTATTTGCTGCAGTGGCTAAGGCCTTTGGTGTGGCTTCATATAAAAAGCACTTGACAAAAAAGTTCAATTTGTCCATTCACTCATTCAGCTTTAATGTTAAACTTAAATAGGAAGAGCATATATATGTACAGTCGAGGAAATAAAGTAAACACTCCCTACTAACCGTGCAACACATTGTTGTAGAATACTGGTACCAAATGATTGGAAATAAAGTCTACTTTTAAATGGTGTATATAAAATTTTCTTAGGGGAGCATCTAAATATCAAACCGAACACAAACATTGTTTTTTTCAATAGCAATACCCAAGTTTGACACCATGAATAGCATTCATAAATAGATTCTACACCCTTCGATTAGCCTAAATCCAAATTTTCATGAAATTCGTACGATTAGTTTCCGATAAATTAATTATTTTAAAATCAGCATATTTTAGGGGCTGTATCCAAATTGAAGTTCGGTACTCGATTGTAGAAATGCTACAGAAAGACTATGTCACTTCTATTGATGTATTATTTATTGACAATATAAACATCTCACTCGCTTAATATATTTTGATTATTCACAGCCCAAAAGTTTCATTAAAATAAGTTAAATAAATATTTTTTCAAATTACGCTTTTCTGGGCATCATAGACCATCTTAAACCATCATTTTGACGCTTTTTATTCATAATTCGAAAACTACTTGGAAGAAAAATTAAAAATTGAGAATTTGAATAAATCAGGACATAATAAATATACACTGGTGTCCAAAATTAAGGACCAATCACAAAATGCTAATTTTCATGTACGCGAATACTCAAAAGGAAATAATATAGTTCGAATAATTACTATCCCTACTGCACAGCTAGTCCATATAGCATTTCATTCATGTCACACATGGTCTCAAGCTTCCCAGTCACTACAGTGAAGCAAAAAAATAGGAAATTGCATACATCTCATTATGAGTCTCAAATTATCACTAAATGTGACTCCACTGAGAAGTCACTGAGACTGCTGCTTTGTAGCGAGTCACCATGTGACTTTACAATGTAGTTACTTTGTGACTCTCATGTGACTGTCATCTGTAGACTCAATTTCAAAGTCATCCTGAACTCTGCATTGTGATAAGTTACCAAATGATGTCACATTAAAGTCACATGATGATATTCAGGTGACAGAGAGACTACTGTGAAGTCACCATTGCGCTCTTTTGTGAAAAGTCACCATGTGACTATAATGTGATGTTATTTGGCGACATATCATAATGCAACGTTCATGATGACTTTGAAATTGAGTCTAAAAATGACAGTCACATGAGAGTCACAATGTAAATACATTGTAAAGTCACCTGGTGACTCGTCAGCAATCGCATTGACGTCTCAGTGGAGTCACATATAGTGATCATTTGAGACTTATAATGAGACGTGTGGAATTTCCTATTTTTTCTTTCACCGTAGTGACTGTGACACTTGTGACCATGTGTGACATGTATAAAATGCTATATGGATTAGCTGTGCTGTAGCGATAATAATTATTTGAATTATATTATTTCCTTTTGAGTATTCACTTACTTAAAAATTAGCATTTTGTGACTGGTCCTTAATTTTGGACACGAGTGTAAATCTATCAAAAAAATTGTATGTTGCAATTCATATTTTTTCGAATATTAATTTCATAACTCACAATTCATATTATAATTTTTTTTTAAATACAAATTCAATGTATTTATGTTCGAGGTTTTTAGTATTATAACCACACACAAAAAATATCACATTAGGATTATAATTTCAAAAGATATTAATAAAAATACGAAAATGTAATTTAACATTAGAATCGCTAAACTTTGAATGTTTATTATTCAAAAACTTATCATCCAAATGACTTGAAATTTCATTTTTAGGCATAGTGTGAACCGAAGATTTAAAATATTTTGTCAAAATTGGGTGTTGCTATTGAAAAAAACAAAGTTTGAGCTGGTTTTGGTTTGTAAACGCCCCCCTAAATAATTTTTTATACATCATTTAAGAGTAGACTTTATTTCCAATCGTTTGGTACCTGTAAAGTTTTTCTATTATAATTAGTTGCAGAGTTAGTAGAGGGTGTTTTTTTTTTTTTTTTTTTTTTTTTTTTTCTACGACTGTCCACAACACCTTCTTATCTTCACATAGTTTTATAGTAGTTAACTTACAATGGAATCGAAGTTTCACCATTTCTCCGTCAGTGCATATTTCCAGGAACTTCGTTCCATAGAACAAGAAGGGTAGATAATTAGATAGAAAGATAGGTTCAATTTGTTATTCCATGCTTCATTCATCTATATATATATATATATATATATATGTATATGTATGTATGTATATTCAGTACATCTCGTTCCATGCATAAAAGTTGGAAAACAGTTACAGGTGAAAGAGGAAAGTGGATTCAAGACCGAAACAGAAAAAAGATTCGGAAAAATGTTTGGGAAACAGATAAAATTTTAACCAGATTTACAACAGAAACATTAAAAAAATGTTTCTACGTTTTTTACACTCTAGAATAAATTAAAAAATATAGCTGTTTAAAATTTGATATAGGATCCGATTTTTTAGGGTGCATTAAAATGAAAGAACGAGTAACTATAGCAGTATCATTCGGCCAAAAGTTACCGGACACTTTCGATTTTAGAAGTTTTATTAAAGATGACAGAAAGCAATGATATTTTACAAATTCGTAAAAATATTTCTGAAATACAGTATAACTTCAAAAATCCGGCATCATCGAGACCGAGACTATGCCGGATTTTTGAAAATTCCGGATTCTTAAAGGAATGCCAAAAGTAGTACTGTATTCTTTATGGTGCTTTTATCCATAATTTAATTCATTATTAAGTGATAATTATGTAAGAAAAATAGAAAATTAAATATAAAAAAAAACTTACGTTAATTGATATTTTCTATGTTATTGAAAAAAGTATCTAATAAGGAGTGAAATTATTTCTTCTCCTTTAATTTCGGAAACATCGATGTCAACTTTGTTTCCTTCAATTTTTTTGGGCGTTCTTTAATTTTTTTTTTTTTTTTTTTTTTTTTTTATACAGATGAGGAATGTCTATTTCGGAAATACAGTCCTATTTCTCTAAAGCATATATTAATTCTCCAGTCAAATTTATACATTTTTCTAGTGACACCTTTTTGGTACAGATGTCATATTCGCCCCATATTGGCGCGATTTTTTTCGGTTGCCAATTTGGCGAAAACATCAACAGCATAAACAACGTAATCCGGGTTACCACATCAAGCAAAATAACGACACTTAGGGGCAAGTAAAGTACCCGTTGATTATATGATATTGGCGTCAGAAAAAAATCGCGCCAATATGGGGCGAATATGACATCTGTACCACCTTTTTTTCTGCCGGTTGTTCGTCGTCATCTTCTGAGCTGCTATTAGCATTATCGGCTGCTCTATTTAGCACAGCGTGAGTGATCTCGCTGTCCGTTAAATTGTTCAGTGTTGCTGCATTTTCGTCAATGCTTAGCCAATCATCTATATCCCTTTTTTCGACACTTAATGCGTTTTCATATTTTGGTTGTTCAATCAGCTCATAAATTGCGGGCTTTTCACGTGAAATTGTGAAACTCTGAAAATTTTTCTCATCATTGATGTCGCCGTTATGGAAAAATCGTTCCGGCCATATATTTGTGCCATGCATTCGCCAAAGTTGCCCCGCTGCTAAGCAACGGTGCAGCTCACCGAAAATTTGTTCAGAAAATAATCGCCTCTGACAAATGAAAAAAAAAAAAGTCAAATGTTCTCTTTTTCGATTTTTACTTTCGATCTTGAAATTTTTAATTCATAAAGAATTGCTATTTTTATTCTCCCATAACTCGAAAGCGTAAAAGAAAATAGAGGGGAAAATATTATTTCGATGCCGGATTTTTGAAGTCACACTGTATAAGGAAAATTTTGCTACTCACGAATTTCTGAAAAATTTCTGAGTAGAATTAGAAATTTCATAATAATTTCACAAATTTCATAATAATTTGAAATTTCATAATAATTTCACAAATTTCTGAAAAAATAATACCGTTAATTTTGGAATCTTGATTTCTGAACGGATCTTCGTCAAAAAGTTTCTTAATATAAAGGACAGGATTTTCAAAATCAAGGGTCACCTACGAGGTTACGTTAAATTTTTGTAAATTTGTCTTCTATATTAGAAAATGTTTCTAGATATTTTACACACTAGAATAAATTTGGAATGTAGATGTTTAAAGATTCAGATTAGAATCGATTTTTGAATACGCTGTAACAAGAAAGAATGAGAAATTTCAGCTAAGGAGAAACGTAGACTATATGATCAAAAGTCACCGGACATTTTCGATTTTAGACGCTCTATAAAATATTTACTGAAATATTTGACGTCTTCTGGAAATTCAGGTATGTAAACAACAAGTTTGTTCCCATACTTTTCAGCGAAGTTTTGGTCACAAGTGGAAATCGGGGACTAAAATCAAATTAAATAAAAAAAAAATGTAATGAACCTGTAAATTCAAATGATCGAATTGACCTGTAGCTATATCACATAACTGTTTGCTTATTTTTGGTTCCTCTTCAACATTTGTGTTAATTTGTGTAAAAATAGCATGTAAATACAAAGACTTTTTAACCAAATTTGAGGTCATTATGAAGAAGTTTGACAAAGTGAAGTAGGAACAACATACTCAGATTAGAATATAAATATATTAAATGATGATATATGAACATTTGTATGAAGTAACTTTTAACTGTAATACGCGGACGATAAAGAAATCTTTTTGCATAATTTAGTGATAAACAATATAGGGCAAATCCTATAAATAAGGCAGCCGAATTGTGTTAAAGTTCAAAAAGGTATCGGTAATATAGCGAGCTGAAATTCAATTGTTTTCTAAAAGTGATTGGATAATAAGGGATTTTCCACAAATTGTTATTTTTTATTAACTAACTTTTAAGAAAGGAGAATGTATTTAACGTATGTCCATGTATAGTTTTTGGAAGGATACTTCGAGTTTGATAATTATTGTTATTTATTTATTTTATTCATTATTTATTTATTTATTTATTTATTTATTTATTTATTAAAGCGCTTATTTTGAGGGTTTTTCCAAGAAGAAATAAAAGATCAATTAAAAATGACAAGTAAAAAAATGAAAATAATAATTTATGGAAAACCTCTCATCATCATTCTTATCCTACTATCTAAGACTTATCTCTATAACCACCTTCTTTCAAAAATCAACTGAAATTCAGTTAAATATATCGCCGATATCTTTCTAAATTTTTAAGATATTCGACTGGCCTTTTTATATGAGCTATCATATATCTGGCTTCTAAATTACACAAAAAAGTTTATTTTTTATCGGCCACGCATTTCGCAGTTAAAAATATTTCATTCAAATACTGATATTTCATCAAATATTTAATATATTTACATTCCAATTGCAGTGCGTTATTTCTATTTTATTTTGTCAAGTTTCCTGAAATTGGAGTTAAATTCCATTGAAACATCTGCATGCTACACGGTGCATTCAAAACGTTCCAGGACTGATTACACACAGGCAATATAATACAGAGATTATAGTCACATTTGATATTAAGCGTCTGCGTAATCTCCTCCCAGTTCAATAGAACGCTTGGAAAGATTGTATAAATCCGTACGCCTTCTGGAACGCTTCCACCCCAACACTATTGAGTTCTGATGGCACAACCACTTCAATGTCATCTATCGACTCATAAGGCCACCACCTTCATATACAATTTCAATTTGGGAAATAAAAAGTAGTCTGGGGGAGATCTGATGATTAAGATGGGTGTTTGATGCGCACAACCTACCATCAGGCCAAAACTTGCTGAACAAGTTAAACGTAAAATTACACTATGTGCAAATTACTTAAAAGGTGAAAAAAATATATAAAAAGGTGTTAAATTACTTTAATATCCTTAGCACTTTCAACTGAATACATATCCTTCGTCAGAGAATACGAAAATATAAGCGTCTTATTTTCAAATTTCACGTAGTTGGTGTCAAAAGGAGAGAAAGTGAAAGTAAATTTTTTAAGTAATTTGCACATAGTGTAATTTTAAGTTTAACTTTTTAAAGATGAATTTAGCATTCAATTTATTTATTTCCTGCACAAGGAGGGACTTGTGAGCCGGTGTGTTGTCGTGCAAGAGGTACCAACTTCCATTGTCCAGCAAATTGGGCCTCACGCGCTGCATTTATTTCAAAAGCCGATGCAAGTCATCTTTGTAGAATGCACCAGACATAGGGGGTGGTCTGATGTCAATAACGCTTGCACACGCTGAGCATTTTCCTCATTTCGACTCGAACAAGGACGACATAATATCTGATGGCATATGGTCCACTCTCTTCCAGCTTGAAACCTCGAAAAGTACTAAGGTACTCGTGAACGGCTTATAGCATCATCATTATATACAGATTTAATCATTTAGCCCGTTTCTGTGGAAGATTTTCCCAATTTAACATAATAATTTATGGATGTTCCATTTTTTTAAGCTTTACGGAAACCAAGTCAGAAGTACACAGAAAGGAATGAAATCACTTGATACACGCGGTTGAAAGTCGTTGATCGGTCACCCCGCCAGTTTCACAGAGATAGGCCCATATGTGTTTTTTTTACGATCGAGAGTCCTGGAACTTTTTTAATGCACTGTGTATAAACGAAAAACATGCAAAATTATGTTGAATTTTTAAAAGAAACCTTTTTATCGCTGTGCTATGCATATACGTACCATTTTTGCACATATGAACACAAATGTTGTATGGATTCCACATAGTCAAATGTTACAGTTATATATTATTTCGATCATTTTACTTTGCAGAGTAATTTTACATATTATTTCTTATAATTCAATTGTTGTTGGTCCGCTGTTCGTCTTCGTGATAAAACCTTCGCTGAATAATTTCATGTCAAACATGTTTTTACATATTATTACTTTTTTCTCAATCATTCTGATTCGTAAAGATATCGTACAAAATATTTGTATAAAATATTATGAAATATGTAAAATATATGTATACGAAATATTTCTAGTGTATGCATGTTTAATAAAGTTCCATTACCTCCGGTATATTCTGTTGAGTTGTCTTCATGGAAGATCAGATGCTATTGCCAACAAGGTTATCTCAATAAAATATGCTCGCCGGTTATCTGCCCAGTTAGCTCAAATGGTAGAGTATTCGCAGTTTAAGTCGAGGTTCTGGGTTCGAATCTCGGATTGGGCAATTTTTCGCGCTGTTGAAAAAATTCAATTCATGTTCTTTACATCCATGAAGTTTCTAGAAGAATTCGTCAAATTATATTCTACGAAACCTCTTAAATCAGAACTGTCCTGTGAATGACAGACATGTAATGTAGTGCAGAAGTTAGTAAACACGTACTTTTCTACTACTATTTAATAACCCTTTCTTTATTAAAACTGTGCTATGCTACATTCATTCTAGCCATTTCCAATATTTACAACAAATACGTTTAGATATTACACCATAGGAACATTAATTGAACATACTTAATAGAACATATTTTGACTTAACCATTTGCCATTCTCCATCATCAGTTATGCGACACAGTATTTTTGTTTTCGAATTGGACTTCATATTATACTTCTCCCGTTTTACTAATGCGCAAGTTTTTAGCAAAACTGTAATAACTCCTAAAGTATCAAAATACACTTTGAAGTTCAAAAATAATTATGAAATTAACTAAAGACGTTTTTAGTAAATAAAATAGCTTGTTTAGTCATAGAAATAAGATTGTTAAGTGTTTAACCCGGTGAATTCTTGATGTGCAAAACCATTCTGATTTCCTTCCATGCTAAAATATACGGATAATTTTATGCAATTTTTAAAGCAACACAGATTTTAAGAATATTTTTAACTCTGCGATAGTCGACTTGCTTGTATTTCATAATCCCCAGTTCTAGCTATTTTGCACGTGCATCTTCAGAAATATTTAATTTAATATATTCTACGTACTTGTAGAAAATATTAAATGCTACAGCGAAAAGAATGAACTCCAGGATTCTTTTTTCGAGCGAATTACTCTTAGTTTATAGCCTTAATAGTCTTCTGGTTTCTTGACGGCCATTTCAATCTCTTGTACTTATTTCTAGGATTCCGTACTTAAAAAGTAACAACGGAACCATTGTAAGATCAGTTGTGTGTCTGTGTATTACAGCCGTTTTTCTCGAAAACTATGCAACGTGGAAAGTTCAAAATTGTCAGTGCTATAAAGGCAATTGACCTACATATTTATAGATTATCAGCTATTCACAAATATTTTAAGGAAAAAATTAGGGTGACTAATTAAGTTATCTGAAATTATATATATATATATCGTGTGGGGTATAGTTGGAACGATCTCGTAACACCGAACTGATAAATGTATTTGTTTTAATTTTAGATATTATATTTTCAGGGATAATTTTGAAAATGTACTGCAAAAATATGCGCCCCCATAATATTTCCGAATCTACTGAAATTAAAATTATGAAAAAATTAGGGACAGTAGGAGTTTATTATTTTCTTGCAGGAAAACTATAGCAATTATCCTCAATCACACAGTTTGTGGGAAGATCGCCTTTTTCCGTTACACACAAAGTTTACTTTGCAGACGCTCAGCGAGGGAGTTGAGGGACCCTCGGAGGTACCTATGTCGACGCGGAATCATCCAAGAATTGTTGATAAGGATTTTCGAAAAAAAATGCCATTAATTAGCTGAAATATTAATTAAAAACCTATCTGGAAAACAGCGACATGGACTAAGGCGACGTTGCAACTTTGCGACCTCTTTCGAATCCCGCTAGTCACAACGCCAAGTTTAAACTTTGTATAAGGTCTTTGTTGGGTGGAACCCTTTGTGCGCGAGCAAAAGTTGCACTTGACCGATTATATTTTATGCTATCTCTCCAATTATTTTTACGACGTCGTCATTAGATCTTTTCATTCCCCAATAGGTGCTGAGATGTCGAAATTGGTCCATCATTGTAACGATTCTGTTTCTGTCCCTGGTCAATCGACAATTCATTGTACTATTAATATCCAGAATATTGAACTATAGATCTTCTTCTGGATGCTCGATTCTATTTAGAAAGTTGAAATCCTACGATTGGATATTTGTAAGGAGGGCAATTCTATAGAAAATTCTCTTTTTTGTGTGTGTGGGGGGGGGGGGAATAAAATTTATAACATGTTTAATTTAAGGGTATGATTGGAATGCTTGATATTTTTATTTTATATAATAAAATCCTAATAAACAGGTATTGTAAATTACTGTTTACAAACTAAGTTAAATACCATTATTGTCTTTGTAAAATCATAATGTTACGTCAGTTACGCAATAAAAGTTACGTCAGTTACATGTGTAAATGCCATTTTTTCTTTTTTGTTATTCAGAAATTAATTAAACAAGTTACTGTTATAATTCGCCATTAGTTAATGTTATTGAGAACATTAAATCCCTTTTTTTAACGGGATAGTTTTGTAAATTTTTACACTTCAATAAAGGCAGAAATTTTTTTTGTCTATTTTATGTTACATCAGTTACAGAATTTTGAATTGCAATTTTTGGGATTAAAAGAGAGATTCAAATAATCTGCAAGTATTTGGGTATTAAGTCCTTAGTAAGAAATATTTTAAATTGTAAAAATCTGTTCTAGCTTTATTAGTAAATTTTCTACACAGTTTTGAAAACTAAATTCGATGATCAAGTGTTACGTCAGTTATGATGGAATTGGCCAGGAACAGCACTTCAGTACAAGCAGTTCTTCCACATCTACTTTAAAATAGCATTAGAAATATAGTACTTAATGCGTTAAATGCTGGTAATAAAGAAAATTCCATTTATTTGCGTTATTAAAAAAAAATACCTCATGCATTTATTTTTCGATGAATAAAATTGCCCGATCCATAAACATTTAACAAATCTGACAAAAAAGAAAATCTCGCTATAAGAAATATATTAGCAATTTTCTTTTCTCCACAATCGATAGAGACATTCTTGAAAAGAAAAGTAAGTTGCTAACGGGGCATATATATCTTAATGTTTGAAGTAATCTCCGACAGAAGAATTTCAGCATAAATAAAAATGGTTAGGATGGCAGGATAGCGTAAAATAATACGAAAAGAAATAAGTCATATGCAATGTATTCTTCTCTGTGAGAAATATTACATGAATCTATCTACAGGGTGTTCGAAAAGTCTGGAAACGGTCGAATAACTCGAGAAATACATATCGGACTGAAAAACGGCAAAACACGGGTTAAATATTTTTAAAAATTGTGTTCGATGACACCAAAATTGGCCCCCAACCCGAACCCCTAGGGGGTCAGAGGGGTTCAAACTTTGAAATCCTGAATAAGAAGCTCCATTTTTTATAGCAGATTCGGATTCTACGGGAAAAAATAGGTAAATTTTCTTTTTCCAGATCATCGTAGTTTGTTCTGTCATCGAGCAAAATGCGACGTTAAACAGCACGTCGTGAGAGGCAAAGGAAGTTACTACGACCAAGTCGTTGTTCTTAAGTAACACTTAAAGTAGTACATTCATTTAAAATTGAAGCATTAGCCCCCGTCCTACCAACGATGTAGGGAGGAAAGCAGCATTTTTAAGTTTATTTTCGAATTTTTCAAATTTTCAAATTAGAACTTCAGTGGAAAATAGTGTTTCCAGCTCAGCAAACGAATCTGACCGCATTTTGCTCGATTGCAGATCCATCTACGATGATCACAAATAAATGTTAAATACAAAAGTTACGTAATACACAATATGAACTTTAAAAAGCTCACCATTTTACTTAAAAGGACACGAAGATAATAATAATACTATAGATATTACAAGTTAAAAGTATACATTTTATTTAAATTTCCTAGTACTTTCGGTTTGCAATCACGAGGCCATCGCCAGGGAATATTTTATTAATTGCTGCTCCATGCTGTTACCAGCAATTAATAAAAATATTCCCTGACAATGGCCGCGAAATTGCAGGCCGAAAGTACTAGGAAATTCAAATAACATGGAATAGCAATTAATAAAAATATTCTCTGACAATTACCGAGAAATTTCAGACCGAAAGTAGTAGGAAATTTAAATAAAATGTATATTTTTAACTTGCAACATCTATATATATTAGTATTATCTTTGTCGCCTTTTAAGTAAAACAGAGCTTTTTATAATTCATATTGTGTATTTTGTGTTTGAATCAAGATGGAATATTGAATTTCGTCTTACGATTTTCTATGCAAAAGTTACGTCCCCCGCCCTCACCCGTAGAATCAGAATCTGCAATAAAAATTGGGGGTTCTCATTCAAGATTTCAAATCTGTCCCTCTCTGACACCTAGGGGGTTGGGTAGGGTGGGTCAATTTTGGTACCACAGAATGGCTTTTTTTTATATTTATTGTGTATTTTTCCCTGCTTCAATCCGACGTGTATTTCTCTAGTTTTTTTTTTTTTTTTTTTTTTTTTTTTTTTTTTTTTTATCGTTTTCAGACTTTTCGGACACCCTGTATATTAATAGAGTTTATGATTCTATCTGACTGTGTACACTGTCAGGCTCTCAATTAAGCCAGTCGACATTGTTCATGGAAGTTCTCCAAGGTGCACTCGGCAACTCGAAGATTTTTGTTTCAAAATTTGAGTTAAATTTTTTTTGAGTAAGTTCTAAGCAATTTTTCACTGGATTTTTGACCTAAGTATTCTCTTTTTCCACTCACCTTCTTGTTTCTAAATAATTCATAATTTTAGTCTTTACAGTACAGAATAGAAAAAAAATTCGCTTTTAGATAAAGTTTATCTCAAAACAGCAATGCAATTTAAGAACTTTTAATGATTAATTAAAAAAACAATTACAAAAATTTTAAACATGTATTTTTTCCTTTTAATTTCAATAAATGTAATAATTTGCAAAGGATTATTTTGCTTCTTTTCATAATACTGAGACTCTAATGCGCATTTATTTTTTATTTTTAATTTTGGGTCAATAAAAAATGCCAAACCATATATCCGCCATTTTGGCTTGCGTAATAAGATTTCCGAGATTTGAGAGAAATCGCGCAATCATCAGTGAAATACTTTAAATTCATATATGAAAATGCACATTTTCTTTTCCAATGGACTCAAAAGGAAACGACCCCAGCTGTTAAATAAAAAAAAAAGTGGGTAAGTGTGATCATACATCGCACAAAGGGTTTCGTTTAATATTCCTTTCAAAACACTTTCTTTCAAAACGTCCAGTACATTTATCGCCATGGAATACCTTCTAAATTTTGGCAAACACATCCTAAACTATGTTAAAGTTTCAAACATATTCGCCTTGTTATATTTCCTAATTTTGTTCGCCCCCCCCCCCCCAAATGCTACGATATATCACATGACGGGTATCTGCCAAATTTAGAAAAGTGCCCCCCTTGGGGGGGAGTGGGCAGATGGTCACCATGATTTTTGACGCGGCCTGATTTTAAAAATTTATGTTATGTTTTATAAGCCATATTAAAGATTCAAACAGATCGTACAGTTATATTTCCTAATTTTGTTCGCGCACCTCCCTCAACCCCCCCCCCCTCCTCGAAATGCGACGCGCCCTTCTTCTTTATAATTTATTATCGTGTGTTATAAAGTATCTTAAAGTTTAAAACAGATTGAATTGTTAGATTTCCTACTTTAAATGAAATCGCGGTCTGTTAATTCCACATTCCACCACCAGGGAGCGCACTGTATTCTTAACAAAAGCGTATCTGAACGAAACTCCTTTACACAACCCATTAGTAGATATGTTACTCGAGGGGGTGGCGGTCTTCAGCAAGAATTTAAGACAATTGTTGAAATTACTATTCGGAAATAGTGGTAATTTAACTTTTGACATATTTATATTTAATAAGTATAAGTAGCATGTTTCTGAGGACTCCATCAAAAAACGCACCTGAAACGGTATGAAACAAAAAAGAAATATTTTGCCCCTCCCCCTCTCCCCACCTTCCCGAAATTTCACACGCCATTTTTTATAAACTTTTTCTAATGTGTTATAAACTATCGTAAAATTTCAAACAGATCGCCTTGTTATATTTCCTAATTTTAACAAAAATGTTAGTTCCACATTCCACCATCAGGGAGCGCACTCTATTCTTAACAAAACTGTATCGGAAGGAAACTCCGTTAAACAACCTATAAGTAGATATGTTACTCGAGGTGGTGGCGGTCTTAATAAGAAATTAAGATATTTGCTGAAATTACTATTAGGAAATAGTGGTAACTAAACTTTAGACAATTTTATATTAAATAAGTAGCATATATCTCAGGACTCCCTCAAAAAGTCACCTAAAGTGGTCAGAAACGCTAATTTCTTAAATAGAAATCTAGCGTCCCCCCCCCCCTCTCCCCGGAATTTCGCGTGTCATTCTTTCTTACACTTTATCTTATGTGTTATAAAATATTTTAAAGTTTCAAACAGATCGACTTGTTAGATTTCCTAATTTTAACAAAATCGCGTTATGTTAGTTCCACATTGCACCACCAGGGAATGCACTCTATTCTTAACAAAAGCATATCTGAACGAAACTCCTTTACGCAATCTTTCCGTAGATAGATGGGTCGGGATGGTGGCGGTCTTAAACAAGAATTTAAAATATTTACTGCGGTAACAAACGCTAAGATTTTAAAAATAATTCTAGCTTCCTCCCCCCCCCCCTCCTCGAAATATCACACTCCATTCTTTTTTACACTTTTTTCTATGTGTTATAAACTATCTTAAAGTTTCAAACAGACTGAGTGGCGGTCTTAACCAATAATTCAAAATATTTCCTGAAATTACTATTAGAAAATAGTGGTATGAAGTAAACTTTCTGATGATGAATGAGTTATACTTATCTCATATCGCTGTTCAAAAAGCCTAGGCAAATTATTAGATTTCCTAATTTAAGTTAATTCGTGGTTAAATAAGCGCGTCTCTTCATTTTAATCGACGCATTTGATAGCAATAAACCGATTAATTAAATAATAATTAATATTTCAGCTTGTAATTAAGATAGGACTTAGATATGGGTATCAATGAAATCAGCGAGAAATTTGACATCGGGATGCCAAAAAATTTAATCAAAAAATTTAATATTTAAAAAGTTAAAATTTCGTATTAAAATATGCTATTATGGAAAACCGCAGCGTCGTCATGTCTACCTGCTTTCCCGCCGAATTGAAATCTGTTTATTTCCTTGTCTTTCCAATTAAAGAAATTAAATTTTTATCGATCGATTTTTAGTGGATATTTTAACTTATGCACATCGCAGAAATGTGAAATTTATACCAAATGAAAGTAGATTTTTTTCTGCGTCTGTTTATTCCATTTACAAATTTCTCGGACCAATATTTTCTGATATACGATTTCGCTTTAAAATCTCCACTTCATTTTTCGGCTTAATTTCCTCCGTGGTAACCGTGCATTCGGCTGATTTTACTGGCAACCCTTAGGAGAAACACGGATGATTTCGATAAAGTCCGTTTGAATTTGCGTTAAAAAGGTGGATTGGTTAATTTTAGAAGTTAATTAGCCCGTAATTCGGTTAATTACCAACTTTTTCAAAATTTTATGACTTGTTGTTTGATGTGAGGTGTTCAGCTATAAGTACCCAAAATTTCAAATCTCTAACATGTATAGTTTCTGAGAACGGGCTCTGTGACGGACAGACAGACAGACAGACAAAGGAGCGAGACGAATAGGGTTTCGTGAGATGAACGAAACCCTAAAAATAAATGCGCATTATTTATTTTTAATTTTGGGTCAATAAAAAATGCCAAACCATATATCCGCCATTTTGGCTTGCGTAATAAGATTTCCGAGATTTGAGAGAAATCGCGCAATCATCAGTGAAATACTTTAAATTCATATATGAAAATGCACATTTTCTTTTCCAATGGACTCAAAAGGAAACGACCCCAGCTGTTAAATAAAAAAAAAATATATATATGAAGCTTTTGAGATGTATCATACAGGTATGTAATGTGCAATTATTTTTGGTTGCGAAGGGAGCAAAATTCACCCTGGAATATTTTTGATTGTCATTCTAAATACTTCAAGCATTCACAATTCGTGTTCAGGAAAACAGCATTTCCACTATCGATTATCGATTAATTAGTTCAAATCGTCATTATCGATGAGTTAAAGACATCGTATCAACCATTAAAAAATTCGCGATTCCAAGTTCGATGTGGGAAAAATCTTCGCAACCTCACAAAAGTACTAAGTATTCCATAGGCGTAACCAGGGGGGGGGTGCCCTGGGTGCCCGGGCACCCCCCCCCGCTTCCGCAGACTCAAGCACAGTTATTTTAAAAAATCGAAATCTACAAAAGAAAAAAGAAGTGAAAGCAGAGTTCAATTAGTTTAGCAAATTAGTTTAGTTCAAAAAACTAACACCCTAAGTTTTGAAATGTGATAAAAAATGAAACCCTCGTTCTTTTTTTCTTTTTTTCCTTTCTTTTTAAAGAAAATTATGTTGTTTATCTTTTTTAAAACTAGAACATTTACAAGAATCTGTATTAGTCTGGAAAGTCAAAAAGGTGGCTTTATAATTCCACTTTGACGTCTTTTTGTTTCTTGGAAATTTTTTTTTAAAGCCGTTCCTTCTATTGCATGTTTTTGCAATTTCATGAGAAATTAACTCAAGTTCTTAACGAACTAGAAACTATTTGTCTCTTTGCTTTCGTAGTTTAAAGTCTACAGGGAAGCAAAAAAATTTGAAAGGGAATGCAGATGGGAAACAATAATTCTAAAATACGATTAGCGGGGGGAAAGGGGATTGGGGGGTGAGGGTGGTACACTGAACCTGCCTCCTTTGAAAATGAAAATAGCACAGAAAATTCAAATTAATCTGGAGGTTGGTTGATTGGTTGAATTTCGTGTTTCGCGTAAAAAGAATATGGTTGCTGTCTTTCAAGTCAATATAGTAATTTTTTTCCTCTGAAAAATTTTATACGATTTTTAGAGTCTCTTCTCGTTTCGCAGCGTTCTTTTGAAAGTAGGAAAAGGAACCCGGTTTCAATCTTTTAGCCCAATGCAGTAAATTTTGACCGAATTCGCGATTTTATTCTGCGATCATTTCATGATATTTACGATTTTTTCCCAAAATCGTTTGACGAAATTCACGTCTTTTTACGCGATTTTTTGTCGAAATCTGCACTTTTCACCGCTAACCTTTGACAAAATTCGTGTTTTTTACCACAATCCTTTGACGAAATTCGCATTTTTTACCGTGATATTTTGACGAAATTGGCATTTTTTAGCACGATCCTTCGATTAAATTATCTTTTTCTTTCCGCAATCTTTTGACAAAATTCGCGCTTTCTTTCTACGATCCTTTGACGAAATTCTCGTTTTTACCGCGACCCTTTGACGAAATTTATTTTCTGTTGCGACTGATTGACGAAAGTGATTTTTTTACAGGGAGATCATTTGTCGAAATTCGCGATAGTATTGCTCGACCGATCGGGAAAATTCTCGATATTTTTCCGTATCAATTAACAAAATTCTCTACCCTTTTTCGCGACATTTTGACGAAATTTGCAAAATTTTTTCATTAAATCGTTTATCGAATTTCATAATTTTTTTGCGCAATCTTTTGACGAAACTGGCGATTACTTTTGCACTCTTTTATCGAAATTCCCGATATTTTTCCACGATCGTTTGAAGAAATTCTCAATTTTTTTCAGGGACCGATTCACGTATTGATTTTAAGAAATGGCATAAAAGAAATAAAAATCACGGACTTAATTTTTTTTTTTTAAATACTCACTGAAGAATCACAGGTCTGTGAAGAATTTAGAGGGGGGAAATACTGCACAGCATTTTTTAATTATGCGGGACTTTCCTTTTCTGTGCACAAATCGCGCAATCCCGCACGTTGTTTCAAAGACTGTACCTCAAAGAAAACTTCATTATTAGAGGAAATTCGTTGGTTGGTTTTTTTAAACGAACATAGAATTAAACAAATCTAGTATTGGGGGGGGGGGGGGACTGCCTTCAGAAACGTACTCCCGAGCAAGCTACGACCTCTTCTGTCTCGAAACAAGCAAATCTTGAATTATTGCGCTTATTATTTCGAGCAAAATTAAATTTTCAGCTTTCTTATAAGAACCGATTTGACATTTTTCCAATTCGAATTCAATCACGGCAATTGCAAAATTACCAGAGATTTTTTTTCTGTTTCAAAAAAAGTCAAAAAATCGCCTCAAAGCACGAAAACACCCGCTAAAAATCGCATAAAAAATTCGGAAAAGATTAAAAAAACCACAGGGAACGAAATTAACTATTTGGGTAAAAGATTTAAACCGGATTCCTTTCAGGAATGTCGAAAAAAAAATCATCGCGAAATGCGAAAAACACCCTTTAAAAATAACATTAAAAAATTGTTAAAAATGGAAAAATCGCTGTAAGAATCTCGAAAACACTTTATTGAAAAGAAGATAAAGTTTACTGGATACAATATTGAAATACGATTCTTTTTTACTAATTTGAAAAAATTGCCTCAAAATGCGAAAAAATTCGTATAAAAAATTAATTGAAAAATTCCAGAAATTATCTTCGATATGCATGAGTTCAGACATACAGATCCTGTCAAATCTCACGGCTGTGCGGGCTGCATTGTTTTTTTAGAGTTCAGCGCGACGCGCGTACACACACACAGAGAGACAGACAAGTACCTATCTTTATTATTATAGTAGCATCATGATAGTATAATTTGTATCATCTTGATAAAATTTAGTGTAAATTATCATGACCTGTTTTACCTAATATATTCGACACATTCTGAAGTAAAAATATGAATTATCGTAATTTCCGGCCTGTAATCCGCGGATCAAACAATTATGTTCGGACCCAGAAATCTTGTTTCATAAAACGTAACTTGTTAAATCGCGATAAATATTTAACTTCAATAATGAAATAAAATTTCTGGGTCGAAACATGATTGTTTGATCAGCGGATTATAGGCCGGAAATTACGGTATTAATGAATATTATAATTATTTATGTAGGCTTTTCTCCAATATTCCTTGGGTCCCTCCGGTGATCTCTAAGAAGTGATGGAGTCACATTATGAAAAACTTTCGCGCGTATGTACTGGTGTACCGCATGTATTATCTGAGATTTATCTTCCGGCAAAATTTCATGCAGCGTTCCCTGTGCCTATAGAAGTTTCCAGCATGGTTAAATGCCTTTTTTTATCTTTATAAGAAGTTAGGGTGCAAAAAGGTTTTACACTTGTGACCACACTTAGTCACTGTCTTATCTCACTGCTGCAAGAAAGTTTACATATCTTTTTTTTTTTTTACCATTAGATCTAGTTTTAATGTTTTGAACTCCTTCTCATCCCTCCTCACGCAAACAAAAATCGTGTTTGAGCCCTTTTGAAAAGAAATACCACATAATTATACCTTCTAAGATAAAAACCTGTCTAAAACGGAAATTCGACCAGTTTCCTGAATTTCCGTTTTAGAAGGTTTTACCATATAAGATATTATTTGCATCCAATATGTTCAGGTTAAAAAGTCTGGGCACCCCCCCGTTCAAAAGGCTGGTTACGCCTATGTATTCTGTTAAACGTTACTGTTAATAGAACGCTATACAATAGTTTTTACCCTGTTAATAATAGTTATAAGTTATTTCGATCACAATCGATATTCATTTATATCGTTTAAAATGGATAAAGAAATTTTTTTTTTTTAATGCGTGATCATATTATCATGGCCCCGGTTCAGTATTCCACGATATTGATGAAGAAAGAACACATTGAAGAGATTAAATGTTCCAATTAAATACATTTAATATTTACATTAGACGAACACAATTACAGCACACACACACAATATATATATTATTAGATAATACGCTTCCCGATTACATATCTCACGAGCGTCTTTTCGAACACATCCAAAGAAAAACATCGTCTCTCTCTCCTCTGGCTGTTGCCATTCCGAGTTTCCTAAAGTCTTTCGACCACGGAGTATAGCCGACTTTCACACCTTCCCTCCAGTTTCTACATGTTGGACGATGTCCCACACTGTGAAACTACTCTTTAAAGTCTTAACACAAGTCTTACTTAAAAAGTCCTATCAAAAGTCCTAATTAAAAAGTTCTATTTAAAAAGTCCTTCACCTGTCCCATCGAGAGCGTTTACTTAAACTACTTAAGATATATAAATTCTTATACACTATATACTAAAAATACACATATTACAAATACACATTATCCAATATATAATAATGAAATAATACAAAATATATATATACAGATTTTTTTTCTACTCATAAATGCGAGATAAAGCATCTGCCACGACATTAGAACTTCCTGGTTTATGAGCAATAGAAACCTGATAGCGAGATAGTGCCAACGACCATCTCTGTAATCGAGCGTTCTTAGGAGTTCCCTCTGTTAAGTATTTTAGAGGATTATGATCCGTATGCAATATTATGGTGGTTCCATAAGTCCACATTTCGAATCTCCCAAGTGCCCAGATTACAGCATATGCTTCTCTTTCAATTGTGCTCCACTTTGATTGAGTTGGAGTAAGCTTTTGACTGGCAAAGGTTATGGGCTTTAACATGCCGTCTTTGTCCCTTTGCATTAAACAGGCACCAATACCCGATATGGAAGCATCGGTGTTTATTTCGAACGGTTTGGACATGTCTGGGGTATAAAGGTTTGTAACTTCACATAAGCTTTCCTTTAACTTATTGAACGACTTTTCAGCATCTTCCGACCATGGAATATCATTTGGAACAGTTTTTCTGGTCAGATCTGTCAAAGTCTTTGCATAGTACAAGTCCTTAAAGGAAACTATAACTTCAATAAACGCTTCGCAAGCTGCTTTTGCTGTCAACGATTTAATAGGGACTGCTTCAGGCCAACGACTATGTTGATCCATAATAGCCAGAACATACCGATGACCTCGAGAAGACTTCGGCTCAATTGGTCCTAAAATATCTGCATTTACAACTTGAAATGGGAGTTCTGGTCTTCCGACCGCTTCAATAGGTGTTCTGTCTGTTACTTTTGTTTTTCTGCGCATTTGACAATCATGGCAAGCTGCGCATAGCTGTTTTACTTCTTTTGGCATTCCTTCCCACCAAAACGACATAGCAATTCTATCTCTTGTTTTCTTAGCAGCTAAATGCCCACCAGTTGTTGTTTCATGTGCTAATTTCAAAATTTCCTGTCTTCTACAGGCAGGTACTACAAGTTGAACATAATTTTGTCCTCCAACTTTGCCTCTATGATACAACAAATCGGATTCTACCCAATAATTATTTTTCTGCCGTTTTGCATCTTCAAAGCATTTTTCTAATGTAGAACAAGCCAATTGCTCCTTTTTCAACAATTGCGCTTGTGAAACGGAACAACTTTCCTTTTGGTCCTCGTTATCAACATTTTCGGGCAAAACAGTTGCCTCGACCGGAGTAGGAATCAGTTCCAAATCTGAAGCTTCTTTGTCTTCATCTTCATTATTTAGATTTGTTTCCAGGTTTCCTTCTGGACACCTTCCCTCCACATTGAATACAGATTTTTCTTTATTTTCTTCAACCGGGGTGATATCCACCTCATCCCCTAAATACAACTTCTGCTGTTCTTTTAACAGAGCGAAAACCTTGGGAGTGATCAAAGCTTCTTCGTGTAATCCTTCCACTACCGCAACCTGTACGCGTACATACGGAATAACCTCATCTTCTGTCCGAAGAGTGAGCGGGACGGAAACAAGCTTTGCTTCTACAGGACTCCCTATTGCGGGTCTCAAGAATACTTTTCCACATGACTGTAAATACTCTTCCGGCACCACCGACTTCCGCAGCACTGTAATCTCCGCACCACTATCGATGATTCCCTGAAACTTCTGGTTACCGATTCCTAGATCTACCTTAAAGAGTCTCCCATCTGTTTCTTCCACCGGAATATTCACATTCAAACAAATTGCATTTAGACCCCTTTTCTCAAGATCGCTTTTGGAAGTTTTTCCTCCATCTTGTTTTGCTGTATTCAATTTGGAACAATATTTCTTCACATGCCCTTCCTTACCACATGCGAAACAGGTATATTTTGTGCGAAATTCTCTCTTTTCTCGTTGCACTCCGAAAGATGCTTCAGTCTTGGGTTCAAATTTCGGTTTACCATCTCTCGTATCTTTTTTTGATTCCGAACTGTAATTATTCCAACTTTGATTTCGAGAGTTAGATAAATTTTTCTTTGGAAATTCTTTTCTTTTAAAACTGTCGGTAATGCTCTCGTAATCATCAAGTTTTTCTGCCAATTCTAACGGCGTGGTAAATGTGAGCCAATTTTCTAAGAAATGTTCTCTTATTTCTACAGGCACACGGAATTTTAATTGTTCGGTTACTATTAAGTCTTTTAATTGCTGGAAAGTGTTAATATTTAATTCTGTGATCCATTCGGTAAAATAACTCAAAAGCTCTTGTGTATAATTTCTCCATGATTTTTCATGTGTTTTGTGATGCTTGTAAAAACATTGTTTTAATTTTTCACTGTTTAACTTGTATCGCTTTAAGATAAGAGTTTTTACAAAATCGTAATTAATAGCATCTTCCGGGGGTTCTCTAGCTAGCATATTTGCAATTTCCACCGGTAAAACTGCCAATAGGTAAGCTACCCAGTCTTTCTTCGGTACTTGTGCCATTTCCGCTCTTCTTTCAAAATTTATCAAAAATAATCCCATCTCATCACGTTTTTCATCAAACTTCGGGACAATCTGTGCTAATTGAATTTTTGGCGCTATCTCAATTTTCGATTCATTTCTTTGTTCCGGAAATTTCTGCAATTGTTCCAGTTTTTTCATTTCCAATTCATGTTCTTTTGCTTCCCTGGCAATTCGCTCCTCCCTCTCTTCTTGTCGTATTTTTTTCTTCCCTCTCCATTTCTTCTTTCTTTTTCCTTTCTTCAATTACAGAACTCAAAAATCCCTTAATAAATTCTTCTTCGTAGTCTTCGACTTCTAGTATAGCTTTTTTTAGATCTATAATTTTTAAATTTTCGACATCCTGAACTCCAAGTTCAATCGCTACTTTTTGTAAATCTTCTTTTCTACTACCTTTGCTTAAAAACGCCATATTTGAAAAATAAATTGGAAGCAATCAGCAATATTCAAACAGTGTTTCTACCCTAATTGGAACTTTCCCTAAGAACGCCTTAAACCAAATTTAATTTAAACCTGAACATTCTTTTGTAAATAACCACTCAAATTGAATGAAATTTATTTTATTTAAATACTTATATTAGTATTACTGACTAAATTAAAACACATTTGCGCAATAATAACAAAAAAATATATATATAGAAAACAATTTTTGCAATAATTAAACTATACTTTTACCAATATGTCAAGTTAAAAAAAAAAATAAAATATTTGCGTTCTCACAAAATAAGAATTTGTCAATGCCTTGCGTATTAATTTTTAAATACATCCTTCAAAAATACATAATACATTAACAATTTTCTTTTTAACACTTCAATCTCTTACTAAATTATATTTCAAAACGAACCAAATATTTATAAATCTCAATATTAAATTAACACCTTTTAATTAAATTAAATTCCATCCAAGATATGAAAATCTTTTTCTTTATCTTGATTTAAAACTCAAATTAAATCTCTATATTTTCTTTCAATTGGTAAATCGAAAATAAGCAACAACAAAAACAAAACAAACAAACGCTTAATATTCTGCCACAATTAAAAATAAATAAATAAACAACCCAATCCGTAATAATCAAATTTATACATCTCAGTTTCACTGAACAAAGATTACACAGCTTTTATTTCATATTTCGATCAGAAGTTTCAAAGGATTCCAGAATAATACGCAACAAAAAAAATAATAAATAAAAACACTTCCTCTACATACTTTGAAATAGCACCTTTTTATCTTAATCCCAAAGATAAAAGAATAAATAAAAAAAACATTTGAAATAAATCTGTTTCTTTTTTTTTTTTTTTTTCTCCAAACGATAATTTACTTACGTAACACTTTTAGTTATTCTAGTGCAAAGTTTATTCTTAGAGAATAAATAGCTTCATAGACAGACGTGTTATGAACTTTTAAAATGACAATTTTAACTCATTTTTATGTTTCTTTTTCTTTTCTTTTTTTTTTTTTAACACAATAACTAGAGAATATTTATTTAAATAACAGAATTTAAACTTTCATGCTAAACATAGTTATTTTTAAACACCATTCTATCTGAACCTTCGATCAATTTAACAATCATGATACATAATTCTGCATTCATATTATGAAATATACCATAAAAATATAATTCTTAAGTATACTTTTCAAACTTAATTACTGATAAAATACCATGTTTATTCCATTAATTGAATAAATATTAACCCGTTGTTTCGAAACATAATATAAAACATATACACGTTAAATAACTATATTTTACTAACATATATTTAAAATATGCTCTCGATAGGAAAGAAAAAAAAATACCTGTATGATAGCTAGGCCAGCCATCGAACTCTCGTTGCTGTCAATCAAATACTATCGAAGCAATATTATTCACTTAGATTAGGCACAACTTTCTTTGCTTTCACCACAATATCATGCGATGACATTTTTTCTTGCTGGAGTAACACCGCTTATAATTTTTAAAAGCTGGGGATCACCATCCTAGTCGTCTGCGACATTATCATGGCCCCGGTTCGGTATTCCACGATATTGATGAAGAAAGAACACATTGAAGAGATTAAATGTTCCAATTAAATACATTTAATATTTACATTAGACGAACACAATTACAGCACACACACACAATATATATATTATTAGATAATACGCTTCCCGATTACATATCTCACGAGCGTCTTTTCGAACACATCCAAAGAAAAACATCGTCTCTCTCTCCTCTGGCTGTTGCCATTCCGAGTTTCCTAAAGTCTTTCGACCACGGAGTATAGCCGACTTTCACACATATCATGTAATATTTTGTAATTTTTTTTTCATTTAATAACTCACAGTAATATGCATTATTTTATAAACAAGAACTATAATTAAACAGTACGATGAATATCATCTTTTCGCAAACAAGAAAATAAGATTTGTAGGTAGTCTACCAAATGTATATTATATGTATTTTTTAAATTTGTCTTCAAAAGTTTTTAACTTGTAACTAACAATTGATGATTTGTAAATTTCCGACAGTAATAATAAATCAAAGCAATTTTTACCATAAAAGTTTTTCTTTATCTCTTACCATTAATGAGTAAAAAAATAAGTTAGAAAAGTATATCTAACTAAAAATTAATTGCGAATTACATACCTTCATGAGTCCACTATTAATATCCTCAAAAGTGTCACATTTCTTTGAAATTGCGGGTTGGGAATGTTACCTTGTCAGTTTCAATGACAGATAGTAGCTATTTAGACACGTTAAGGGGTCTTGTACCTTTCAAACACGACGAAAATTAACGAAAAAAAATAAGTTTGAATTAGTCTATCTTCAAAACTTTTTTATATATAAAACTGAAATTTTGAATATTGATTAAACAGATTATGCTTTGCAATATGCTACCAGTATAAACTGATTAACCTTTCACGAAATTTTTGTATTGTCGAAAGTAAAATAGCTCTTTTTTTTTTTTTTTTTTCTCCATATGTCATTGCATGCATGATTTCTTGAGAACGTATGTATGGATTGTTATGAAATTTGGCAGGGTAAAGTGCCCATATTTCGTCCCCTCCCCTAATTTCGTCTCCCTTAACTTCTCCGCTTCTGCGAAAGTGGCGCCACTTATGACGCAAGGCACAGGGGACGGGAGGTAAAAGGGATCAGTGTTGAAAGTTTCGTTCGCCAAAACGCATACATAAATTAAAGACTGCGATTAAATACCCGAGTTCTTATTGCGTCGTTTATAGAACGTTATTTACTGTACTGTAAGTATTTATTTCTTATTCATTGCACGTATTTTACGTTGGTAAGATGCTGACAGCAGCATACGGTGAGTTTTAGGACGCTCAGTTCAACTTACGGGAGCTAAAGCTCCGTCCTATTGGGAAGTAGCGTGTTCCCAATTTTGTCCCCCTTGCAGCTCTTATTTTCGTCCCGGGGACGAAATTAGGAATGCTTTTTCATGACATTTTTTTTCAATTTTTTTCCTCATGTTTGGATGGCTAATGTTTCGTTATGTTATTCTTCCACTAATAATTAGTACATTTCTCTGTGCCTTGCTTTAATGTAAATTAAATTACTTACTCATTTAGAAATAAATTTTGATTTAGTTATAAGTTAAGCCTCGGCGTATTAGATTTTTTGGGAGGACGAAATTGAGAGCATTTGTTTTCTTTTGCATTTTTTAGATACTTTTGAAAAACAATTTTTCGCATTGTTAATTTTTTTTTTTTGTACGACATTTGCCTATGTTTCTATGTGCGTGGGTAGTTAGTCTATGTAAAATCCAAATTTGGTAGATTTTCACTGAAAATTACAACTTCCAAGGGCCTAAAAATGACTGGGGGACGATAATAGGGCACCTTACTCTATAGATATTAAGCAAACACGTGTGTTTAAAGTGACTACTTTTAAGTGTTTACAGTGGTAATATTTTTAGTTATGACTATTTTTATTCATTAAAAAATGTAATTTTTTGATTTTTTTTTACAAAAATACTTTTTTTTACATAGTTAATAAAATAATTTTGACCTAAGAGTAGATCCTTTAAAAAATACATATGTACAGTCGTGGAGAAAAAAAGTAAACACCCCCTACTAACTCCTCAACAAATCATCATAGAAGAAAGTTACTGGTACCAAACGATTGAAAATAAAGTCTACTTTTAAATGATGTATATAAAATTTTCTTAGGGGGTCATCTACATATTAAAACGAATCCAAACTTCATTTTTTTCAATGGCAATACCCAATTTTAACGAGATATTTCAAATCTGCGGTTCAAACTATGCCTAGACACCAAATTTCAAGTCATTTGAATGATAAGTTTTGGAATTATAAACATTCAAAATTTAGTGCTTCTAATGTTAAATTATATTTTCATATTTTTATTTATATCTCCCGAAATTATGCTCCTAATGTGCTAATTTTTTTTTTTTTTTTTTTTTTTTTTTTTTGTGGTAATAATACTAATATACCCAAACATAAATAAGCTGAATTTGCAATTTTTATAATTTTATGATATGAATTATGAATTATGAAATTAATATTCGAAAAAATTATGAATTGCAACCTACAATTTTTTTGATGGATTTAGATTTATTAAGTCCTGCTTTATGGAAATTCAAAAATTTCACATTTTTCTTCCAAGTAGTTTTCAAATTATGCTTAAAAAACGGCAAAATGATGGTTTAAGGGGCCGTCTATGATGGAAGTGAGTAGACATTTTGAAATTTATTCTGCCGTACTGTAATCTAACACGCTTCATTGACTTCTTGAGTGGCGCTTAAGGTGCCTTGATCAAGGAAGCGGCTCTCTCGGTTAACAATCCAGTACGGAACTTCAATTTGGATACAGCCCTTAAAATACGCTCGTTTTAAAATAATTAATTTCTCGGAAACTTATGGTACGAATTGCATAAAAATTCGTTTTTAGGCTAATTGAAGGGTGTAGAGTTCATTTATGCTGTCAGAATTGGGTACTGCTATTGAAAAAAAAACAAAGTTATGGTTCATTTTAATATGTAGGTGGCTCCCTAAGCAAATTTTATATACATCATTTAAAAGTATAGACTTTATTTCCAATCGTTCGGTAACTGTAACTTTCTTCTACGATAATTTGTTGAGGAGTTAGTATGGGGTGTTTACTTTTTTTTTTCCTCGACTGTACTTATCAAGTTTCATAACAAGCCATACATACGTTCTCAAGATATCATGCGCGCAATGACTTACGGAGTGAAAAAAGAGCTGTTTTAATTTCAACAATACACAGATTCTGTAAACGACTAGTCAGTTTCTGCTGGTATTATATTAAAAAGCATAATCTCTTTAATCAAAAGTAAAAATGCATGTATATACATAAAAAATTAATGAAGATACAATAATTCAAACCTCCAATGTGTTGTTGATTTTCGAAGAGTTTAAAAGGTACAAGACCCCTTAATAATTTCATAGTTTAGGTTATCCGTGAAAATTTGAACAATTTACCTTTGTGATACTGGAGTTTTAATCTTAAAACTCTAGGATGAGAATGAAAGTGAAAAGTACATATTCTTTAAAAAATCCATGCAATATGTTTCATTTTTATGAATGAAATTGCCAATGTACTTCTACATATTGTTATATTCACCGATGGAAGCGTTCCGTCTTTCTATGTTTAGGTGTAATGAGTAATTTTTTAACATTTTCCAGCATAGATGAAAGGTGTTTAGAAATTCTGTTACTCTATTTGCGAATGCTCTAACTTGCTCAAATATAGTCGGATTTCCATCTAACTGATATATTTTATCGAGGTCTACCTTTCACACAGTTATAAAACAAAAATTTCAGGACCTTAATCTCATGCGATGCTCTTGTCATTAAAATGATATCATTTTCAAAAGAAAAAACCCAACTTTTTTCATAAAATAAACCATATACTACAATTGCATCATCATGACGTCATTTTCGAGGTACTTCATTTTTCTGGTACTTATATTAAAGCACATAATTTATGAAAATTTTTACATAAAATTCTTAAAGACCGTCTAAAAATAAAATTAATAAAAACTTTCGTTGCAACGTAAAATTATCTTTACGCTATTATTTTTAAATAACATTATAAAAAATACTATTACAAGTTAATTTTCACGCGAACGGAGACTCGGGTAACGTCTAGTCTAACAACAAAATAAGTATCTCATAAATGCTCTGTTCCCCAGGCAATCAAAAAAGGAGAAAAATTCGGTTAAAAAGTAGTATTTTTTGTCGGAGAATCTTTTTTGGGTGAATAAAATTCTAAATAAAAAAAGTTTTCTTTGTTAACATACATAATACTTGAAATTGATTTTTTAACTTTTTAACTTACTCCAGTAAAGAGGAGCTTAGTAGGATAGAGCAGCTGAACAGTTTCACTGATGATATTTTTTAAATGCAACAAATAAAATTGAATAAAATGCTATTTATAATGTTTTTAGTCGAGTCCTTGTACTTTTTTTCAGTGCATCCTTCTAAATTTCAGTGCGTGTGTGAGTAAGCGTCTTTTTTATTCCCATTTTTCGTGTAAAATGCAAATTTCACTTTCATATTATTATAATTTTTCTAATTTTATTGTACTGTTAAAATGAACACACGACATATAAAGGAAGTTTGTGTATTATGGAATGGTCGGATAATATGGAATATTTAAATATCTGGCGCATACGATGTTGGTGCCAAAGCGTAAATATGCCATACGAATTCCTAGCACTACCATTAGGCAACGTGCTCAGTCCTGTTTCAATACTTGTTATAGGAGGACACGGTAAAATAAAACATTATTCTCGATTTTTGCAGATAATTTTGATAAAATTCGTAGTGCTTATAAAATCTCATTGTCAGTGATAAACCAAGTTCAGTCTATTGTTAGACAGTTATATTTATTGCCGTGTTTGTCAGTTTTCCTCTAGGCTAACTTGTTGACGAGTGAAGAGATTGTGTTTTTCAACATGGCGTGTCGGGTAATATGGAATACCAGCTAGACAACAGTTTCAAGACGAGTCTAAAAGTTAAAACAATTTTTCAAAGAATCAGATGATTTATAGGTGATGTACTAAGGTTTACTCGTGAAATAATTTTGGTTGTTCTTTTAAATAGTGGCTTTTCTTGCAATTTTATAATTCCTTATGACCCTGTTCCATATTACCCGACTGGTTGCATTACCCGAAAAGTGCAACTTTTTTTAAAGAGCTAAATATTAATATGTATTTTTTTCTTCCACTTAAACGCATTAAAAATGTGTTAAATAGTCAAAGTTTGTTCTTTACTAACATTTAATGTATCTCAATTTTTTTATGCTGACTTACAACGAAAAATAAAATGGTATTCCTTAATACCCCACGTTCCTCGATAGAGAAATTCAGTTGGGCCAAAAGTCCTTCATAAAAGGTCTAGCCGGATAAGCATGGCGAAATGGCCCCCATGGCCGATGTTTGAAATAACATGTGTGGTAATAAGGCTCACCATGAAAATGCAATATAGAGTGTTTTTAGTTTCTGCCCTTGAACTGTCCTTGAGATAATCGGGGAAGTATGCACCGGCGCTACTATTTTTCCAATACCTTTTTCTCAAAAAGTACAAAAGTTAAAAAAATGAAACCAACGCCAATTATTGAAGAATGTATTAGTTCACATTATATGTGTTTTTCACATTTTTACAAAGATTTTAACATAGAAAAATAAACAAAAATATTTTTTTTTTAAATTATTAATGTAATAATTTTATATTTGCACCAACCAAAAAATTACAGAATAAGCCTCAAAGTATGTACTTTAAAGAAAAAAAATTTCGTTAAAATCGAAGATGCGGTTTTTGAGTTATAAAAAAATAATGTTAGCAACTTGCTAAAATATTCGTAACTTTCCCCGTTTGCATTTGCAGAAATACGCTACTATCAATGCATTGATCGATTTGTGACATTTCCACTCGGGTAGGATGCGCAGTGTGCCAAAATAAGAGAATGTTTCCATACATACCACTTCCCTATAGTTTTTTTCGTGTTTGTAAACATTCTGTTATTTTGGCGTACTGAGCATCCTTCTCGCATAATAATATCAAGAATTGACAAAAAAAAAAAAAGTAACATTTGCCTACGATGATTTTCACATAGAAGAAAGCTATGGGGCTGAACAGCGTACATATATAACGTATCACTTTAGGGGGGAGCGTGTTTGTGTGTGTGGGTGAGTGGTCTGGTACTTAACATCGTAGGATATCTGTAGGAGAAGAGGTGTTATCATTTGATATCGTTATATATCGTTATCATTTTTTATCAAAACAAAATTTACTTTTTTGGTATTTTTTTCTTTAATTCCGTTATCTTAATTTTTTTAAGTCAGTTTTCTTCTTTTTATGAAAATACAAAGTTATAATTAAAACCATTGAATGATTATAAAACATTTCATTCCAAAATAGGGAATAACCCAACGGTCGCCATTAATATTCTCCTGCCATATGCGTATATAATTCGTTGTTAGAGAAACCAGATTCGAAATTATACTTATTATTTTTGCTAGTAAAAGATGGGGAAGTATGTTGTCCGCTTGTTTTGTTTACAAGAAGTTCTGTTTAGCCCCGTGCAAGGGCGAAGTGCAAGAAGACAATATTACTGTTCAATGCATTATGTAACAAAGAGTTGCTATTAAAAAAATTTAAATAATATTTCTTTAAAATATTATTTGGTACAAAGTTATTTCTTATATAACAGTGATATCTTATAAATTTATTCTCTTTATTAAAATAAGAAAAATATGCAAATAAAAAATGTACAACAATAACTGTATATCGTTGCAAACGTATAAACAGATAAAAAAGGAAAACAATTCTAAAAATAAAAATAATTTTTAAACACTGATAACAATATTATTAGGGTGAGGGGAAATTGAGGAATGATAACGTATGATATCGGAAGTTTGGGAGGGGGTCCGGAATTACCAAAACGTTGATAATCTTATATATTTACAACCCCTATAGCTTCACCTGCACAATGGACTACACCATCGACTTGATATTATTATGAGAGAAGGATGCGCAGTACTCCAAAATAACAGAATGTTTACAAACACGAAACAAACCTATAGGGAAGTGGTATGTATGGAAACATTATCTTATTTTGGCGCACTGCGCATCCTACCCGAGTGGAAATGTCACAAATCGACCAATGCATTGATAGTAGTGTATTTCTGCAAATGCAGACAGGGAAAGTTACGAATATTTTAGCAAGTTACTAACATTGTTTTTTTTTATAACTCAAAAAAACGCATCTTCGATTTTAAAGAAATTTTTTTTTCTTAAAAGTACATACTTTGAGGCTTATTCTGTAATTTTTTGGTTGGTGTAAATATAAAATTACTACATTAATAATTTTTTTTAATATTTTTTTTTCTATGTTAAAATTTTTATAAAAATGTGAAAAAAATATATAATGGGAAATATTATATTCTTCAATGATTGGCGTTGGTTTCATTTTTTTAACTTTTGTACTTTTTGAGAAAAACGTTTTTGAAAAAATAGTACCGCCGGCGCATACTTCCCCGATTATCTCAAGGACAGTTCAAGGTCAGAGGCTAAAATCACTCTATATTGTATTCTCATGGTGAGCCTTATTATCACTTATGTTATTTCAAACATCGGCCGTGGGGTCCATTTCTCTATGCTTATCCGGCTAGACCCTTTTAAAATTTGATAAAAATTGAAATAATCGTCGTATGAGAGTGAAGTTTGGACGAAAATGCTTCTCATGATTGAAAATTTTATTTGAGCAAATGGAAAAAAGTAGTTCGAAAAGTTTCTCATAGATTGCGCAATATCTACAAAGCTACTATAAAAAGGATCAAGAACCTAAGATAAACAAGCATTGATCACAAATGGGGCCTTTTTATTCTTATATTTAAAATTTATTTTATGGTTGCGTATGTATTGTTTTTCTTCATAATTTTTGATGCTGTGAATCAGAATGAAGGGCTTCTAGGGTAAAAATTTAAACTAACAAAACGCAACTTAACCCATTGGTTATGGGAATTATTCAGAAATAAATCAGAATAAAAATCAGAACTACTTTTTCTGAAAACCAGTTAAAACATTTTACTAACACGCTGATTTTTAAAGAGCTACATAAAAAATGTGATTGAAAAACACAAACCAGAGCAAGATTATCCAATGTGGCGCATTTTGAGGATTTTCTTTGCGCCCTCTCAAATATTTCCTGTTAGCTCTTATAAAAAATAAAAACCTATTTTAACTAAATAATAATTTTTTAAATTCAATAATGTTTTAATGCTTTTTACTATTATTATTATACACGTGATTAAATTATCTGGCTACTTCCAGTACAAAAACATTTGAGATAACCTTCTCTCCTCTCAGAAAAATGCAAATCGAAATTTTCTATCATTCATACTTATTCTGGAGTTATGTTTTCATGAAGTTTCAAAGTGGTAGGTGCCTTTTGGCTACCACTGTGAGATGTCTGTGCATGGCACAAGACGTGTGTTTATCTTTTTACCACTAGAATCAGATTGTTGCATGCCTTAATTAAAATTCATAAGATACAAATAAATGTAAATACATTGCTTAAAGGTGCGTCAAATATAATAAAATCGTTTAAAAACATTAAAGTCATTTTAAAAGCCAAAACTTTTTCAGCCAAAACTTACTCGACCTTCATCAGTGAAAAACTAATCTACAAGTTTTCATTAGTTTCTGTTAGTTTCACTGATGAAGGCCGAGTAAGTTTCGGTTGAAACGTTTTGTTTTTCAAAATGACTTTAATGTGCTTTTAAAGGAATTTACTATATTTGACGCACCTTTAAACAATGTATTTACATTTATTTGTATCTTATGAATTTTAATTGTTAATCGAGGTGAATTTTGCATTGAAATTTTAACTTTTTATTGCATGTTTTAAGTCATGTGAATAATGCCGCTCTTTAGTATTTGCCACCAGCGATGGTGCTCTCCTATTTACTGAAAGACTGGGCAGGCCTGATATAGAAAACTAACTGAAATAAAGTTGCAGATTAAATAGTATTTATGATGGTTCTGATTAAATAGTATGTACGTGCATATTATATAGTGAAACGTAATGTGTAGAATCCTTTTATACGTAATAAAGGGGCGACATATGGAAGCGAAATTTGATTCGTCAAGATGATTTTGGATAAAACAAATCGCTAAGCATCTTAGCGAGCCTGCTATTATCGGCAAGCTAATATTTAATAAAATGTCTCACTTGTCTAATCGAAGGATCTTGTCTAATCGATTCATCCAAGAGAAAATTGCAAAGTTCTGGAATTTAAGTTGTTTGGACATATAGTATGGACAGAAGATTCCATCTAAGCACGTAAGTTATAAGTATATCCATATTGTGCCACTCTTATACAGGATGCGGCAGGTATTTGAGAACAAAATAACGACCGCTTTCAAACCTAAATAGACATTAGAGATGGAGGATTGTTTACATTTTTAGCGTTCCGAGCAGGTAACCACATACACAATGGATGACATCATGCACTCAGACCGCAGTCAGCCCCAATATCAGCCTTTACTTGCTGTCGAAACCAACTGCAGGCAGTAATTGTGAAAAGTAAAGTGTTTTGCGAATATTTGCCAATGGATACAAACGGCTGCCCAGAGTTCCACAATAGTGTTGCGTGGATGACTATTGGAGTCCCTCTTAACCAAGCCATAGTAATAGCCCTTCGGGTTAATACCTGGGGGCAAAAAGTTGAGGATCACGTGTTCATGAGCGTTTTTGTTCATCCATTAGTGGGTTTTGTGGGTTGGATGTGATGGTGCAGAGTCTTGCTGAAAAATGTACGGCCTCCCCATGCGTATTAGAAGTAATCTAAAACTCTAACACCTCGGTATAAACAACGGCGTAGACTCTGGCATCTTGAAGAAAGACATGTGGAGGCATCAGGATGTCTTCACAGCTCACGACCCCCCCCCCCCCCAAAAAAAAAAAAATCATCAATGAGGCTATACTGTAAAAAGAAAAGTTGGAGAAGTCTGTATTCTTACTAAAATTTTATCTATACACTGTACAAAAAAAGATGTAAATGTACAAAGTTAGTTTTTGTAAAGCTACAGAAGTCTGTAGCTTTACAAAACAATCTACTAAAAATACAGTAATCTTACTAAAATTTTATCTGTAATCCGAGTTATAGTTACATAAAAAGTTCTAGGCATCCCAGTTTCCTAAAAAACTCTTAGTAACCTTACAGATATTTTCATTTACAGTACAAAAGTGTATCTGTTACATGAATTTTTGTTGTTGCCGTTGCGTAAAAGTTCTAGGCATCCCAGTTTTCTAGAAAATTCTTAGTAATTTTACAGATTTTTTTTTACAGTGTAGAAATTCTCTGTGCAAGGACGGTCGGAACCTCTTCGAGGATTTTATACAGTCACTGATCTTTCTGCGGTGCACTTCAACTTGGACAAACATTTTCTCATCATATGAAAACAACAGCATTCCTGGCTCCTCTTCTTGTTTTAGCTTGTTAAAGGAGGCGTTTGGCTTTGGTCCGGCAGATATTTCTGAATCTTTCGAAGAAAAACTGTCCTCTCCTCAACACGTACTACCTCTAACGAAAGTCCTCATGAATCGTATATCAGATGGTGGCCTCATCAACCTGCAGATCCCTAGCGAGTACTTACATGGTCTGCCTAGGATTTTCATCCACACGAATGACGAATTCCTTCGTCTTTATAATGCCATAACACGAACAATGTCATTCCCTGAATGAATTGGTTGCCACATCAAACCTTGCAGCCTTTATTTAGCTTCTTACTTTAAAGCCGTATGACCAGACGAGTTTTAAGAATGTAGCAATCTACTAAATCGGAGTCTTCTTCAGCCAATGAGACAATGGCAGCATGTCTTTTCGTTTCCTCAGTTAGTCTAGATTCTGTCACGTTTATGTTTAACAGGAAAGTGTTTGTGACCATGATGTGCAGGTTGGTATTTCACCTATAATGTGTATTCACAAATACCTGCAGCACCCTGTATATAAAAGTACCTAACATGTAGGTAGCTTTGAAAATGTGGCGCCATTTTTGAGAATTTGTTTAAAAAAAAATTTAAACAAAGCTTTCGATTATGAAAAACATTTTCATCCAAACCTCCCACCCCTCTGTCAGTTACTTGATTTTTTAATAGAATTTCAAAATTTGGCTAGTACTTTGGGCTCACCTGTAAATACAATGAAATGTTTTGAAATATATTAATAGGAAATTGTTAATAGAAAACCTTATTCGATAACCGATTTTTTAAATCATCAATATTCGTTTTAATACAACAATAACATATACATAACCTGATTAGTTAAAAGGATATCTTGAAAGAAAAATCACTGTATTTTACATGTTATTTTTAAAATGTACTTCGCACTTTTATTTGGCGAAGCATGAAATTGTCTAATTTATTAACTTTTCATCAAATCGGACTATAAAAAAAAATTTCGTGATAAAAATATATTAGTAATTTTCCTTTTTCCTCTGTGGATATTCGCATTCTTAAAAAGGAAAAGAAAATAAGGATTATTAACAGAACAGAAATATTTTAATGCTTCAAGTAATCTCCAGTAGAAGAATTTTAGTGTCATAAAAATAGCAGGATAGCACAATATAGCAATAAAAGGAATATCCCATAAATGCTCTGATTTTCCCTATGCAGTGTAGGAGGAAATATGTAGTTAAAAAACAATGTAATTTAATGGAGAATCTTTTTGGTTTAATAAGGTTCCTAATAAAATAGCTTTCTCAATTAACACATACATTCGATTTTTTAACTTTTTAACTTACTTCAATAAAAAATATCTTATTCCGTTTTACTATGTTTATTTATTTTTTAATTCGTATAGCAAAACCGAATACAATACCATTTCTTTGTCAAATTCTTGTTCTCCTTTCCCTTAATTCTTCTCCTCACAGGGGTTTATTTTCTTTAGGTATTCACTGGCTTCATAACCCCGGGAACCCGAGTGATCTTCCTCTTATTACCTTTCCCACTCCTTTCTCTTGTCTATTCTTTTCTCTTTGTTTCACTCTGTTAGTGGTTTCTTCTTTGGAGGAGAGGGCAATTCTACACAAGCCGATATCATCCAGTCTATATCGACTTATGGAGGTACCCTCGTGTTCCGTGCGTGGCGATTCGTCTCCCTGGAAAGCGGTATCCTGGCACTTGAAAGAAAACAACACACTGCTTTGTCCTCTGCTTCAGATAGATGGGAAATGCATATTTGTCCCATATGCATCAATTAGCTGGTTAGCTGACTTGTCACTGTCTAGGGATTAAGTAAGCGGACACTAACTGATCATCTCGTTAATAGGGCTTGGAGACTGATATAGGAGTGTCAAGTGAACATATGTGGTCTGGGCAGAACTGGTGCGTGAATGTGCATCCCCTTATTGGGCTCGGTACTGGGTGCATCCGGGTTTTGAATTATTATTTTATTTTTACTATGGATGGGAGTACTTCACTTTCTTCTATTGCTCTTCCATGTAGAGAGTAACAAATTGTACAGAACACTTCATTCATTCGCTTCTTTGAAATTAAACTCACAGATAGTCTTTCTGATAGTTCTTTTAAGCGAATTTCACTGTTTCTTATCGCAAAAACATTTCAATCGTGCTTCGGTGATGGTTATTCACTTAAGAAACTGCAGTCCAGAGATTTGCTTGTTGAGGTTTCTTCAGCTAACCAGTCTCAATTTCTCTCAAATTGCGCTGCAATATATTCGTTTCAATTTTGCTTAGGTACAACAAAACTTTAAACACAAGCCGAGGTGTAATATCAGAACCGTAACTTTTATTCTACACAAAAGAATAAGTTTCAGAAAATTTAAAAGATCAAAATATCATGGATATACGCGGTATTGCTATCTATCAGCATGAGCAACTGCTTCCTTCGAAGTAAATTATTCTGACATTCAGTAGCCCTATTCTACCAACTAGAATTAAAGCTGCTTTCCTGAGCCGTCCTGTCCGCCTCTATATTACTAACCTTTCACGTTGTTTTAAATGCCAGCATTATGGCCATACTACAACTTCCTATCGTGGTTCCGTTACCTGTGAACGTTGTGCAGACGTCGGTCACGATGGTAAATTCTGTAAAAAATTTAAACTCTACACAAACTGTAAGAGTGACCATTCAGCATATTCTCGTTCTTGTCCAACTAACTCCGTGAAAAAGAAATCGTTGCTGTTAAAATTATTCAAAAACTTTCTTATCCTGAAGCTCGCAACCTTTTTGAATCCATAATCCCACTTGTCGAGGTTTCGTATTCTAGTTTACTCAAGCAACAATTAAACTCCTTAAGGCACATAAGCACCTAAACTGAATTCTCTTTTCCTCCAGATAATTATCTGGGACACTACCATCCAGCACTATGAAGAATAAATCCCGTACTATGCACTCCAACGCTAGTACAAGACTTATGCCAAATTAGAACTTTGGTCCACCATCATTAAAACCTGTTAAAATAGAATACCTTAATCGTCAGTCACAAAAAAGTTCAAGCCAATCTAAAAAGTAAACCGAATGTGAGTCTGAACAAAATTCTGTTCGTCATGTTAAAATTCGTCACTCTATTTTCTTCCTTTAATTATGTTGTTTTCATTCATCCTGTTTTTATTAAAAGGTTTTAGAATTTTTTTTTTAAATAATTTTTTTCCACTTTTTCTTGGCGCAGCATGTCCCTAAACGGACTTTGTGTCATTAAAAGCCAGCCTATCTTATATTCTTCTCTCTCCCTCTCTCTCCCACTCTCTCTCTTTCTCTCTGTCCCACTCTCTCTCTTTCTCTCTCTTTTTCTCTCTGTCCCACTCTCTCTCTTTCTCTCTCTCTTTCTCTCTCTCCCTCTCTCTCTGTGTGTGTATGCACACTTTTTCCCTCCCTTTTTCGTGACTTCAATATTACATAAAGTTATAATTCTTCTAATTTTAATGTTTGATTAAAATGGTACAATATATATAGATATATATATATATATATATATATTCAAGAAAACTGCTTGAAATGTAAATTGCATCATTAAGTAAACAAAAGAAATTGCATGTGGTACAAATAAAGTACTATATTCATGTAAATGCTATTAAACTTTTCACTAAATCTTAAAAAAATGAATAAATAAAAAAAAAAGAGAGAGAAAAAAAGAAATGAAATGAAATAAAAAGAAAGAAAAAATCTCAAGTTAAAACTATAGTAGTACTTTTCCTTTTTCTATAATGTATATTGACATTCTCGAAGAGATAAGTAAGTATAACTAACGGGACATAATTCTTTTATTGCTTCAAGTAATCTCCAATAGAAGAACTTTAGAGTCATGAAAATGGCAGAATAGCATAATATAATAATAAAAGAAATATCTCATAAATTTCTGCTTTGCACTAGGCTATGAAAATAGGAGAAAAAGGTTGTTAAAAAATAGTGTGTTTTATTTGAGAATCCTTTTGTTTTATTAAGGTAATAGCTTTCTCTATCAATTTTTTAACTTTTTAACGTACCTCAATAAGACAGATCCTTTTTCGTTTTACTACGTTCATTTTTTTAAATGCGTATAGCAAAACTGAACACAACATCATTTCTGAGTCCAATTCTTGTATTTTTCCCCCTTACATTCTTCTCTCTGTATCGTTCTCTTCGTGTGTACTCTCCCCCCCCCCCCCCTTCATTTTTCATGTGAAATTTAATCATTAATTTTACATAAAGTTATAATTCTCCTAATTTTACTGTTTGATCAATATAATATAATATATAGGGTATATCTAGAGAGATATATTCAATAAAACTGCTTGAAACGTAAATTGCATCATTAAGTAAACAAAAGAACTCATATGTGGTACAAATAAAATACTATATTCATAAAAGATGATAATAAACTTTTCACTAAAGCCGAAAAATAAAATAAATACATAAAAGAAAAAGAAAAAGAAAAAGAAATGAAAAGAAAAGAAAAAAAATATCGCGTTTAAACTATAATATATATAATAAATAATAAAACACACATACACTCATAAATTACGCCTGCATTCAACAGTTAAAGGTATATATAAATATTATACAGACATACATACAATAAATACAATAAACCCAACTGGAGTGAAAAATTAGCCAGAGCCAGGAATCGAACCCGGGACCACAGTATACAAGACTGCTGCTCTAACCACTCAGCTACTCCGGCCGATACCTGGGTCTGCAATTTTTCACTTATAAACTATGTTGGAAAGTCACCAGCCATCTATACGACAGCCTTCGATGATCAGACAACGACGAATATATTTTACTATTACACCGATCTACGATAAATATAATAAAACACACATACTACAATATATATTAAAACACACATACATTCATAAATAACGCCTGCATTCAACAGTTAAAGGTACATCTAAATATTATACAGACATACATACAATAAGTACAATAAACCCAAGTGGAGTGAAAAATTAGCCAGAGCCAGGAATTTTTTCCTTATTCCACAATGGATATTGACATTCTCGAAGATATAAGTAAATTATTTTTAACAGGACAGAATTCTCTTAGTGCTTCAAGTAATCTCCAGTAGCAAAACTTTAGTGTCATAAGAATGGCAGGATAGCATAATATAACAATAAAAGAAATGTCTCAAGTATTCTGCTTTGCCTTAGGCTATGAAACAGGAGAAAAATGTTGTTAAGAAAGAGTACGTTTTATTAGAGAATACTTTTTGGTTTATTAATATTCTGAATAAAATAGCCTTTCTCTATCGATTTTTTAACTTTTTCACGTACTTTAATAAGAAAGATCTTTTTCCGTTTTACTATGTTAATTTTTTAATTCGTATAGCAAAACTGAATACAATAGCACTTCTCAGTCAAATTATTAAACTCTTTTTTGTTACATTCTTAGCTTCCTCTTCCTCTCTCTCCGTGCGTGTGTGCACCCTTTTATACCTTCATTTTTCGTGTAAAATTCAACCTTCAATTTTACGTAAATTTATTATTCTCTTAATTTTACTGTTTGGTTAAAATGATATATGATGTATTTAAAGAGATATATTCACATAAACCGTTTGAAACGTAAAGTGCATCATTATGTAAACAAAAGAACTTATATGTGCCACGAACAGTATACTATAGTATTCACAATCCTAATTTTTAAAATTTATCATTATGTACAGTCGTGGAAAAAAAAGTAAACACCCCTACTAACTCCTCAAGAAATTATCGCAGAAGAAAGGTACTGGTACCGAACGATTGGAAATAAAGTCTACTTTTAAATGATGTATATAAAATCTGCTTAGGGGGCCATCTACATATTAAAACAAACCATAACTTTGTTTTTTTTTTCAATAGCAGTACACAATTCTGACAGCATAAATGAACTCTACACCCTTCAATTAGTCTAAAAACAAATGTTTATGCAACCTGAACCATAAGTTTCCGAGAAATTAATTATTTTAAAACGAGCTTATTTTAAGGGCTGTATCCAAATTGAAGTTCGGTACTCGATTGTTAACCGAGAGAGCTGCCTTCTTGATCAAGGCACCTTAAGCAGTCAATTAAGCCTGTTAGATTACAGGAACGCATAAGAAATTTCAAAATATTTAGTCACTTCTATCACAGACAGCCCCTTAAACCATCATTTTACCGTTTTTTAAGCATAATTTGAAAACTACTTGGAAGAAAAATGTGAAATTTTGGATTTCCATAAAGTAGAACTTAATAAATCTGAATCCATCAAAAAAAATTGTAGGTTGCAATTCATAATTTTTTTTTTAATATTAACTTCATAATTTATAATTCATATCAGAAAATTATAAAAATTGCAAATTCAACGTATTTATGTTTGGGCATATCAGTATTATTGCTACACGAAAAATTAGAACATTAGGATCATAATTTCAAAAGTTATAAATAAAAATATGAAAATGTAATTTAACATTAGAAGCACTCAATTTCGAATGTTTATAATTCAAAAACTTATCATTCAAATGACTTGAAATTTGGTGTCTAGGCATAGTTTGAACCAAAGATTTGAAATATCTCGCTAAAATTGCGTTTTGCCATTGAAAAAAAAAAGAATTTTGGATTCGTTTCAATATGTAGACGGCCCCCTAAGCAAATTTATATACATCATTTAAAAGTAGACTTTATTTCCAATCGTTCGGTACCAGTAACTTTTGTCTACGCTAATTTGTTGAGGAGTTAGTAGAGGTGTTTACTTTTTTTTTCCACGACTGTACGTTTCAAATGATATCTACAATACAAGTAGTTTTATCTATACTTACATAAATATAGCATTAAAAATGCATTAATACGTTACACACAAATGAAAAAGGAAAAAAAAAATTATTATATCTCTTTGAGTTAATTTTGAAACTTATCTCATTTACTGTCTCTTTATGATATTTATCAGAGTAAAAAAATTCCCTGATCCATAAACTTTTCTCCAAATGTTAAAAAAGAAAAGTTTCGCGATAAAAATATAATTTACTATGTCATAGGATAGCATAATATTACAATCAAAGAAATATCACGGATATGATTTGCTTTGTCCTAGGTAATGAAAAGAGAAAAAAAGGAACATAAAGGAACAGTATTAACGGTTCAAAATACAAAATGGAACAGTATTAACTGTTCCTTTCTTCACAATGGATATTGACATTCTCGAAAAGAAAAGTAAAATTACTAACATAACAGAATTATTTTAATGCTTCAAGTAATCTCCAGGAGTGGAGTTTTAGTGTCACAGGATAGCATAATATTATCAGAGAAATATCACGGAAATGATCTGCTTTGTCCCATGCAATGAAAAGAAGAGAAAAATGTGTTTAAAAAAGAGTGCGTTTTATTGGAGCATCCTTTTTGTTTTATTAATCCCCAACTACATGAACGGTGAAAACCCAAATGTCAAAACAAAATACTAAAAGACCATCAAGTTCTAACAGCGAATGAAATTAATGCAGAAGTGAAGTGTCATGACACAACAAATCCACCCAGAAAGTTGAGATGTATGGTACACTAGATAAATCATTAACCAAGGAGTATATAAATTTATGGATATGAAGAGCCTCAAAAACATATCCATAAATTTAAAGACTCCTTGGTTAATGATTTATCTAGTGTACCATACATCTCAACTTTCTGGGTGGATTTGTTGTGTCATGACATTTCACTTCCGCATTAATTTCATTGGCTGTTAGAACTTGATGGTCTTTTGGCATTTTGTTTTGACATTTGGGTTTTCACCGTTCATGTAGTTGGGGGATATTGTTTTTAAAGTTTTTTACACTGAGGATGTGAGTCCTAGTACTCACGAAACGTATACGTATGATCAAATCAACTTATTTTATTGTGTGTTTAAACGTTGTTTTTAATAATTTATATTTCCACACAAGCTCTGTATTTACTACAAGAAAAAGAGTCTTTCCAGCCAGTGCCGAGAGGAAGAGGTAGCTTTCATATTCCTTATTTTTAAAAAGCCAGCTTATATTATTCAAACACACGAAGCTCAAATTAGTGGAAATCGATTATAGAAGATTCAATGCTAATTTTTGACAATACTGAATATAAAATGTGGATTTCGCGAAATTAGTCAGCTTATCCAAGCTGCTTTTATTTAAAGTAACTTATATTTGGTTGCCAAATTCGGCGATATCTTGAAGTACCTGCCATTTTAAGACAACATGGTGGATGAGGCTAACCAGTGAACTTGGTCCAGGTCTTAGTAATTCCTGTGCACATGCTCACCTACATCGGAATCGGTTGATATATATGAGTGCTGTCGCAGGCAAACAATCAGATTTTTCAAAATGTCACCCACATTAGAAATTCAAACTGCTATATCTCAGCCATTTTTTAAGATAAAGACAAAACAAAAAATGCTCCGGAATACTTTTATCAAGGTCAAACACTTAAGAAATTCATTTCCTAATTTTTTGTACCTCATTTTAAAATTAATTTTTATTTTTAATTTTTAATGGCCGCCATTTTGAAACAAGATGGCGGATGAAGCTGGCCAACGATCTTGGTCGAGACATTGCTATATACTATGCACAGGCCTTGTCACATCTAAATCAGTTAATAAATACGCGTGTTATCGCGTGACAAAAATCAGATTGTTTCAAGATGTTAGCCATGCTAGAAATTCAAAGCGCTATAACTCAGCCATTTGTTAAGATATAAACAAAACAAAAAATGCTCCGAAATCTTTGTATCAAGGTCAAACAAATAATAAAAAAATCTCTTTCAATTTCTAAATTTTTTGTACCTCATTTTAAATTTAAAATTTTTTTAAAAATTTTAAATGGCCGCCATTTTGAAACAAGATGGGGGTTGAAGTTAGCCAACAAACTCAATCGATACATTGGTATGTACTGTGTACACACCAAGTTACATACATATCGGTTCATAAATACGCGTGTTATCACGTGTCAAAAATCAGATCGTTTCAAGATGTCAGCCACGATAGAAATTCAAAGTACTATAACTAAGCCATTTTTTAAGATATAGACGAAACAAAAAATGCTACGAAATTTTTATATCAAGGTCAAACAAATAAGAAAAATATCTTTTTCAATTTTTAGTTTTTTGTACCTCATTTTAAATTTTTTTTTTAATTTTTTAAATGTCCGCCATTTTGAAACAAGATGGCGGATGAAGTTATGTATATAGGGATATATATATATATATATATATATCAACATTTGAACGGAGGGTGGTTTCGGGGCTGGGGGTTATGATCGGTGAAAATATACCAAAATTTTTCTGAATCGCTTTCCTCCGAACGGCTGCAATAGGTAGCTTTTTGTAATGAAAGCTACCTAAAAATCCTTACATCTCATCTCTTTATGTTATTTTTGAAACATACCCAGATTTCCATTTCTTTGTGGTATTTATCGAAGTATAAAACTAACTGCTCCATAAACTTTTCCTCAAAAATCTCGCGATAAAAATATAGTCGTACCCTTCCTTTATCCAGAATGGATATTGACATTCTCGAAAAGAAAAGTACGTATTATTATGTACGTAAGTATTAAGTATTAAGTACGTAAAAGGACAGAATTATTTTAATGCTTCAAGTAATCTCCAGGAGAAGAATTCTGCTGCCATAAAAATGGCAGGATAGCATACTATATTAATAAAAGAAATATTTCATAAGCGTTATGCTTTATCCTAAAATGTAAACATGAGAAAAATATTGTTAGAAAAGAGTATGTTTTATTAGAGAATCATTTTTATATTAATAGGATTATAAATAAAATAGCTTTCTCTATTAATCCATACAATCGATTTTTTTCTTTTTTATCTTACCTCAAAAAGAAGATCTTACTGAGTTTTATTATAACAACATGTATAATAATCACTTATAAACAGTTTAAGCTAAATAATGCTATAAGAAGTGATAAAATATCTTTATATAGATTGACGAACGTTTCATCGCGCAAACGGCGAAATTTTCAAAATCATTCATGATAAAAATATTTTCTCAAAATTTAAACAATTTACAAAAAAAAAAATCATTCATGATAGAAATATTTTCACAATTTTTTTTTTAATTTTGTGAAAATATTTCTATTATGAAGGATTTTGAAAATGTCACCGTTTGTGCGATGAAACGTTCGTCAATCTAAATAAAGATATTTTATCACTTTTTTTAGAGTTTTATTATGTTCATTTTCTTTAAATGCGTATAACAAAACTGAATACAATACCATCTCTTAGATAAATTTTTATACCTGCCTTTTTTACCTCCAATTTTCATGGGAAATTTAATTCAATTTTATATAAAGAAATAATTTCCCTAATATTTCTGCTTCGTTGAAAATTATATATGATACATCTTGAGAGATATATTAAAAGAAAGCATTTGAAAAATAAATTGCAACTTTAAGTAAACAAAAATCTTATATGTGCTACAAATAAAATATTATATGAGATGTAAATTTCCAACTGGGCGAAAAATGTTGACCAGGATTCGAACCAGATATATTTTGACTGAAGCCACCAATGTTTTACCATCGGAACTATCCCGGACGAATCTGGTGGATCAATTTACCCATCTAAGGGTAAATATAACAAAATGTGAGATTTTGAAAGCAAAAATTTTGAAAATTTAAATCGTTTCAAAACTTTTGATCTTTTTTAAATGTTGGTTGAACAGCTGAATAAATGAAATTATATGTAAAATTGTTAAAGTTTGAAGAGCTTAAGTGTATATATGTAATTATAATTATGTGTCATTTTCTTGGCATATGTATGCCAGGATAATGGCAATTTCATTCTAAAACATTTTTCACATTCTTGTTTTTTTTTTTTTTTTTTTTTTTTTTTTTTTTTTTTTTTTTTAGATTTAACATTTTAATTTTGTTTAAAGGAACATGTGTCCTCTATAGTACCTCAAATTCGGTGTAATGTTCAGTTTTATTTGTAATTTACAGAAGCCAGGAAAATGACATAATAAAAGTCTACTCAATTTTTACAAAGCCTTTAAACACATTCTTTTCAAAGAAATATCTAAAAGATCTTGCTGGTAGCAATGATTTTTCTTCTTCTGACTTGAACTATGTCAAGAATAAGACGAATTACTCTGCAGCGTCATCTTTATACCTCATAAGGAACTAAAATGAGCAGGTTAGGACAATGACATTCATTTTCAGTGACAATCATATTTTAACTATGAAAAATTATTTTTAAAATACAGAACATGTTACCTTCCACATATATGTGTTATATAAGGTATAATTATTAATTAGAAATTAAAAAAAGTGGAGAAAGATATTTGTACATGATAGCAGAAAGCCTTTTACTTTGCACACATCACAGTGTGACATGCCAGGAAAATGACAATCTGAAATTTTAAGTCTTTTAATTGCTTTATTTTTGTGTTATTATGAACATAATATCTCTTGAAAATACTTTTAAGAATATTTGTTTATTAGAATGTAAAAAAGAAAATAGCATTACATAACATCAAATAGAAATTTTATTGTGAGACTGCAATTTTCGTATTTTGTGATATTCACCTTTAACCTGATTGTTTATAGCATCTGGTCTGATATCTGAATCAGCAGAATAAATCGCAGGTAATGGAGTTCCAGAAAACGCTGGATACGACCTACGAGATTCGTAAGGATAGCTCAGATGGTAGAGCATTGGCGGCTTCAGTCAAGGTATCCCTGGTTCGAATCCCGGTCCGGACATCTTTCGCCCATTTGAAAATTTACTTCTCATATGATTTATTTACCAAAATAGAATAATTGTTTTAAAATTAACCTAGTAAAATACTACATTCATATAATGATGTTAATAAAAAACAAATACTCCTAATTTTCAAAATTCATCCTTGCGCACTTTTCAAACAATTTCTAAAAATACATGCAATATTTTCAATATCTATTTTAATGTAACAGTAAAAGTATTTTGCTTGACGCATTAAATAGATATAACCAAATAAAAAAAAAATCATTGCATCTCTTTGTGTTACTTTTTGAAATATTAGTATTTTGAAATCGCGTTTCTATCGTTTTGTGTTACTTTTCGGAGTATGAAATTCCCTCCATCTATTAACTTTTCACCAAATTTGAAAAAAGAAAAGTCTCGTGATAAAAATATATTAATACTTTTTTCTTTTTCCGACAATGGATACTGACATTCTTGAAAAGAAAAGTGAGTATTACTAACGGGACAAAAATATTTTAATGATTGGAGTAATCTCCGGTAGAAGGATTTCAGTGCCATAAAAAAAAGTTACGACGGCAGGATAGCATAATCTAACAATAAAAGAAATATCTCATAAATGCTCTACTCTTCCCTGGATGAAAAAAATCGTTTAACAAAGAATATGTTTTGTTGGAGAATCTTTTTAGATGAATTAGATACTAAAGAAAAGCTTCTTCTTTTAAAACATACGAAAACTTCGCAGTTGATTTTTTAATTTTCTTCAATAAAGAGGAAGTTATTCAGTCTTTCAAGGCAGGTCTCCTTATTGGGCATACTCAGAAAATTTCGAAAAAAAAATACTAATTAAACTACTTATGTATGTAATAAAGTATCAGTCAAATTTAGCGGCGGAATTACAGTAGAAAGTCTGTCAAAAAATAAAATACTTTCGAGCATTTGGCGCACAAAGACGAAAGCGTCACGCGATTTAACGAGCAGTACTTTTCCTGGCCAAAAGCAAACGATTTTAATGCACCTGTAAATTGATTGTTAATGTTAATTGATTTTTAGAGTGCGTGTAAATAGTATTTAATGAATTTAAACTTAAACAATGAGAAAGTTTAATAAATACCTTTTTTGTATTAAATATTTATGCTGCTTGTTATTTAATTTTATTACTTTAAAAACAATTTCACATATAAAAAATATTTTCATATATTACAGCGTATTCCAAAATAAGGACCAGTTTCATTTAGCAATTATTCATTTCAATACCAAAAAAGTCGTTGTTTCCGTAGCAACAAATTTTAATCGACAGATCTCAATTGGAATTAATTTTGAGAATGAAACAATTTTAATTAATTTAATATTTTTTAATTCATAAAATTTTATACTTAACTTTCATTATAAATGTACATGTATGAGAAAACTATAGTTAGATCAAACTAAAACTGACAAAACTAAAGTTACTTGCATTAAATTTATTTAAAGAAGTTCAATATGAAACATTTTTATCTTAAAGAGTATTTGACACAAAAAAGTATTTTTTGAAATTCTATTCCATCGCCAACCGGTTACAAATCGCCAAATATCGAAATTTTCATCATTTTTTACGGACGCTCTATCGAGTTTCCGCCAAAAATTTTTAAACATATCTATCCACATGAGTAGAACATTCTATATTTTTTTCAGGTTTTTCGGAGTATGCCCGTATGGAGACCTTCCTTGTTAATATATGCATTTATATTCAATGTATGTTCAAGCGTAACGTTCTGGATGAATGGTTTAGTTTTCATATTTCTTTTATTTCTTCAAATTCTTCTGGTGATCCACTCTTTTAATTTAGTACTTACTACTATGTAATTTGAATATGCATGTAGAGTATACTCTACGATTACACTATCCCTCAGCACTACAGTGTTGAGCAACACAAGTGTTGCCAGGTATCTGCTTAAATCGGGGATCCAAATGCTCTGGACACCGGTATTTTAAAGTAATTTTCTTCGCCTTATCTGATGGCAGAATTATCAGGGATTAAAGATGGCGAAATAAACTGTAAGAAATGAGTGGTTCCAGAGCCCTGATTTACGAGGGACGCCTGACAATACTAATGTGGAGTAATATGAAACTAAATTTCTTTTTTATAAATAATAAGTGTAAATCGTACGCAAACTCTGAATTACTGAACTTTGTGATTGATCTTCTTCGTTCCCAAAGCTAAAATAATACTACAAATACTCATTCATTGGTTTTAAACTAACAAGATGATATCATAGATGACAGGAAAAAGAACTTTTCGGAAATTGATACTTTAGGGTACTAGTAATTTAGGTTTACAAATAGGAATCTAAAATTACAAATTCCGTTAAAATATCAATTTAATTATCACTAACCCAAATTCACACAATCACAAATTTAAGGCCTTTAATCAGGTGAATGATATACAAATCCTCAAAACATTTTATTGTAAAGGATTTAAGTTAAATAAGTATGAAAATTTCTCAATTTCTTAGCCACACCTCTTGAAGGCGTTTTGCATACTCAGATGAAAATAACATCTATTTTATGAAGAAATCAGTGTAGATTTTGCCATTTATTGGTTTGCTTTTAAAGCAAAAAACCTTCAGCTACTAAAAAATGAAGTCACATTGTAAAAAAGTCAAACAGTTTAGTTGTTATGGGGAAAAGAATAGAGGCCCACATATGTGAACCCACACGGAAAAAACTGTTTTGTTGAATCAACTAAATTTTGGTTAATATAGCTCCAACCAAATATTTCGGTTGGAATGACCAAATTTTGGTTGGAATAATCAAATAATTTGTTGAATTAACGAAATTATTCGGTTAATCTAACCAAAATTTGATCATTACAAACAAATTATTTGGTTGGAGCTATATATTAACCAAAATTTAGTTGTTTCAACAAAACATTTTTTCCGTGCAGGTAGCGAAGAGGTTAAAAACTACAATTTATATTGAAAAAAAACTAAATTTATTTTTTTAGTAGAATACTTATAGTTAAATTTTTTAACTGTTTTTTCTATAAATAGAAAGTTATTTATAGCACTTCTAAAATTGTATGTTCATGCATAATTTTCGAATGGCTGCTCTAATTTTGATTTTTTTTCTAAACTTAATTATTCATAGATTTTCGTTTTTGAAGGGATTCTCTTAATTGTATACTCTTTTGATTTAATAACTTACTAAAACGTAATATGAATGCGTAACGTAATTTGAAAGGGTTTGCAAATAATATATATAAACGACAAGACAAATGCAAGACATTTTTCAAAACTAGTCAAATCAATGCGTTACAACCCATTGGCGTTTGCTATTTATTTTTCTATTTAAAAATTCTCTGTTTTATTATTGTTATTATTATTAGAGATCGATCTAAAATTCGGTTTCGTTTTCGGTTCAAAATCTGAGTTTCACCGAACATTCGTTTTCAGTGAAAATGCTGACGAAAATTCGAGCGGGACCGAAATTCGGCTAAAACTGTCTATATTCCAAAAATCTCGTTTCTTCCTTCGGAAATTTTCAAAATTTCTCAATGATTTGAGCTGCATCGACTCAAATGGGATATTCTTTACGTGCGTTCGTAATTATATAAATACCTAGCACCTATACTCATCGTTCAGTCCGTCTATCTGTCCGCATATAACAGCGCAAAAATTACCCAACCGAATCGTTTGAAATGTAAAATATATAATTATTGCATAATTTATGTTGAGTCATGTCAAATTTTATGAAAATAGGATGTATAGTTTAATTACAGGGACAGTGAAAAGTTTACCATTACATTATGGCCAATGGGAAAAAAATATTTCAAGTGCATTTTAATGCTGTTACAGCTTTTTCAAAAGAATGAAATTAATAAGTGCTAATGAAAGGCACTACAATAAACATTCAGTAAAATATGCAGTGCAAAAAATATTTATAAAACTAGTTATAGTACGAACGCACCTCATTTGCCACGTTTGACGTGCAATTTCCAGTTTTTTATTTATTGCCATGAACTTAACTGTTTATAATTTTCAGTTATCACTGGCTCAAGACGTGAGTGCAAATTATAAAGCAAACAACGCATTTATGACTAAATTTTGAACACACTTTCCATGTGCACATTAAAAGCTGCAGACTTAACAGTAATAGAACATTTTTACTTTGAAACCGCAGAAGCGTTTCGAATGCTCTCTAAGAAAATTGTAGTTAAACTGATGAAGACCATTGACGAAAATCATTTTAAAAGATAAATCGTGGTATGCATATCTAAAACATTTTTTAATTACATGGAATTCGTGTTATTAGAAAATCATTCTGTGCTTCTGTTGAATTAATTACATTTTTTTTATATATATGGCAGTAAAAAGTTTTGGTCTGGGGCACAGAGAGTCAACTTGGGCCCCCGAGATAAAATTTCTAAACAGGGGCGCCTTTTCAAAACTTTCTTAGGTGGCAGGGGGGCGGGTGAGTGGCAAAGTTTTTTTGGGGGGGAAGCAAGCAAATATTCATTTTGATCTTGTTGTCACGTCCGAGAAAAAATTTATACATTTTTATTCTTACATATATTTTAAAATTAGCTAAAGTACTAAATATTTTAAAATATGTCTTTGTTAAATATGTCTCAGTTTGAGAAGTTGAAATTTAGGCATATATCTATATTTAAATCTCTATCAAACTAATAATAATTATAAATTATAAAATGGTTATTATTTTTTTAAAACATATTCAATGTTACTTTCCTAAAAACAAACTTTTAAGTAGTTTATTTCAATTAATGTAAATGCAAAATCTTAGAGCTGAAAATATTAGTGTATTTAAAAATTCAATTTTTATTATTGAATTTGTTCTCCATTTTTAACTATATTGTTAATTAATTATTGATAAATGCTTATGTTTATTCGTTGTCATAAAGTAATAAAATATAAAAGTTGTATTATTATTTATGTTTTGTTTTTGTTTGAAACGTATACACACACATACAATATATGTATGTTTCTTTGTTAGAAATGTGTTTCTAGATACATATAATTAATTAATAACTGTACATATTTATGTATGTATTAATTACTTTAAATTTTTTGGACAGTTTCGTTTTCGGCCGAAACTAAGAAAATTACCGAAATTCGATTTTCGTTTTAAAAACCTGTTTCGGTCGAATATTAATTATTATTATTATTATCTTTGTTGTTGTCGTCACCATTACATTTTCTTCTAAAATTCAAAGATGATAAAAGAAGCCTGTTTGTTTATTTAATAGTCAAAGATGATGCAGAACCAATTATAATAAATAGATAAAAAAAGGATAATGTGTTTTCGATACTCCAGTAACATCAGAATAATGTATAGAACACATAAATATCACATTTACTTAGGAAAATTTAGATTTTTTTTTTTTTTTTTTTTTTTTTTTGCAATTTTACGACATTTTTGCTCTCTATGTCAGAACTTTCCTTGTTACAACGAAGTTTTCTTAGAATATAATGTTATATTAAACCTACATTTACCTACATACATTAAACATGTCTTTTGTCTCGTTAGAAATCAGCTTTTTGTTACATTTGAAACCGCTGAAATTGAACAAGTAATTAGGTACTGTTGGCAGTTTGTGGAAGTTGTTGGGAAATGGTGGAGTTGATCTGCCAGCATTAAGCCAATTGGGGCCCCGCTAATTTGAAGCGTTGTTTGGCCAACCACAAAAATATTTTCGTCGGCACTATCGAATTGTACGGGCATCTCAGCAGCTAACGCTTGGACCACTGTTAACCTCTGATTTCGTACACTTTGCCTTATGCATGCGTTATTGCTGCCAATTCCACAATGTAACGCAGTTCTCGTCTTTTTTTAAACCGCTAAACGCTTTTCCGCCTTTGTTCCAGATTACTGTTGCATCGTCAATCTTTTACATGTATACAATTTTTAGTATTTTCTATTTGCGGTGATATTTAAAAAAATATATATAACAATTATCCGCATATGAAAAACTGCAGATTATTATCACATAATTATTTTTTCCGTTTGAGGAAAAGAAAAAACTAAATTCAAATTTTGTACATTTTGTTGAAAGTGTTATTTTTATTAAAAAATTAATATATATATATATATATATACATATATTTAGAGTTTCGAAAGTTCATTGACATGGCATACAAGGATTTGGAAGTTGCCTACAATGTTTTCAAGAAGGAAAAACTTTTCTTTATCTTATAAAATTTGTAGTAATAACAAAATTTAACTATATGAAAACTTAAATATTACTTCTCTCCGTAAACACAAAAAAATTGAGAAAGTTTCTTAGTTTTTAATGATATTTTTTAAAATAGAAAGGAGAGTACTTTCTACTTTTAAAAGTTGTCCAAACGAAAAACAGTAAATCCATCATTTCACGAATCAGAAAATCCTTTAAAAGCATTGGAAAACTTCAGCTAGTTTTCGAATGTTTTTCCTCGTGTTTTCCTTTTCCTTCCTTTCTTTCTTATAAAAAATATAATAATCGTTTAGATTTTTTCTTAAAATAAAATACTTTTCATGTTATAATTTCAAATCCTTTAAGTCAGTCTAATATTAGACGAAGTCATGAAGAATTGAGTTCAACGTACTGTTAGTTATTTTCAAAATGTAAAATAATTTTAATCCTACTTTACTCTGGAGAGTTAGTAAACTTTTTTTGTTTGACAAACTGCAGACTTAAAACATTCCGGAATAGCTGTCGAAAAGACAGAGAAATATTTGACAATATTTCAAGAGATGATTGAATGTTGTCGTCCGAATTTCCTTCCATAAATTTAAAATGTCAAGAATAATTATCGATAGTTATAAAATGCTTAGTATTTTTTATAAACCCTACACAAGGACAGCTAAATTTCATGAAATAGTTAATATTAAAGAAATACGGAGCTAATGCACAGTGCTGTGATTTTTTTATTACATATTTATTATTATTTTTTTCTGGTATCCGTAAATAAAAAAAGAAATCTTCCAGAAATGCAATACAAAATTTCTTCATTAGCGCTTTCGAGAAAACTAGTTTTAAAAGCCTATTTACAAAACTAGCTAAATAAAAATAAAAAAGCTTTTTTTATACCAAGAAATATGGTAATTTTTGCGATTATCAATTTCTTACACCAAGTCAGCACTTCCGAACCTGAGTGGCGTCTATTCCAACGGGTACGTGGACAATTAGTTGGGGATACGTGAAATTATACCGGTAATGGTGGAAAATGAAAAAAAAAAAAAAGTTTAGAATAAAAAATGAAAAAACAAAGTTATGGAATTTTCGTTTATGAGAAGAAACTTATGTAGATTCCCATCAGGCTAGTCGTAAAATGGAGGAAAAGACCTAAACCTAATAATTTATTAATATGTCACTTGCCCCGCCTACATCATAGTATTAGGTATGAGACCCCCTCCCCAACCCTCAATCTTCGCCAAAATTGTCCCTTTTGTACTGTACTTCTAGCCCCTTTTCCCCCTTTTGAGTTACTGTCCGTTTACAGCAGGTTATTCTGGAAATATGAAAAGAAAAACTGTATTGTTTTCCTTTTAATAATGCTCAACTGTACGGCGTTCTTTTTCCATAATGTGTGCTTAATTTGTAGTCTTTAACTAATATTTGTTGTTTTGGGCGATTTTCAGTTGATATCTTTTTGTATATCAAAATGGATCAATGGTTGAAAGCTGGAATACTCAAAAGAGCTGCAGCTGGCATCAGTAACTAATATAAGAGAACGACGGCAAAGAAACTAAAGTAACTTTCGTAACTAACGAAAACAAATAGATATTTTTGAGATCAGGGTTTATTCCAGAAGGGTCATGCATATTTGAAATGCCTAAGAGATGGGTACGTGAGCGATAGAAAAGGTTGGGAACCTGAGTTTTCCCGAACCCGATCCAACCCGAGGCTCGAGTTAGGTCGAGTTGCGCTATTTGTATTATTATTATTGTTATTGTGCTTTGGGTTCGGGTCGAATTGAATCTGATTTTTCCATATTCGTGTTCGGTTTAGACTTTTACTGGTCGGGTTCAGATAAAAACGGTTTTTCAAAAGAAAGTGCAGAATACTTTTCGTATGAAGAAACATATAATTAAATATGCATGAGTATACATAAATATTATTTTTAAACGTAAAAGATAAAATTTATATTAAAAGTATAATTATAGATTATTTTTCATAATTGCATTTTAAAAAAGATTAGTTTTCTGTTGTTTCCTGTTTTCATGTTGGGTTCCAGTTGAAGTGTGTCGAGTTCGGGTCGAACGAAATTTATTTTTTCGTGTTCGGTTTGGGTTTCTGGTTAACAAATTTTTTTTTGTCAGAATTCCCGCTGTGTTCGTGTCGTTTTCGATTTTCGAGCTTTGCCGTTATTTAAAAAGACTTTTTTGACACAGCACTAATTGCCTATTAATTATCGAATCACCAAAACATAGAATCGAATCAACAATTCTCTTTCACGACCCTCTGAAATCTTACATACAATAGATATGTACATTTTAATTTTCATAAAACGATTTTAGATTTGCATAAGTGTCGACTGTTCAGTCGATCGATTCCAGTTACACTCGAAAATTACCAAATTTATAAGGGCGAGGGTGAGGTTGCAAGCAATTTAGACTTTATTAAAGTAACTTAAAAGAAAATTTCAACCCCTTGCAACTTGCGATGTTCCCCTTATACGTTGTTACAACTCAAACCACAGTCTTTAAATTTCCACGCAAGCAACTAGCAACATGCATAATGCGGAACATCGATTCTACTCAAAAAGCCTTTTCTAAGCAACAGTTTCCCGTTTGCCACTGCAGTGACTAACGGACTGCCGAGAGGTTCTATATTTGTATCATTACTAAGATAAACTTATGGCATTATCTTAATTTGTCTAGAATTTTCTAAATACTTCCAGTTCTACTGGTCCAAAATGCTTGATTTATAAAATTATTTGAATAAGTTTAACCGCAAGATTCTCACCAACGTTGGCTTCTATACGGCACTCATTTAAGCCCTAACATCTGTAAAACTATCTGCAGGGCAATAACATAGGAACTACCCGGTCCGAGGTCTTCTTGAGCAATTTTATATGAATCTGTCACGTAGACTTTTTTTTTCTTTTTTAATTCTTCTGTAATCTAGAATTCCATTTCAATATTCTATAGAAAGAGCTCTACTAAACATACCGGGAATTTTACTAAAGTTCTATGAAAATGTTTCATACCATAATTTCTGTTTAAAATTATCTAACGTTACATTTAACTTATTTCTGTGCGATTCATATTTTATTTATTTTGTAACGAAATTTCTGGTACGAATCGAAATATTTCTATTTCGTACCGGTCAAATGACAATACCAGCAAATGTTGGTATATTTAGTACAGTGTTAAAGACTGTTTTGTTCTTCCTGTCTAACAGGTAACAGGTAGTTAAGGGGACCGAAAAAACCCTATCTCCGCCAAGTTAAATTCACCAACTTTATGTATCTTTTTCTCAGAAATGGTGAAAGATAGAGGTCTAGCTTTTTTAGAGTAGTTAGAATAACATGATTTACGTATTTTAACAGACCATTTTCTTTCTAAGTGAAACTCAAAATTAATTATTAATTATTTATTGAAAGTCATTTTTAAATTAGCATTTTTGGTAAGATTTCACTGCCTAAAATAAATAATTCTCAACAAATCATTAAATCCCTGTGTTAAAGTATACAATATAACAGAATATAAGTACTAAAAAAGAGTTTTTAAGTTTAATAGATATTGAAAAAAAAAACACAAACCTGAAAAATCCAAGTTTTGAGAAAAAGTCAATTAAATATTTAAATGGCCTGTGAAGTACTCTTAGAAAGAATGAATAATTTCAACACTTATTTTTTTAGATATAAACATGTGTGGCATATCGTTGGAAAGATAAAAGTTTAAACTATTTAATGATATAAAAAAAAGTAAAAATCGATTTTTTGGTTTAATTTTGCTTTCCCGTCCCCTTAAAATGAGCTCTTAGTGGCTGATTCATAAGAGCAAAAACTAACCATGCTAATCAGTTATCAGGGTTCGTACGCATCATGGGATTCAGGAGATTTTAGATGTTTTAGTACCAGAAATTTCATAAAGTACTAGTGGCTATATCTGAAGATAGAATTTTTTTTCATTAAAAAGGAAACTATTGCTTTACGAAAATTCTGTTAAAAGGTCCTTAAAGCGTACTAATCCTGGTCACTGCGTAATAAAACTGCTATGAGGTTGCATGCGATATTTTTATTTATGTAGAATTTTTATTTTTCTATCCCTATTAAAATATCTTTTTAATTTAATTCCTTTTCAAAAGCAAAAATTCTTTCAAAATACATTTTGACTTGCAGTCGTTACAATAAGTAAATAAATAAATAATCAAATAACTTTATTATTATTATTTTATAAAGCAGGGGCATCGCTACTAAAATACTACCAGTAACAACTTCTTAATGTATTTTTGTAGTTCAAAACCCCACAAAAAGATGGCAACAATGTTCAGTCATTCCTAAGTTCGTGAACAACTTCTTTAAAAAAGGAAACACCCTGAGAGCACACTAAGAATTCGAATGAATGATGGTTCTTTAGATGGTCAATTACATTTGCTTACTTCCAGCCTGTTGCCTGATAGACAGAATGTCTCGAGACAAACAGCCAAAAGCGTCGCATTAATCATATTGTTGTCACATTATTTGCTTATTAAAAAAATAAATTAATTAAATGTTGGATCTATTTCTCTTATTACTGTAAGCCCTTGTTAAACCGTTATACCGCATATAACAGCAGTTTCTTAAAATTTCGGCTTAAGACTTAAATAAATAGCACTAAAAAATCCTGATAAACGGCCACTCGAAAAAAATATAAGACCTGATAAACCTTCACTTTCGACTTACGAGATCCCCCTTTTTTCTGAAACGATAGGTGCAAAATGATGTAGAAGAAACAAAAAATTGTGAAAACAGGGCTGCTTCTGGCAACTATTTTTAATTCGGTCTCGTATCACTTTCTCAAAACAGAAATCTTTCACATACACTCTGACAATATTTGAAAGAGAGCTAATCTACAAAATTTATTTTTATTAAATAATGGTGCTAATAAAATAAAAAAATAGTTGCCAGTGGCAACCCTGTGATAAGAAATTATATGAAAATTAACCATGTGAATAGGCACCAAGAACAGCCACATTCCAAGACGCTGTTAGACTGTTAGAGGCTTTGTGTAAGACGATGCGTATTTTTTTACCTCTTCAGAAAAAATCAAAGGTGATTTCGCACTGCTCATGAAATTTGACGAAAATTGAATCAATGAAATGAAGAAAAAACAGGCTTTTTTGACAGACTTTTTTCGATAGCGTTTATTTTATTTGTTAAATTCGTGTAATACAATTTATAAATGGTAATATATTTTAAGACTGCATGATTTTCATTTAATAAATGTTGTATATTACATATATTGTAGTGTTGATTTTTTAATTTATTTTCTACTTTTAATGATTCATTTCACACTAAAGGTTATTGTAAAAGATAATTACCTCTATTATAAATCAGTTAAAGTTCTTATGTTTCAATGTGATTAAAAAATTAATAAGAGCAATTTAACTACAAGAAATAACGTAATACGCTAGTACCATCATAGCCTTCAAAGCGCCAGAATACTTAGGTACTAAAGGGTCACGTTTTAACAAAGTGTTACCGCATCACTTTCAGTTAGTAACCATATCGATAAATGCGTCCCGCCATCGACTTAAAGTCATGGAATCCTTTCCCTATATTGAAAACGTTTGCCAACCACCCCACTGTATATATATATATATATGAAGACGAACATTTCCAAAAAGTAATACAAAATTTTATATGGTTTACGAAAGTACGAGTATAACGCAACCACTTCCGAGTTATTCGTCACGGTTTCGAAAAACGTTCCTTTATCTATCCAAATCCTCAGAAACCAATATGGAAAGGGTAGCTGACGTCATTGTTGGCTCATTTACCATGTGCTATCAAGAAACACCTGCCCTTTCTTTATCACTCCTGCGGTACACATGAGTTCGGGGGATTTGATTGGTCTACGCTTAACATGTGTATGATATGAATGACATGGCTTTTGTCGCCATGACGATTCCTACAATGATCATTACGACAAAATGTAGTGGTAGATTGGTTTGACGGATGTGTTTGTTTGTAAACATGCCATTTCCTTATGGTTTTTCGAGATTTAAAGAAGCACTTTGGAAATTACAATTCTTCTTTGCTGCCATAATTTTCGGAATCGTTCGCGAATAGTTTTTACGTTTTATTAATCAGTTTTTTTTTCAACACGCATTATCGTTTTTTCGGATGCTATCATTTCTCAAGTAAGCATTCTCGTGTTTTACAAACATGTTCAACAGGAAGACAGGCTAAGTTAACAATATTAACTCCTTGCACTGTGGCACTCTTAGCTACCGGATGTATATCATTAGCCCCACCAGTGTTGCCGCATCTGACAGATTTTTTTTAGAAATTTTGAGTTCACACCCCAAAAATTTAATTGGTATTTTTTTTTAAATTTATTTATGGAAAATAAATCGTCTTGAAAGATAAAAATAAGAGTTAAAAGTTTCTGGTGAGAATTCGGAATGTCTAATTAACAAATAATCCATGTAACATGACGTACGCTGCGTACGTCATTGTCGGAAATGATCAAAATAGCATGACGTACATGACGCCATAGAGCGCAACATTTCCTTAACATTAAAATTAACAGTTTCTGTTACTCTTGCATGTAAAAAATCTGATAAGCAAATGAAAAAGTTTACTTGAAAGTTGATAGCATCAGGAAAAACGATATTTCGTGTTGTGCAAACTGATTAATGTACCGTAAAAACGACTCGGAAATGTTTCCGATAATTACAGGCAGCAAAAGAAACATTTGTTTCCGAAATGCTTCTTTAAATCTCGAAAATCTATTGCCCTTTGAGATTTCGGAAGGTAAAAGAACGCTTTCCGGAATTGTGGGTAACTCGGAAAAAGTTGTATCTCCGTAAAACGTATTGAATTTCATAATATTTTCTGGAAACGTTTGTCTCTTTTTACAGCGTAGGTTAGAATGCTTATATCGCAGCTGCAAGAATCAGTTCGATTTTTGGTCATTGAAACACTGTTGTGTACATGGTATAAAGGATTACATAAAATCTGCGGTATGAAAAGTGTTGGGTGATTGCTCGTTATGAAAGGGGTCGGATGTTTGAATATTGCCCATTCAAGTAACGGCCAAAATTGTTTGGTTTGTCCTGGATTTCGGAGATTTGTCTTCTTATAAATTATTTAACTTTGGTGTCCAGATAATTGCTTTCAATATTTTCAATTTGAATCAGAAATAAAACTGGCTAATTCAGAATTCATAGGAAAAATAAGGAATTATTACTTAAATTTAGATTATTTTTTTCAGTAAGTATTATTCTTAGAATTAAACATGAAAATAATTTGTGTTTTGCAGCTTATAAAATAGGATAAATGTGTTAGTAAAAGACAACTTCTAAAGCTACCATACTCAACCTGCGGCCGCGGGCCGCATGTGGCCCGGCGGTATTTTATGTGCGGCCCAAGACACGTAATCATTAATCTATATTTATAAAATTCATTAAGTCGTGCATAAACCTTCTCTATTGTTTCATGTATTTTCAAAAACAAAATTTGTCCTAATATTTTTAATCCATTTAAAACTAGGTTAAAACATCTTAAGTGCCGTTCTCTTATTCAAAAGTTATTTTTATATGTACTCCCATTTGTGCATGTATTTCTTAATCTTCAACACTAAACGAACTTTATTCCAAATTAATTAGATTTGCACTGTATATTTCTAGAATTAAAATTGAATAAAATTTTTGCATTGGGCAAAAGATTTATTTATTAGAGAAAATCTGATGATTTTTTTTCTTTAGAACTTTGAAATTCTACATTGTTACATTATAACGTTTTATGAGTATTATATAAATATTACTGATTTTTCAGTTTGAATGTTTATTGCCACCAAAATATTTTTACCCCACTATTTCCAAACAACAAACTTCGCGGCTTATTTTTACAACACTTGCAATAAAGATCTACCACGAAAATTATTTAATTAGTCAATATTTAGTAATTGACTTCCCCTGTGGCCATTACAAAAAAATCTAATTTTAATAAAGGTCATAGTTCATAAAATCTGTTCTGATTTAAATGAAAAACTAAGTAATCATATTTAATATTTAAATTGTACTTACCTTCTCTTACCAACATGCAATAGGAACAAAATTTTCATAAGTAGATGCTTTTGATTAATTTCATGTGGTTAATAAAATTTTTAAACCCTGTCTTTTATACGTATTTCATAATCTGCCAATTGATCAACATATAGGAAGCAAAATGATGTTGTACACTGTAAAAAAAAAAAAAAAAAAAAAAAAAAAAAAAAAAAAGGACCAGATTTCCTGTAGGAATCGGAAAAATAGTTGCCCTTATAGTACCGGAAAAATTTCCGACCCAGCTCGGAATAAAATCAGTAAAATCGGAATAAAATCCGTAAAATTGGAATAAAATCCCTAAAGTACCGTTTTAATGAATGTTTCCTTTTTATTCCGAGCTGGGTCGGAAAAATTTCCGGTACGATAAGGGCAACTATTTTTCCGATTCCTACAGGAATACTGTTCGGATTTTTTTTACAGTGTAGCGAATAGGAAAAGAAAGTTTTCAAGAGGCTCAGGCCCTCCCCATTAAAATAAAGACTGTTTTTGAATAACACAAGTTGTTAAAGTTCTGTTACCTTCTGAACTTCAATATTTGATTATTAATCTCTGACGGAAAAAAAACTCTGCATATAAAAAAATACTATAAATATGAATTGCATTTAATCTGCAGATCAGGAGTCTCAAACGTCAGATTTGCAGTTTTATTTTGCAATCATTTCATTTAGTATTTAATACGTACGACCCGAAGTTTAACCCTTAAATGCCTGGTGTTGCTTTTCGGCAACATACCCAATTTAGGCTCTAAAATACTATTAGAATAATATTGAAGCTATAATGCCTAATGTTGCCAATAAAATACATTCTGAAAATATTATTAAAACGATTTTCAACATTTAGATGGCAACACCTGTGCTGTTTAAGAATAAAGATAAATTTATTTTTTCAAATGTTTCTACTTGTTCTTTTTGTTTTGTTTGGAAGCTTGCGAAATACCTATTTTGACCTGCAGTGAGCAAGTAAAATTTATTTCTTATTATAGTTCCTAAAATTATTGTGTGTTTAATATTATAGAATTTTATCAAGGTAAATTATTTTTTCAATTAAACACCAGTATTGCCGATTAGTAACAAACTGTTTTTTAGCCGTAAACTATACTTAAAACAGAATATGATTTTTTAAGTATTTTTCCTATGATTTATTTAAAAAATAAAAGCCGAAAAACATTATTACAATGATTTTTGAAAAGTCAGGCATTTTAGGGTTAATTTCTTTCGTATTTGCATTACTAATTACTAAAATTAATGTATCAAGTAGTTCCAAGAAATTTAACTCTTGTAACCGGTAATAAGATTCAAAGCACTAATATTCCAAGGCATTTTTTTTTCCTTAACCCCTTCGCGACGAGAGGCCTTTGCTTAATTTTTAATCTTTTACCACCATTTTTCAAAATAGAACATTTTCTGTAATTGAATCGCGAAAATGCTCGGATTAAATACAATAATAGGTAAACTTTACAATTAAAAATAATTGGTGAGAATAATGATGAATTCTGGTCACCTTAAGCGGCACGTATACGTGTCACTCGTCGCCAAGAGGTTAACCTCCTATTGCATCAATAATTTGATAACTGCAGTTCCGTGGAATTCAGTATTTTAAATCTTCAATCTAAAATAATTAAATTATTGTTTTGTGATAATGACATTAATATTTAACTCGAACAATTATTATTTCTCATGAATATATTTTTTAATTATTGCTATCTTAATTGTTACATTTATTTGAAAAGGACTATTTTGTTGCATTAGTATGCTTTCATTAAGGAGCTAATTCAGTTACCTGGAAAGGCTCGCTCGGTAATGATAATCCTATCGAAGAAATTTTTAAAGATATCTCGTTTGCATATAAGTATTTTTAAATGATTTTTTTGCATCGGATAGCTGAGATTGAAATTTACATCTGCCTTTTTTTACTTTTTCGATTTTGTTTTCAGATTTCTATTAAGAGGATGTCGTGGTTCGTACGCCTCCTTGAATTTTGCAGACCAAAAAATATTTGGGCACCAGTATTATCTTATAAAAAATCTCTTCTTAAAAAAAGGGGAAATTTTGCGTGTTTAACCTAGATTTCTTTTTCTACATAAAGATACTGGTAGTTTATCTGGAGAAATAACGGTATCTTTACGAACCATGGATGTTTTCACTTTTGAAACCAGTTCCGAAAATGAAAGTGTCCTAATTAAAAATATCTGTAAATAAAATCTAAAAAGTAAAAAAAAAACACCCTTTGTACAGATTGACCTCAGCTAGCCAATGCAAAAAGAATTGTTTAAAAATACTCAAATGCAAACGAGATATCTTAAAAATTTTCTTTCATAAGATTAGCATTAATGAGAGGGTCTTTTCAGGTGACTGAAGTAGTCTCTTAATATTAGATGTAAAATTCCAACTGGGCGAAAAATGTCCGGACCAGGATTCGAACCAGGGATCTCTTGGCTGAAGCCGCCAGTGCTCTGCCATCTGAGTTATCCCGGACGAATCTGGTGGAACGTTCTCACACAGCTAAACCTTAATGATTATAGCATCTGGTCTGAAACCTGGTTCAGATCAACAGAATAAATCTCAGGTTAAAATTTGTGTTAAAATTAATCTAGTGTAGTCTCTTAAGTTCTGGTTCCAAATACAATGCTAAACACAATGATCTATCAGTTTTTGTAGGGTGTGCATTACTAATATTTTTATGTCTATTACTAAAGTTTGGGAGTGTTTTCATTTATTTCTGTTATTATAATTAAATTTTGATTCACAATGGGAAATATGCCTGTGAAATTGTTAAATATTGTTCATAGATAACATTATATTGAAAAATCTGGAATATAATAGTTATAACAAATATATTTTAGAGAAATTCCTTAAAAATTGAAAGAATAAATTTTACCATTTTTTCCAAAAATATTAGAGAAAAAGAAAATTAATCAATTCAACTATTGATTATCAAATAAACTTCAACTAACACCAATTAAGCGTCAATTATATTTAACCATACACTCTGGCAAGAAGGCAGAGGATGTCCATTGCATTTCCTTGGATTTTCAAGTTTGATTAATTTTCTTTTCCTCTAATATTTTTGGAGAAAATGGTAAACTTTATTCTTCACAACTGAATTAAAATAGTTAATCACTAAGATAAAGAGGAATTAAAAATTTTTCGTTTGCGCTTTTCCCTTCCCTGGGGGATTTATAAGTATGGCCTTGTATATTCATATATTAGAAAACTATCTTAAGCGGGGGCAGATTCCCATGCTAAAAAAAAAAAAGTTACTGGTTCAATTCTCTTTTTTGAAACATGCTGATAAAAAATTATGTTTGACTTTATTTTTTTTTTCGTAATTTTAAAGTTACTGTATTATTTTTATTCTGATTATGTTTTAAAAATTGTCTGACAAGAAAACTCTTTATAATAATGACATTAATGTTTAACTCGAACAATTAATTTTTCTCATAAATATTTTTTTAATTATTGCTATCTCAATTGATGCATTTATTTGAAAATGTCTATTTTGTTTCATTAGTATGCTTTCATTAAGTTCTGCTTCCAAATACAATGATAAACAGACCGATCCATTATTTTATGTTTATATTATCTATTTTTAAAAACGCGGCCAAGGTTGCGGATCACAGGCACGCATGTTTCAAAATCTTACTCATGCCTGGATTTCATACCGTCCCAGGCTATGCATTCAACACATTAAGTCGCTTTCCAGAATAAATATCTTTCTTTACTTCGTACCGAAATTCAAAAATTGAGCAGTCATGCCAGCAAGAAAAGTTATGCATCGTTAAATGCAACGAATTCTTAAGATTTTTAATTAAATTAGAATTTTCAAATTCCTTTTACGGCTCAATTAAGCGACTCGGCTTCCTTACCTAGAACTGGATTGTAGCCGGGATTTTAAACTTCGATTACTTAGATTAACTTTCGTAGCTATATCTTGTTAGTTAGCGAAATAAAGTGAAAATTGTCATATTGATTTAAAGAATAAATAAATTCTCATTTCATTTCGAAATTGCACGTACGACTTGGAATGAACCAGGAATTGATCTGTTACGCATAGGGAACACCAGGGCGGAATGGGGTACTTATTTAAAGCAAGGTTTTAGGTCTAAGATACTGAAAAAACATTATCCTATATCAAGAAACAGTTTCTTTATACATTTTAAAATAAACTTTAGTATACAAAGTTGTAAAAATAAAGATATAATTTTTTTAATTAAAATTAAAAGTAACTCAATCAAAAGTGGCAGAATGGGGTACAATGGTTTTTGGATTATTATAGATTTTTTTTTTGTATTTAAAGTGCCAAAACATCAACTTGACGCTGCCCTTTCATTGCAATTAGTTTTGAATGCTGTTTTGGTACAACAGTTACGCCGCTTTCAACGGTGTTGTAAATTCTTGCTGCAGCTAGTTTGTTTTAGTGGAAAACTTTAAGGAATATGATAATCTGGGAAACTGGAACTTTATTGAATCTCATTGCAATTATATATTTATATTAATATATTATTATACATATTTTTATATAATATATGTATTATATATTTGTTATATAAAAGGGGTAGGTACCCCGTCCGCCCCATCCCGTTCTGCCCCGCACGTCAAACTTTTAAAAAGTCACGTGACTACCATTAACCATTAATGTTTCGATCATTGCATCATGGAAAAATATAGTTAAAAACATGAGTAATTCAATGGAATTAAAGTTAACTGGGGACAAAATACGGAAAGAAAGCTTACCTTGCCTCGAAAATTTCCAAATATTACAGTAAGACACACAATTTATAGTTAAAAGTTGCTAAAGTGAGTTAATGAAATCCCTCAATCAGACAAACGCGACTGATCAACGTCCTGCATGCAACAGGGGTTCGTGAAGCTTTCCCGTGCTACTCTAGTGCTACTGGCGGGAAATAAATGCCGTATCCTGTTCTACCCCGGTACCCCATTCCGCCCAGATCTACCCTATCTAATTCATTTTTTACAAAACTAATTATTATCGCGGAATTGTCCCCCAATTTCCTAATTACAAAAAAATAAAATAAAGGAATGTAGAAGGAAAATAAAATTGATGTAATGAATGGTAATGTTTATCTCCTTTAATACCCCTAAACCATAGCAACTATAACATAATTTAAATGATTTATTAAAGAAATAGTTTATCACTTTTTTACTTTCTTCTTTCCAAAGAAGAAAAGATTGTAATCGAGATTTTTATTGACTTCCATTTTTCGACGATTTAGGGGTTAGAGATACCGAAAAACATGTTTATACAAAATGTCTGTATGTCCGTGTGTGTGTATGTCCACTTTGTATCATCGAAAAGTATATTAATTTCTGAGAGAATTGAACCAAATTTTTTGTGTATATTTTTTGTTATGGCCAAGTAGGTCCTCTTTGAATTTGGAAATATTCCGCCGGAACGGGGTGCTGTAATAGCGATTTTTGGGCCATTTTTATTATTGCACGACCGAAAAGTGTATGAAGTTATGTGTAGAATTAAACCAAACTTCATGTATATGTTTTTGGTTGTGGCCAGCACGTCCTCCTTGAGTTTGGATATATTCCGCCGGAAGGGAGCGCTGTAATAGACATTTTTGTGCCTTTTTTATTATTGCACCACAGAAAAGTGTAGGAAATTATGCATAGAATTGAACCAAATTTCATGTATATGTTTTTGGTTATGGCAAGCAGGTCCTCCTTGAATTTGGATATATTCCGCCGAAAGAGGGCACTGTCATAACGGTTTTTCTCGTTTTTAAATAGTTCTGTTATACGTCGGTTGTTTCCGCAGAGACGGGCAACTCGCATCCAACTAAGCCGGCGATTCTCAAACAGCTTATGTAGAACAGAATAACGAAGAATATTGATTTTAATAAATATTATGAGCGATATTATCTCGTTTTTACTCCGATTAACGAAATAAAGTAGAAACTTAAGATGAAAATCAAAGTTGGTGTGGTATTGAAGTTTAACACTTACAGATTCACCTGTGTAACACCTTTTTGAAAAGTTGACATGTATCAGAAAGAAGAAAGCTGTGGGATTGGCACATCCAACTGATTTTAACTTAATTGCACGAGCGCGCAACGAAGAATTAAATATTTTACTCGTGACACTAGACTTTTAAACATGTAACGAATATTATTAATTTAATAAACTTTTATTAAAAATTTATTTTTCCGGTGTATAAATTTATAAATGTTTTTCCAAATACAGATTTTGTAAATGAAAAATGACGAGTCGAAACCCGTCGAATTCGACGAATGAAAATGTTTAATAGAACTAACTGATCAATTGAATTTACAAAACTAATTACAAATTATATCATATATTTGCTGATCTAAATCTTAAAACGTTTATTTTTAACTAAAGTTTAATTTCGACTTTTCAAATTATTGAATAATTTAATTTTATTCCTATACGTAATCATTAACGTGTAATTTAGATAAGAAATTATAAAGTTATTAATAAAAGCTTTGATCTTTGATATTACTTAAGGAAAAATCAACTAGAATTGCACCGCTATGACACAATCATATTTTTTTTCGAACAAAATATGAAAGTAACGTCGTTTTTACCGTCACAAAATTTACATGCATACTTTTCATATTCATTATTTAAAAAATATTTTAACGTGTCATAGATTATCTGTAAATATATTCCCAAACTGGATGTCACGTTTGCCAAGTTACAATTTTGCATCTGAACATTCGCACTCTTGACTTCAGGTTCTAATCTGAATGCCGACGAAATCCTGAAATCTATGCATCTTTTTACTATGACGCCATTTTCACTCACTGACGCCCTCTGAGATCAGCGTCTAAATCTCAGTATCAGCAGAATGAAAAAAATATTGAAATGTAACAGCTTTATGACAAAAAATGCTTTTTTTTTATCGTGACGTCATTTTCTGTTCGATATTTTTAAAAAAGTTATTAACCATTTGGAAAAATGGTTATTGTCCTCGTCAGAGTAGGAAATCAAAAGCATATCTGAAGGTTTTTATTGGTTTAATCATCATTTTATTCGTTTTCTGATTGGTCTATACAGTAATCTGTATTTCCTTTACTTTCAACAGAGATGGACAACAGAGTGTTGCCACTATGACAAAAAAGTAATAAAAACTACAAAAAAAAATAAATAAAAAACTCAGAAACAAATTGAGATACAGCTTTCAAACAAATTGCATTTAAAAGTACATTTTTTTTTTCTCTATACGGCATATAAAAAGTAATATTGTCGGATGTTTAGAAGTTTAGGAATGAAATTTCATTTAAAAGTGGCCGTCAGATTTCTTGGAAATCTGACGATGGAAAAGCCTTTTCCCGAACAGCCAATGAAATGATTGGATAATACGTAACTTTCAGGTGGATAATACGTACGAGTCGCAGGCGATTTCTGTCGCTTGCAATTTTTACGTGTAATAACACTATTAATGTTTAATTCATGGCGTACGTAATGTATGATCAACTTCATGCTATTTTTTATGTCTTAAATTTTAGTCTTTGAAAAAATCATTTTCCAAATGGTCGTTGTAATTTGTTAAATTGCATTTTTTTTTTCTAATTGTGATGCGAAAATGATACGGTAATTTCCATAGTTTTCCTCAAGATCCCCTTATTATAATAACACATGATAAGGGAGTCTTGTTTTCCCTTTTCTTTTCAACAATGGAAGTAACCCAATTGCCACTAATGTGAAGAAATTTCATAAAACAGCATTTAAAATTAAAATATGAAAATGTGATTATTTAAAAAAATAGCAAGTGTGGGCCCATATACAAATAAACTGCTTTCATTAAAAAATAATAATCCGCAAAATCAGTTTAGTAGAAAGCTCAGAGGCCAGGTGACTAAAAAACAGCCTTGTCTTTTAAATATATAGATAATAAAGTCAAAAGAAAAAAAAATCTGGTGACATCTTGTAAGACGCTTGGGGGAAAGCGAGTATAAAAAAAACATGCGTCCCCCCCCCCCCACCCCCAAAAAAAGAAAGAAAAGAACCACTACTGAAAATTTGAAATTTCGTATAACGCGAAAGATGAGCGGGAGAATCTCGAGATTATCAAGATTTGCGACATTGGCAACCTTACATCAACTATTTTCCTGCACAATCAGACCACTCGTAGCCCGACTATAGTAGAAATATAGAAGGAATACGTCTTCGTGAATTAAAGTAAATTGCATTTCCCAGACAACAATGTTTGATGAAACGACACATAGAACTATATGTTGCTCAAGTTGCACACGCTTGGCAAAATGTCACCTTTCTTGGCGAAAATAGGCAAAACATCGCCACTTTTGGTGTTAATCCGTAAATCGCGTCATCAGTGTTCAGTGCATCATGAAATGTGAAATGCGAAGTAGGTATACCTGGGAGACTTAACGATAGGGAATACGGGTTAAAAAATAAGTTGCATAAATACGGCGTACTGAGCAATAACTAGCTAATTTGTTGAAACTCTTACACAATCGATTTTAACTATAATTTTAAAGAACTTCCATACTCAAAATCCGAGTTAAACTGCCTAATTTTTGTTGCCGTCTTTAGCGTAAAAATTAACTGAATTTTTTAAGAGAAGTTAATATATGTGGGGAAAATTCAGTGTTTTTCTGTGATAATAATTTTGCCTATGTTGTCCGGACACTGCAAAAAAAAAATTCCGTTAAATTTACGGCAAAAACTGCTGGCAGCAATGTTGCCAGCAGTTTTTACGTAAAAATCGCGGTAAAATTCGATGTAAATTTTATCGCATATTTTCCTTCATTTCGACAGTTACAATTGTAGTAAATTTCACAGCTATATTTCCGTACAAATTACCACAATAAATGCTGTAATTTTAACAGCAAATTCTCTGTAAAAGAATTATGTGATTATAGCGGCAAAATCTGCGTAGATTTTACCTGCAGGACACCTAATTTTAAGTTACACCTCATTTAGGGTGCCCAGAGGTGAAAGAACGACATCCATAATTCAGTGTGCCAACACAAATTCCTCCTACTGTGCAAAGAGAGGCTTAAGCTCAAGGTAACTCTACATATTACAATGTGAGATTAAAGAAATCCCTGGCCGCTGTTTAAGCATGACAATGGAACAATGGAACAATGTGATCTGCTGAATGGATTACCTAGTTGCATTGCAACTTTACATCCAGTGGAAAGGTGATTGTGTTGCAAGGGCATTAGGGAGCCTTAAAAAAAATCATGTTTAGACGTGGCTGGTAGCCACAAAATTAAAAGTTATTAAAAAAACAAAAGAATAGCAAAAAATAAATAAAAGTACCTTAGTACTAGTATAACATGATATAAAAAAAAGAAAACAAAGGAAAAAAGAAAAAATTATAAAAGAAAATATAAAAAAAGGAAAAATTCCATTAGTTCCAAAAAAGACAGGAAAGGCGAAAAAGCTACTGAGGGTTGCCCCATAAAAAAAGACTCTTTTCAGAGACCATACATTAGTATATTTAAAGAAATGCTAAAAATTTTAGCAGATAAACAGTTAATTTTTTTTTTTTTAATACTAAAGACAGGACAGAACAAACAGAAAGGTTATGTATAGCAGAAGATGAGGGAAACTCAGTCTTTATCGTTAAGCAAAAGCGAGTATTTAGGGCGTTTTCTATTAGTGGGGTCCGATACCTCGTAATCGGGTAGTTCCGCTATAATTTGGTTAGGAAGGTTATATACTGATTTATAAAAAAAAATTTGAGAGTTTATGAATGCGCTGCTTTAAGGAGGTGGTTTTAAGATCCCTGCGGATAGTGGAATTTCGAAGAAAATGATGACCATTACGGACATATCTGAGATTTTTGTTATGAGCACCGTAGAGGTAATCCATACTGGACTTGCATGCGAATCCCTAGATCGGACAAGCATAGGTTAGGATAGATCTTATACATGCGTTATACAGGATTAGTTTATTGGGAATAGAAAGAGTGTTACTTTTGAGAAGAGGAGAGAGGGCCTGGGAGATACCAGCAACCTTGCCTCGAATGTTGATAAAGTGTTTTTTCCTGGTTAATCTTCTATCCAGGGTAACCCCCAGATACTTAGTGTCGTTAATCCAAGGAATAGTAGTATTCTTAATGGTAATTCGATTGGGAAATGTTAATTTTCTAGAAAAATAAACAACAGCTGTTTTACTTTCGTTGAGCTTAACACGCCACAGATTACACCAGCTAAAGAATTTATCAATGTGTTCTTGGAGAATTTTGTATAAAGTGCGTGGAGCATAACAATAACAGTGCTGAACAGTGAAGCAGCGGTTAAGGGGTTGCCTAGTTGAAGTCAACTTTACACCCAGTCTGATTAAATGTGATGTCTTACGTAATGTAGAGCCATTGGGAAAGTAAGAAATGTGTAGTTGTTTGCAACTACTTATAAAATGAAAAAACTAAAGATATAACTAGCATAGATGCTTTAAAAGTTAAGAGAAAAAAGATTAAGAACTTGGATTTACATAATGAAATTATATTAAGATATAGGTTTAGCTGCAGTACAAACTGCTGTAATGAAGAGAAAAATAAGTTAGAATAGAAGTTAGCACTAGTTCAGAGAATTACTCACACCAAGCAAGGGCAGGGTCGGCGGTTAAGGAAGGCAGCAAGGCTGCCTACAAAAACAAAAAGGCACTAATCAGGGCAATATATCTTTTTTTTTCTATATAATAAAGTTTATATAGAGGTATTTTTTTTCTTTAGAATTAAAAAAGAAAATAAAAAAGGAGAAAAAGTTTACTTAGCAATCTTACGTGGTGAACACAAAGCTCACGGGGATTCCATTATTGTGGAATATTTCGGGCGTTTGCGATGATGGGGCTCGAAGGCGTCATAGTCAGGGAGCCCTGCTACAAACATAACAATAGAAGCAAACTGGAATATCTGTTTATAAGAAGCTTCTAGCTAAAAGTGGTGGCAGTTGATTTTTTTGTTTATGAGTAAAAAAATATCCAACAAAATTATGGTTTAAATCTCACATACCTTTCCATCAAAATCGATTTTTATTTTTAGTTTGTTAGAAATTTTGTAAGAAATTATTTTAATGCTGGTAAATAATTGAGAGCAAGTAAGAAATTTCAAAGCTTCCTGCCTTAAAAATCATGTATTCCACTTACATAAGGAAAGGTCCACTAAAGAAAGGTTTTAAAAGTTCCATTATTTGGATTTTTTTTAATTAAAATATATTTTTGTTATTAAATTTAAGTCATAAATATGTGTACATTTCTTCAAATATTGACGCACCAAACATGTTAACACGAACATAAATTAGCTATATAAGTTTATTATTGTTATTGTATATATCTATACATATATGTGTGTCTAATTAAAAACGAATACCCTACTTTTGAACTATACTTGTATTATTTTTATAATAAAAAATAAAGTACGTAAAAAAGCAGTATAAAAATAATATAAAAGGCACAGTAGGTGACAGCTATGCACTTTGGGGATTAAAAAAAATTAACAAACATGCGTTATAAGAAAAGAGCTTGTATTAGTATCTAGCTATAAATAAAAAGTATTACAAACAAGTTCCGTCAAGAAAGACATCACACATTCAAGGGCGCCGAGAGCCGTGATGAGCCCAGAATCATCCACACATTCCCCCCACACACACTCTCGAGAACCATAAAAAGCATGCGAATCTTTAATAATACCTAGCCGACTTCGGTGACCAATTTATAGACATTTTTTTTTCTTTCTTTTAAATTATGGTAAACATACAAAATAAATATAAAAAATAATAATATACATGTGTATTGTAAGAGCTGTGCCCCTTTGAGCTCCTAGGGCCCCGAAACAATGTACCTGCTGTATGTCTTTGCGCGCGCAGACGCCGCACAGTGGGCAAAATCCCAAAAAGCTGGCCAAAAGTCGAAAAATAAAGTTACTATTTGGAAATTTTTGACTATACAGGTAGCTAGAATAATGTTTGGAGGGTCAGAATCTATATTTATAAAAGGTTTTCGTTTTACCTTGGCAACCTATATCATTTCAAAACTGACGCTTGGAGGAATATCATCTGAGGCGAACAAAAAGAGCAAAACAATGGTTCCTCTAAACACGTGCTACAATTTTCCATATCATCCGATTTTAATGCTTTAAAATGGATTCACACGATGATAGTGTGTACTTGTTTTGCGCGTGTTGCAAAAATTATATTAAGTACATAAAAATTAATAATTTCACGATTATTTTTGAAAAAAATTAAAAAATATATATATTACTTTTTGGCTTTCAAACACCAAAAAGTTTATAAGTTCCACAGTGTTCCGTAACGATATATAATGGAAATAATAGCCTTAGCTATTATCTAAGGTATAATGAAATCTAAAACAGCTGCCATAAACTGCCATTCTGCATTTCGTGCAAGTTTTTGCAACCGCAAGTAAAAATGTCACTTTCTGAGTCGCTTCAAAAGCTATGACATTCATAACTTTTCTCAGTAATTTAGCTGGCAAACATTTTTGAAATTTTTGGATTATTCAGTTTTGTGATAGATTATTATGTATTATATTAAAAATAAGTATTATAATCATAAGCATAAATGAATTTGATAAGAAAGAAGAGTTTTAAAAAAATGAAAAGAATTCTCTATCATCGATACAATAGAAATACATTTTCTTATCTTTATAGCTAATAATTTTGTTTATTCTATTGTAATTAGAAGAATTATCTTGTCAATTGCAGTCTTTCTTAGATCATACTGCTGAACGTATTTTATTAATGCAAGCGGAAATTATCAAGAATCTGACTTCCGAGAACATTAGCAATCTGAATTTGATTTTCAAGTGGGGGGTATGGTAGTATATCTGATCAAAGTACTTTTAAACAAAAATTTAGCGTTGATGATGGTAGAAATTCGGTTCAAATAGTTTGTTTCACTTCTCTAGTGCCACTTAGAACTCGTAAGTATTGCGAATGATTCAGAAATTGTTATCTGGGAAAATTCGAAATCTTCATCTCCTCGATTTTTTAGGCTGATCAGAATCCATTTTTTGCACGAAAATACGGAAGCTACTGTCAGGGAAATGGATTATATTATAGATCAGGAGAGTAAACTTATTCCTTTAAAACAATCATTCATAGAAAATAAGTAGGCGTTAATAACTAGATTTAACGATGATTGATTGTAACATTTTTAATGCCATTACTAATAATTTGTCAAGTTAACGTTGGTACCTATGTCAGGCAACTTCAAAACAGTTTAATAACCTTGATGACATTTTCAAACTAAACGTGAATGAAAATAATTTACAATTCGGAATGTCCACGTTACATGCGTGCATAAGAAGTTTTGAATGTAGCTTGCATTTGGCGTACAAACGGGATATAAAGGAATGGCAAGCCTGCACTCCTGACGAGAAGATAAAAATTAAAATTGCAAAACAAAATTTATAAAGAGGATTTCGTTTACAATTAGGACTGCTCGTCGATAAACCAAAGTTCGGATTTGTGAGCACAAATGATTACAATACAGCTTGTCGATTCTTTGAAAACGCAGCTGTTTCTGCTTCATAACGAGCGTAAACGAAGATTTGATCAAACGATTCCACGTCATATTACAAGTAATTTCTTAGCATTCATTTTATCAATTTCGTGGATCATGCTCACAAACAGTTTGCAAATTCGTCGAATTGTATTCCCAATTCTATATGCCAACTTCGGTGCACAAACTACTTATTCATGGCTCAGAAATAATAACTTCCTCCTTATTGCCTGTTGGACAAATGTCGGTAGACGCTCAAGAATCGTGTAACAAATTAACCAAAAGGTATGGAGAAGATTTTTCCATAAAATGCAGTAGGCCGTAAACAATGGAAGATTTTTTTCGGCTTTTAATGTTATCAAATCCCTTCATTTCTAGCTTACGTAAATTACTATTAAAGAAATTAATATCCTTGCCCCTAGAGGCACAGAAACTTTAGGAAAATATTTCGACACCTCCCCTCCTAAAGAGTCTACTTAATATAGTACAGATGATTCAGAAGATGAATTTTACAATATCCTTTCGTTTTATTTTAATAATATAAAAATTAAACCTTGTAGTATTTTATTTTTCATTAATGTACTTAATTGTATTTCATAAATAATAATTCATCGTTTAATTTCGAGCAAAAATATGTTAGTTCCTTGAAAATACCCTGTAACGTTTAGCCTTGAAACTTTTTAATTTCGAAACTCGAAATATTTTATTTAAATCTATTTGCTTTTATTTTTAATCCGTCATTATTTTTATTTAATTTTTGAATTGTACTTAACATCCTCAAAAGCATCTGTATACGAAAATTCATAGAAATTGAGTAACTTCCAAAGCATTTTAAGTCCGCCATATTGGATTCGCCATTTTGTTTTTTGGAATTTAAATTTTAGAATCGAGATCAGCATCCTAAAAAACACCTGTCTATGAAATTTCGTGGAATTCAAATAATATTTTCATATTTTGGCCAGCTTTTCGGGATTCTGCCCCACTGTGCGTCGGTCAGTAAAGTGAAAGATGTGATCTAATTGGTTGTTCGCATGAAAGGATGTTGAAATCGGAAACACTCGTTAAATCTACTGTTATATTTGCGGTATTTTTACATACGGAAATATTACGTTGCAATCTACTGCAATAAATGCAGTGAATTTGACAATCATTTTTTACAGTGTACGTGTATTTGTATTGTGTTATCTGCCAAAAAATTAATTGTAAACCACACTGTTACCGATGTCGCTTATCTTTATGCCAAGTATTACATTTACACCGTCTGCAAAACATTAGCCCTAAATTTTATATAAAGTTCCTCTGTACTAAGTTAAAAGATAAGTTCTAAATAAAATGACAATTTTGTACGCTATTCGCGTAATATTTGTGTGTGATACTTTCAGAAAATATTATTGGGAATATTTGTTATTTAATACACCTTTATGTTTTTTTCTTTCGTATATCATACTTAACATGTTGTTGACCTGAGTGTTGTTAATTTAATGCGTTCTTTTATTTAAAATACTTACCAGAATTTTTGACTAGTAATTTTCGCTTTTTCTATCCACGGCATTTCGTTGGTAAATATAACAACATTTATTATTCAATAATTACTATAGATGTTTTGCATCAAAAGCGCTCTAAATTATTCACGAGTATACATTAGGGTGGGCCGAAAAAAACTTTTTTTTGATTTTCGATGATGGGTAGTGCGGAAAAGTGGCCACTAGTGGCACCAAGTTCACACAAAAAATTTGAGATTTTTAGGACAATTCCTATATTTGCCGCTTTTGGCTTGAAGTTTTGCTAAAATGCTGATTTTTGAACTTTTTTAGCAAAAATTTTAAAAATGTTAAATTAAACTTATTTTAATCGTATTTACTTGAAAAGGCATATTTAATGTTCCAAATGTATAAATATGCTCTGATAATGTATTATTTAATTGCTATGTGTATTTTAAATTAGACGATTTTTATAGCCTTTTCGTGTTTAAGTGAGCAAAAGTTGCATGTATTGTTTGAATCTTTCAACAGTTTCTCTCCTTTGTCTTGTTTATGTCCTTTGGTCTTCTTTATTTTTTTTCGATGCTTTAAGGGTCATATATTTGGGTGACGGACAGCAGAATTCCTCAGAAACAGATCTGGAAGGAGAGAAGGGGGTGAGGCGAGAACTTAAGCGAACGCATTAACTCATCGCGATGTTGGGAGAGTGAAGGAGGAAATACAAGAGGGGAGAAAGTAAGATAAGGGATGCTTATTATTTTTCAGTGCTCGGTTTCCCTGTGACATTTGTTCAGTGTAAAAGTAAAACCTTTTTCTCGTGCAATACATTGCTGTTTGGATCGTTTAACATGCCTTTACTGTGTTTTGTGCGTTTTATTACGACGAGTTTAGAAATGGCTAGTGCATGATCATGTAGAACATGGAAGTTCATGATCATGTAAAGGCATGTGATAGCGTGAAAAGTAGCCATTTTGGGGCACCGTGCAAATTGAAAGACGTGCAATTGCCAACTATTGCTGACATCATGATTGATGATTGGTTGACTATTGGTTGCGATACGATTTAGAAGAAAATCGAGATATTTATCTTCAACCAGTGGATGATATTATTAAAATGGTAGGTGAAAAAGTTTCCGAAATCTATATAAAATCTTCCATACCAGTGGTTTCCCAACGAACAATTAACGGAAAGATTAAAAACTATTACAATGAACATAGATCATTGGAGAAATCTTGTAATCATACCGGCGTTAAAGGCAAGGCGATCTGCGAAGATTTCGTACGAAATGCGAAAACCTCTCTCTTTGACATTGCAGCTTGTAAGTGTGGAGGCTTGAACAATTGTAGCTGTGGCATCAGACGTAAAGTTCCACATCGGGAGGTGAACTTCTTGAAGGATCAAAGAACTGTTCGAAAAATGTTTATCGGAAATATTGATTTAAAAACAAGCAAAACTCTTGCAAAGAAAATATCGCGGAAAATGAAGAGGAATACAATTTCAACGATTAATAGTGGTTCTGCGACAAAGCCTTCAACGAGTGGAGTTAGATCCAGATGGAAGACAGTTATATTGTTGGAAGATTCAAGTAGTGGGAGCTTTCAAGCAAGCAGTTCGACTGAATCTGAATTTGAACCAGGCCCTTCAAAGCCAAACACTCCTAAACGCATATTCCTGTCTCACACAGCGTCCGCCATGTCTCAGGGAAACGGAGCACTGAAAATAATAAGCATACCTTATCGCACTTTCTCCTCTCTTGCATTTCCTCCTTCACTCCCCTCAACATCGCGATGAGTCACTGCGTTCGCTTAAGTTCTCGCCTCACCCCCTTCTCTCCGTCCAGATCTGTTTCTGAGGGATTTTGCGGTCTGTCACCCAAATATATGACCCTTAAAGCATCGAAAAAAAATAAGGAAGACCAAGAGACATAAATAAGACAAAAGAGAGAAACCGTTGAAAGATTCAAACAATACATGCAACTTCTGCTCACTTAAACGCGAAAAGGCTATAAAAATCGTCTAATTTAAAATACACATAGCAATTAAATAATACATTATCAGAGCTTATTTATACATTTGGAACATAAAATATGCCTTTTCAAGTAATTACGATTAAAATAAGTTTAATTTAACATTTTTAAAATTTTTGCTAAAAAAGTTCAAAAATCAGCCTTTTAGCAAAACTTCAAGCCAAAAGCGGCAAATATAGGAATTGTCCCAAAAATCTCAAATTTTTTGTGTGAACTTGGTGCCACTAGTGGCCACTTTTCCGCACTACCCATCATCGAAAATAAAAAAAAAGTTTTTTTCGGCCCACCCTAGTATACATGTCACCACTCAACAAAATGTTAATATTGTCTAATCTAGTATATAAATATAACGAATAAACGTGAAACATACGGATATAAAGCATCTTATAACTCATAAACTCGAATATTTTCCCAATTTTTTGCTCTATCTCCACGTGCCGGGATTGCCATTTAGTTTATTTTAATATATAATGTTTCAGGTTTGTATTCCTAAATTCAGGGATTCCCTCCGGAAATGAAATAAGAAATATATATATTCCTGGTAACTTGCCAACTACAGCAAAGATTAATGTAGATGAAGTTTATTTTCCGCTAGACATCCCAGAAGACAATGTCTGATAGACTGGTACATAAAAGTAAATCTTGTTCAAACTAGTGGAAATTTTAGTTAAATTACGTTACGAGTTAAAATTGAATTCCGCAGTACAACAGTTTGGAAAAGTATTAAAATGTTAAACATTTAGAATGTCCTAGACTAGACAGTACAATGTTTTTTTTTTTTTTTTTTTTTTTTTTTTTTTTTTTTTTTTTTTTTTTTTTTGCTGTTGTTTTTGTTTTATTTTGTTTTTTAAGTTTGCATTAAAATAATAATAAAAAATCTTTCTAAATATTTCAAATGAGCTTGCAGAATTTTTGACTAAAGAGTGTTTGTTCTAACTATGAATTGTAGTAGAGTTTGTAATCTCAATTATCCGCAATGCAACTACAAGTTAATTGCATGCAATTGATTGAGCACACATTCAAACACAGAAATTTCGTCAAAAAATGGGATGGGGGCCTGTTCCGGCTACAGTGCTGCAAGAGTTTTTTTACGGTATGTTATTTTAACTATAACTAATTACATACAATTAAATTGTAATTACAAATTTGCCTAACTCTGACTTGTAGTTTTTTACATTTAACCCTTTCAGGGGCAAGGTACTTGTATTCGTAAAATGTTCAAATAATTTATTGACACCAGTATTAAAAAGAGATTTTATTTGTAAACAAGTAAAAGTAAATTTTCGCGTACTTAATAAAGATGACATTTTCATCATAAAATTCCGGTGCCAATGTGGCAATTTGCGATCAGTGATGCCGTGACGGCATCATCGCCCTTCAAGCGGTTCATTCATTTTGACTGTTGTTTGCTGTAGATGAAGAACGTCGAATATAGCACATAAGTATGTATGCAATAAAATTTTTTAAAGAGTTTCAGTTGTAGTATACTGTTGTTTAAGTAATGTACATTTATCTTGTAGAAATTGGGTCGTGCTGCGCCTGTTTTGCTGATTTTTGCAAGGACCTAGTCCGGAAAATAATACTTTTTTTCGCATGTATCCAGGTCAAACGTTCAGCTTTTATAACGTGCTGGGCCATGGGTCAATAAGGTTTTCGTACGAGCCGACTAAGAATTTTCAACTTGTACAAACCTCCGGCCTCACTGACCATAATTTGTTCCAGAAAGTGTGTGAAAACAGAATAAGAGAAAACGGTAACGAGAACAGAAATGTTCTTTAATAGTCCAAACTCAGTCTGTAAACTTTTGTACAATTCAGGCTCTAATAAAACTTTCTCTGTAAACAATTTTAGACTCTAATATTACTAGAGACGGTTTGTAATATCATTAATTCATTTAATATAGAGCAATCCTAAATGACTAGCGATACCTTTTATTTATCGCAGTGATTCTCAAACTATTTTGTCTTGAAAATATATTTGAAGAATTATATGCATACCCTTTATTTTTTACTCTTAAGAATCGTGAATGGAAAAAAGGAAACAAGAAAATAAAACAACAACGACTAGATAGAAATAAGCTTTCATGCTGCATTTAATATAGTTATTATTTACAGAAGTAAGTTCTTAACCGCTTCCCTTACTAATTTGTTTGAAAAAAATTGCAAAATATCATCACATTTTTTGAAATTACATCATTGCATTTCATGATTTGCATTTTACATCACAAAACAAGGAAATCTGCCAATCAAATATTATGTATAACTTATTATATACGAGGTACGATCCAAAAATTCGGGGACTGCGGCCATTCCTGGCGACGAAAGCAAGTACCTAAAGTTAAACCGCTTGAAATGGATTCTCCGAATCCTCCCTTACATGCACTGTTAAAAATTTTGTAGTAGGTTGAACCAACTTTTGGTGCTTCAGTAGCTGTCACCATAAGATGGTGAAATCTCACTCCAAGATTTGGAGCTCCGATTGAACCTTAACTCCAAATGTTGGTTCAAGATTTCACCCTCTTATGTTGGCAGCTACTGGAGCACCAAAAATTGGTTCAACATACCACAAAATTTTTAACAGTGTGCCTAGTTTGGTTTAGTCCATGTCAAGTGACCAAACCGCATGCGCAGCTGTTATCTTCCGAAGTTTGTTACCTTTGCTCCGCGATGTAAGAAATATGACTTTTCTTGAATAGCGTTGCAACATTAAATTCTGTCAACGCTTAGGTAAAACACCAATATAGGCTTTGGAAATGCTAAGAAAGGTGTACGGTGAATCTAGCATGACAAGATCCAAGGTTTGCGAATGGCATCGGCGTTTTAAAGAGGGCCGAAAATTCTTCGAAGACGATGAACGTGTTTGACGACCTTCGACTTCACGGAACGCGGAAAATGTTGCATTGGTTTATAGATTTTATGTCATTTGAGGGAATCCATTCGTCGTAAACGGCGTCGGTTCTGGCAGAGTGGCGACTGGTACTTTCTGCATGAAAACGCATCAGCACGGCAACCCCAATTGGTAAAACAGTTCCTCGCCAAAACTCGCACTAATGTGCTTCCACATACCCTCTATTCGCTAGACTTTTCAGTGTCCTTCATTTGTGCAATTTCCCGTTTAAATTTGTCCGGTTTCAATTTTTGATTTTTTTTCAACGTGGCTGGGGCCCTACGAACCTTGCTTCCGCAAAAGAGTCGGGATAAGTAGAAAAATAAAGGGCTGCGAACGAAAAGAGGGCGCTCACCGCGGCGGTTGATCCACCCAACCGCCGACCGAGACTAATACTAAGCTCGACGTAGCAGTGGTTGGTCGGTAGCTTCAGGGTCCCGGGCCCTTCCTTCGTGGTTTTCGGTGTCTTTAATTTGTGCAATTTCCCTTTTAAATTTGTCCAGTTTCAATTTTTGATTTTTTTTTCAACCTGGCTTCCGCTAGAGTGTCGTTTACTCGGCCCTAGAACCTTGCTTCCGCAAAAGAGTCGGAATAATTAAAAAAATAAAGGGCTGCGGACGAAAAGAGGCCGCTCGCCCCCTGCGACTTTTACCTGTTCCCATCAATGAAAAAACATTTGCAGGGATGCCGTTTTGTGTCACAGATGAGGTGAAAGCAACATCGCAGTAGGCCTTACGCGAGGTTGCAAAAAATGGCTTCCAGCAGTGCTTCCAGAAGTTATACGAACGCTGGCAGAAGTGTATCGTCGCCCAAGGTGACTACTTTGAAGGTGGATGTACCTTGGTGCTGTGAACTATTCAGGGTAAGGTTTTTTACATCTTGTCTCCGAAATTTTGGATCGTACCTCGTATAATTAATTGTATTATATAAGAATATTTCCTTTCTTTTCAAGCTTCAGATCGAGTAAAAGCGTGATAAAACAAATCGTAGTGACAAATTATGCCATGCCTTAGTTTTCTCGGGATATGAATTAACTATAAGATATACGAACCCGAAATAACTCGGGATAATCAGGGAAGCGGTTAATATAACGTGTTTAAAATTGCACATTTCTGGAATGTTTGGTAGAGGTATAGCGTTTAGAATAAGTATTGTGGAAATCGGCTATCCCAGGAATACTTATAAAAATGCTAAATTACTCAATCCCTTAAATGTCCAAAGATGCTGAAATTCAAAGAGTCGATCGCAGCGCTGTCTGCGGGATATTTTCTAAAACTGCAAGACGATTGCTAGTCTAGACGCTGTGATAATACCGCTCGTGGGCTGCAATAGTGGCACAACTCAAAAAATACGAATTTTGAGCTAATGCGCTTTCCAGCATTGCAGATTGGTATTCTTTCCAGCAGCAACAGCGGCATATCTTGTAATTCAGTATTTCACCAACAGATGACAGAAGTGCCGCTGTTGCGTTATATATGATATAATCTGAATGCATCATCATATAATCATATTTATCATCAGTATAACATGGGGTGTGAGGGTACTTTGTTTTTTGCATTATTATTAATTGAATCCTTACGGAGTCATTTAGTACCACTTAACACTTATGACAACAATGAATCGTGTAAATTTTGCATTTCATTACAAAGCGAAACTTCAAACCCATTAATCTCAGAACCTGATTTTTTGAGTTGTGCCACTATTGCAGCCCACGAGCGATACGATGTTCACATTGAAAGTAGAAAATATCCCGCAGATGTCTCTGTGGTCGGGTCTCGGATTTCAGTACCGTTACACATTTAAGGGAATAAAATTTTTAGCACAATTTGGATAGCAGATTTACACGCTATTTATTCTAGATGCTGTAAAAGAGGCGTAAATAATTTTGAGCATGTACTTCGCTCTTCTAATATTTTTTTATAGCACTCAACGATTAAAAAACCTCTTTCACTAACTGATTTAGTTGCGGAATGTTGGTTTGCGAGAAGGATACTTACTCCCTCTCCTATCTCGGATAAGCGTAAGACCACGGCCAAACTCGATCGAATCGAGTTTGGCCATGGTAGGACACTTTGAGAAACAGTGATAACATTGTTTTGGTGAGAAAACCATGTAACATCATCACAAATTAGAAAATTCTTTCTATTCCAATCTGTATAAGTCTTGAAGTTTTGATGTCTAGATTTTCTAAATAATTGTTTCAGTTAAATATCACCACCAAAGATATAATATAGGCCAATTAGAGGAATCATATAGGCCTATACGAAATTTTAATCATGAATGCACAGTATTCTTGAAAAAATAGTTGTACTGCAACAAAAATGTAGATTTTCGAAAGCTACTTATCACATTTTGTTACTAAAATGCATTTTTATTCAGTTGAAAAACATATCACATCATTGAAGAGCATTTTAAGGTAGTTTTGCCAGATGTCCCGCGTAAATCAAAGCTCCAAATGCTTTGGACACCACTAATTTATTACAATTTATTTCACCATCTTTAATCGTAGATAATTCTGCCATTAGATAAGGCGAAGAAATTTACTTTAACCCTTTCTTTTTTCTACCGGTGTCAAATGACCCCTATTTAAAGTTTTGATTTATGTTTATTTTACTCGTAGTTTTTTATTATAATAAGCGATAAAAAAGTCTTCCATGTATTAACTAGTATGTTGTGGCCATCACAAAACTTTCTTCTATATAAATCACATAAACAGCACTAATTGATATCAAGGTATACCTGAATCTGAAATTTGATGAAAATTCGTGCATTAGTTCTTGAGATAGAGCTATAACGGAAATTCTGAAAAATGCCGCATTGCAGCGCCACCTGTTGAGCGATTTGCACCAAAACATAAACAGCCCTAATTCATATCAAGGTATACCCAAATCTGAAATCTGTTTAAAATCCAAGCATTAATTCTTGAGACAGAATTATTACGAAAATCGCAAAAAATGCAGCATAACAGCGTCACCTCTTGAGAGATTTACATCAAAATGTACAAAACGTCAATTCATGTCCAGAACTAACTGAATCTGAAGTTTGATGAAAATCCGTGCATTAGTTCCGGAGATTGAGCTATTGCGGAAATCGCGAAAAATGCCGCATAGCAGTAGCGCCACCTCTTGAGCGATTCACACCAAAAACTAATCAGCACCAATTTATATCAGGGACTAACTGAATATAAATTTTTATTAAATTTCGTGCATTAGTTCTTGAGATAGAACGCCCTCAAAATTTGTGTTACATGCATACAGACAGACAGACAAACATTTTATAAAAACATATTTTTCGGAATCTCTGACCCCTAAAACGCGTAAATCCGTCGAAAACCGAAAGTCGAAAATTTTCACGAATCCAATACTTTCTTCTTGCAAAGATAGAAGAAAGTAAAAATGATTTGCAATTGTTTCAGTCTAAAAATTACAAATGATAAACCATAAGTCAAAATCTTTTAACATGTGTCATTTGACCACTGGTAAATATTGTGTTAAAATACAGGTGTTCAGAACATTTCGAGACACCTATATACGCAGGACACCTGGCAACACTATTTTAAGATCTAACAGCTCATAAGTGATAAGTATTTGAAGCATTTTTAAAGGAATATAAAGCTTCATTATATCTTTTTACATAATATACCTGGTTTCAGAGCTCTCTACACTTTTCTAAAGACATCAAGCATAATGTTTTTGCTCTTAAAATATCGAGTTCGTTCTAAATAAAATGAGTATATCAAATTAAAATAAATTAACATTCATGAATGGCATTCAAGTTTAATTATGCATAAGAGTCCCACATTAAAAAAAAAAACTAATCAAATAATTTCCATGAAGATATCTTTCTAAATTACATTAATGAAATGGTAGCTACTTCGTTGAAATGAAATTAATTTTGCCATAATTTGATTTTGTGCATATTCACATTTCGCTGTCATAAGGACAATTTGAATCTAAAAAGCCAAACTTAATTAACTCATAAAATGTGTTTTTCAAAAGAACCAGTTCTACTGCATGAAATACAAACCTTTTAAAATAATAACTGGAAATTTATTTAATATTTTGTGAATACGATGGTTATATCCAAAATGAAAACAAAGTTTCTAAAGAAAAGAATACATCTAAATGACGTTTTTGTATAAATTTGTAAAGTTTCAGATATGTTCGTTTGATTGACTTTGACATTGTATTTTAAGTTTATGCAAGGAAGAAAACACTTAATACTCTTCTTGTTTTTGGCTTTCTCTCTTTCTCTCTCACGCTCTCAATCTCTCTTCTTTTAATTTATTTAAGGATGAAAAATAAAAGTAAAAATAGTTTTTTTTTATTTTTTTTAGCACACTTTTATAAGCATTCAACGATCCAGTTGAAAATATCGCCTAGTTTTTTTTATTGCAATTTATGTTTTTCCCAAAATTTCCCGTTATAATACATTAATTTGGCGTCGACAACGAGCTTTATTATGAAAAATTTCACTTCTTTTGTACGCTTGGTAGAAAGCTCAAACAAATGAATTTATTAAAACCTGAATCATTATTATTTTTTTAAGAAAGAGAACAGGAATGAAAGAATAAAATATTATTAAGCTATCTTTTTAGAATTTCTGATTTCTCAACGCATATAATCGTAAATTAATTATTATTTAACTATTGACTGATAAAAGTGTATTTTTTAAATATTACACTCTTTATTTTTTATTTATAATTTATTTACTACTTTTAAGACATTAAAATGCTTCATTGTCGCTTAAGTCCACTGTTTTTGATCTCACCTGCAATTGTACGGGTTGCAGAGAATATCTGGCGATTTATCACTGTTGGAAATCTGGACAATGTTTTGTCCCTCTCAATTTTTCATGCGATTTATTCAGAAGTGATATCGTTCTAAGCCGGTTTTTGTTTCTCCATTTCGGTCGTAAAGGTACTCTTTTTTACCAGTAACTGTATGCCTAATTTTATTCCAGTTTGATGTACTGAGTAAGTATATCTTGTGTGAAACAATCAATGGATTTTGATGGTAAGAGGAATAAACCGATGAGACTAAGCGTACTCCTTGTTGCAGTTATGTTAGTAACATGTTAATATAAGCAAGTTTCCAGCAAAGGCTGGCGGTACTTGTATATGCCTTTATTATTTAAGTTTATTATTCAAGCTGAATTAATAAATGAAACTGTTATTTTTAAATCCAACTGTTTGATCAATGTGCTTTATACTTGATTCCAAACCAAAAACCTTAAACCCTGCGTTTTTATAACTCTACTCTATTTCTATCAATCACCTTTGGTGGGCTAATTGCAAAATGCCTTAAAATTAATGTAGTAATTTATAATTAAGTTATAAATACAGTAAATTCTGCCTAAGGCGGACTCTGTGTAAGCCGGAAATCTGCCTACCGCGGAAAATTCTTCAAGTCCCGGCGAACCCACAGAAAATTACATTAATTCATGCTGCATAAGGCGGAATCTGTCTAACGAGGAAACGGAAAGGATTTTAAGGTCCCACCGAAACCAAAATTTTGCATAAGGTGGAAAAAAGGATATTAAAAAAAAAGGCATTTCGTTTATCAAACTTAAAAATTGTTAAGTGAAATACTCAATGTCGAGGATGTCTCCGTAACACTTTGAAAAAGTTAATTCAAAAGAACAGAAACTGTTTAAATTTTAAATAATTCTTACTTATCTCATTTTTTCCTATACAAAATTGCATTTAAACGTTATTTCTAGTAGAATGCAAATTTATGAAAATATATATTTTCTAAAGTATAATATATTATACTTTATGGTTGTACTCAAATTCAAAATAAAAACATTCTGTCTCATTCTCGAAGTTTACTATTATTATTATTATTATTATTATTATTATTATTATTATCATTATTATTGTGTTTGTGTGTAAACTTCCAATTTGCATGTATTACAGCAGTGCTAAGAAATTGAATAGCGTTTCTCATTTATCTATAAAGACAAAGAATCTTTCAGAATTTCAGTTTTCAATCGATTTTCGGCTCAGGAAAATCAATGAAACATAGTCAAAGGTCGAGATTTTTTTTCTTTTGGAGGAGGGGGGAGCTTTTTTGGATAAGCCGGAATATTGTCTACCACGGAAATTTTTCTCAGTCCCGCCTTAGACAGAGTTTACTGTCTATTACAATATTGTATTGTCAGCAATACAATATTTTAATATCACACCTTTGTATATATTTTTTTATAATCCTATCCCATCAAAAAGTGTGTTAGAAATCGATTGCAAAATTCCATGTTTACATACAAAAAACAGGTTGAGTTAAATAAACGAGTGTAAAAGAAATACAACAAATAATGTTTCTTAAATTGATATGTAAACCTTTTCTGGAGAAATAGCGAAATAATTCAGTTTTAAAACAAACATCTTCTCATGCGATAAGTATACATTCAATTTATCTGTAAACCTAAATTTAAATTTAAGAGGATTAGTTTTCAAGCAGTATTTCCATTGTATTAGATAGATTTAAAAAAAAAAACTGTTTATTTCATAATATCTATCGAAAGTACCTAGAAATGTGAATATAAGGTAGCAATAAATTGAACATAAAGAAGATAATATCTGACAGCTAGTTGTTTCAAAAACCATACTTCGTTTAAGCACTTTTTCACTTTTAAATAGGTTTGGAACGGGAACATTAACCCTTAAATGCATAGGTATATATATCTACATAGCATTTTATTAAATTCTTAGCAACCAGTATATATTTATATATATATAGAAATATTAATTCTGTAAAAATTACAAAAATCTAAATTTAAAACTCTATCTTATAATTTCTGGTGTATAATCTTTAATATAAAAGTATTAAAAAAACATAATTCTAAAAAATTAATTTATGCATTTAAGGGTTAAGTTTTATAAAATATAAAATTATATAAAATAAGGTATTTAGATTCATACTTATTAAAATATTTACTAATTTGCAATATTTTAATTTTTATTGTATTTCAGATGTGCAACATAAGAAAAAGTTGACGTATTATACGAAAAATGTATCTCTGTTTTTTTTTTATTATTATTTTTACTGTGTTATAAACATTTCAGAGAATCATAAACAACTTTTTTTAAAACAAAATAAAAAATCATGCATTTAAAGGTTAAAAATAGCACAAAAAGGGACGTGTAGTTTCCAATATAAAAATAACTTTATTAGTTTGCTAAAAGACTATTTTTCAAAAATTGAATTCCTTTAAAGAAATGTACTACGTAGGAAAAATATAAGTCCCAAAATGACTTCATAGAGTGAAATTTTAAATGAACAATTGTTATGAACTTTCATTTGTCACATTCTAATATGATTAAATACTATTTTAATTATATTTTAATGTGTTTTGCCGGCTCTTATAAAAAAAATTAAAATGTAAAATGTAAAATTAAATTAAAATCTTATAAATGTCGCTAACTCTTTTCGCTTGTTTATTTTCCCAAGAAATTTAATAACTAACAAAAACAAACATTTCTCCGTAGAGGTATGCGTAGGAGCGTATTTATAAAAGGGGGATACGTGACATTTCAGTCCCGAGTTTCGGTCTTGATGACATTTCAGTACTGGCTTAATCTTTTGCACGTAACAACTTTTGGATGAAGTAATCATACACGATACGACGATTATTTTAAAACGTTAAATGTGTACCTTAATACCATACTCAAAATGTGTGACGATTGGTCAATTTTTATGAAGACCTATAAAATAAAAAAAAAGGCATTAACTCCTTGAAGAGCGATGATTCCGTCCCGGCATCACATAATTTTAATCCCTAATTGCCACATTGGCACCGGAATTTCATAATGAAAATTTCATCTTTATTAAGTACGCGAAAATTTTCTTTTACTTGATTACACATAAATTATCTTGTAAATACTGGTGTCATTAAATTATTTGAACATTTTACGAATACAAGTACCTTGCCCTGACAGGGTTAGATAGAATGACAAATATGTCACTTTTAGATCCTAATTATATTGAAATGGGATCATCTTCAGAAAGAAACCTTTCCGAAGAAAAAAGTATGAAAACCGGACCATCTGGTTTAAACGTTATTGCCTGGACATGCATAAAAAAACATTCAAACAAATTGTATAACCTTCTTTGTTGTGAATCGATTAAAAATACAAAATAATTATTAATGAATCTTAGACAGAAATTGATTGAGTAAATTTATAGATAACTCTATTAATTTTGTTTGTAAATAATTAACGTTTTTACTGACATATGGTAAACTCTTTCATAAAACAATTCCTAACCTATAAGAAGTAACAATGGAAAGTTATTTTTTTTCTATTACCATAAAACAACATTAAGAGCTATCTAAAATTATCGTAAGTTTCCTAAAATCACAAACATCTAATAAAGCACATTGTCGATTTTTTATTATAATTATGATTATGACTTCACATGCTTGACGAAAGCTTTTTAAGCACAGTATCTGATACAAATGTTTAAAAAAAACTTAAATAGCAGTTTTTCTTATTGTATTTACTAAAATTGACATTGGAAGTATAAATTCTATTAACTGAAATGATGCAAAACATGGAATCAGGTAGGGTGAAATCCACAGCGCAGCAAGTTTTTTATGACCCTGTATTCTATAGTCTAATGCGCTTAAAAACAAGAATGAAAAATCATGCGCCCAGCATTCATTATGAAAAACTTTTCAACACATTCAGAATACTGTATAACAATACACTGTTAAATTTTTTTTCTGTGAAATTTTAGATAATCTACTGGTAATCCATTATCTTAAATCTTATGTAAAATTACAGAGATTAGAAAAACAGAGATTCTGTTAAATAACAGAGAAGTTATTCCATAAATTAACATCGTAAAAAATACCCAAGACTCCGTAAATTAACATCGTTAAAAATACACAAGACTCTGTAAATCAATTTATTTTTATTTTTAATGAGAAAAATTAACTTAGTTTTTGAAATTAGTGAATTTTAGAACGTCGAAGTATCAGAAATTTTCGAGCAAATTTGAACTGCTGTACCATTTAATTTAATTTTCTACACAATTTGTTTCTAGCCGGTCTGCGGTTTGAACCCGAGACCGCTGTGCAGAAGAAAAACGCCTACGGAGTGCGCCATAGGAGCTGTTGCTGTTGTGTACAAAGGATGTCTTTTATAATGAAGCGGAAAAAATCTATTGTATTTGTGCTTATCAAATATTTTCGTTAGAAAATTTCTTAAACGGCTTATTTTAATTCCGTTTGTACCGATACATAATACCTATTTTTTTTTTTAAATCAAATTTCATTTTTTAATCCTTTATTTACGGAATTATTTATCAAGAAATTGCTTCTTCTCAATAATTATCTTCTTTAATATTTGCAGATAGGGGAAAGTACCCAGTGTATGATAATCTAAGGTGGATTTGCACTTCAACATTTAATGGTAACTCTGCCCTTCAACTTAGGAAAATAAGGATTGCTGGAATATATCCCTAAGATCGTTTTCTTTTCAAAACTGTACTTGTTAAAAATATATAAAAATGTTTTTCTAAAAAAAAATCAAAATTTAAAATGTCACATCAGTATACCCAGTTTTTGATAATCTGTATCCAGTGTTTGATATGCTGTATCCAGTGTTTGATAGGCATTTTAATATCTGTTAATTATCAGATTTTCTTTCACAATAACCATTTTAAAAGTAAATAACCAGTATATTTAGGATACACAGTTGAATGGAACTTCAAGAAAAGATTATTTTCAAAAATATTTCTTTTTATTAACTATTCAAACAATTATACACATAAGCCTGTACATATTGGTAGTGTCGCCTACTTTGAGCTTATGGCTGCACAAAATTATATAAACGTAAAATCAATGCAATATAATAAGCAGTAAAGAACTAATACAAATATTTTAATGAAAAGTTAGATATTTTCTGATCATTTATCTTTCAAATCACTTTCGATTCCAAATTATTCTATGTTAGACTCAGAGTCAATATCAGTTGCACAAATGTGGCAGATAAACTGGAGCTCATCTTCATCTTCATCACTCTCATCAATCCCAAATGCCTCCAAATGTGTAAGGCATTCCAAAAATGTGTTTTTGAAATGCATTTGTAGTAAAATGTACTTTTACAATCATCACACTCTATCCAACGTCTCCGAATGTTTAAAATCAATTCAGAAGAATAACTCTTGCAGCAGATCTTACAGATCCACTCTCCTTCGTCGTTAAACATAAGTTTCTTCTTATAGTTGTTTTTTCTGTGTATAACAGAAACTTGACTGACATGGAAAATTTCATGGCCTCTTCAAAATAACGCACTTTCTAAGATGAAAACCTGTCTAAATCGGAATATTTCTGTTCATTTTTGAATTTAATCTTGGCAGGTTTCTTTACATTTTACTAATCTTTCGTAATTAAACTTGTAATGCTATAATGACATATTCTCTACAAATTTCAGTGTGTGTGTGTGTGTGGGGGGGGGGGGGGGTTGCACTACCATCAGCCCACCAATTGGATACACCACTGGGTTCAGCAGTGTATGACATAAACCGACATGGTGTTAGCATATGACAGGGTGTTAGCAGCTCAACTTAAAGAATCCTGAATTTATATCAAAATTACAAAAAAAAAAAAAAAAAAAAAAAAAAAAAAAAAGGCCTGGAGGTACAGTTAACATTTTTATGATTTTTTTTCATTGTAAACGATAAAATATATAACTAAGAAATTTTTTAAATACTGAAAATATTTTATAAATAGATACTCCAGATAGTTTCTAAATTTTCATTACCCAACAATAATTTTCTAATAACAATAATTGAAAAATAGTTCTAAAAATTCTTGAAATCAGAAAATTTCCTATGAGCAAACAGCCCTGGCAAATTAAATGTCTCAATCACTGGAAAATTTAAAAGCCAATGTTTCAAATATGTTATCAAACACTAGTTAAATTAGAAGTTTTCTAAACCAGTAATTGAATGTGCCCTCTCTGCTTTTAGGTGAGGGTTAGAAAGCAGAAACTTGGACCATAAGAAAAAAGAAATAAAGCTCTACACAACAGTATGTCACATTATTGCCCAGTGATTAAAATGTCAAGGATAAAAATAGATATAACAAAACTTACCTGTTGTAAATGAAGGTAAAGGCATGAACTATCACAGGGAATGAAGAATATGTGATTCCAAGGTCTGTAAACCTTATAATAAGTAATTTTGTTGAAAATTATCAAACACTGGTTACTTTTCCCTATACTGGAATTTTTAAATAATAGTAATGTTAAATTTAGGTATATTTTTTTCATTAAAACTGGTTAAAATATCGGTAGTTATAACTTTTTTTGTAAAATATTTACAAAAATAATCAGATTAATAAACCAAAAATACTTTTATGGTTATATCACAATTCTTATAAAAGCAATGTATTTAAATGTATTAAGATCCTCTCTGTAAATGGAAAGGCTTTTGCAGTTGAAAATGTTTCATGAAAAAAAAAATTAAAGAAAAATTATAACTATGAATATGATTAAGAAAATTACCACTTTTCGAAAATATCTAGCTTCGACTATTTCTTTACTTTATCTAAATTTGATTGAAAGACATGGAAATCTCTACAGGGAATTAGATACAATATAAGGGAAATAAGTATCTGTAAAATGATAACCGAGAAACTCAATCAAATGCATTTAACCAAGAACTAGTGTAAATTTACAGAGAATCTTGACCGAGAAACTCAATGGAATGCATTTAACCGAGAACTGGTGTAAATTTACACAGAGTCTTGACCGAGAAACTCAATCGAATGCATTTAACCGAGAACTAGTGTAAATTTACAGAGTCTTCACCGAGAAACTCAATCGAATACATTTAACCGAGAACTAGTGGAAATTTACAGAGAGTCTTGACCGAGAAAATCAATCGAATGCATTTAACCGAGAACTAGTGTAAATTTACAGAGAGTCTCGTTTTTTTTCTGTGTTTTTACAGAAATTTTTAACAGTGTAGTTGGAAAAACATCAGAACTTTTTGTGCAGACCTTTATAAGATCCATAGATTGGTTTTTAAGCTACATCGTATGCTAAAAGTTAGTCAATAGAGTAAAAACACTGTATTAAACACTAGTGTCGTGAAGGAAATTTTCACCTTGTTATTAATAAACTTTACAATATACTTATAACTACTTAAAAGGTGACACAAACATATAAAAACATATAAAAATATTATTTAATGCAACCCTGAAATCTGTCGAACACACACGCGTTTCTTTTTCAAAGGGAAAATATGACTGACTGAATAGAAATTTTCTATTGGTCCTAACTACACAACTTCCTGGTTGTGTAATATTTAAACGGAGCTTTTAACTGTAAAAAGTCAATGAAACATCGTCTTCCTTTTGAAAGACCTATCCGATAGGCCACTCAATAGGGTGCGTAAATTGTTTTTCGTCTCTACCGCCATTTTGAATTTATAAAAACAAAACCTAGCCTATAACCATCGGACGGTTAAGACGAATCGATAGAGACATCATTCATTAAAATCCATCCTGCAGTTGGGAAGTTTCGAGGGTATAAAGAAATCCACATATCCAGAGAGGCGTGAAACACATAACCCTTCTTGGCAGTCGGGTAAAAATAGTGTAATACCGCTAAAATACACCGCAAATGATTTTTAACATAGGCCGTAATGTAATGGAAATTTTTTGAGTGTTCCTGTAATGAACCGTTAGTGCTACACACTTCATTTGCAATACCGAACATACCATCGTAAACCCCAATAACATATATCAATTTCATGGTAATGCGTTATATTTACGCGAGTTAGACCGCGGAGAGATAAACGGACAGGCAAGACCAATTCATAAACACTTTTCAACTTTGTTGAAAAGCGTTAAAAATGAAGAACATACTCTTGAAAAACTAGACTAATATTTTTTATGCCAGACTAACATGTACAAGTCATTTTTCAGACAACATACTAATCGACTCATTATTTCAGATTGAAGTGAATTTTTATTCTAAACAAATTACCAGAATGAACATTTCTAGGATACCATTGTATGATGAATGAAGTAAACTGTGTTTAACGTAACAGTTCTTAAAGTTTGCTTTTACAGAATTTTCCCAAATCTATTTCTTAAATAAATACATAAACCAAAAATAATCATTTGCGGATTTTAAGATATTATGCAAAATAGGATAAAAAATAAAATAAATTCCAGAGCTGACTATATTCAGAGTTACTAGCATGAATTAAGACCGCCATTTGAGATTTTTATGATAGTAGAAAATAGCATTAATGTTTGCTGTTCTTTAACTTTTTCTTTCAGTTTGGCTGCAGTTACCTTTCTTTGTAATTTTCCTAGTAAAACAACAACAACAAAATTATAGTTTTTCTTGCATTTTTGTAAATTAAAAACTCAATGCTTTACATTTTTAAAAACTTTTTACAATTAAGAATATTTTTTCTGCCCAAAATGCTTGAACGTTTCCAAGTTTTTTAGTTTATAATATATAGTGTACAATTTATATATAATAGATAAATAAAAGTATAATGTACGAGCAACCGCAATTTATAGGTAAAATAATGATTCATATTTACTTTGGTTTTGTGTAAATAAAACATTTCAAATATATTGACAAATAGAGTAAATAGAAAGACATAATTAAATGTTGACAAAATTTTCACGTAACTTCTTGAGCGTACAAAATCAACACATAATTTAATTATTCCTAAATTTCCAGTAACTGTTTATAGTTTATTCGTTGTCGCAGAAAACGCTGTTCATAACTGCGAAGATGATAAACAGTGGTGATGAGCATGTATTAAACTCGTATTCATTCGACATAAATCAGATAAACGAGGCAGTGTGTATTTATATCAATTATATTTCCCATAATGATGGACAGTTAAAATATACATAGGCAAAATTTATCTGCACGTTGCTTTTTACAAAAGGAACAACATCAGTAAAAACATATGACGTGTGCATGTTTTTCAATTCTAGCATATACAAGGTGTCCTAAAGTGGATTTTTAAATTAAAAAACAATCAATCGGTAACAACTATTCAAGTTATTATTTCATAAGAATATTGTGCAATGTCGGAAATTTACTTACAACGTTTTTTTTTTTAGTTCCAAATGTCACCGGTGGTTAAGTTGCTTGTCTAAAACTGTTCGATCGATCAAACTATGGGTCATAATAATGGATCATATTTCCCTCATTTCTAACCTTCAAATTCAATATAATCTTATAACCTTCGAATTCAACCTTCTATTAAAAAGACAAAAAATAGTTTACGTTTTAAATCTCAATTTTGAGCAGAACTGCGTTTTGCGATAGCGCAGTGTCTATTGGCGTTATTCATAACTAAAACAAGGATGTGTCGTAAAGAAATTGTTTAGTATTTGTACTAATATCCTGCAAGAATAAGTTACATAGTTACCGTTACACTTGTCACTGATATTTTTTAAATATTCAATCCATTTAAAGATATCCTGCATATGTAACTTATTGAATTTTTGTATTAATGTCTGACTTTCGGATTTAAAACATCATAGAGTAATAACTATTTTTAAAGTAGAAAGTCGTTGATTTTATTTATTTTTTATTTTTTTAGCCCATATATGTTTGAATACTGAATACAGTAAATGGTTATAGAAATTATGTTGAATCAGTAAAATATCTTTGAGTAATGAATGATAAGTGCTGTTGCTTGAAAACTCGAAGATAATGACAGCTTTTACAAAGATTAAATGCAAATGTAAACAATAGTTTTCTCAGTTGAATGTTTTGTTGCATATTTGTTTATTCAAATTTATTTTAATTTTTAGCGAATGAATCAATGCTTCGACTTTCAAGCCAAGTATACTGCATCTATCGAGAGTTGTTTACATTTAGTTTTAAACGAACATTTATTTTCTAATGTAAAACTATTTCTATAAAAAGAAACATTGTATAAAATCCATGGCTCCTACCCAATCGATAAGGAAGAATAGAGGGCTTTCTGAAAGAAATCTTCATCCGTTGAAAGAAGTTAGACTTCGAAAACCTTCGAAAACAAAATGCATACTTTCTTCGTGGATGGATTCCGTGACATATTCCTATAATGAAATCCGTTTAGTCTACAATATATAAAAAACCAAAAATATAAATTCATAGAAAAATATTTATTTCACCACACTTTAGTGCAATACTTTTCAAGTCTCTGTCTTTAATCAAAATGTTTCAGAATAATGCGTTTACTCGCGTATTTAAAAGAAAAACTGGTATTAAGTTCGAAATTTTAAATTTAATTTTTCACAAAAGGCCTTTAATAAAATTTATACCTAGAAATCTATATGTTTCGCTCGGAATCTGTGATTCTCAAATGTTTGTTTAACCCATTATTTTACCTCTAAAAACATGGGATCGAGCTCATATTCTATTAGGTTACACACTTCATTTGAGAGAAGCAATTGATTTATTTTCAACATTTAAAATATCGTCTTGATGCAGTGCTGGGAAATGCTAGAAAATAAAAACTGATTGAAATAGTTTACATATAGTTATTTGATTGTTTTTACAGATGTAAACTCCTGCAAAAAATTAAACGATTATTGCTACCCTCATTCGAAAAATCTTAAATTTTCAATTATCATTTATTTATTTTTTATTTTATTTTATTTTTCACTTATTTGAAAATCACACATACCAAAGAACTTCATCCCACTGTGCGGCAGATGCCTGTAATATATATATATATATATTTTTTTTTTTTGAGTTTTTATGCAAACGAACGCTCAAATATGGAAACGCCAAATAGTTCATCGCAGATCATCTCTTTTTAATGCTTCATCCCACTGTGCGGCAGATGCCTGTAATATATATATATATATATATATTTTTTTTTTTGAGTTTTTATGCAAACGAACGCTCAAATATGGAAACGCCAAATAGTTCATCGCAGATCATCTCTTTTTAATGCTTCGTTCATCTGACGAAACCCTATTCGTCTCACTCCTCTGTCTGTCTGTTACAGAGCTCTTTCTCAGAAACAATATATTATGGAGACTTGAAATTTTGTATACTTATACTTCAACACCGCACATCAAACGACAAATCATAAAATTTTGAAAAAGTCTTTATATTTACCCGTCTGGGCTCTAACTTGTGTATTTCATAAGCATTTTTTTTCTAACTGAGCCCCTAATGAGGTGAAGACTTGAAATGTTGAATACTTAAAGCTGAACACTTGCGATCACACAACAAACCATAAAAATTTCAAAAAATCTTATATTTACCCCTCCGGTCTCAACTTGTGTATTTTAAGCAATTTTTTTTTGTAACCTCCACCCTTTTACCCGGGGGGCATTTTTCTAACTTTTGCCGACACCCCTTTGACCACTCTTTCACATTATGCACCATAGCTTTACATATTTTAGTTCCATTTTTTACCGCCAGGGGGCGCCTAACTATATCTGGTGCTATGGGCCCGGTCCCCTCGACTAATATGTCCACGGATAGGTTTTGTAAATCGGAATTTCGTTCGGATAGAGGTTTGTTTAGAATAGAGTGCGCCCCCTGGTTGCGAAATGTGGAGCTAACAGATTTTGCAAAAGGATAAAGTGTTTTGAAAGGAATATTAAACGAAACCCTCTGTGCGATCTGTGATCACACTCACCCACTTGTTTAATTAACAGTTTTTGATTATTTAACTTACAACGGAACCACTTTTGGTATTGCTCGCACCTAGCATCGAGACCTGGAGCATTATGTAGCACTATACATAAAAGTTAGAGGACCGATAAAATTTCTCTGTTAACTCATATTTTATATACATTTTTATATTTTTTATTTTTTATTATTACATTTTTATTTGTTTATTTCACGCCAAAAGTGAATTAAGCCGCCAAATATGGCGCTTTAATTTTTCCGCCCGCTTTATCCGGGGAGTAAATGTACAGTACATATTACAATTATATCAGATTGTGATTTGTTTTATAATTGAAAGCATAAAAAACAAGAATTAGGTTTTTTCTTTTTTTTTCTATGCAGACGATAAATATATAAATAGTAAATATATTTCTATAAAAGCTTTCAAGATGATTGAAAACTATGTTTTTGTGAAATACAAAACAAGCAAACTATTTTCATTTGAAATCGAATGCAAGAAAGTTTCGAATGTTTAAAATGAGATGTTGCTGTATTAAATGGTCCTTTGGTAAAAGTAATCTTAAAGTAAATTAATATTTTTTACACAATTTAGAAAAATTCTGCGGCTAATTAGCAGGGCTGCGGAGTCGGAGTCGTCTGTTTTACAAGCAGGTCTGCATTGCCGGAGTCGGAGTCGGCCCATTTTTGAACGAAAGAGTCGGAGTCGGATCTGTTAAAATTCCCAGAGTCGGAGTCGGAGGCACAGTCGTCCATATTTCCTACCGAATCCGCAGCCCTGCTAATTAGGTCAGACATTACAATTTCTAATGAAGTCCAAACCACTTCTCACACAAGACAAGTGACATTTGGCTAGGGTTGTAGGAAAACTCTACTTTTGAAAAAAAAAAAAAAAATAACCGCCAACTTTTTCTCCTCCAAAAATGTGAATATAATGTTGTAATTTTCAAAATCAAATTGGTGGGTTCTTGAAGGAATTTTTAAACTTTTTTTCAATATTTTATACTTATTATTAAATATTTTTCTACTTTATATTTAAATGATTTTCTTTAAAATATTTCAATGTTAATAATCCGATAAGTGATCTCGAAAATTGCATTTTCAGAAAGTTATGCTGCTGTTAAATCAAGAAATATTATTTTAAGAGCCCACTTCAGTCACGGCAGAAAAGGAAAACGCTAATGTAAAGTCTATGGGGGCGTTATTTTCAAATTTCTCGCTTTGATTTTAATATTTTTGAATCATTTTTTTGCATAGGATAGTTGAGGACAATATACAACCGGGCTAGTTTTTACTTTTTCGATTTTGGATGTAGTTTTTATATTAGGGTAGTTTCAATTTCAGAACCGGTTCAAACCGGTTCCGGTTTTGTCCGGGTACAAAAAAGTAAAAGTGATATATTTTTTAAAATCTTAAATCAAAATGAAAAATGTAAAAACTACCCCGGATGTAAATCGTCCTCAGCTATCCTGTGCAAAAAAATCATTTGAAAGTATCAAAATTTAAGCGAGATACTTGAAAATAATTTCCCCATAGGATTAATATTATCATCCGGGTCTTTTTGAGTGACTAGTGTAGTCTCTTAACAAAATTTTTTTATCGATTCTCAAACTTCGTAATATAGGGCTTTAAAATGTACTAGGTGCTCAATGCTCGGTGCGAACATTGTGTGCGACCAAAAGTGGTTCCCTTGCTAGTTTGCAAGTCCTCACGCTTTTATTTGAATGACTATTATTTGAAATGTTTGCACAGTTAAATTCGTAAACCAAGGGTTATGTAATTTTTTTTTTTAAATTAATAAATAAGAATGTATTCATTAAAAATACATGAACTTGCTCAATAGTAATCACAAACAAGAACCTTTATATGAACTTAAAGTCCAGGCAATAGGGAATTTTACCTAGCAAAATTAATGGTAGTTCTGGAAATCGGCTTACTTTATGTTTTTTGAGTCGCTAAATCCGAATTTTTAACTTCCCACAAAAATTTCCCCCGGCAACACTCCCAAATTTTGGTAAAAAGCCCCCCAAAACAGGTTTTTATTAAAAATTTTATTTTATTGTTTTAGAGGAAAAGTATCTAGAAATTCAGAAAGTAGACAAAATTTGCAACAAATTAGATATATGACATTATGACTTAGGATGAAGGGGAAGGGGGGATCTGCCTCGGAACATGCGCGCGGTGCTGCATGGACTAAGTTGCGCAATTCCACTTAACCACTCGCACGTTTACATTCGCCCTCCCATCTCCCCTCCGAACTTTCCATATAAGGTTTACTTTAAGTTTTTTGGGTCGATGAATCCGAATTTTTAACTTAACCCCAAAATACCCCCCGCCCCGAACCCCCTCCCCCCAAATAGTTGTTATTAACTTAAATTTCGTATTGTTTTAGGGGAAAAGCATTACAAAATTCTGAAACTAGACAAAATTTGCAACAAATACGATATATGACATTATGACGTAGGATAAACGGGGAGAGAGAGTGCTGCCTCGGAACATTCCCCGCGCTCTCTTCTCAAAAAACAATTTTTTTCAAAAAATCCATATTTGGGGGCTTGCTTCAGAGGCAGCCCTCCCCCTCGCCGTTCATCCTAGGTCATAATGTCATATATCCTATTTGTTGCAAATTTTGTCTAGTTTCTGAATTTCGTAATGCTTTTCCCCTAAAAAAATAAGAAATTTAAGTTAAAAACAACTATTTGGGGGGGGGGGGATTCGGAGGGGAAATTTTGGGGGAAGTTAAAAATTCGGATTCAGTGACCCAAAAAACTTAAAGTAAACCTTATAGAGAAAGTTCGGAGGGGAGATGGGAGGGCGAATATAAACGTGTCAGTGGTTAAGTGGAATTGCACAACTTAGTTCACGCAGCACCACGCGCATGTTCCGAGGCAGATCCCCCTTCCCCTTCATCCTAAGTCATAATGTCATGCATCTAATTTGTTGCAAATTTTGTCTACTTTCTGAATTTCTAGATACTTTTCCTCTAAAACAATAAAATAAAATTTTTAATAAAAACCTTTTTTGGTTGCATTTTACCAAAATTTTTGGGGGGGGGGGTTGCCGGGGGAAATTTTTGTGGGAAGTTAAAAATTCTGATTTAGCGACTCAAAAAACATATAGTAAGCCTTTTTCCAGAACTAAAATGAATTTTGCCTAGGTAGAGCCCTTATACGGTCTGTTTTGCCTGGACTATTATACAATTAAAATAAATGATAAAATGTACGATTCGAACTGCTTGTGCAGTCGACCTTTGCAGAAGTACATATCGCTCACCCGCAGTCAAAAGTGACACATCTCGACAAAAGCAAATTTCACAGGAGAGGCAAAAGAAAATTTGCTTGATTTTACTGTAACATGAATTTAGCACTTATCTCTCCATGCAGGAATTAAGACGTCCATAAAAGCATAAAACTCTAATGTAGGATGAGGTTTGGAGGGTTGAGAAGTTTTACCTCCCCACATAATTCCCCCCTTTTCTGTGGTCACAGATGAACATATAGTGTAATAAAGTGATTTTCCGTATAACTACACTTATGAAACTGTTTGTGTAACTAGACGCTATGATAGACCTATTAGTGAAATAAAACTCAAAACGAATTTTTGCGAGATGTGTCGCTTTTCTTGCGGGTGAATGATATTAATATAACGTTTAACGAATTCCATTTATTTTAGTGTCCGAATGCTTAGCAAACGAAGAAATAGGGTCTTATGGGATATGTCTATATACAAGGTATATAAGTAAGGTATATAAGGTATATATATAAGGTCTTATGGGACAAAACAATTGAGGTAATATGATGGAAGATAATGAATGATCCTCTACCATCTGTTAAATTACTATTTGGAAAAGCCTAATACTCAAAAAGATTTTAATTGATAAAGGAGGCATTTAACAATAAACGCAAACAGATATTTAAAACTTTATAGCTCATTTTCTAAAAATGATGATTCTCTTAGCGCTTTTATCATCTGAGCTCTTCAACTATAAATACAAAACATCTTATCACGTTTGTACATTCATTCTATCTAATGGATTTTTTCTGTTATCAAATCAATATATTTAAGCATCCGCCTCATTCCTTTAGTAATTCCCATGGAAACATCCCATTTCTCAGTGCTATGGTTAGTTTAACGTGACATCGAATATTAAAATAATGGTCTCCTATAAAAGTGCACAGGAGAAAACTACGCCCATTACATGAAACTCTTACGATTTTAAGTGATAGCTAACCAATTCCAGTAAACCGATAAATTTGATGTAAGCGTACATAGCTATATTAGTCTCTAAAATGTACTATGATGTTAAATTAATGAGTCTCTGTCAAACATAGTTGTAAACAAAAAAAATTTTTTTTTCATTCAGATGGGGTGGAGGGAGAGGCTTTCTATTCGGAAATCCAATGCAGTTCATCATATAGTGACATTTTACAATTGAAGAGCTGAGTGGAAGAACATGTTATGCTACATTTTCTTAAAAATTATTTTATCTTTTGTACGAAGGCGTTATCAGGTATTCCATCACATGGTAAAGCTAAAATTCCAAAATTCTATTTAGCCTTGAAGATTTAAGACATTATTCATTAATATTTAATATTTTATTATTTAATAATGTAAATAATATTAATATTTTTTAATATTTAAAAATTAAATACGAATAAGTTTTTTTTTGATAGAGTTCAGTACCACACCTGTTAATATTTTAAACACATGGTATCAAACAGAAAATAAATCATTAAAATTGACAACAAAACCTTTCACATCAAATTTCTTCAAATGTAATTTTTGTTACTTAACATGTTCTTCCACTTAGATCTTCACTTACCTTTTTAAATACAATTTTCCATTATTAGTGAATAATTTACTGTTTTCAGATTTATAATTAAAAAGTTAATAATTGATACAAATTTAACACAATCATTTTATACTTTCTATCTCTGTCTCTCTCTCTATCTCAGGGCTCGAAATGGAAAAATCTACGAACCGGAACGCTACTTCAAAATTATTGTCGACTAACTTTTTTTTTTTTTTTAAGTACAGTAAAGTCCCGATTATCCGAGTCCCGATAACCGAGTTTCCGCTTTAACCGAGTTATTTTCTTCTGATGGACTGATAGCTTCCATTATTATGAAACAGCCATTATAAATGAAGTGTTAGGTGAAGTTGAAAGAGCAGTCGTAAAAAGTTAAAAATCTGATTTTCTGGTCAGAATGGGGGAAAAAAGGCAACTTTTTTTAAAATTAAGGCCATTTTTTGGCCATTTTTTTCACCTCATTAGACGATGAAATTTCATTATAGTGCTCTCAGCGTAAAAGTGTTTCATAATCCATGCTTAACGCATGATCTTTCTTTATTCTTAAGTTATATGTTTGATTATTAGTAAATGGCTTTTAAGAAATAATAATAATGTTGAATTAATTTTCAGAAACAAAAATCAAATATTTTAATTTTTTATCCCTTTTACACATCTATTCTTTTTTTTTACATTTTTCTTTTATATACTGTATATAGCTTCCTCAATCGTGGATTCATCTATTTTTATTTGATTTCAAATTACAGTAATAGTATTTTTACTTTGTTCCATCTTTACAAGAAGAAAGTATTGGATTCGTGAAAAAAAAAAAAAACTATCGGTTTTCGACGGCTTTACACGTTTTAGACGCTCCTGAACACAATTTGACTATTTCTAGATAATGTCTGTATGTCAATCTGTCTGTCTGTATGTTACACAAATTTTGTGGACACTCTATCTCAAGAACTAATGTAAGCAGGGGTCTCGCTAAGGGGGGAGGACAGGGGGGAGCATCCCCCCCAAACGTTCGCGAATGCTGCTACACTTGACAAATTTACAAACTTAGTTGACGAATTGTGTAAAACTTTAATAAAAACCATAATACACTTTCTATTTTTGATAGACTTGGAAAAGTTACAAATCTAATTGGGAATATTATTAAACTTTTTACAAATAAGAACTGTATTACATTTTCTAATTGTGGTAACTTGGCAAAATTATAAAACTAGTTGGCAAATACTGAAATTTGACTTGGCAATTTAAGGTCCGATTTGGCAATTTAAGGTCCTCTCCCCCACCAATAAAAAGTCTTTGCGATGGCCCTGAATGTATACGGAATTTAATAAAACTCTAGATTCAATTAGCCCCTGATATAAATTGGTGCCGATTAGTTTTTGACGTAAATCGAACATTTGGTGGCTCTCGTATACAGAATCTTTCATGATTTCCGTAGTAGCTCTATTTCACAAACTAAGGCAAGTATTTTCATCAAACTTCAGATTCAGTTAGACGTTAAGTTGTTGCTGGTTACGTTTTGGCGTGTATCACCCAACAGGGGGCGTTGTCATACTGCAATTTTCAGTATTTACACGATTTTAACGTTAATCGTATCTCAAAAATTAATGCACGGAATTTCATATCTTTAGAATCCTCATGATGGGTATAGTTTAATTTTGTCACTGTGATAGTGAATTTTGAAATATTAACATGAATGAGATAGAAGAAAGTTGGAGCAATGGCGCATCCGACAATTACAGTATATTGCTTCCCCAATTATGGGTTACATCTATTTTTATTACATTTTAAATTTCGGTAACATTACCTGTTTATTGTGCTACATTTTATATTACGTAAAAAAAAACACAACCTAACGAGAAAATATATATTACATATTCACAAAAGTGTTAACTAACTCCTTTCATTTAAGTGAAAATAAATAAGCCAGAACAGACATAAATACAAACTCTTTTATCACTTTCTGTCTTACGAAATATCTTCTGTTATCAAGCAAATACACATGTAAGCATCTTCTTCGTTTCTTTAGTAATTCCCGTAGAAACATCACATTTCTCAGTAGTATGGTTAGTTAACGTGACATCGAATATTAAAATAATGGTTTCCCATAAAATTGCCTGAAATAAAAGTATGCCCGTTACAAGAAACTGTAGTTTACTCAATTTTAAATCATTAGTCCTGCTAGTCATGCCAGAAAAGCGATAAATTTGAAGTAGCGTATGTAGCTATAAAAGTCTCTAATGTGTACTTAGCTCCGAAATTAACGATTTTCCCTCAAACATACTTTGAGACTAACAAGATTTTTTTTTTTTTACTTTTTTTAATTCAGATTTCCAATTTATCATCTGAAACTGAATACCACAATTGTTTTTAATATATTTTTAGCTTTTTAAATTTAATTTTTAATCATTATTAAATGATTTCTAAAACACTATTATAATATATAGCAAATTAACACTTTGAATGTTACATTAATTTCAATTGCTAAAAGGTGTAAATTAACACTTTAAAACCAGTAAACGTATATGTAACATGTACACAGTATAGGAAACGAAACAGCATGATTCACCACACCAAAGATATGGCTCGAGCTATTCAAAGTTTACAAAAATGAAATATGCATCCAAGTAAAATAAAAATAAAATGCATAATATGAAAGAATACGTAAAAAATTTAATGATGCCGTTTCATAGACAGTGAAATTTTTGAATTTTTTTATTTTATTTGTTTTGAAAATGACTCGGGTAGAGTTGAAACATGTAAACAGTTGAAATAAATGAATTTTTACTGTTTTTAAAGTGATAATGTACACCTTTTAGCTATTTAAATTGATGTAACTACAGTCGGACCTCTATTTAACGAAGTCGCTAAATCCCGAAAAATTTCGTTATATGGAAAATTCGTTAAATAGAGAGTCACCTTTTAGAACACTTTAAACTACATAAAACATGTCCATAAACACTAAATATAATTTTAAAAAGTAATTCACATTTTTTTTTAATAAATTATATCTATTTGTTTTATTTATTTTACCCACCCAAAAGAAATTTGCAAGGGAAATAAGAATGAAACAAAACATTGTCTGGAAATACATTGTATTTTCAGTTTTAAAAAATGATCTTGCATTAAAATCACGATTTTTTATTATGGTTGATAAGTTGTTTGTAGGAATACCAAATTTTAAAGCAACATCCTTTTTTTTTCACTCCTTTACCCACCTGATCAAGTATTAATTTTTTTCTATGATATTCAAACATTTTCGCTTTGACATTTTCGAGCTACAAGAACCGCAATTACCAACACGACTGATCATGATCAACAATCTAGAAAACGGGAGACTCTAAGGACAAGGAGCAGCTCCATTGATAGTCCAAGAGCTGTTAAACATTTTACGGAAGGTATTGGAGGCACCCTGAAAATTTGTGCAACACTTCTTTTGTAATGGCTGAATACAAAACCGAATGTCTGGCTGAAGGATCGTGGCCCAAAAACTGTGCCAGACACGTGTCAAGTGCCATTTTTTGACTACCCAAAAAGGTATTTGAGGCACGCTGAGATTGAGGCAGAATAATATTTATGCTTAGAAAAAAATATTTTGAAAATGACAGACACTTTAGTCGGCACAAAAACTGTGCCAGACACGTGTCAAGTGCCAAATGGCACTTGACACGTGTCTTGCACAGTTTTTGGGCCACGATCCTTCAGCCAGACATTCGATTTTGTATTCAGGCATTACAAAAGAAGTGTTGCACAAATTTTCAGGGTGCCTCAAATACCTAGTCAAAAATGTTCAACAGCTCTCTTACTATGAGGGTTAAAAGAGGATATTAAAAGTTTGCACTTCTTGGATGAAAAGCAAAGAATCACAGAAATTTTACTGTTCTCGGTGAGTTTGGTGCCTGGTAAGACCTGGTCTTGGTCACTGATCATCATAAAATGTGTTAAAAGAAAGAATAAGTTTGAAATGTCCAGTAATATTTTGCGAAATAGTGAGAAAAAAAATTTAGATCCGAAGAAAAAGTTCGTTAAATAGAGAATACACTTCGCTATTTGGAGGTTATTTTACGAAGAAATTTGCAAAATGTTCTTCGTTCCAAGTAAAAGTTCGCAAAATAGAGAAATTCGCAAAATAGAGGTTCGTTAAATAGAGGTACGACTGTATTACAATTCTGAATTATTTTTCAAAGGATTAAAAATCAAAAAGTAATTTATTTTCTATAATTTCACGTAGTTACTCCTATTTTCTTTTTAAGGTTTTTTCATACAATACATTATTTTTCCAACTTTAGGTTCATGTACACTGGTGTCCAAAATTAAGGACCAATCAGAAAATGCTAATTTTCAAGTACGCGAATACTCAAAAAGAAATAATATAATTCGAATAATTACTATCTCTACAGCACAGCTAGTCCATATAACCTCTCATTCATGTCGCATATGGTCATAAGTGTCACAGTTACTACGGTGAAGCAAAAAAAAACAGGAAATTCCATACATCTCATTATGAGTCTCAAATGATCACTATATATGACTCCACTGGGACGTCACTGTGACTGCTGCTTTGTGAAGAGTCGCCATGTGACTTTACAATGTAGTTACATTGTGACTCTCATGTGACTGTCACCTGCAAACTCAATTTCAAAGTCATCGTGAAAGTCATCGCTGCATTGTGATAAGTTACCAAATAATGTCACATTAAAGTCACATGATGACATTCAGGTGACAGAGGGACTAATGTGTAGTCACCATTGTGTTCTTTTGTGAAAAGTCACCATGTGACTATAATGTGATATTATATGGTGACTTGTCATAATGCAACGTTCATGATGAGTTTGAAATTGAGTCTAAAAATGACAGTCACATGAGAGTCACAATGTAACTACATTGTAAAGTCACATGGTGACTTGTCACAAAGCAGCAGTCACATTGACGTCTCTGTGGAGTCACATATAGTGATAGTTTGAGACTCATAATGAGACGTGTGTAATTTCCTATTTTTTGTTTCACCGTAGTGACTGTGACACCTGTGACCATGTTTGACATGAATGAGATGCTATATGGACTAGCTATGCTGTAGGGATAGTAATTATTTGAATTATATTATTTCCATTTGAGTATTTGCTTACTTAAAAATTAGCATTTTGTGACTGGTCCTTAATTTTGGGCACCAGTGTATTTGATTTTTTTTTAAGTAAAAGTATTTTTTAATATTTCCTTTCTGATGGCGAATAATACCTAGCAATAAAACACATTATATATTCCAATAAATATTTTAAATAACCTTTATTTTAAGGGAAGGGGGGGGGGGGATTTTGATAGTTATAGTCATTTACACAGTAAAATTGTATGCTCGAGGACCTCACTTACTTTTTTGCAGTTATACAATAAAGAATTATTTCATACTAATTATTAATACATAAATATCATTTAAGTCATTGTTAACTGTTTAATATTATCTGCATGGTGGATAAGGTTCCATTACCTGATAGGGGAAGCTCCCGATGGTAAGATGAAACACTATGGATCTGACACAATATTTTGGTAATGGGGTTATTGAAAAAAAAATTTAAAATCCTTATGCGTGTTTTTATAATGCCAGGTTTTAAAAACAGCTGTGTTGGCTTTAAAAATACATTTTATAAACTATAGATATTCTAGCCGCTGTTGGCGATCAGTTTGCTCTCGCTAAAAATTTATGTTTGGGAAAGCATGCTAAATATTGTATCATGTTACTTTTATTCATAATTTAATTTACTTCTACTCTCTTAAATATTATTAATATAATCCCTTAAGCTAATATTAGTTTTTGTTGTATTAAAATACCTCAATTTGTCGATTTTATGTAAGCAAGTAAATCCTATTGGTGTACAATGGAAGTCGTTGGCATTTAGCGACAGAACAGGCTCCCCTCTATGGTAACAACCCTTATAAGTATGGAGATGCATTAAATGCTGTTCAATAACCAATGAGATGAGTTTCATTCTGGCGTTGGCATTAAACAATTAACAATTAATCGCGATTTCTGTGCCACGTACGATAGCGTAATATATATATATATATACAGATAAATTTTGAACATGTTTCTAAAGTTTTAAAGATAAAAAAAAATCCTGATTCAAGCTTTAAAATCAAGGTTTAATTTTTTTTATTTAAAATGATGGGTTTTTATTTCGTATAAACATATAAGTGACACATTATATCGCATATAATTAAAATTACCCTAAAATAGAGTTACAACATCTATAATTAATGTAAGGAAAAAAAACTCTTTAAGCAACCTTAACATAATGTTAAAACCAATAAATGTCGTATCCATGGATCAATGTCACCAACCATGCTACAACAACGGCATGGAGGTGAAATCCACAAAGGTGACATATCAGAATTTAAGTCTAATATTTTATAAACTAAACACAACATTCATATATGCTGCTTCGATATATAGAGCAATTTAAAGGTATTTACCAACAAAGCTCTTCTATTTTTAAAACTGGAGGACTAAAGTGTTTTGGGTCGTAATTATTTTTAATATAATTTATCAAATTTTTCTTTTAAAAAGTAAATAAAGTACATTCATTTTTTAACTTCATCTATTTTATATGGTTATTTTTCTATATCTTATGGGACACTGTTATGCTTTAAAGTAAAAAAACAGGCATGGCGGGACATACCATGGTGGTCACACTTAGTATGATTTTAATTAATTTAAAATAGTTTTTAATTTAAAATTTATTCTAAATAGTTTTTAAAATATAAGTTTTTGATATGCCTTCATAGGTCATGTCATTAATTAAACAAATATTTCAGTACAAAAAATTTATTTTGACTGAAATTTTCCCTTAATTTCAGAACAAGCCGCATATAATATTTCCCAATCATATGTCCAAATAAGTGGCAGAGTAGGGAGTTTCATTGCTCTAAAGTGTACTGTGTTGTAAAGTTAATGATGTTCTCTCAAACACAGCTCAAAATTAAAGACATATTTTCATCTATTAACATGGAGTTTATTATTATTATTATTCGCACATAGTCTCACACAGTTCATAACAGTCAGAGTCACACAGTTCATAATATGTTAAATTTTTGCAATTAAGTTTTTTAAAAAGAACTAAAAGATCTTCTTAAAACACCATAAAAAAAAAACTTTGAAATGCGCTAAACCTTTTGAAAGATCTGAGGCTTTCTTCGTCAGGCGCAAAGAAGACGTGCTTCTCCAACACGTCTAAACGTACTTGTCTCACGTCTTCAAGACTCCTCCATCTCCAACGTCTCACGTCGTCTTTGCGTCTGACGAAGAAAGACTCAGATCTTTCGAAAGGCCTAGTCGCATTTAAAAGTTTTTAATCGTCTTTTAATACGATCTCTTAGTTCTTATTGATTCACACCAGTTTCAACTTATTTTCTTTAGTTTTTTAAATTATATTTTCCATTCTTGTAAAATTAGTGCTCAAAATAATCACAATATTGAATTTCTATCAAAGAAGGGAATTCAGGTCATTTTTTGTTACAATTTTTCACAACTATTCCTATTTTATTTTTATTTTTTCGTTACTGTAACCTGCTTTCTGAAATTTCGGCCAACAAGTACCTTTATTTTATTTCTAAAGTCTGTTGCAAGATAACTTTTTGAATAGTGATTTTTTTATTTTTGAAAAATAGGATAAGTTTAAATGAATTCGTTTTATTTCGAGGCAAATAAATACACTGAGACACATGATGTCATCTACATATTAAAATTGAATCTCATTTTTGCATATTGTACATTATATACTTTTACTTTTTTTCTCATATCTACCATTTTTTATTGCATTTTTAAATTTTTAAATTTTATTATTATAAATGAATGTTAAGAAATAAGTACAATTTAAAAATATTTATTTTTATTCAAAAAGTTATATTTTATCAAAAAAATTACATACCTGCGCTTTTTTATATGTTTTTACTCTTATTATTATTTTATTTTCCATACTGTATATTGGTTTCTCAGACTTTTGCATCTATACGAATTCAATATTTCCAACTGAGCGAAAAAATGTCCAGCCCAGGAACCCAGATCCTTGGCTTTCGGGGCCAATTCTCTACCGTTTAAGCTAACCGGGCTGACAACCGGCGAGCATATTTAGCTCAGATAACCTTATTGATAATGACATCTGGTCTGTCATGTAGACAGCTCAACAGAATAAACCGCAGGTAAAGGAACTCCATATAAACGATCGGTGCGTCAATAAACTATTATTTTACTAGGTTGAGCAAAAAGTTCTGGGAAATGTGAGAAAGTTGCGTGGTTATGCGCAATTTAACAACAAAAGCAACAAAGACTATTCTAGTAGAGACCATCATAGTCTACGACTTTCTGCCATCGTTCTGCCAGATTCCAGATTAACTGGAAGTATCATGGCAGCTCCTTGGAATCAAAAAACTCTTGACATGCTTCTTCAACTTCATTAACACGCTCACGCCGACGTGCATCACCCGTGGGTCACGCTTGACTGTTCCATCGGGCGGCGTGCATCACCGGTGGGTCACGCTTGACTATCGCATCGGGCGGCGTGCATCACCGATGGGTCACACTCCACTGTTAAATTGAAGGCGTGCACTATAGGTGGGTCACACTCGACTATGATATAGATGGCGTGCTCTACAGGTGGGTCACACTTGAATATTCGAAAATTCAGTAGTAAAAACAATTCAATATTATAAAACTTATACATTCACGACGGGAAACAAGAATTCTCGTTTTCATTCAAAAGATATCATTGACTAAGAGCGTGGCTTCTACCTTATAGAAATGCATTAATATCATGTTGTCCATATTTCTTTAGATTTTAAGACATTTTATATTAAATTCGTGCATATGCAGTCAATAAAATCATACCTCTAAGTAATTTGCTTACTCCTTACGAACTTCCAAGCATTCACAATCAACTCTGCTTGCTATATTCGAGTTCAATTTAATAAATATGAGAAGGGCGTGTCATTACATACAGTGTCTGAATAAGTGAAAGTACCGCGCCGCCTGATGAAACAAAACATGAATTCGAGCGCCGCCTCATAGCGAAAAACATTAATATAGGCGGCGGCGTGAACGTGTTAAAGGATTCAAATCGACGGCCCTTGAAAGAGTGTTTGCAATGATCGAAAGAGATCATAATCGGATGGAGCCACGTCTCCTATAGATATACCACTAGTACCCCTATATACCCTATATACGATACAAATTCTGGTAACTATTAGATAAAAAATTTCCCAGAACTTTTTGCTCAACCTAGTAACACAATCAAACTGATTGGTAAATTTATCATACGGGTTGACTATTTCCAACTGAGCGAAAGGAAATATTCAATTCGTATAACTTTATTTCCATTCAGTTTGATTGTGTTAAAATAATAGTTTGGCATCTATTTTCGTATGATTTTAAAATATGATACCAGTTTTTCTTTCTTTGTCTGTTTGTTAACTATGACGAAAAATAATACCTAACGAGAACATGTACGTTACTTATTAGCAAAAGTGTTATCTAATTCCATAATGAAAACAAATGTGCCAGAACCGACATAAATACAAATGCAAACTGTTTTATCCCTTTCTGCATTACGAATTTTTTTTCCGTTATCTAGCAAATATATTTACACATCTTCCTCGTTTCATTAATAATTCCCATGAAAACATCCCATTTCTCACTGGTATGGTTAGTTTATTGTGACATTGAATATTAAAATAATGATCTCCCATAAGACTAGGTGAGAACTACGAACATTGTATGAAACTATTATTTACTTGATTTTACACTAGAACTACCGTGAGGCGCCATTTTGACGGCTACCATATGAATATGTTTCGTTTCAAACCAGAAATTTGATTATGAAATAAGTTTAAAAGATACAAAGAAGAAAAACTTTAAATAATAAACTTAAATTGTTTAAAATCATAATTCTGGTGTAAAATATTTTTATAAAACTTGACTCAAATTTCCGGTATTTCTAGTGTCAAATCATTAGTCATGCTAGCCAGTGCAAGAATAAGCGGTAAATTTAATGTAGACGACATAATATTTTTTTTCTATTTAGACTTTTTACTTTTCATGTCATTATTTGGAGGTCCAACTAATCATTTCATGCTGAACATCATAATTGTTTTTATTATTATACGCTTTTTAAATTTTACTTTTGATTATTATTAAATAGATATTAAATGCTAAGTAAAATTTTAAATTATTTTATTAAAGCAATACAAAGTTAAATTTTGGCTACAATTTTTACATACTTTTCCCTATCTCATTTTATCAGGTTTATTTTATTTTTTGCGTGTGTTTTGTTTTTTCGTTCTCTACATTACTTTCTTAAATTTAACCCTTAAATGTCTGACTTTTCAAAAATCATTGTAATCATGTTTTTCGGCTTTCATTTTTTAAATAAATCATGGGAAAATACTTTAAAAAATCATATTTTGTTTTAAGTACGGTTTACGGCTAAAAAATAGTTTGTTACTATTCGGCAATACTGGTCTTTAACTTAAAAAATAATTTTTCTTCTTAAAATTCTGTAATATTAAACACACAAGAATTTTAGGAACTATAATAAGAAATAAATTTTACGTGCTCACTGCAGGCCAAAATAGGGTATTTCGCAAGCTACCAAATAAACCAAAAAGAACAAGTAGCAACAATTGAAAAAATAAATCTATCTTTTTTCTTAAACAGCACAAGTGTTGCCATCTACATGTTGAAAATCGGTTTAATAATATTTTCAGAATGTATTTTATTGGCAACATTAGACATTATAGCTTCAATATTATTCTAATAGTATTTTAGGGCCTAAATTGGGTATGTTGCCGAAAAGCAACACCCGGCATTTAAGGGTTAACTTCATGTACTCGTGTCTAATTGCAAAACACGGTAGCAAGAATTGTTTTTTTTTTAGAATACGATATACTATGACAAATAATACATAAAGACAAAATGCATTAGATATTCTTATAAATTTTAACAATTTCCCTTTTAGTGAAAACTAATTTGCCAGAACAGATGGTATCTACAAATTTAAATTGAATTTAACCTTTGCTTATTTCACAGCCTAGAATAAAAACGATTACCTCTGCCGACTCTGCAGAAATCATTGTAAAATGATGGGAATAATTGATTATAAATAAAATCTAATAATTAATGCTATACTTAACTTTTTCTTAGTGGACGTTTACAGATAGAAATTGCCACAAACAGTAAAAGTTTCCGTACTGACACCTAATTTTGACCTCATTTTTTGGATTTTCCGGCACGTTTTACTTTCGGATACCAAGCAGAAAGTCATTCGATCAGGTAGTTTAGGAATGATGCAGATTTAAACTTTAGAACTCATAATGTAAAATTCATTTTTAATCGTTGCAAAATGAATAGCAATGTGGGTGGTTTCTTTTTTAAGCATAATTCAAAAACTATTCTAAACGGAATGAGCTGTACTTTTTGATTCTCACATTTGAAGTTAATAGAAATCAATTTCTGTTGAAAAATTCATAGATTTTAATAATTATCTTTTTCAAAAACCTAACTTCGAAATTAAGATAATTTGAAATTAATTTTAGAAATTGTATGAATCATAACTTACGAATGAATTGTTTGACAGCTATCGATTTCTAAAAGTTTCAAATATGTAAATTCATCATTCAGTGATGTAGTTTTTCAGCTGTGGTTAAAAAAAAACAGCATTGCAATTATTTTTTGCAACGCTTAAAATGAATTTATCATTTGGAGTTTCAAACTTTAACACTTTGGCTGCTGGATCTGATCGCCCTTCGCAGCATGTCTTTTAATTCCAGGGAGTCTCTCCAACATAGGGCTACCACAGGCGACTATTTTTATATTCTGTTTGCACCACTATTTCAAAAAAGAAATACATTTTGTAGTATATTTCTCTTGCAAATGTTGTCAAAGCGTATGTAAAAGACTTTTGTTTTAAAAAAGTGGTACGAACTAGAATTAAAAAGTAGTCACCTGTGGCAGCCCTGCCACCAGCGCGGCACCTGCCTATGACCTTTCTATTTTAGGGTGGCACTCCGTATCGCCTTAAGGCAGGGTCAGCTAACCTTTTTAGATCCGCGTGTCCAATTGTTTTCAAAAAAGATTTTGCGTGGCCATGATGTGCCAAGCACCAAAAAAGAATTTAGTGGATCAAAATTTCTCGATTTTATTCATTGGGATTTTAAAATAGGGGACAATATACATCTAATAATTAGACTAACATGTACTATTAGTATATAATAAAATGGTGAATGCGATGTCAGTTATGCCAAATATTAATATGGTGTTGAACCTACTTACTTTTAATAGGATGCGAGCTGAATAAGAGTTATCTAACATGTGGTTTGGGTTTCTAATATTTAAGATTTTCGCATCATTTCCTAAATTAATGAACCATAGGAATAAATAGAGCGAAGAAGGCGAAAACTACATATTTTATACCAAGTCGCTTTAGTTTCATCACTAGGAGTTTTACTTATAATGCCTAATATTTTTCTTTTTGATATTCTCCAAACCTTCTCTTAATTCGATAACTTATTGAGCCTACATTGAAATAATTTAGAAATTATTAGTCATTGGCACTGAAGCTACCGAAAGACCGCAGCGGCTTCGAGCTCATTATTAGTCTCGGGTGGGTTGGGTGGGCTGGGAGAATGCCGCAGAAATCGCAGAGCGAGGCACTCCGCGTGTCTATCCGAGGTCACTGCCCACAGCTTTTTTGCCGAGGCTCGCTAGCTGAAGCCAGTTTGAAAAGGGGGAAAAAATTAAAAAAAATTGAAAACGGACAAATTTAAAAGGGAAGTTGATTAAATTAATGACATCGAAAAGCGGGAAGGGTTGGGTTCGGGACACTGAAGCTACCGAACGACCGCAGCAGCTTCGCGCTCATTATTAGTCTAATTATTAAACGAATTCGTTTTATTTCAATGAAATAAATATACTGAGACGGATAATGTCATCTACGTATTAAAATTGAATCTGATTTTTACGTATTGTACATTATACTTGTACTCATTTTATCTCATATATACCCTTTTTTTATTGCCTTTTTAAATTTTTGAATTTTATTATCATAAATGGTCGTTAGGAAATAAGTACAATTTAAAATTAATTTTTTTTAATTGAAAAAGTTATATTTTTATCAAAAAATTTACATACCTACCCTTTTTTTAGTTTTTTTATTTGTTATTATTTTCCATACTGTATATTGGTTTCTCAGACTTTGGCATGTATTCTCATTTTTTTTTTTTTTTTTTAAGTGTAGTACCAGTGCCTTTTGTTTGTGTGTTAACTAGGATGAAAAAAAAAAAAACTAACGAGAAAATGTTCATTACATATTCGCAAAAGTGTTATCTCATTCCTTTTATTTTAATGAAAATAGATATGCCAGAACAGACATAAATACAAATATAAATTGTTTTATCACTTTCTGCTTTACGAATTTTCTTCTGTTATCAAGGAACTATAGTTAAGCGTCTTCCTCGTTTCTTTAATAATTCCCAAAGAAACATCCCATTTCTCAGTGGTATGGTTAGTTTATTGTGACATTGAATATTAAAATAATGGGCTCCAAAAAAGTTGCATAGGAGAAAACTGCGCTTGTTGCAAGAAACTATTATTGACTCGATTTTAAATTATTATTAATGATAACCAGCACAAGAAAAAGCGGTAAATTTGATGTTGCGTATGTACTTGTAAAAGTCTCTAAAGTGTACTTGCCTGTGATGAAATTAAGGATTCTCTGTTTAATATAGTTAGAAACTAACGACATGACATTTTTTTTTATTTAGACTTTTTAACGTTATTATCATTATTCGGAGGTACAACTTATCATTCATTGTGAGCATCATAATTTTTTTTATTATTATTCGCTTTTTAAATTTTACTTTTGATAAATATTACATCGTTAAGTACAATTGAAATGATTTTTTAGAACAATAGAAAGTTAAATTTTGGGTATTTTTTACTTAGTGGCTCCTATTTTATATTGTTTTATTTATTTTATTTATTGTGTCAGTGGATTTTTATTTTCGTGCTCTGCATTACTTTCATAAACTTTAGCTTCATGTATTCATGTTTAATTACAAAACACGGTAACAGGATTTTTTTTTAGTATCGCATATGCTGTGACAAATAATACATAAATATAAAATACATTACATATTCTTATAAATTTTAACAAGTTCACTTTATTTTAGTGAAAATAAATGTTCTGGCATACATGGCCACCTACACATAAAAATTGAATTTAAGTTTCGCGTATTGTACAGCCTGGAATAAAAATGATCTTCTCTACCGGACATGCTGTGCCCAACTCATCGTATAATAATGAGACTAACTGATAAGAAATAAAGTCTATTAATTAATGCTATACAATAATACTCTGACATACGTCAGCAATTTGTTACAGTACTAATGACGTAAGTCGAGATACATTTAGATAAGCAAAAATGGATAAGTAATAAAAATTCTCCTAAATCTAATGAACATATTCTACTGTATTTAGGGATTATGTTACATATGTTTAACATTAACAAAAAATGCATCTTTAATATAAGAAGTTGGAATAAATCAATAAGTTATTAACTTACAATTTATAGTTCTCCTAGCTGCTCCGTATGAATTTTTGAGAATACGAAAAGATTTTACAATAACGTTTGAACAGACAAATTTTACTTTTTTCTCTTAGAAGCACTTTGTAACAGGAGAGTGAATTTTCTAAGCTTTTTCTTAGTGTTTTTTTTTATTTATCTGTCATTATCACGTGACTGTCGCAGGAAAATTTCCCTTCATAGAACCAAAAGTCTTCAAAAAAAGTTCAAAGTGTGTCTTAATTAAGGAAATGTCTTTGCTAGGCCAGAAGACGAAAATGCGGGATGACGTAAGTCGAGGGGACGTAAGTTGGGGACTGTACTTAAATTTTCCTAATTGAGGCTTTTACATATAGAAATTGTCACAAACTGTAAAATTTTCTGTACTAACACCTATATTTTTGAGATTGCATTTGTATTTTCCGGTACATTTTATCTTCGGATACCAAGCGGGAAGTCATTCGGTGTGGTAATTTAGAAACTATGCAGATTTAAAGTTTTGAACTCCTAATGTTAAATTCATTTTTTTATTGTTGGAAAAAGAATTGCAATGCAGGTAGATTTTTTAAAGCATAACTCAAACACTTTTTGGTGGAATGAGCTATAGTTTTTTATTCGCATATTTGAAACTTTTAGAACTCAATTTCTGTTGAAACATTCATAGATTTTAATTCATATTTTTTTTTCGAAAATTAAGTTCGAATCTATATACGTGTTGAAATTAATTAACGAAATATATATGAATTGTTACTTGCGAACTTACAGCTTTCGATTTCTAAAAGCTTCGAATATGCAAATCCAAAATTCTAATTCATACGGACAAATACTTTTTTCAACTGTGCTTAAAAAACTACCCGCATTGTAAATTCTAAATGTAATTGCAACGCTTAAAATTAATTTAGAATTAGGAGTTTCAAACTTTAAACATGCATAATTCTGAAACTACTTGATCAAACAACTTCTCGCTTGGCATCCGTTCGAAAAATTTAAGAGGTCTCAGGTCTCTGAATTGAAAGATATATGTATGTTCTTTCATTTCACGTATTTAAAAAATTGCTAGATACAGAATTAGCTCCAAACGGTCAGACATTTGTCGAGCAGAAAATTGGCATAACAGATTAGGCGCAGGATTACATAATAAATTTTGCAACTAGAATGAAAATTTTGGTGCCTACTTAAACTTCAGATTATAATAATTACACTGAACCTAAATAAATTGATATTTAAAGCATTTTTATATTTTTAATACAATGTTGTATTTATATGATGCAAAATTTAGAAAATTTCAACAGTATAATCACCTAAGAAATATTTTTTTGAACAGTAAAAAGGTAGTTTTAGGTTTAGTTTATACATACTAATATGAAGCATATGTTTCGAAAATGTCATGAAAAAATATACAGAAGTTTTTGAGATATCGTGCACGTTATGGTCAAAAAGTCATTTGGAGAAACATGACTTTAAAATTTCGAAAAGGCCGCTTTAGCTATTGAGCGGGTATAATTCTAAAAGCCATAAATTTTGTTCTAATGGGAATTTGAAGGAAACAATTATATCAAAATGTTCAGAAGGGATAAGAGTTTAACATCTAAAAAAAAATTAAATTTCGAAAATTTTAATGCTTTAAGAGTCCTGAGACCCCTTAACAAACAATTAAAATATGATCTCAAAATTAGACATTGTAAAAGTTTGCCACAATTTCTAAACATAGAAACAAAACTTGTGTACAATATTAATTAGTAACCGTTATTACTAACCAAATGGTACCTGTCACATTTTTATTCGACTATTAGTGGCACGGTTAGTTGGGGGTAATCTCTTTTCTTTCAGTACAGTACATTACACTGGAACATTTTTATTATTATTATTTTAAATCTCATACCAGTATTTAAAAGAACCATAAATTATTTTATTTTTTATTATGGTATTTAGTTGTGTACGAAGCATATGCCTGTACAATATGCATCCTGTTTTTCATAGAGGTAAATCGAAATAATTATACATTAAAGCCTGTAAAAAGGGAACCTATATAAAACGGAATCTTGCATTAAAAAAGAAAAAAAAATCATGGTCCAAACTGAAGGAATACCATGCAATTATATTTACAAAACAGAAACCTGCTTAAATTGGAATTTTTTTTCTAACCATAGCGATTCCCTTTTCACTGATTTTACCGTGTATCGTGATCGTATCGTATAAAACACGCTGCATAATAATTTTAAAGATGAAAATCCGAGACTTTAAATAAAAAGTCTGTAATGACTGTGACTTAAAAAAATCCTCTGACAAAAATCATTTCTTTTATTCATATACAGGAATTTTTGTATAGGAAACCAGGATATTGATTGAATTTTCACCCAAAAATATAGTGTGTTTCCCTCAAATCCGAACTACTGGTGTTCGTCACTCTAACTAAATTAAATATATTTGAAAGCAATTTTCAAAGGACTTATCTTGCTTTATATGAGATGCAATTGTGTCTTGAAAAGCGATGGAAGTTTAAGGCATTTCAGTAAGTAAAACCGAATGAACTGTCAATTTATCACATTAAGAACTATAAAGTGTCTATTTCAACGCTGTTTGGATAAGGATGATAGGCATTTCTATCATTTTTCGTGATATTCTTACGTTTTTCAGAAACGTAGGTAAGTCTGTTTCAATTTTCGATAAAATATCTTTCGTATTATGAGCAAAAATCTCAATTCGGATTCGAGTAAGACATCCTGCATTTTTGTCTGAATAAATGTATTGTGACCCTAGATCCCTATGCAAAAATTGTTTATTGTGTTTCCCTTACCACTTCTTTGTCATATCGTTTTTTGAATTACACTGTATAAAACGCCGCCTTATGTGTCCCATACCACATAATGTAGTTTTTCGCAGTGTGTAATTTTTCACACTGGAAACCTCTTTTTTTTAAATCTTATCGGTATCCCTAAAATAGAACCACTAATATACGTGCTACCGTTATGTACGTATATATAACTTGCATTCTTATTTTTGGACGCGTTAATTAACAACAACTTATGTCTTTTTAGGGTTCCGTGCTTAAAAACTGAAAACGGAACCATTATAAGATCACTCCTGTGTCTGTCTGTCCGTCTGTCACAGCCCTTTTACTCATAAAGCATGGAACGTGGAAAGTTCAAACTGGGAGAAATAATAAAGACTATTGACCCACATATTTACTGATTAATAAATATTCCTAAATATATTTAGGTAAAATGTAGAGGGTCTAATTAAGATACTTGATTAAAAAAAAAAAAAAATTCCTTTGTATATCGTGTGGGGTATCCTGTGAAAGCTTTTGTAACGCTGAACTCAAAAATATATTTCATTTAATTTTAAGTATTATATTTTCAAAGGTATTGTCGAAAATCTAGTGCAAAAATATGCCTCCCCCCCCCCCCCTCATCTAATTTCGAATCTACTGAAACTAAAATTATGAAAAAATTAGCGGGAGTAGACGTTAATTTAAACTTTGCAGGAAAATTATAGCGATGACCCTAGGTCACATAGTTTTTGAGAAAATCACATTTTCCCTGTGCACACAAACTTCGATTTATGGGAATTCAGCGAACGTGTTGAGCGGCGCTGGAGGTACCTATCGTAGCAGAAATATAAAAGCATTGTTGATATGATTTTGGGAAAAAATCGTCGGCACTTAGCCGACATATTAACTCTTAAAAACACGGACGATTTGGACATACATAATGACAGGGGCGGGGTACTCTGTGCTCCATCGGCTTTTAAAGCCTAGCTAACAAATTTTAAGGATATATTTGTGTAATACAATGCCCAGTAGCAGTATAAAAGCAATAAACCTCATATTGTTAAAAACAGACTATAATTTAATTAGAATTAATCACATAAATACTATGGTATTCGCGATTAGTTTCGTTGAGTGGCTCTCTCATTACATCTACCGTGCCTTTAAAGGTTATCTAAAAACCTATATGGAAAAATGCCGCACGGACCAAAGCTGCGTTGCAAATTTGCGACGTCAGCTCGCTTAGCACAAAGCTAATTTTAAATTTTGAACAAGAGTTTTTCTTTAGGTACGCTGTAAAAAAAAAAAAAAAAAAAAAAAAAAAAAAAAAATCATTGCTACTCTGAATTTAGGTTTATGAAATGCCAAAGGAAGTTTAAATATGCACTACTTTTATTGTCAGAACCGAATTTAGTTCATTTTAAACAGATTAGGATAAGATTAAAAAAAAAAAGAGTTACACAGAATAGCTATATTTGATATTATTTAGATTCCATATCTCTTTGAACTTTCATGGTATATCTATGTACTCTTTTCAAGTATATACAGCTATATCCAGTCGTACGCTGTATAGTTTTTACAAAGTCTTAGTATTCGTTTAACAAAATTTTTTAATAATACACTTACTAATTCATATTCTTTTAACAGCGGTTATTTTTTAATAATACACTTACTAATTCATATATTATTGTAAGGAACACTCTGTGCGCGAGTAATACTCGCACTTGACCGTTTATTTAACTAAATAAAAGCAAGGGGACTTTTATTATAACTTAACACATTATATATTAATAACTGAATGCGGGTTCTATTATTTTTTTTATTATTATTTTTTTTTTTTAGATCCGCGCCTTAAATTTCCCTACTAGAAAGCCAAAAAATAGGGGAATGATTTTGTCCGATGAAAATTTTTCAACAAATATGAAAAATAGTGATCACTGTAAAGTTAATGTTATCTATTTATTTTACCGCAACTGTTTAAATATACTAAAAAAGTAGTAAGACTCAGAATGGGATAAAGATATTTTAATGCTTCTACTAATATCAGTGTAAAGAATTTCTGTGCCATAAAAAGGTGGTTATTAAATTAGAATACTGTGTTATCTGGCAAAGGATAAATTCCGTGAATGCTATATTTTTCCCATAGAAAAGAAAAAGGCTGTTAATAAAGGACACATTTATTTAAAAAAAACTTTTCAGTCGAATACGGCTGTAAAAAAACCAGCTTCCTCGTGTAACTCATTTGCTTTCGAGTTGAAGCTTATTATTAACTCTTAATGCTTTTGGAAAAGTTGAATTATAAATATATTTCAAATGACATAGAGATGTAAATCTTTGAAATCTGCCGAGAAAATATAAGGAATTCTCTTTCGACATTATTTAGAGCAATGTTTTCATTCGTTTAAAATTATCACACTTATATTTTATGAAGTTAAGCTTTTATTTCTACCTGAGAAAATACGTTCTGCTACTACAGTTCCATTTTCATTATTCAGTAAAGAAGGAGCAACATCATGTACTAAAATAGTTAAATTAATTTTTAACACTTTAAGATATAGTTCAAAGGTGTATATAAATTCGATTTGTCTCTCCACCTGTCTGCATGTCTCTTCTGTATGTGCTTTTACTCGCATAAATATGCTTGGATTGATATGTATTTGATATACGTACGTTATTGAGGTTTATCATGGCATGTTCGGTATTCAAATCGAAGAGTGTACCATTTATAGTTAGTTTACACAGGAACTCAAAAGTATTCCGTTGCATTACGGGGAATGGAAAAAAATATTTTCTGCCGAATTTAGTAATGTTAAACACTTTTAAAGATACTGAAATTGACATACATCACTCAGATGGGCATGAACTTCTTTTCTATCGAGTATAGAATAAGTAGCAAATATAGTTCATTTACAAGGACACTCAAAAGTATTCCTCTATATTATACCACAATTTCCTCATCCCATGGATCACTATTTGCTATTTTCCGAAATTTACCGTTACCTATGTTACATTAACATAACATCGTGAAATTCACAGATCTTAGTAATGAAATCTAGTGTCACTATTAGAAAAAGTAAAACGCTACCTGATTGATGACAGCTAGTTCAAAAACTACAGCTCATATTCAAAATATTAGAACAATTACTTTTTTTTACAAATTGAAAATATCGTTTGGTAATTTAATGTCTTTTAATGCAAATATGCAAACGATATTTTTATTAAGAACTTATTGTTGATTAAACTTATTTATTATCTTAAAATTAATATCATTTTTGAAAAGATTAATTGAAAAAAAAATTATTTTGAAAAGTCAAAATATTAGAATATTTATTCAAGTGGTTCAAAATATTACAATATTTCATATTAATTCTCCTTTAATTATTACAAATTCCTAACTGGTAGCATCATTGATTAAATTCAGACGATTTTATTTAAAATCAGTATTTTTTTTTTTTTAACCATTTGCAAAAATGGTTATTGTCCTCGGTCAGGGTAGGAAATCAAAAACATATCTAAAGCGTTTTATTAGTTCAATACCGCATTTTATTCGTTTTCTGATTGGTCTATACAGTAATCTGTATTTTCCCTTTACTTTCAACAGAGATGGATACTTCTGTTGCCACTATGACAAAAAAGTAATAAAACTACAAAAAAAATTAATAACTCAGAAACAAATTGAGATACAGCTTTCAAACAAATTGCATTTAAAAGTACATTTTTTCTCAATACGACGGTGTAAAAAGTAATATTGTGGGATGTTTAGAAGTTTAAGAATGAAATTTCATTTAAAATTGGTCCAGGAATATTAATGTTTAATGCATGGCGTACTTAATGTATGACCAGCTCCGTAGAAGTTAAAAAAATTACAGTACCGAAAAATGTAATCCATGGCGTACGTAATGTATGACCAGCTCAGTAGAAGTTAAAAAAATTACAGTACCGAAAAATGTAATCCATGGCGTACGTAATGTATGATCAACTCCGTGCAATTTTTTATGTCTTAAATTTTAGTCTTTGAAAAAATCATTTTCCAAATGGTCGTTGTAATTTGTTAAATTGCATTCTTTTTAACCTTTTGTAAAAATAGTTATTGTCCTCTGTCAGGGTAGGAAGTCAAAAACATATCTGAAGCGTTTTATTAGTTGAATCCCGCATTTTATTCGTTTTCTGATTGGTCTATACAATAATCTGTATTTTGCATTTACTTTCAACACAGATGGATTCTCCTGTTGCCACAATGACAAAAAAGTAATAAAAACTACAAAAAAAGATAATAACTCAGAAACAAATTGAGATACAGTTTTAAACAAATTGCATTTAAAAGTACATATTTTCTCTATGCGATGGTGTAAAAAGTAATATTGTGGTATGTTTAGAAGTTTAAGAATGAAATTTTATTTAAAATTGGTCCAGGAATATTAATATTTAATCCATGGCGTACGTAATGTACGACAAGCTCCGTATAAATTTACAGTACCGAAAAATGCAATCCGTGGCGTATACGTTATGTAGGATCAATTCCGTGCGATTTTTTATGTCTTAAATTTTAGTCTTTGGAAAAATCATTTTCCAAATGGTCGTTGTAATTTGTTAAATTGCATTTTTTTTTTTTTAGTTTGTTTGCTTTTTCGTCTTAATGGGTCGTGTGAGTGATATTCCTGAATCTATTAAACTTCGCATGGTTGATTTGTATCGGCACGGTAAAAATCAATGTTACATAGCGAAATATTTACATTGTTCGCAATCAAGCGTTAGTACAATACTAACACAATATTAAAAAATGGAAAATTTCAAAATAATCGCCAAAATGGCGGCTGAAAACCAAAAACATCTGCTAGAGATGACAGGAAACTGAAGCGTATAGTTTGGAGTGACCGTTTTAAAAGTGTGCGATTCTTGCACCGAAAATGGAAAGAAGAAGGAGTTGAAGTTTCTACATCGACAATTTTAAGACGTCTCCATAAGTTTGAGTCTCGTGTACCGAAAACAAAACCTCTCATGACTACAAAACAAAAACGTATAAGATTGAATTGGTGTAAATCAAGACGTTTATGGAGCGAAGAAGATTGGGAAAATATATTATTTAGCGATGAAAGTATGTTTTGTGTTTCATATGGTAACCAAGGTATTCGAGTTTGGAGAATGAAGCAATTTGATAAAGAATGCATTAAGGGGAACGGGTAAGCTCTATCGCCATGTTAAAACACACCAACTTTATGTACCTTTTTCTCAGAAATGGTGAAATACAGAGGTCTAGAATTTTTAGAGTAGTTTGAGTAACATACTTTACATACAGATCATTTTCTTTCTAAGTGAACCTAAAAATTAATTATTAATTATTTATTGAAAAGCATTTTTAAATTAGCATTTTTAGTAAGATTTCATTGCATAAAATAAATAATTCTCAATAAATCATTAAATCCCTGTGTTAAAGCATACAATATAACATAATAAAAGTATTAAAGAAATTGAGTTCTTAAGTTTAATACATATTGAAAAAAAGGGACAAAAACATGAAAAATAGAAGTTTTGAGAAAAAGTCAATTAAAGATTTAAATGGCCATTAAGCTGTGAAGTACTCTTAGAAAGAATGAATAATTCCAACGCTTCTTTTTTTAATCTATAAACATGTGTGACACATCGTTGGAAAGGTAAAAGTTTAAACTATTTAATGATATAAAAAAGTAAAAATCGATTTTTTTCCCAAACTTTGCTTGCCTGGCCCCCTTAAACGTTCCGTAAAATTTGCTGCTAGTGTCGTGTTTTGGGATTGCATGAGTGCAGAAGGACCTGGAAAGTTATGCACCGTTTACGAAAATGTTAACTCTCAGAAATAGCAAGAAATTTTGGAATATTACATGATTCCATCATCAGAAGATTTATTTGAAGATGATTTCATCTTTCAACAAGATTTAACGTCGCCGCATACCTCGGTGTCAACTAAGAATTCGCTCCGCCAACGCAATCTTAAGGCACTTCCTTGGCTAACAAACTCACCAGATCTTAATCCCATCGAAAACTTATGGTGTATAGTGAAGAAAAAACTCCAAGAAAATCCTCCTTCAAGTAAAACTGAGTTAGTGGTACGTATAAAGTCTATTTGGGCTAATATTGATAGAAATGTTTGTAAACACTTGCATATAGTATGCAAGATCGATTGTACGCTGTTATGAAAGCTAAAGGGGATGCTACAAAATATTAACTATCATTTACTTGATATTCATAAGGTAATATCGTTGCTTAGAATAAAATATTCTAATATTTTGAACCAATCTAAATTTTATTCTAATATTTTGATGTGTTTCAGAAAGCTGTATACCTAATTCATTGTACTGTATTTTATATCTTGTAAATGTTAAAATCTTATCTAAACATTTCAGATTTAATTTATAAGAAATTTAATTGCATTTACTTAGTATCAAAAATAAATAAATGAAAAATATTGTTTCTGATTACTTTTTCTCAATTATTCTAATATTTTGAATATGAGCTGTACTATAATTAGTATTTTTATGAAGTATTAAAAATATATATATTTATTTCTTTACAGAGACTAATAAAATTAAAAATATCACTAATAATAAATTAAGAATATTGAGGCTAAAAAACAATTTATTTCAAAATCATCTTGAAAAGGACTTTACATAAATGACTACCCTGTAAATGCCTAATGGAAATAGTCACTCATTTGCGCCTAACGCTCTATATTTTGTACGTTACAAGCATGCGTAAAAATAGGTATGAACATATAACTCCGCAATTTAAAAAAAATACGCATTTCAAAGAAGTCTACAAGCTAAGATTATGACTTATTTATTTGAATCCTTGGTAGAAAAAATACAAATTAACTTACTTTTCACATTTCGCTACCTTGAAAAATGAATAATCGATAAACACCGAAAATGGCCTTTATTTAAGCAAATAAATATCAATCTTATGTTGCCAGATATCGGTAATAAACAAAGATTTTTATAGACAATTACTTCATATAATTTTCATGTTGTACAGAAGAAGAAAATTATAAAAATTTATTAAAATTTGAAACGTCCCAAAAATGGAACGCTGGTAAAAAACTATTTAATACTTTGAGCAGAAGGTAAAAGCTACACCTGCAATTTTCATGACACTAATAGAATCATATCGCTGCCAATTTGTACGGTTTTGTTACCTCTAAAATTGGATACAAATTTTTGCCATATTTAATAGTTGACAATTGTGATCTTGGCGATTGAATCAGACAAAATTTATTGGTAAGTTTTAGAAGTAAGAAATAAATCTTAGAAATTGGCAGTTATGCAGTAGCATATTGCAGCAAGGAAAAAAAATACTGCAGCAAAATTTGCATTCAACATACAAAAAACTCTCAAGGGCTGTTTCAAATAAACAATTTCATTCCCCGTATTCCTTACGGCAGATTTGCAGTTTGATTTTGAACTCATTTTATTTAGTATTTCAAAAATTCAACCGTAAATTTCATTTTCTTCACATTCGTATTAGTAATTACTAAAATTAATATGTCAAGTAAGTTTTAGAAAATTTAACTCTTAAGAATTTTAACTCGTAATACGATTCAATGTACTGATTATCGAAAATTTTATTAGCCCCCAATATACTATTTCTTTTGGCCTGTGTCGTCTCTAAAAAATAACGGTCCGTTGTATAAGCCAGCCGTAAAACAAAGCAGATGTATCATTGTATGGTTAAATAATCTGCTGCAGTTTTTAAACTTTTAAGTATCGCACATTTTCAATTTTTATACCGTCGTATTGGGAAACAATACTTTTAAATACAATTTGTTTGAAAACTGCATCTCAATTTATCGTTGCTATATTAATTTTGTTGTAGTTTTTTGCATCATTTGTTTAATGTTGCAACTCGAGTAGTCCATTTCTGTAGTAAGTAAAGGAAAAATAGTTGGAAAATAGTAATCATATCTTTTTGTTGCCATTTTCCCATAAGAACTGAAAAAAATGTAATTAAAATACGTGCTGTTTTGAAAAAATGTAAATGAATGATTTTTGTTTTTAAATTTTCTTATACCCATATTTCAGGCATTATAGTAGCCATCAGTATAGACACTTTTACCACATTTGTTTAACATTAATATATAAAGATTCATGACACTTAATTTTCATTTAAAAAAATCTTTTATCTTTCGTTATGTACATATTAAAATCGAAAATTATAATTTACATTTCTTTACTTTTCTTAAAAACAAAAACACATTTTTTTTTTTTTTACTTAGAAAGGACATATATTCCGGTATAACGTTAAAACTATGCTATTTATAAATATATATTACATTGTCCATACTCCTTGGCACTTCTCTGAAAAAACGTTTTCGTCCATTTCTAGGACTTCATCAGTTTCAAATGGCGGCTCGCAGTTTCACTTTTGACCTTTTATCATCTCTCTCTTTCCTCTTTTTCCCACTTCTCCCTTTTCACTTTCCCCTTCTTTCCAGCATTTTTAGCCAACGGGAGTCAAAGAAAGGGAGAAGAAGGGGAAAGTGAAAAGGGAGAAGTGGGAAAAAGAGGAAAGAGAGAGATGATAAAAGGTCAAAAGTGAAACTGCGAGCCGCCATTTGAAACTGATGAAGTCCTAGAAATGGACGAAAACGTTTTTTCAGAGAAGTGCCAAGGAGTATGGACAATGCAGTATATATTTATAAATAGCATAGTTTTAACGTTATACCGGAATATATGTCCTTTCTAAGTAAAAAAAAAAAAAAAATGTGTTTTTGTTTTTAAGAAAAGTAAAGAAATGCAAATTATAATTTTCGATTTTAATATGTACATAACGAAAGATAAAAGATTTTTTAAAATGAAAATTAAGTGTCATGAATCTTTATATATTAATGTTAAACAAATGTGGTAAAAGTGTCTATACTGATGGCTACTATAATGTCTTAAATATGGGTATAAGAAAATTTAAGTGTAATATAGGCATTAAATGAGACAGGAATTACTGTCGAAAACACTGGCTAAAGAATGATTTTTGATAAAACATGGAGCTATTATAAACTATATTTAATTTTAATTATCTATATTAACATTGCAAACAAATGAAGTCATATGAATCATTAGATAGCCGATTTTTTTTTTTTTTTTTTTTTTTTTTTTTTTTTTTTTTGAGTTTATTGAATGACGACATCTCTTTTTTTTTTTTTTTTTTTGGATTCGTGTATTATTCAACGATAGTAACGTTATATGCATACTTTACTGTAGATGTTGCTTAAGACTGGATAGTAAATGTGGAATTCTTCAGCGGATGTGAATGACGTCATTTTACATAAAATGAAAGCGTGTGTTTTAAGTCTTAAAATTGAAATATGTTTTGTACCATCTATATTTATATACATATATTTTTTTTTTTCATCGGGGACAACACTAAATTCTGAAAAAGAAGAATTCTTGTTTTCTAGTTTTGGTTTTTTAACCTCACACTTTATACCCCTCCCTTAACTCCCTATTATATCAATAATTTGGTAAATGTATACTTTCCTTGACTTCAGAGTTATAAGTCTTCAATCTAAAATAATCAAAATTTTCATTTTGTGATAATGATATTAGTAAATAATTCTAACAATTTTTTTTTCATAAATAATCTATTAATTATTGCTACCTCAATTGTTAAATTTATTTGAAAATGAGTATTTTGTTGCATTAATATGCTTTCATTAAGTTCTATTTCTAAATGCAATGATAAAAACTATTATCTATTACTTTTTTGTAGGCTGCCCATTATTAACGTTTTCATGTCTATTACTGAAATTCAGGATGTTTTGATTTATTTTTGTTATTACAATTAAATTTTGATTTACAATGCGAGATACAGCTGTGAAATTGGATAATATTGCTGATAGATAGTATAACATTGAAAAATCTGGAATATAATAATTATAACTATTTACTAAAATTATTTTTCAGAGAAATTCCTTAAAAATGTCGATTACCCTATATATATTTAGGCATACAGTCTGGAAAGAGGGCAGGGAAGGACTATTGCTTTGCCGGGATTTTGAAATTTAATTGATTAATAGTTTTCTTTTTATATAATATTTAAGAAAAAATAAATAGTAAAATGTATTCTTCACAACTGATTTAAAATACTAATATCTGAGATTAAGAGAAGAATTTTTCGCTAGCCCGCATCCCTTTCTCAGTGGAAATCAATTTGTAGGTATGGTATTATTTTACGTTCTTATATATAAAAGCCTCCTGACGGAAAAAAAGTTACTATTTCAATTCGCTTTTTTTAAAACATGTTGATAAAAAAATTATGTTTAAATATTTTTTTACGTTTTTTTATTATTTTCTATACGGATTATGTTATAAAATATGTCTTGGACGGAAGGGGCTGAAGTAAATTCTTAGGTTAGATTATTTCATGTTTATATTCTCTATGTTTAAAAACGTGACCAATGTTGCGAATCACAGGCACGGGTTGTGTTGCAAAATCTTCCAACCGCTCAGGATTTCATCCCACCCGTGGCTAAGCATTCAATACATTAAAACGCATTCCACAAGAAAGATCTTTCTTTACATCTTACCGAAATTCAAATTTTTAGACTTCATGCCAGCATGAAAAGTTATGCCTCGTCAGATGCAATTAATTCTTAAGATTTTTAATTAAATTAAAATTTTCAAATTCCTTTTACAGCTCAATAAAGGGAGTCAGCTTGCTTAACTAGAATTGGATTGTAGCCGAGATTTTAAACTTCGATTACTTTGATTATATAGATTCGTATCTGTAGCTTGTTAGTTAGCGAAATAAAGTAAAAATTGTCATATTGATTTAAAGAATAAATAAATTCTCATTTCATTTTGAAGTTGCAAGTACAATGTGGAATGAACTAGGAACTGATCTGTTACGCATACGTAATTCATTTTTCAGAAAAATGGTTATTCTCGAGGAATTTTCCCCAAATTTTCTAATTAAAAAAAAGTAAAATAAAGGAATGTAGAAAGACAATAAAATTGATATGATGAATGGGAATGTACGAATTCCCTTTAATACCTCTAAACCACTAGCAACTATAGCATAATTTAAATGATTTAAAGATATAGCTTACCGTCGATCGGGGAAACTTTGGTCCAGCCCATAAAATATATATATATATATATATATATATATATTCTTTGTATTGAACAAACAATACAAGATAATTCGGAGTTTTTGCCTTTGAAAAATATTTTAGACCCAATTATTTTAGATAATATTTTAGAATTAGGGTATTTGAATAGTTTGGGGGTAATTAAATTTTTTTTAGTGGCAACATTGGATGTGTTTGTAAACAACTGTTTTCGTGTGTAGATTTTAACTCCCCAAACTTTCTATAGTGAGACAATCTGGATAAGAGATACAAATAAGGTGAGTGTCAAAATATTACTTTTAGTAACATGTAACCCATGTGTGATCATAGTTTTTCCTTTAACTTTTTATTTTGACAGAAAATGTTTAAGTTTTCATGAAGCTAACATGAAAACTAGTTTTTCGGGGCTACTTTGTGCCAGGCCTTTTTGGTCCGGAAGTAGCCCCAGTTACTCAGAAATGCCTTTTATACAATCAAATCTCTTTAAAAATGTATTAACTAACATTTTTTTCAAATGTTACTTTAGCAAAGTGTTACAGTAATTATTTTTGTTCCAGTTGCTGAGGATAACATGATGAAAACTGTTTCTCGTGTCTTTAATATTAACATTTGGTTTATTGTGTTTAAATGTTTAAAAAAAAAACATTTGTTTATCAAGTTTACAGTGTTAATTCATTAGCAGATCCTATTGCAATCAATTTCTAATTGGTTTCAATATTCCAACATATGAATTTTATTCATTTTATATGAAAATAAGTGAATGGACCAAAGAAGCCCCCAGAAGGGGCTACTTTGTTCCAAAACTTTAAAAATAGTTAAAAAATAAAAAATTGCATCTTTAAAACGATAAAATTTGCTTCATTGTTTCCTGTTAATTGATTACAATTCAATTTCAACGTTGAAAAATCATATATAATATTTTTTAATTACGGAAATGTTAGTGGAACCAGGAAAAAGTGGCCCAAAATTTCGTTCGACGGTATCACATTTTTTTTTTAACTTCATAGCACGAGTGCGCAACGAAGAACTATATACTTTATTCTTGACATTGGACTTTGATTGTTTTGAAATTTTTTACAAATATTAATAATTTATTAAAATTCAATGAAAATAAATTATTCTAGTGTTTAAATTTATAAATGTTTTTCCAAATATATTTTGTAAATTAAAAATGATAATAAAGTAAAAAAAAAAAAAAAAAAAAAAAAAAAAAAAAAAAAAAAAAAAAAAAAAATCTAGTGACATCTTGTTAGGCAATTGGGGGGAAAAGCGAGTATAAATAAAGCATGTTTATCCCCATCTCCTAAAAAAAAACGAACCGCAACTCAGAACCTGAAATTTCGTATAACGCGAAAGATAAGAGCGAAGATCTCAAGATTAACAACATTGGCAACATTGCGCCAACGATTTTCATGCACATTGCGAATGTAATGTGAATATGTCTTCGTGACTGAAAATAAACTGCATTTTCGCGTCAACAATGTTTGATGAAACGAGACATAAAACTAAATGCTGCTCAATTTGCACACGCTTGGCAAAATGTCACTTTTCTTGGCTAAAATTAGCACGGCATCGCCAGTTTTGTTGTTAACCCTTAAATCGAAGAAGAAATGAATAAGAAATGTGAAATGTGAAGTATATGCGTAGGTATCTCTGGAGGACACAACGACAGGGAATACGGTTTAAACGATAAGTCGCATAAATACGGCGTGTTGAGCAATAACTGGCAAATTTGTTGAAACTCCTACCCAATCGATTTTAACAAAAACTTCAAAGAACTTCCATACTCAGAATCAAACCGTCTAATTCTTGTTGCCGACGTTAGCGTAACACTTAACTGAATATTTGAAACAGAAGTGAATATATGTGGGGCACATTCAGCGTTTTTCTGTGATAATAATTTTGCTTACATTGTTTCTATATGTATTTTAATTGAGTTATCAAAAAAGAAATTAATTGTTAACCACATTGTTACCGATGTCGCTTACCTTCTGTGTCAACCCTTATATTTACACCATCTGCAAAAAATCAGCCCTAAATTTTATATAAAATTCTTCTGTACTTTTAAGTTAAAAGATAAGTTCTAAACAAAGTGTCAAATTTGTACGCTAATCGCGTAATATATCTGTATGATACTTTCAAAAAATATTATGGGGGAAATTTTGTTATCTAATACACTTTGATGTTTTTTCTTTCGTCTATCATACTTGACATGTTGTTGACCGGCTGTTTTGTTTTTTTTAACTCGTTCTTTTATTAAAAATATTTACCAGAATTTTTAATAGTAATTTTCGTTTTATTTATCCACATATATTTCTTAGGTAAATATAACAAATGCTCAATAATTTATATGTTTTGCATCAAAAGCGCTCTAAATTATTCACGAGTAGACATGTCACTGCTTAACAAAATGTTAACATGGTCTAATCTAGTATGTAAATATAACGAATAAACATAGAAAATACGATTATAAAGCATCAAATAACTCATAAACTGGAATATCTTTCGAATTCTTCATTGTGTCTGCACGCGCCAGGATTGTGCCATTTTGTTTATTTTAATAATGTTTCAGATTTGGATTTCTAAATTCAGGAATTCCCTCCGGAAACGAAATAAGAAATATATATTCCTGGCAACTTGCCAACTGGAGCAAAGAGAAATGTAGAAGAAATTTCTTTTCGCGGCGCGGTACATCCCGGAAAAGAATGTTTGATAGAATCGCATATAAAAGTAAATCTTGTTCAAACTATTGGAAATTTCAGAATTAAATTACGAGTTAAAATTGAATTCCGGAGTACAACGGTTTCGAACAGTATTAAAATGTCATACATATAAAATCGCCTAGACTAGACATTACAATGTTTTGTTTGTTTTTAAGTTCGCATTAAAAAATCCCCTCTATATACAGGGTGAGCATAAATTATTGAGCACATTTCAGAGCTCCATAAAACAAAACAAAGTATAGTACTTACATGTCTTATTCTTATGGTTAATTGACAAGCACATTTCAAACAGTTTTACGTAACACATTGAAAAAATTCTACATGAGCTCCATTTGTTATTTGTAAAATATCGAGTCTGTAGTCAATTTCACGCCTTTTTAAAAAAAGCTTGCGGTATTTTTGCCTAAAAAGTGTTCTAAAAATGAATTGTGGTTTTTAAAATTTAATTCAGTTCATTCGTCGGTTATAGTACTTTAATAATATAAATATAAAAAAAAAAAATTGAAACTCTGACTTTAGTTCAACTAAAACTTACTAAAAAATAGAAAATAACTTTTTTGTTCCAATTAATGAAAAAACAGGATTTTTTTTTTATGATAATAGCTTCCATATATTTATACATATATATTAAGGAATAAAAGACGGGACAGAAAATTCTTATTACAAACCTATTGTGATGTATATTTCTGGATAAAATTTCTTTGTTATCCTTTTGCGAAAAGAAAAACTCGATTTATATTTGCTTTGTCACAATGATGTATTAGCAATGTATTATCTTTATTACAAGATTTTTTAATACATTTCCTCTGTGCTACAATCGACCTGATTTTTGTAGTGTGACGTATTTTCTGGTGACAATACTATATTCTGCATATATATAAAAAAGTCCTTGATTGCATTCAGAAATAAGCTGATGTTCTTCGACTGAACCGTGGTATGGTTGGTAAATGCGCCATCTTTTTTTTTGGGGGGGGGGAGAGATGGACGTAGGTTCGATCTTAAGGAGGACTTTGATAGATTTATTTCTTGCCAGGATGATGGATTTAAAACAGGGTTGAGTTTTTGACGTCGAAATGTGGTTTTCGACATGACATGTCAAAAACTGACGAAAAGTGTCAAAAACTGTCGCAAAGTGTCAAAAAACTTAGACACATTTTTTAGCAATCATTGGTGAAATTTTATGTTAAATCAAGATAAAAACTGATTAAGTAATAATTTATATGTTATATAAGTAATTTGTATTATATACTATAATTGAGTTGTAATAAAATTATAGATCATAATTCAAACTATTTGTCAATGTCATGCTAGGAAAAATGGCTAAAAATATTGAAACTACTATTAAATTCATTTAAAAAAGTATTATTTATATTTGTATTATTATTAAGTGTTCAGTTTATTAAAAAAAATAACATCTAATTTATGCTAAAAAAAAAAAAAAAAAAAAAAAAAAAGCTTGTGTAAAGCTAAAATAGCCACTACTCCATGACTGATTATAAGTTACCTAGATTTTTAATTATTCTAAATGTTTGCTTTTTGTACATAAACATCAGATATAAACTACAATTGCAACTCAAATGTTCTGTGAATAAATGATTTATAATATGAAACCAATATAATTAAACTTTCTTTAAATCAATAACTTAAAAGAAGATGGTTTGTTATTTTCAATATTTACACATAAATAATACATTTTCGTTTTATTATGTTAGTTTGTTTAATTATTTAGAACAATTTGTTTATGTTAAATTTTATTTTTATACATTATAAAATAGTCCTTTTTTATTTTTTTATTTGAGCATATTATTTCAAATTTGTAAATGATAAACATGGTGAAGCAGCTTAAATAAAGCCAAATTTTCTAACTTTATCATTGCTTTTGAAGCTGAATCTCCACCATACCCTAAAAGTTTCTTCTCAGCTCAGGATGTTCCAGAAACGGTATGCTGGAAAGGCTTTAAGAAAAAAACAAAAACAAATACCAAGTGAATTCATACAGCTCGTGATACGTTTGCATTCCAGTGCATGCAGTTCAGCAACAATTGATCAGATATTTTCAAATTTTGGATATATCCACTCCAAATTATGAAAGAAACTTGGAGTACAAAAGGCATCAAATATAGTTTTTTGCTAATGGAAAAAACACTCCATGTAAAAAAAAAACTTAGAAATATGTATATTATTTATATGTAATTTCATACATTAAATTGTACAAGTATTTTCTCCATGTACTTTCATTTTTTTAATTAAAGTATTTAATAGTTTGATTAGTTTATATTTTCAATGTAATGATACTTTTAATTATTTTTTATTCTATAGTTATAGCTTACAATTATTTTCTGTTTTCTAAGCAACTTGTTGAACAGTTTTGTGTTTTATACAGGGTATGTGGTTTTTAATGTCTAAAACTGTCAAAAAGTTTACTCAAATATCTAAAACTAAAAAATTATGAAAGATTGTAAGTTTAATGTTGTTGTAAAAATAATTTTAAACAGTTTTTGGACTCAATTTTAAGTTTTTGACAGTCGTTGTTGACATGACGGTTAAAACCATGGTTAAAACTGGATAAAACCGCCACACTGTCAAAAACTTGTCAACCCTCATTTAAAATTATATCTGTTTAAAAAAAAAGAGAGAGAGAGAAACTGATAAAAAAAATTAGTCACAATTTAATTTAGTTCTTTTAAGAAAGGTACTTATTTTAATCAAATGTCTTTCAACATTTTATCCTTTTTAGTGAATTATAATAAAAGCTTGTCTTTAAAACATTTTTTTCTTACTTATAATTCTTTAATATGTACGAACGACAGAGTAAAAATATATATAAGTCACAAAAATTGGAAATTTTTCTCTCTAATTGAAAAATACATATATTCATATATATTTTATATATGTAATAATAAAAAAATTTCGCTATTTTACCTTAGTTAATTTATTCCAAATTCTTATAATATCTACCTTTTTACCTGTCTTTTAATAATATCTTAAATATCAATTATATTTTAAACACATGCCTTTAATTCAGCGGACTCTTTTATTTCTTATTCTAAAAACCTTATTCTGTTAAACGCAACACTCTTCGTAAAAACCCACTAATTCATTTTATTCTTTCATATTTTGAGACATTAATTTCTTATTTCTTTCGGATGTTTATCAATACTATTTTTATCTTTTATTAAAATTATTATTCGATATCGCAGGATTCCTTGCAAGTTTTTGTCACGTCTAATCCTTTTCCCCTTTTAAAATTTCTACTATAAGTTAAGAGTTCTGTCACTACGTTAAATTTTGCTCACCCTGCGCATCTTTTTTATCCAATCGCTATGCGAGCTTTCTTCTCGCTTCCCCCCCCCCCCCCTAACTCAAATTCCGTGGCTCTAGCGTAGAACACATCAGTGTACCTTTGCTCTTTTTGCTGATATTTATACAGCTTACACAGACCTGGAAGACAGAATTAGTGCTTTTTTGTCTTCTCTGATAACCCTATGTCACCGGGAGAGTTTTATTTCAATTCGATATGCTGTCTCTAATATTCTAACATCTCTGCCCGAATATGGGTAAAACTGGATAACCGGTGGAATTGTGCTCCTATATATGAAGTCTAATAATCTATTTGATGAAAATTTCAGCTCATTTTATATTTACGGAAAAACACCTAATGTATTCATGATCTGGCCTTCCACACTGTCTATAAATTACGACTGCAACTTTATGATTCTTCGGGTTGGTGATATGTGATGGGTGTATTTCAATGATTATTTCGACATGGTTTACCAATACTTGGAAAAGTATTGCATATATACATGAAAGGTGATATGTGATGGGTGTATTTCAATGATTATTTCGACATGGTTTACCAATACTTGGAAAAGTATTGCATATATACATGAAAGGAATCCGCTTGTACCTCATTTTCTGTGTGTGTAGACTTGGCCTTACAAAAAGATGAGGCAGTTTTTTCCTGAACCTGACTTTATTTTCAGTAATAGTACATGATTTCGCATGAAGTCAGGTCCAGTGATTTGGAAGATGCTAGGAGCCAAAGCTCTCTAAATCATTCCTGATATTCAACAGAAGATCGCATCATAATCTGACTTCTCTTTCCCCCTGCAACCCGCTTTTTATCAGGTAGCTTTTACTTTTTCCAGCAGAGGGCAGAAGTATCAAAGTGGGAGGCTTATTTTTTCGTGATTGGTGCATTATCTTTTTTATAACTGTTTTTGTATGGAGACAAGAGTCTGAACCTATATGATTGCACAACCAAGAGCCAACTCTAATTTTAATGTTAAATATTATTTATGTGTTAATCATAGTCTGAGCTGTCAACCAGACAAAAGCTAATTATGATTTATCTCTTATCAATTTTCCACTTTGATATTAATTAAACTAACATATTTACTTTGATTTATTGCTCTGAAATTAACCCTTTGTTGCTTACAATTTGATTCTTAAATTATCTAGCATAGTCTGAAAACTTAGTTTGTTTATGCTATAAATGTAACGATGCTTACAGGATAATTTAATATGTTTTATGATGACTGTCTTATGTAACAAAGCGTAATTTTTTTTTCCAAATCTATTTCATAAATACCACTTAGTGTCAAAGACTTTCATGATGAGTAAACTGTTTTTAATTATTTGATTTAAGAGTCTATGGAAAATAAGATGGGTTTTCTGATTTAAAAATTTTAATTTCAATTTTGAATTTAAAAAAGGGTTTATCATTTAAAAAGGGGTTTATTTTTATCCTTTCAAATATATGTAGCGTAAAATAACTTATCACATGGAAACGTATATCAAAAATAAATTTAAATAATTAAATTAATTCTTGGAAAAGGCAAAACTGCGTAGTTATACAATTTCCTACCATCGGCGTGACTAGCATGAAGAAACATCTATCATATGAAAACGTTTATCAAAACATTATATAAAATTGACCATAGTGAAATCTTATTCCGAAGATTTGCATGAAATCCGTTCGTAGGAAGCTAATATAATTTGCGTTGTTTTGAAAACACTCTGTCGCGTGAAGTATTTTGTCAAAAGATAAAATTGAACATGACAGAAACTAATTCGAAATGTGTTCATAGGAAGTGAATTTAAATTGCGTAGATATGTAGCGAAATTCGTTTATAGAAATTGAGTTTAATTCCGTAGTTACGCAATTCTCCATCAGGAGCGCTACTAGCATAAAAAATCTAAGTGCATTTTTTGGTAGTGTTTCCATATTTTCCGCTTAAATAAAGGCTCCAAATGCTCTGTACACTACTAATTTCTTACAAATTATTTCGCCATCTTTAATCGCAAATAATTATGCCATTAGATAAGGTGAAGAAAATTACTTTAAGATACTGGTGTCCAGAGCATTTGGAGTACCGATTTACGCAGCACACTTGGCAGCACTACTTTAATGACCAACTGCTCATAGTTGATAAGTATTTGAAGTATTTTTAAAGTATTATAAAGCTTTATTATATCCATGGTTCGTACGCCTCCTTGAATTTTGCAGACCAGAAATTTTTTTGGCACCAGTATTATCTTATAGAAAATCTCTTCTTAAAAGAATGCGAAATTTTGCGCGTTTAAGCTAGATTTCTTTTTCTATAAAATATACTAGTAGTTTTCCTGGTGAAATAACGGTATCCGTACGAACCATGATATCGGTATGCATAACACAACTGATTTCAGAACTCTACACTTTTCTAAATAATACGTATTTTTTTTTTTTTTTTTTTTTTAATATCGAGTTCGTCCAGAATACATTGAGTATTCAAATTAACATAAATTAACATTCATGAATGGCATTCAAATTTAATTATGCATAAAAGTTCCACATTAAAAATAAACTAAACAAATAATTTCCATGAATATTTCTTTCTAAATTACAGTAATGAAATAGTAGCTGTTTCGTTGCAATGAAATTAATTTTGCCATAATTTGATTTTGTGTTCACTCAGATTTCTGTATCATAATGACAATTTGAATATAAAAAAGCCAAATTTAATTAATTCACATGTTTTTCAAAAGAACCAGTTTTGCTAATTGATATATAAACCTCTAAACATTGTAATAACAGGAAATTTATTTAATATTTTGTGAATAGATGTTAAAATCCAAAGGAAAACCAAGTTTCTATAGAAAAGAATACATCTAAATATTTTTTTTGTTGTTGATTTTTTGTTTTTTGTAAAACATCAGACGTTATTCGTTTTAAAACTTCTAAATCATATTTTAAAGTTATCCAAGAAAGAAAACGTCTACCTACGCAAATAACTGCTTCTCTCTCTCTTTCTATCTCTATCTCTCTTTTTTTTTCCCTGTCTCTCTCTCTTAATTCAGTTAAGGATATAAAAAAAAAAGAATGCAACAAATGTTTTTCTTAAAAATGCAATTTATACGTTTTCTGGAGAAATAGCGAAACAATTCAGTTTTAAAATAAACGGAGCATCTTCTCATGCGTTAAGTATGTTCAAATTACCTGTAAATCTAAATTTAAATTTAAGAGGATTATTTTTCAAGCAATATTTCCATTGTATTCGATAGATAAAAAGCTATTTATTTAATAATATATATAGAAAATACCGTGAAATGTGAATGTAAAGAAGCAATAAATTGAACATAAATGAGATGATATCTGGCAGCTGCTTGTTTTAAAAACCATGCTTCATTTAAGCTCTTTATCACTTTTAAAAAGATTTTGAACTTAACATTAAAATAGCAAAAAGAGATACATGTAGTTTATAGTACAAAAATAACTTTATTAGACTGCAATTTTTTTTCTTCAAAAATTGAATTCCTTTTAAGAAATAAACTACGCAGAAAATATCATTCCAAAAACAACTTTATACAATCGGATTTTAGATAAACAATTGTTATGAAGTTTCATCATGTCCTAATTTGATTAAATATTTTTTATGCTATTTTTATGTGTTTTGGTGTGTTTTGGCGGCCATTATAAAAAAATAAAAATGAAAAAGTAAAATAAAAAGTAAAATCGTAAAGATGTCGCTAAGTTAACATTAGTTTCCTGTTTATTTTGCCAAGAAAGTTAATAACTAATAAAAACAAACGTTTTTCCGTGTAGGTGTCTGCGGACTTCCCAGAAAGGGGATGCATAACATTTCGGTCCCCCTAGCACCCTATAATTCAAACTTTAATTGTCGTAGACCTGATAACTGTTGTATGTTCTAATATCATGAGAGGCCATTTTTATTTTTTATCAACCCCCTAAATTTCATAAAATGCTGAATATAACAACCCGAGAAATTTAAACTCTTATAACTCTTCATCAAGAATACTGTAATTTTGTCTGAGTGGACAACATCGCATAATTTTACTGAGACATTGCGTTTTTTTTAACCAAAGCATCCTAAATTGTAGTATAGCGTGAATATAATAGACCGATAATTTAAAAAAAGCGTATAACTCGGACTCAAATTGTCGCAGTCCACACAAATTTCGAATTGTAACCGTAATCTTTTTTAGGAGGGCAGGTGATTTTTTTTTTCAAAGAATTCCCTTTTTTAGTGTATTATAAATATAAGGTCCTGAAAAATTAAAACACTTATAACTCGAACTGTAATTATCGTAGAATACTCATATTTTGTATAGTAGTAATTTTTATAAAGGGGAGCCTTTGTTGAGTTTTTTTAACTGAAGCCCCCTAAATTTTATTGTCGCGCGAGTATAAGGACCCGATAATCAAAAACACTTATAACTGGGTTCCAAACTGTCACATCGCCTGCAGATTTCGTACGGTAAACGTAATCCTTTAAGATACGGGAGCTCTGAGGATTTTTATAGGATCCCCTCATATTTTAGCGTATCTTAAATATAAGTTCCTAACTACTTAAAACAATCTCAACTCGAGCTGCAATTATCGTAGACAGTGGTGGAAAATTGGCGCAGAGGAGGAGCCTATTGACACCACTAAAATTTTATAGTATTCTTCATCTTAATAAAAACGCAGAAATTCTGTCATTAGATAAGGCGAAAAATACCACTAAAATTTAGTGGTGTCAATAGGCTCCTCCTCTACGCCAATTTTCCACCACTGTCGTAGAGCACTCATATTCGTATAATAAATGTAATCTTTATAAAGGGGTTATTTTACCGGGTTTTTTTTTTTTAACCGAAGCCCCTAAATTTTAGTATAGCGTAAATATAAGTGCCGGATAACCACAAACACTTATAACTTTGATTCAAATATACTCGGCCCACATGCCACATAAATTTCGTATGGTAAAGGTAATCGTTTTAAGGAAGGGGGATCTCGCTGAATTTTTTATAGAAACCCCGTGTATTTTAATGTATCATGATTATAAGGTCCTGACAACTTAAAGCACTTATAACTCGAGCTGCAATTATCGTAGAATACTATTATTTTGTATGGTAAACGTAATCGTTGTTTACTTTGTTTACCTTTGTTTGCTTCGAACCGTTTGAAGACAATTTAAAAAATGTTAAAACTGACCACATAGCATATGAAAAAGAAATCCCGCAGAAATAATGATTCTCGACTAAAAAAATTATTATTTGCCGAAATCAAAATGAAACCTAAAGAATTAATTAATTTTTGAAATATTCTTTTTGCAAATTTTTGAAGTTGTATTTTTGTTTAAAATTATTCTTAATTTTCAATTCCTACTATTAGTTCACACTCTCCCTATATTTATTTATTTATTTATATATATATCTTGTTTAAAATTTCAATCGTTAATAAAATACTTATTATTCATCCTATCAAGTTAAAATAAATTTTTTTAAACTTGTACTGGATGACAATTGATGTTAATACAGTTTTTTCAAATGTTAATTCATTAATTAAATTTTAATTAATTAATTTTAGTTTTACATGGGAGACAAAATGGTGGCCATTGGTTATTGAAGCATTTAATGCATCTTCATATCTATAAGGGGGGTTACCATAGGGAGGACCCTGTTCTGTCGCCAAATACTGCCGAGTTTGTCGCCAGTTTGGCGATATATCGCCAAATTTGGCGACCAAAATGAGTCGCCAAAAGTGACGCCAACTTGGCGATATCTCTAATATTTCGCCAAATTCCCATAGACTTCCATTCTAAACCTACTTGCTTATAGAAAATCAACAAATTGAGATATTTTAATGCAACAAAAACTAATATTAGCTTAAGGGATTATATTAAATTTTTCTTTGATTTCCTAAGTAGGAATTGGCTTTAAAAACAAAATTTTTATATTACTTGTTTTATAATAAGTATTTTAAATTGTTTCTGCAACAATTCGGTGAATAAAATGTATGGGGTGTTTTTTTCTCTTTTGTCGACTGTACTTCACTGTTAAAAGTCTGCAGCAAACTATGCAGTCATCCGATTGTTTTTATATAGATAATGGTTATTTGATCATAATTTGAAGCGTTCTCATTGGTCAGAATGGAGATAAATTACGATTAAACAACCGTTTCTAATATAAACGGTTGAATGATTGTTTGCTCCTAATGTTTAACAATCTTGAATCCTAAAATGATGCAATTTTCGAAAATTTCTAATGTAAAATAATGAGTCAATGAGAAATCCTCGTCGACTCATTATTTTATATTGAGAGATTCTACAGTGATTTTTATTCTAAACAAATTAAAAGAAGGAGCATTTCTAGAACATCGTTGCATGATATATGAAGTAAACTGTGTTTAGTGTAGGAGTTCTTAAAGGTTGCTTTTACAGAATTTTCCCAAATCTTATTGTTATATAAATGACCTAAAAAATCATTAGTGGATTTTAAGATACAGTCATGTATAACGAAGTCACTGGAGTTTATAACGAAGTCACTGGAGTACGAATGTTATATCTTTATAACCAATATTCGTTATAAGCGATCACAGTTTTTTTTTTCAGAAATAATTATTTAGTATATACTTTAAAACACTTATTAGCGTTTGTCAAAATATTTTAAACGTTTTTCAAACATTTTTTAAGGATATTTTTCTATATTTAATTATATATTTAATTATATTTATTCTGAAGCATAATTAAAAACTTAAGAAGAATCATTATAATTTCATGTATTTTGACAAGATGTAGCACAGAATACAAAATTAACGCATACCTACAAAAATGACATTTTACATATATGATTCAGTTAAACAGGGAAGAAATAATCCATTATAGTCTTTTGCACATTGGAATTTAATATGTGCACAGACAAATGCCTCTCCAATTTGTCTACATTTTTGCTGCAGTCAACATCTAGCAGAAAAATATCTGCAGAGTTTTTGTAAACTTTTAGTAGCAGCAGCTGCTGAAATGTTGCGCTTCTTTCTTCCTCCACATCATTGTCCGATTCATCTCATTGTGTTGAATTGGATGATTTCACAATTTTTTCATTAGTATCTTTATTCTTAGTAATAACATTTTCACCAATTTCAGCATATTCCATGAATGTTACTTCGATGGAATAATTTTTTTTTTTTTTAAGTGTATCCATAGGTCATTTGCTTCACAATCTTCATCGAAAGATGCATCAGCGTCATTAGTTATTTCAACAGCTAATCCTGCGTGACTCCAGCGTGTAGTCCTGACTTTCTTAGAAATCCTGACTGAAAATATCCTGACTTTCTTAGAAATCCTGACTTTCTTAGAAAAGTGTGAAAAGTACCCTAAGAAAAGAACGAAAAGCATACAGACAAATTTCTGAACACGGGGCTAATTTTAAAACATTTTATACTGTCATAACAATTTTCTGAGATTCTGCATTGGAAATTTTTTCATGCGTGCTTGCCTCAAAACTTCGCTTTAACCCATAAGTGCAATGTACTCACTTCGTTGTATCCCGTTTCTTTACCATAGTTTAAGTATACGAGCGTCAAGGAGAATTACGGCAAATTGTAATAAGCAATAAATCGTATTGAGCGGTATCGTTATTAGCGGGCTCGATTAATAAAACATTTTAGCTTGCTTGCCATAAAACTTCGCTTTAACCGATAAGCGCAATGAGCTAACTCACTTCGTTGTATCATGTTTCTTTACCATAGTTGAAATATACGAACGTCAAGGAGAATTACGGCAAATCTTAATAAACAATAAATTCTATTAAGCAGTACAGTCATTCAGGGTAAATTTGATCCGCATTTTCTCTATTTTCATATGCCATACTCTTATTTTAAGAATATTGTTGCAACTAGGGGCATAAAAGAGAAGAAATTATCCTAAATTATTGTATGACTATCAAAAATTAAGGAATAATAACGATAAAAGCTATAAAAATGAATTTTTAACCTGGTTCAAAGTTACTCAGTCATTTAGGGTAACTTTGCACCGTATGATAAATATTATCTAAAATAATTCATTATAAAAGAAAGTATTATAGTTAGGACAACTTTGAACCCCAAAAAATCTTTTCAGATATGTGAAGACTCCGAATTTACATTTCCCAACATCACAAGATTTGTATAATTTATGATATTACAACAAATATCAGGCGTAAGAAAAGTGGAAGAAGAGAACCATAAATATTTAGAAATAAAAAAACCTGGTTATTGTTCATATAAAACATAAAAATGCAGTGGAAAACAATTTTCAATGTTTTAACTCAATAATATATCCATAGTTACAGTAATACATACTAGTACTAGTATTATTCAAACAAGAACAAAAATGTCGAATATATGAAATGTCAAATTTGAGTAGCTCCGCCCCGAATAACGCCTTTAAATGAATTTTATGAATTTTACATATATATATGAAAATATTTACATGTTATATCTAATGCTCACTTTCGGCATTTATATAAAATATATGTGCAAATAGAGGAAATTTTTGACAGTAGCACCTATGATCAGTAAATTATAAACATCAGTATAACTTTGAGCCGGCTCAAAGTTACCCTGAAAATGTGATAAAATGTTAGTGCCTTCTTATTTTACATTTTATTAACTATTAATAAATAAATAATCACAAAATATTAACACATTTACAACATTTAGATAATAATATGTCTGATAAATGAGTATATTGTTACTTACTATGAAAATTTTATTGGATTACAACAACTTCGAAACAGCATTCAAAATTAACTTGAAAACAGTACTTCACAAAAATAGTTAGATGATGCATTTAATTGCGTATAATGTTGTTAATTTATTTTCTAAAATAAAAAGTAGAAATCCCAGTTTAGAACTTTGCTAACAGAGCACAGTGCTGGAGCTTATTTAGTCTTTTGGAGTGAAAAATATTGAAAATTAGGAGGTGGTGCAAAGTTACACCCCATGGTTCAAAGTTACCCTGAATGACTGTACCGTTATTAGCGGTCTCGACTGTATTATGTAAAATAAAATAAAAAATAAGACATCGTCCAGAGCTGACTCATCTTCGTATTTACCAGTATGATTTAAGTCCGGCATCTGTGATTTTATGATAGTAGAATGTAACATTATTTTTGCTGGTCTTTAATCTTTTAATAATTATCAATCGGTATCAGCTCTTGAAGTTATTCTTGCATAAAAATATTCTGTAAAGGCGGAAATTTATTTACAACGGATTTTTTAGTTCCAAATATCACCGAAAGTAAGCTGCCCGTCTAAAAAAGTTCGAACGCTCAAACTAACGTATAGAAATAGATCAAATTTCCCTCGTATTAAACTTCAATCTGTATATCTGTTAAAACGCAAAAAAATGTTTGCGTTTTCAAATCTCCATTTTAATTTCAGCAGAATTGCATTTTGTGACAGCGCAGTGTCTGGGCTATCTATAGGCGATATTTATAACTAAAACAAGGAGGTGTAGTAAAGAAATTCTTTAGTCTATATACTACTACCCCGCAAGAATAACTTACATAGTTACCGTTGCACTTGTTATTGATTTTTTTTAAATATTCAGTCCATTTGAAGGCATCCTGATTATGTAACTTGTTGAAATTTTTGTAATAATGTTCTCACTTTTGAATTTATAACTCATAGCATAATAACTATTTTTAAAATAGAAAGTCATTCATTTTATTTATGTATTTTAGTTCATATGTTTGAATACTGAATACAGTAAATGATAAGAGAAGTTTTCTTGAAGCAGTAACATACCTTTGAGTAATGATAAGTACTGTTGCTTGGCAAATCGGAGATAATGACAGCTTTTACAAATATTGAATGCAAATATAAACAATAGTTTTCTCAGTTGAAAGCTTTGTTTCAAATTTATTTATTCAAATTTATTTTAATTTTATGCGAACGAATCAAGGCTTTTTCTTTCAAGCCAAGTATACTGCATCTAGCGAGAGTTGTTTACATTTAGTTTTAAAGGAACATTTATTTTTTAATGTAAAACTATTTCTATAAAAAGAAACATTGTATAAAATAGTTGGTTTCTACCGAATCGATAAGGAAGTATAGAGTGCTTTTTGAAAGAAATCTTTAGCCGTAGAAAGAAGTTAGACTTCGAAAACTTGTTTTTGCTCGGATGGATTCCGTGACATATTCCTCTAATGAAATCCGTTTAGTTTACAATATATAAAAAAACAAAAATATAAATTCATTGAAAAAGATTTTTGTTTCACCAAACTTTAGTGCAATACATTCCAGGTCTCTTTCTTTAATCAAAATTTTTAGAATAATGGGTGTACACGTGTACAATGTGCATTAACGATCCAGCCGCGTGAAACGCTATTTTCGCGTTCCATTGGGCTACTTTCTTAAAATTCATATTACTTGATTCCAAACTCTTTTTTAAAAGCATATAATTCGGCTTATTCTCGCATTATTTAATCTGTAATTAAATAAATTGGCTATTTCTACTCCAAAAGAAAAAAAAAAAGATGAGAATTAAACAATCTTAACTTTTAAAAAGTAACCTACTGAAAATGTCGCCCGCGGCTGGAGGGTTAAAAAAATAAAACAAGTATTAAGCTCGAAATTTGGAATTTAATTTTTCACGAAGGGCCTCGAATAAAAGTTAAACATAGATATCTATAAGTTTCAGCTCGGAATCTGTGATTCTCAAATGTTTTTTCTCCCATTATTTTCCTTTTGAAAAACATAGATCGAGTTCACATTTTACTAGATTACAGACTTGATAGGTGAGAAGCAACTTATATATTTTCAACATGTAAAATATTGTCCCAGTGCAATCTGGGGATGTAATCTAGAAAATAAAATGGAAAGTAGAAAGTTTTAGGTCATTTCACCACATCTCAGTACTGTTTCAGGTAGAAGCGTGAAATTCAGCATAACAAATCTACTACAAAAATAGTTTAACGTGTATTTCGGCATTTCCAGCAATTGTATCACCAAGAGGGTTAAATGGGTGTCGAAAGTTTTAAGTCATTTCGCCATACCAGCTGCAGTTTTAAGTAGGAGCATAAATTGCAGCTAAACCAATGTAATACGAAAATAATTAAACACGTATTTCCGCGATTTTGGGGCTATTTTAGCGATTTCGTCACCAACATCGGCTATGATCCCGATTTCGGTAGATTAAATGAATAAGGACAGTTATTGCTAATTTTTTATTAGATATTTTGCATAAGAGATTTTTTTAAGGAAACTTTTTATTATAATAGTAATTATTATTATTATTATTATTTCATAATGTATATAGATGCGATACGAAATATGTATACGTATAGAGAAAGGAAATGGGACATAAGTGACATATTAAGCATAAGTAGTTTAAAATTCAAAAGTATCAATCTTATTTTTTTCTAAAGCGTAGTGTAATATATAATATAGTTTTCTTAAGGTTTGGCTTTATGCATTTTTATTTCGTTTCTCAACACTGTAACAGGATTTTTTTTATAGTAACATACACAATGATTAAAACAAGTTGGAAATTGCACGTCAAATGTGGCAAATGAAGTGCGTTCGTACTATAACTAGTTTTATAAATAAATTTTGCACCGCATATTGTACTGAATGTATATTTTAGCGCACTTCATAAGTGCCTATCCATTTCATTCTGCTCGAAAGACTGTAACATCATTAAAATGCACTTTAAATAATTTTCTCCCATTGGCTGTCATATAACGGAAAATTTTTGACTGTTCCTGTCATTAAACTATACATCCGATTTTTGTAAAATTTGAAATGACACGACGAAATTTTGCAAAAATTATATATTTAAACTGTCAGGCCATTCTGTTGGGTAGTTTTTGCTCTGTTATATGCGGTAGCACGGACAGACAGACAGACGGACGGACCGAACGATGACTATAGGTGCTACGTATTTTTATAATTACGAACGCACCCAAAAAGGAACAATACATAGAGGAAATAAAATACTTTACATATTCCCATACCGTTTAACGAATTACATTTATTTTAGTGTCTGAATGTCAAGCAAATTAACAGCTCAGATGATAAAGGTGGTATGTGACAAAAAAAATTGAGTTCATATAATTGGAGATAATTAATGGTCCTCTATTAAATTACTATTTGAAAAATCCTGATACTCACAGAGATGTTAATTGATAAAGGAGGCATTTTACAATAAACGCAAATAGATATTTGGAACTAACATTTGGTGACTAACATTTTTTCAAAATGATGATTGTGTCATTTATCATCTGAATTCTTCATATATAAATACTAAATACCTTATCCTGTTTGCACATTCTATCTAATGGATTTTTTCTGTTATCAAATAAATATATTTAAGCATCAGTCTCATTTCGTTAGTAATTCCCATGGAAACATCACATTTCTCAGTGGTATGATTAGTTTAATGTGACATCGAATATTAAAATAATGGTCTCCCATAAAATTGTATCCGAGAAAACTAAACCCGCTTCATGAAACGTTTATGTCATTAGAGCAGCTAACCAATACGAGTAAACCAATAAATTTGAAGTAAGCGTACATAGCTATAAAAGCCTCTAAAATAGACTATGCTGTTAAATTAATGATTCTATGACAAACATAGTTGTAAACTAACAATAACTTTTTTCCATTCAAATGAGGGATGAGAGGGGTTCTATTTGGGAATTCAATTCAATTCATCATATATTAACTTTTTTAAATTAGCTTTTTAAATACTGTTTTCCATTATTATTGAATAAATGTTATTTTGAAAGCAATAATTGAAAAGTCAATTTTTGTTATATCTTTTACACAATTAGTCCCATTTGATACTTTCTCTCTCTCGCTCTTGCTCTTTTTTTCCGCAGTGTACATTGCTTTATTAAATTTCAGCTTCCATGTGTTTGTATTGGATTTCAAAACTGATTGGTATAGTAGAATCTAAATTTTTGACTGTGTTAACTTATTTTATGATTAATAATCCTAAAGAAAAAAAAAATCTTTGCATAGTCGGATCAATTTTAATGAATTTGCTTTTTTTCAAAAAAATAAATATACAGTAACATATTGTGCCATCAATGCGTTAAAACTGAATCTTTTTTTTAAATACTGTACATTATACTTGTACGTATTTTTATTTCATGTGTTACATATTTTTTATGACTGTCTTTTTAACATTTTCTTATTTGAAACAAAATGAAATTGATATATACATTACTCAAGTACATTATAAGATGCTTACTGTAGCATATGGTGTGCATAGCATTTATTGTTGATTTACAGGAGCGCACAGAAGAATTAGGTTACAGTACTATGTCTATGAGCGATAATAGCTGGAAGTGCATTTTAACCCTTTATGTACTAAATTATGAATTTGTGAAAATTTTATCTTCTAAAGCATTTCTCGTGAATTTTTGAAACTACATTAGAATATTTACATAATCATTTAATAAATTTAGAAAGATTGAAGTATTTAGAAAGATTAATTAAATTTGAATTTATAGGGGTTTTGTGCAATATTTATATCCCCACTCAAATCTTTTTTTTTAAATATTTTTCTTAGTATTTCGTAGAATTAGGAAATGTGCAAATATAATGTTCTTACTATAGAAATATAGAAATATTTCCGAATTGAAAAATCCCCTCCTCCCCTAACGCGAAGAAAGCTGAAAAGATGCAAAGGCAAAAGAAATCATACTTTTAAAAATATTTTTGTTTTGTGTAACCCATAATGCTTTTGGAACAAGTATGAGTAAGTATCAGTAATGCATCTATAACTCATTCTAAACTGTATTGCTACTAATTGATGTATTAAAGGAATTTTATAACAAGTTATTTTAATGGTACTTATAAGTACCGTCAGTAGATGATGTGTTAAACTGCTGTGTGCGTTTTAAAAATTTACTTTTTTGGTAATACTTATTGGATATTGTGTGGTGTCTATAAATATTATTGATCGTATGCGGGATACAGAACAGAATTCATAACCGTTATTGTCTATGCACATTAATTGCGTAAACGTGGCTTTGATTGTGTTATGCATTTTTCACCTGAAATTATTTGACATTTTAGTTGAATATAAATAAATTGATATTTAAGCCTTTTTAAAGAGCTAGATATATTGCCGTCTATGGATAGTAATTGCTAGAAGTGCATTTATTTGAGATATGTGTTTTTTACCCGAGTTGACTTTTTGCTTAATACATGGTGTGTAATAATATCTTAAAATAATATACTGAGTTGTAGAAAAGAATTCAAGCATATTTCCATCCATTGGCAAAAATTGCTGAATTTGACGTTTTAAAATTGTTATGCACTTTCTACTTGAACTAAATTTTAGCATGCGTTATACTATATACATATAAATCTATCGATCATATTCAGGGCTATACAAAAGTATTGGGGTACCATATCGACTGTGGACATTAATTGCTGAAATTGGATTTAATCGTTACGTTTTTTTCTAAATTGTTTACTTAGCGCTACTTTTTCACCCCATCAAATCATGAAATTTCGTTATAGTGTTCTGAGAGTCATAAAATGTGTTTCATAATTTATTCTTAACCCATAATTTTGCTTTCTTTTTAAATTATATGTTTGATTGTTAGTAAATGGCTTGCTAAGAAATAATTATAATGTTGGATTAATTTTTAAAAACAACAATCAAATATTTAAATTTCATATCCCAAATTTTACACACCTGTTCTTTTTTCACGTATATCCATTTTCATACTGTTTATTGCTTCCTCAATCGTGGGTTTCATCTATTTTTATTAAACTTCAAATTACAGTAACAGAATTTTTTTTATTGTGCTACATTTTACAGTATGTAAAAAAAACACCTAACGATAAAATATACATTATATATACACAAAAGTGTTAACTAACTCTTTTAATTTAAGCGAAAATAAAAGTAGTAAGAACAGATATAAATACAAATTCCTTTGTCAATTTATGTCTTACGAAATGTCTTCTGTTATCAAGCAAGCATATTTAAACATCTTCGTTTCTTTAGTAACTCCCATGGAAACATCACATTTCTCAGCAATTTGGTTAAACGTGACACCTAATATTTAAAAAAACAGACTCCCATAACACGTCATAAAAGTAAAGTATACCCGTTACAAGAAACTGTTATTTACTCGATTTTAAATCAAATGTAAGTAAGTACGACTAATAAGCCTTAATTACGTCCACCCAATAATTATATCACAATATGTATTCCAAACGGAAAATCCAAAACATATATTAAAATATTTATTTGCTTAAAAGACGTTACTAAAAGCACATTAAAAGTAAATTAAAAACCTATATTGACATGTTTCAACTCCTTCACTGAGTAGTCATCAGAATGTATGACAGAAATTACATGCACATGAAAAATGGAACTAAATCATCGAACACAAACAAGTAAACATAAAAACGCGCCCTACATTTTCACCATCGCACGTGTTCCCTTTATGTTACGACTCCGCAAGTTGTCTAACAGGTATAATTTTTATTTACAATTATTTATAAGAGAGTCTATTGAAATTTATTTAAGAGATTCAGGGGTTTTAACGACACGTTTTCTTTTCGCATCCCGAATATATGGGTTGAATTGGTTGGACAACTTGCGGAGTCGTTAACATAAAGGGAACACGTGCGATGGTGAAAATGTAGGGCGCGTTTTTATGTTTACTTGTTTGTATTCGATGATTGTTTTCGATTTTTCATATGCATTGCATTTGTAATTTTTGTTATACATTCTGATGACGACTCAGTGAAGGAGTTGAAACATGTCATAGGTTTTTAATTTACTTTTAATGTGTTTTTAGTAACGTCTTTTAAGCAAATAAATATTTTAATATATGCTTTGACCTTTCCGTTTGGAATATATATTGTGATACGATTATAAATCATTAGTCAAGCTAGGCCATGCCAGAAAAGCGATAAATTTGTAGTAGTGTATGTAGCTATAAAAATCTGTAATGTGTACTCTACGAAATTAACGATTCTCCGTCAAACATACTTTGAGACTAACAAGATTTTTTTTTTTACTTTTTTTTTTTATTCAGGTTTCCAACTTATCATCTGAAACTGAGCAACACAATTGTTTTTTTTTCTTAATATTAATAGCTGACCCAGCCGGCGTTGCCCGGGCCTATGATAGTAACCTTAAATACATCTAAAATGTAAAATCTGTAAATGGGTCAATCAATTCCAAATCACCAAGATTTTTTGGGTTGATGAATGAAATTTTTCCTTTTCTCAAAAATGAGAAAATTGGGCATGAGTATCATCAAAAACTGGAAGAAATCCAAGTTTTAAATAATCTTGCTTTTCTGACATATTTAACGTCCCAACTAAATGCTTTAATCCTAAAACTACAAGGCAGAAAACATCTCCCAGGTTTATGGACATATTGAGGGCTTCCGCAACAAACTTGATGCAATGCAAATTACACTGAAGACAAATAATACGGCACACTTACCATCTTGTCAGCAGTTGAAAGAAGAAAAAAGTGACATAAATTTAAGTGTGTTTCATGAAATAATAATAGATATTAAGAAGGAGTTCCAGGACAGATTCCAGGATTTTGATTCACTGAAAACAAAACTTCCACTGTTCAACAACCTCATGGGTATAGAAGTGAGTGTGAGGTGCCCTACGACCTTCAAAAGGAAATTTGTGATCTTCAGACAGACCCATTCTACGAGACTAAAAAGTGAAATGTCGCTGAAAATTTCTTGAAACTGATTTCTAAAAAACGTTTTCCTAAACTGCTTAAATTCTCTCTGCAAACGTTATCGCTTTTTGTCAATACATATGTTTGCGAAAGTGCTTTTTCTGCTTTAAAACAAATTAAATCAAAAGCGAGAAATCGAATTGAAAGTACTTCACTGGAATCGATATTGAGACTTTGCCTTACTGAACTTACAGTGGACATTGATAAACTTGTATCAGGAAAACAGTTTCCAATTATCACATTGATTTCTCGACTGTAAAGTGGTATATTAAACTTCTTTTAATATAAATTTTAATAAAAGTTTTTGAATAAAATATGTAATTCGTTTTCTTTCTGGAATTACTCTGGCCCTCACATTCCTATCCTAAAATTCGATCGGCCCTCGGGTAACTAAAGGTTGGACCACACTTATTTAAACCATTGTTAACTATTTAATATTGTCTGCGTGGCGGATAAGGCCCATTACCTGTAAGGGAAGCTCCTGAAGGTGGGGTGAAACACTATAGACCGGACACAATATTCTGGATTATTAAATTTCTGGCTATTAATCTGGATATTCTAGTTATTATTTGAAGAAAAAAAAAAGAAAACATGTCACACAAAGCCTTATGCGTATTTTTATTATGCCAGGTTTTATAAACAGCTGTGTTGGCTTTAAAAAATACATTTTATAAATATAGGTATATACATTATACAATCGGTACATGGCTTGTTCTGAAAACGAATTTATTTATTTCAAGGAAAATACATATACTGAGACAGATGATGTCATCTACATGTTAAAATTGATCTCGTTTCTACATATTGTACATTATACTCGTACTCCTTTTACCTCATATTTACCATTTTCTTTATTGTCTTTTTAAAATTTAAAATTTGATTATAAATAGATGTTAAGAAATAACTACAATTTAAAATTATTATCTTTTTTATTCAAAAAGTTATTTACATACCTACACTTTATTTATGATTTTATTATTATTATTACTATTATTACTATTTTCCGTACTGTATATTGCTTTTTCAGACTTTGGAGTCTATTTTCAGTTGATTTTAAAATACGTTGTCAGTGTTTTTTTATTGTTGTTGTTTGTTTGTGTATTAACTATGACGAAAAAAAAAACCTAATAAGAAAATGTACATTAACATATTCGCAAAAGTGTTAACTAATTTGTTTTATTTTGATGAAAATATATATGCCAGAACAAACATAAATAGAAATACGAACTGTTTTGTCACTTTCTGCCTTACAAATTTTCTTCTGCTATCAAGCACCTATATTTAAGCATCTTCAGCGCTTCTTTAATAACACTGGTCGGTACCAAAATCTTCCCTGTAAAAATAATAGTTGATTCCCATAGATTTCACTCTGCTAAATAAAAATATAGTAAAGAAATTGCTGTACCACGCACCATTCTTTTGGTAGGAGGGTTTGCTTTTAAAATTAAGGCACTATATATCTTGCTAAAACATGTGAAAATTTTGTAAACCATAAAAAGTAGATAATAATATGTAAATTACCTGTAAATAAATGTATAAATATCTTTACTCGAGTTATAGCGGCATAATGAATGAAAATATATTAGTGGATAGCAAATAGTAAATTCGGACACGAAAAGGGGGGGGGGGGTAAAAAGAAAAATGGACGATACAGGTATCAACAAACTAGATTTTCAAGCTATATTTTATCAATTTGATATCTAAGACAATCAAAGTACTTTTTTCATTATTTCAATTTTATCTAGCATTGCAAATTAATATAGTAATCCTTCAATGATTGTTATTACTAGCAAAAGCCATGCTTTGTTTGGATTCGCAAAGCATTATTTAATAAGATAAATATTTGAAAACAACAATACTTTTTTATATTATTTTTGCATCTTTATCAAGCAAAAACGTTATTTTATGTTTTGGCGAACTTTAATTTTCGGAATATAAATTCAGCCAAATATCTAAGAATTTCGTCGGATTCTTTTTATTTATGATATAAGACTGGTATAAATAAAAGTATTTTCGAAGCAAAATTTTACAAAATATTTTTTAATTTTCAAGTAAAAGCTCTTTTAAAGATGTTTTTACATTTTACAATAGCCTCTGATGTTTTCTCAAATGGTTTGAAATAGGTATGTTTCCAATCTTTGCAATTCACATCAAATAATCTTTGAGAGCAAGCTTAGAATAATATATTCGAAGAGAGCTTGAAGAAAGTTACTTCTTAAAAACCCTATTTTCTGGAAAAACATTTGAAATCTTCTCTCGTTGATACTAAAAATTATTAACTTATTATATTATTGTTATTATTCAACCTTCGAATTCGAATAACACGTTATATTTAACACGTAACATTCTTTTGCTGCCACTTTACAAAAAAAATATCATAATATAATTCTTTTAAAATGCGTAAGTATCATCTGCGTAAATGATTTCACATAATAAGAATAAATTGTGTGTTTGAATTCTTAACATTGAAAAATACTTTTATAATTGAATGTAAATAATTGAATTTTCACAAATTTTTATTCATTAAAAATATGCTATAATTTTCATAAAAAAGGTATTTTAAAAATTTCGTAAAAGAAATCGTGCAACTATTATACGATTAAAAGGAATGAGCAACAAATTGTGCGCCATTTTCAACCAATCTTAATAAAGTATTCTTTTAAAATGTACATTATCCTCTAAAATAACTTACATTTTTAATATAAGAAAGCTTAGTGTTCTTTTACTGTTTGAAGTATTTCAATATTTAAAATATTTCGTCTTCGCAAAATGCATATATATATAGGTTCCTCTCCTTATTTAAATAATTTTTAAAAAATGCGAAATTTTGATGCAACGATAATATTTCACGTACTTAATCATTCATGGCTTTATTTATTTTTACCGACTCAATGGTTTTTATTTACTGCAAGAAATACGCAGGTTTCATTATCGTTTACAAAAATAAATCCGTATTATGGAAAAATATATTCAACAAAATAATAAAAAATGTTTTTTGTTAAATCATTTATAAGAAAATAATATTGTCAGAATCTACCTATTCTATCAAATCCAAAAATATTACTTCCCTTAATTACATTTAAAAAATAGTTAATAGAATAATGAAAATATACATTATTTAATTAATTAATCATGATTCTATCTATAATTACTAACTCCGTGATTTATTTTTTCTTCTGAAAATATACGTGTTTCTTTTTTATTTGCAAAAATTCGTCTGTAATGGAAAAACATGTAAAATAAATTAATTAAAATAATAATTTTTTAAAGGTTATTCTGCAAAAAAAGA